>CM075978.1:3151963-3156963 GCA_038087875.1 Malacoraja senta
TCAGAGGTTATGGGGAGAAGGCAGGAGAATGGGGTCAGGAGGGAGAGATAGATCAGCCATGATTGAATGGCAGAGTACACTTGATGGGCCAAATGGCCTAATTACTTATGCTCCTATCACTTATCTTATGATCTTGTGAAAAAAAGTTCTACAGATATATATATATATAGTATATTATATATATATATACAGTATATAATATATATAAAAGAAAAAGATAGACACAAAAGCTGGAGTAACTCAGCGGGACTGGAGAGAAGGTATGGGTGATGTTTCAAGTCGAGACCCTTTTTCAGACTGATATATATATATATAAAATATGTATGTGTGTGTGCCCATATGAATATGTGTATATATGTATATATATATATATATATATATATGTATATATATATATATATTTATATTTATATATATGTGTGTGTGTGTGTGTCTATATATACACACATATATAAACACACAATATATATTATGTATCACATATACATATATATACACACGTATGTGTGTGTATACATATATGTATGCGTGTGATATATATATAAAGCATATATCACATACATGCTTCCCCCTCCCCTGACATCGGGCTGAAGAAGGGTCTCAACCCAAACTGTCACCCATTCCTACTCTCCAGAGATGCTGCCTGTCTCGCTTAGTTACTCCAACATTTTGTGTCTAGCTACACATACATATATATTGTTTGCTTGTACATGTGTATATACACACACACATACATATATATATATGTACGTACACAAACAGACATAAATATAAACAAACATAGTACAATGTTTCCCCATTATTCCCTATTAGCATTTGTTTGTATATGTGTGCATATACAGTACATATTAACAATAATGGTGCAGGTTTCCCTTTTAAGTGTGTGCTGTCTCCTCCCTGAGAGATTCACGCTGCTAAATATCACCTAATATTTGATTGAGTACAGTCAGAGAAGTTCTCTTTTGGTTGAGAGATCAGACAATTTCCTATTCGCTTCCCTGTGTGATATTTTCAACTTCTTAGGAGAAAATCTGAACATTGTAGACGTCGTGTGGAATTTTCTCACACAGAAGATGTAAATGAAAATAAAACTATTCAAGGGTATTCCCTTAACTGTTAATAATTTTGATGGTATTATTCCTTGGAGAACGAGAAGATTTCTCCTCAGTGCCCTATCCAATATTCATCCTACGACTGAACAAGTTACAATGCAAATACATCTTGCTCAAATATAAAAGTTGCCTTTGAGATGAGATGGAGGACAATAGATTTTTTTTTTTAACTTTATGGTGGTGTCAAAAATAATGGCCACCTGAGATTGGGAGCGAAGGCAATAAATGAGGAAAAAAATAATAAAGGGGAAGAGAAGAGATGATGATTGCAGTTGATGTTTAAGAAAGAACTGCAGATGCTGGAAAAATCGAAGGTAGACAAAAATGCTGGAGAAACTCAGCGGGTGAGGCAGCATCTCTGGAGAGAAGGAATAGGCGACGTTTCGGGTCGAGACCCTTCTTCAGACTGAGATTCGGGTCGAGCCTTCTTCAGGCAAGAGATACTGAGAGAATTATAGATAGGAATGTGAATGTACAGGGCCCTAGTCAGACCACACCTGGAGTATTGTGTGGAGTTTTGGTCTCCAAATTTGAGGAAGGACATTCTTGCTATTGAGGGAGCGCAGCATAAGTTTTTAAATTTTTTTTAGTTTTTTTTTTAATTTTTATTTTATTAGAAGTAAGTACAATGATAAGGCACCAAAGTGCCTAATATATTTACATAATACATTTCATGTACAGCTTCTTATTTTTTAAATTATTATAATAAAAAAGAATGAGAAAAATAAATTAGATAATAAAGGATAGAAAAACGTGAGATATATAGTGTGTGAAAAATTAATAAAAAGAATGAAAGAAGAAAGTTGAAGAAAAGAAAATAGGAAAAAGGGAGTAAAAAATAAAAAGAGTAAGGAGATCCTTATTTATAATCTTGACCATCCCCCACCCAGTTCTGAAACAGTTAGCTTCTACAATTGTGTTACACAAGGGTCTATCTACCATTTACTGTGTAGGTCCTGCCCTTGTTCGACGTCCCAAAATGCAACACCTCACACTTCTCCGTATTAAATTCCAACAACCATTCCTCCGCCCACCTGACCAATCGATCCAGATCCTGCTGCAATCGTTCACAACCATCTTCACTGCCTGCAGAACCACCAACTTTTGTATCAACAGCAAACCTGTGTATAGTTGGTGTTAGTCTTTCCACTGACTGGTTAGCACGCGACAACAGCTTTTCACTGTACCTCGGTACGCGTGACAATAAACTGAACCAAACAAAACTAAACTAGGATGTGCCTTTAAAGACTGCACCCCTTCCAGAATGACTGCACAGTTTCCGGGACCGCTGGGCAGGTTGAATGTAACCTGGACAAGGATGGCAATATAGTCGTTTAGTAGCTTACTTAGTATATTTGTTTGTCTTGTATTATGCTGCTGAGTTCTGTTTTGTCTTATTGTGTTGTAAATACTATTTTAATATTTGAATAAATATTTTTGTTTAATATTAATGACTGCACAGTAACTGCTGGCTGCAGTGTTAAACTTGGTGTTCCAGCTGAAAAATGTGCAAGTCCTGGTTTCGACTGTTTATAAGAGTCAACCACGCTAATGCTTTTGCAAACATCATTTTAGCTGTATGCACAAATGTTTGGCAGGAAAACTAATTGGGTGTTGGCTCTAACTGCAGCACTGGTTTAATGTACCACAAAGGGGGTGTTATCCAATTGTATTCCAAATTAATGTTAAACTTTGTCTCCAGTAACAGAGAGAGAGGGAGAGAGGGGGGAGGGAGAGAGAAAGCGAGAGGGACAGATGGAGAGGGGGAGGGATAGGGGAGAGGGAGAGAGGGAGAGGGAGGGGGAGGGGGAGAGAGAAGGATGGAGAGGGAGAGGGTGAGAGAGACAGAGAGAGAGAGAGAGAGAGAGGGGAGAGAGGGGGAGAGGGAGAGAGGGAGGGGGAGGGGGAGAGAGAGGGATGGAGAGGGAGAGGGTGAGAGAGAGAGAGAGGGAGGGAGAGGGGAGGGGGAGAGGGAGATAGGGGGAGGGGAGAGGGAGATAGAGGGGGAGAGAGATGGGGGAGAAGGAGAGAGGGGGAGGGAGAGGGAGAGAGAGAGGGGGAAGGGGAGAGGGGGAGAGAGAGGGGGAGAGAGATGGGGAGAGGGGGAGAGAGAGGGGGAGAGAGAGGAGGAGAGAGATGGGGAGAGAGATGGGGGAGAGGGAGAGGGGGAGAAAGAGGAGGAGAGAGAGAGGGGGAGAGAGAGGAGGAGAGAGAGGGGGGGAGGGGGAGAGAGAGAGAGCGAGAGCAAGAGGGAAACTTTGCTTAATTAGGAGTGCAGTTGGGGTGGTGCAAACTTCATGCAAACATTTATCGACTGTAACAAGACACCTCACCAAGGAGCCCTCACGAATCCCTCAGCCATTGATGCTGGACAAGTTATGTGAGATGCGTTCCAAATATTGCACGTCACAAATGCCAGGTTGAGCACTGCATGGACAACTGCGATGCACTGCAAACACCGCAGACAATGGAAGTGCGTCTTCATAGGCCACATTCTGAGGGTCCCAAATGACGACCTCAATTCTCTTCTGTTGCATCGTCCCCATTGCGGTTTAGCTTCGCTTGGTTTAGAGGCACAGCGTGGACACGGTCCCATCGGCCCGCCAAGTCCACGCCAACCAGCGATCATTCATACACCAGTTCTATCCAACACACCCTGGGGACGATTTAACAGAAGCCTGTCAACCCACAAACCTGCACGTCTTCGGCATGTGGGAGGAGACCAGCGGACAAAACACGCGGTCACGGGGGAGAACGTGCAAACTCCGTACAGAGAGCACCCATAGTTGGGATCGAAGCCAGGTCTCTGGCTCTGTAATGCAACAACGCTGCGCCGCCGTGGTAGGCCATCCAACATTTACATTCTCATCTCATAATGCAATTCTTTCTGAAGAAAATACGCCAGTCAGCAATTTTAGTTTGGACTCTCCCATCGTCTCAACATTGGGTTGAAGCTCAGATTTAAAATAACGTTAAAATTCCACACTTGTGTTCTAAACGGGGTGATTTGTATTCTCGATAGGGTGAATGCACAGTTTTTTAGCCAAGCCAGGGGAATCAAGAAGCAGAGGATATCATTTCCGGTGCGGGGGGGATAAGATTTAACAGGAGCCTGAGGGGGTGGTGGGTAAATGGAACGAGCTGCCAAAGGAAGTTCTTGACCAGGTACTGGTAACAGCTTTCCAAGACAATAGACAATCGGCCCTTCGAGCCACCACCGCCATTTAAAGTGATCATGTCTGATCATCTACAATGAGTACTCCGTTCCAGCCTTCTTCACATACCCCTTGACTCGGCTATCTTTAAGAGTTCTATCTAACTCTCTCTTGAAAGCATCCAGAGAATCTGCCGAGAATTCCACAGACTCACAACTCTCTGGGTGAAAAAGTTTTCCCTCATCTCCATTCTAAATGGCTTACCCCTTATTCTTAAACTGTGTGGCCCCTGGTTCTGGACTCCCCCAACACCGGGAACATGTTTCCTGCCTCTAGCATATCCAATCCCTTAATAATCTTATATGTTTCAATAAGATCCCCTCTCATTTGTCTGAATTCCACTGAAGTCAGCCATGATCATATTGAATGGCGGTGCAGGCTCGAAGGGCCGAATGGCCTACTCTTGCACCTATTTTCTATGTATCTATGTATCTAAAACAAGCCCAGTCGCCCCATTCTTTCAACATATGACAGTCCCGCCATCCCGGGAATTAACATCGTGAACTTACACTGCACTCCCTCAAGACGCTTGGACAGGAACGTGGATGAGAAAGGTTCAGAAGGAGATGGGCCAAAGGCAGGCAAATGCGACTAGCGTAGATCGAACTGTCTGAAGAAGGGTCTCGACTTGATGTCTAACCGATCCATGTCCTCCATGTATGCTGCCTGACCC
>CM075978.1:3164463-3282458 GCA_038087875.1 Malacoraja senta
TATTGTGTGAAGTTTTGGTCTCAAAATTTGAGGAAGGACATTCTTGCTATTGAGGGAGTGCAGCGTAGGTTCACAAGGTTAATTCCCGGGATGGCATGACTGTCATATGCTGAGAGAATGGAGCAGCTGGGCTTGTACACTCTGGAATTTAGAAGGATGAGAGGTTATCTTATTGAAACGTATGAGTAGAAACATAGAAACATAGAAAATAGGTGCAGGAGTAGGCCATTCGGCCCTTCGAGCCTGCACCGCCATTCAATATGATCATGGCTGATCATCCAACTCAGTATCCTGTACCTGCCTTCTCTCCATACCCCATGATCCATTTAGCCACAAGGGCCACATCTAACTCCCTCTTAAATATAGCCAATGAACTGGCCTCAACTACCTTCTGTGGCAGAGAGCTCCAGAGATTCACCACTCTATGTGTGAAATATGTTTTTCTCATCTCGGTCCTAAAGGATTTCCCCTTTATCCTTAAACTGTGACCCCTTGTCCTGGACTTCCCCAACATCGGGAACAATCTTCCTGCATCTAGCCTGTCCAACCCCTCAAGAATTTTGTACGTTTCTATAAGATCCCCCCTCAACCTTCTAAATTCTGGCGAGTACAAGCCGAGTCTATCCAGTCTTTCTTCATATGAAAGTCCTGACATCCCAGGAATCAGTCTGGTGAATCTTCTCTGTACTCCCTCTATGGCAAGAATGTCTTTCCTCAGATTTGGAGACCAAAACTGTACGCAATACTCCAGGTGTGGTCTCACCAAGACCCTGTACAACTGCAGTAGAACCTCCCTGCTCCTATACTCAAATCCTTTTGCTATGAATGCTAACATACCATTCGCTTTCTTCACTACCTGCTGCACCTGCATGCCCACTTTCAATGACTGGTGTACCATGACACCCAGGTCTCGTTGCATCTCCCCTTTTCCTAATCGGCCACCATTTAGATAATAGTCTACTTTCCTGTTTTTGCCACCAAAGTGGATAACCTCACACTTATCCACATTATACTGCATCTGCCATGCCTTTGCCCACTCACCCAGCCTATCCAAGTCACCTTGCAGCCTCCTAGCATCCTCCTCACAGCTAACACTGCCCCCCAGCTTTGTGTGATCCACAAACTTGGAGATGTTGCATTCCATTCCCTCGTCCAAATAATTAATATATATTGTAAATAGCTGGGGTCCCAGCACTGAGCCTTGCGGTACCCCACTAGTCACTGCCTGCCATTCTGAAAAGGACCCGTTTACTCCTACCCTTTGCTTCCTGTTTGCCAGCCAGTTCTCTATCCACATCAATACTGAACCCCCAATACTGTGTGCTTTAAGTTTGTATACTAATCTCTTATGTGGGATCTTGTCAAAAGCCTTCTGAAAGTCCAGATATAACACATCCACTGGTTCTCCCCTATCCACTCTACTAGTTACATCCTCGAAAAATTCTATAAGATTCGTCAGACATGATTTACCTTTCATAAATCCATGCTGACTTTGTCCAATGATTTCACCACTTTCCAAATGTGCTGCTATCCCATCTTTAATAACTGACTCTAGCAGTTTCCCCACTACCGATGTTAGACTAACTGGTCTGTAATTCCCCGTTTTCTCTCTCCCTCCCTTTTTAAAAAGTGGGGTTACATTAGCTACCCTCCAATCCTCAGGAACTACTCCAGAATCTAAAGAGTTTTGAAAAATTATCACTAATGCATCCACTATTTCTGGGGCTACTTCCTTAAGTACTCTGGGATGCAGCCTATCTGGCCCTGGGGATTTATCGACCTTTAATCCATTCAATTTACCTAACACCACTTCCCAGCTAACCTGGATTTCACTCAGTTCCTCCATCTCATTTGACCCGCGGTCCCCTGCTATTTCCGGCAGATTATTTATGTCTTCCTAAGTGAAGACAGAACCAAAGTAGTTATTTAATTGGTCTGCCATGTCCTTGTTCCCCATGATCAATTAACCTGTTTCTGACTGCAAGTGACCTACATTTGTTTTAACTAATCTCTTATTAAGGATTTGGAGACGCCAGAGGTAGGAAACATGTTCCCGATGTTGGGGAGTCCAGAGCCAGGGGCCACAGTTTAGCAATAAGGGGTAAGCCATTTAGAATGGAGATAAGGAAACACTTTTTCCACGCAGAGAGTTGTGAGTCTGTGGAATTCTCTGCCAGAGGGCGGTGGAGGCCGGTTCTCTGGATACTTTCAAGAGAGAGCTTGATAGGGCTCTTAAAGATAGCAGAGTCAGGGGATATGGGGAGAAGGCAGGAACGGGGTACTGATTGGAGATGATCAGCCATGATCACAATGAATGGCGGTGCTGACTCAAAGGGCCGAATAGCCTACTCCTGCACCTATTGTTTGTTGTCTATTGTCCCTTGCACTGAATACTGGCCAATTTTTTCCTCCGTGCTTTACAGTTAGTACAGAATATAGTGGAAATGATTGTAAATTATCAATTTTATTTACTCTTAAGAATACAACTACGGCTAACAGAACAGAAAAACAGTTCAAAAACAATAACTGGAACATAAATGCAGAGTGTTAAAATGAAGTTGGGGCTGTAGTTATAAACATCACTGCACCTGCACACATCTGGGAAAGATGGGTCTGCTGACAGAAATGGTTGAATTACCATTTAACTAGAGATATTTGATAACAAATTGTTCATAGTTTAGTTTAGTTTAGAGATACAGCGCGGAAACAGGCCCTTCGTCCCACCAAGTCCACACCGATCTCAATAGACAATAGACAATAGTTGCAGGAGTGGGCCATTCGGCCCTCCGAGCCAGAACCACCATTCAATGTGATCATGGCTGATTATCCTCAATCAGTACCCCGTTCCTGCCTCCCCATATCCCCTGACTCTGCTATCTGCAAGAGCCCTATCTAGCTCTCTCTTGAAAGTATCATTAGCACATTAACACAAGCCTACACACACTAGGGACAATTTACACTTATGCCAAGGATACAGGCCTCATAGCAGAAGCGTCCATGTCGCAGGGCTGGAAACTGGAAGTATCCCGAGCTAATTCTGCTACCACCATCATTTGTTGCAACAAGTGACAGCTTCCCACCGATTGTCGCCAGAAGCTTGCGTCCTTTTCAGGATGGACGATGACAGCGATGTCAACATTTGAAACATGGAAGGTGGACACGAAAGAAGAAGACCAAGTATACAAACCCAAGTCAATGAACCTACAAACCTGTACGTCTTTGGAGTGTGGGAGGGAACCGAAGATCTCGAAGAAAAAGCACGCTGTCATGGGGAGAACGTACAAACTCTGTACAGACAGCACCCGTAGTCGGGATCAAACCCGGGTCTCCGGTGCTGCAAGCGCTGTCAGGCAGCAACTCTACCGCTGCACAACCGTGCCGCCCTGCCATAGCTTTAATATCAAGATAGTAAATACTGTCCGCAAGCCATCAGTCTATTTTACTGTGTCGAACTAATGGGCCTGTCCCACTTACGCGACTTTTACGGCGACTGTCGGCACCCGTCAATATGTTGAAAATCCAGCGGTGACCAGAAAGACTTTGCGACTCTTTGGGCGACATGTCACGGGGTGAAGCCTGTATGGTCGTGAGTAGTCGCCCAAAGAGTCGTACCTTGTTCTGGTCGCCGCTGGATTTTCAACACGTTGCCGGCAGTCGACGAAAAAGTCACGTAAGTGGGACAGGCCCATAATGCTCCAAAATGCTTGAAGAACAAAGTACTACGGTCTCTCTCTTTGGTTCTGTGGACAGCCAATCCTTTCCATCAGTTGGATGCACTGACAACAGTTTTCAAACCACTGGAATCTAAAACTGTCCACAAAGAACCTCCATCTAAAGATAACAGCAAATGAGCCAGAGGGGAAGACAAGAGTTCTAACTTGTGCAGCGTTTTTGATGTAATATGCACCGTGCAAAAAAAAGGGGCTATGGGAATAGGTCAAACAGCAACTTTCAAAACTGAATTGCTTCAATATTTAAAGAGAAAAACGGACAAGACAATGGCAAAAGAGAGAAGGAGTTGGAGCAGTTGTTTGCAATTTCAAAGGACCATAGACTTTCTGGTCCAAAGAGGCTCCCTTTTGTGATCTTCGATTTTACCCGCAAGGCAAGCACCAGAAATACATGGACGTTTGATGTTCCACCCGGCCCCAACACACTGAAGGATCAGCAGAATTCATACGACTTTTTAAAGCCGGTAGTTTTTTTAATAAAATGTCACACGCTTCCTTTTTTTTTTTTAAAAGACTTTTATTAGAAGCAATTGTACAAGGATACAACATTCGGCATCTAAAATTATACAATTATCGTACATTCATTTTTAACCTTATAACCTGAAAGTAAGAGAGAATAAGAGAGGGGAAAAGTGAGAAGTGAAAAGACAGCTCGAAAAAGCAGATAGAAAAGACCCCTAGACTAACAAAGTAGCGTGGCCGAAAAGTGAAGAGAGATAAAAGAGGAAAAAAAAGAAAAAAGGAAAGTGGAGATATATCTGCCCCTCGTCCCCCCCCCCACCCCCCCGCCTGACTCACCCAACCCAGAATCGGATTTAAATTTAGATTTGTGTTGTGCCATACTATCCTTGTAAGAATTCGGTGAAGGGTGTCCATGTCCTGAAAAATTGATCTGTTTTTTCTGCCAAGGCAACTCACACACTTCCATCCATCAATATTCGACCAAGAGACACACAGTGCAATTCACATTCTGCCAACTCGCATTTGGGAAGTAACAGTTTACTCACTACAAAGTAGGACTTCGCATATCAGTAGCAGAGCAGAGACACCAAAATGCTGGAGTAACTCGGCGGGCGGGACAGGCAGCATCTCTGGAGAGAGGGAATGGGTGACGTTTCGGGTCGAGACCCTTCTTCAGACTAACAGAGTGTTCAGACTAACACATGCGAACAGAGCATGTGTGCATCTTAACATACACTGTTGAGCCTCTTTTGATAGTCACTTTATTTTTAAAATAATAGGTCAATGCTCTGAATGGAGAGAGAAGGAACTGCAGATGCTGGTTTACAAAAAAACAACCCAGAAAGTGCTGGAGTAACAGAAAGTGCTGGCTTTGTTTGGATGGTCAGCCATCATCAACGGAGAACATGGAGAGGCGATGTTTTGGGTCGTATTGCTTCATCAGAGTTACTCAAGTTCAACTTCAAGTTCACATTTAAGGGCCTGTCCCACTGTACGAGGTAATTCAAGAGCTCTCCCGAGTTTCCCCTGATTCGAACTCGGAGAATTACGGTAATAGACGCTTGTAGGTACTCGGGGCTCTCGTGGACATTTTTCAACGTGTTGAAAAAACTTCACGAGCTTACCGCGTTTCCCGAGTACCAGCCGTTAGCGTTACGAGCCGTTAAGAGACGTCCCCGAGCTCCGACGTACTCTCTAAGTTCATTCTACGTACTTACCACGAGTTAGACTTTTTTTTTTAAACTCGGGAGAGCTCTTGGGTAAACTCGTACAGTGGGACAGGCCCTTTACTGTCACGTGCACCAATTAAGGTACAGTGATATTAGAGTTACCATGCAATTCCTTACATTTACACCAAGCCAATTAACCTACAAACCTGTACGTCTTTGCAGTGTGGGAGCAAACGGAAGCCACAGAGGGTAGTTGAGGCCAGTTCATTGGCTATATTTAAGAGGGAGTTAGATGTGGCCCTTGTGGCTAAAGGGATCAGGGGGTATGGAGAGAAGGCAGGTACAGGATACTGAGTTGGATGATCAGCCATGATCATATTGAATGGCGGTGCAGGCTCGAAGGGCCGAATGGCCTACTCCTGCACCTATTTTCTACGTTTCTATGTTTTTCTATCTCGGAGAAAACCCACGCAGGTCACGGGGAGAACGTACAAACTCCGTACAGACAGCGCCCGCGGTCAGGATCGAACCCGGGTCTCTGGTGCTGTGAGGCAGTACCTCTACCGCTACGCCACCGTGCAGCCCTCTCCTCGGTCCCATTGTTATCTGTTTAACACTGCTGAGAAGCACCTCAGGGTGTATTAGCATTTTAAAGACATTATATAAATATTCCTCTTTTAAGTCTAGCGTACGAGAAGAATCTGCACTCAAGGGACGCTCCCGTATTCAAATCAACATTGGTCAAAGCATATTTCTACATATTGATACACATTGCTTGTGAAAGGCAATTGTGTCTCTTTTTTGAATCCGTATATTTTTATATGAATTTAACATCAAATGCAAGTGCTGAAATATTAAAAATGAAAGCCAGGGGTAATGCTATTTCGAATGAGATCCCCATGATTGTTTTTTCTGAAGGGGCAGCGCAGTGCTGCTGTCTCACGGTGCCATAGACACAGGTTCGATCCTCACCTCCGGTACTGTGGAGGTACAAGCTCCGTACAGACAAGCACCCGTGGTCAGGATCGAACCCGGGTCTCTGGCGCTGTGAGGCAGCAACTCTACCACTGCACCGCCGTGTGTTGGTTTGGCATTTGAAAAACTCAACTGACTACCCCTCGATGCTTTGTAATCAATAGACAATAGGTGCAGGAGTAGGCCATTCAGCCCTTCGAGCCAGCACCACCATTCAATGTGATCATGGCTGATCATCCCCAATCAGTACCCCGTTCCAGCCTTCTCCCCATATCCCCTGACTCCGCAATTCTCAAGAGCCCTATCTAGCTCTCTCTTGAAATCAGGGTGGTGAATCTGTGGAATTCTTTGCCACAGAAGGCTGCGGAGGCCAAGTCAGTGGATATTTTTAAGACGGAGATAGATAGATTCTTGAATAGTACGGGTGTCAGAGGTTATGGGGAGAAGGCAGGAGAATGGGGTTAGGAGGGAGAGATACAGTGCCCCCCATAATGTTTGGCACAAAGAGCCACCGTTTATTTATTTGCCTCTCAACTCCACAATTTAAGATTTGTAATTGAAAAAATCACATGTGGTTAAAGTGCACATTGTCAGATTATTTTTATACATTTTGGCTTCACCATGTGGAGTTTCACCAAACTGGAGTAGAGAGGCAAATAAATAAATGATGGGTATTTGTCCCAAACAATAAGGAGGGCCCTGTAGACCACCATAATTGAATGGCGGAGTAGACTTAATGGGCCGAATGGCCTAATTCAGCTCCTATCACTTATGATCTTATGAATTCTCAGTTCAGTTTAGTTTATTGTCACTCTACCCCTGCGCCTCCGCGCCACCGTATATTATAATCTTTTACTATGTTAGTAGATATGTATGCATTTCTTTGTTAAGTTCCAGCACACAAAAATGAGTGGAGAATCCTGCTGAATGGCAGCAGTTGAGATTGCACAGTATGGGTGGTCACGGTGGCGCAGCGGTAGAGTTGCTGCCTCACAGCGAATGCAGCGCGGGAGACCCAGGTTCGATCCCGACTACGGGTGCTGTCTGTACGGAGTTTGCACGTTCTCCCCGTGACCTGCGTGGGTTTTCTCCAAGATCTTCGGTTTCCTCCCACACCCCAAAGACGTGCAGCCAAATTAAACATATACAATATTTATAAATAAATGAATCGTTTGTGTCCGAAAAGGAGCAGGAAGAAGCCAAAGCTTATTAATTCCCACCCCTTATTCAACTGCTAATAATTATCTTATACAAATTTAGCAGCTATAAACACCTATTTCCATATGTACACCAAATTATTTACATTTATACACTAATCAAATGTTTACAAAGCCCTACAAAAAAAGAGAGAAAAAAAGAAAAAAAGAAAAAGAAAAAGAAAAAAACCCTCATATACTATACAGTATCTCTTAGTCATATATACAACCCATCACCCTTCCCAATACAATCAGTATAACAAATATCCCACTCAAAATCACCTATCCTCATCCCAATATCCTTTAAAAAAAAAGTTTTTGTACATCTTATGCTTGTGCTAAGTTGTATCTCCTGTTCCAAACTATTGCACAATTGGCTTGGTAAATGTAAAAATTGTCCTGGGTGTGTGTGTGTGTGGGATAGTGTTAATATGCCGGGATCGCTGGTCGGCCCGGACCCGGTGGGTCGAGGGGCCTGTTTCCGCGCTGTATCCCTTGGCTAAACGAAAGCTAAACTAAAAAAAGAATAGCCCTCCCACGGGTTTAATTGCAATTCAATACCAGAACTCTCCACCACATAGGTGCTCACATCGAATAGGAGTTAACTTGATTGCTCAGATGCAATCCCATCAGGGCAAAATTGTTTCATTATGTCCCCAGGCATTGTATGCGAGTTTATCACTATTGGTTAAGGGTCAGTGTTGTTAACTGTAATGCCTGTTCCCACTGGGGTCGCGTGAGAATCCTTCTCAGCTATTACTGCTGTGTTGGGTTTTTCCCCCCTTTTGTCTTGAAGCGATGAGAATAGTTTGTATCGTACAACTGGAAAGCAATATCTGAAAGTCAACCTGAATGACAGTTCTATTCAGAAGCTCCGAAATGAATGATTGCTTCAGCATTTAGCCCAGTGTTGGCTGTTCAGCTAATTCAACCGCGTCGGAAGGAACAGCAGGTGCTGGTTTACACCGAAGACAGATACAAAATGCTGGAGTAACTCAGCGGGACAGGCGGCGTCTCCGGAGAGAAGGAATGGGGGGTTGCGTTTCGGGTCTAGTCTGAAGAAGGGTCTCGACCCGAAAAACTTCACCCATTCGTTCAGATCAAGTGAGGCTGCCTGACCCGCTGAGTTACTCCAGCATTTTGTGTCTATCTTCTGTGCAAACCAGCATCTACAGGTTCACCTGCATCTCCTTCAACCTCATCTATTGCATCCACTGCTCTAGATGTCAGCTGATCTACATCGGTGAGACCAAGCGTAGGCTTGGCGATCGTTTCGCCGAACACCTCCGCTCGGTCCGCATTAACCAACCTGATCTCCCGGTGGCTCAGCACTTCAACTCCCCCTCCCATTCTGAATCCAACCTCTCTGTCCTGGGCCTCCTCAGTGGCCAGAGTGAGCACCACCGGAAATTGGAGGAGCAGCACCTCATATTCCGCTTGGGCAGTCTGCACCCTAGCGGCATAAACATTGAATTCTCCAATTTCCGGTAGCCCTCGCTGTCTCCTCACCTTCTCAGCTCTCCCTCAGCCCTCGGGCTCCTCCTCTTCCTTTTTCCTTTCTTCTCCCCCCCCCCCCCAACCCTACATCAGTCTAAAGAAGGGTTTCGGCCCGAAACGTTGCCTATTTCCTTTGCTCCATAGATGCTGCTGCACCCGCTGAGTTTCTCCAGCACTTTTGTCTACAGTTCCTTCCTACACAAAAGCTTTTCATTGTCCCCTCGGTACACGTGACAGAGGACTGAAGTGATCTCTAAAGTCTAAAGTAGAATAAAGACATTTTTGATATGTGAGTCAATGAGTACCTTTAATACTGCAGAAGTTACACTAATTTTCATTGTGCTGCTCTATTGAACACTTCTCCCCGTTGGATTGCAACCTTGTCATGGTCGGGGAGCTTGTGTGTCTCAGTGACCCCTAGAGCTATGCCAGCGGGAGATTCGCCTCCTGTTAGGGTCTCCCATGCTGGACAGGTCGAAGGGTAGAGGCGAGACGAAGAGCGGTCCACTGGTCCTCCAGGTTGGAGGTTGAGCACAGGGCTAACAATCCTGTCTCGTAAAACAAATATGTTACAGAAACAGCAACTGAAGGAATCAACACTACTGGAGGACCTTTGTTAGTGCCCTACATGCCAGGAGGCATAATAGGCAGTAAGTAATAGCCCTGTCCCACGGTACGAGTTCATTCCAAGAGCTCTCCCGAGTTAAAAAAAAATCAAACTCGTCGTAAGCACGGAGAATGAACGAAGCGGGTACATCGGAGCTCGGGGACGTCTCTTAGCGGCTCGTAACGCTAACGGCAGGTACTCGGGAAGACTCGCTAACGGCAGGTAAGCACGGGAAGGCTCGTGAAGATTTTTTAACATTGTGAAAAATGTCCACGAGAGCCCCGAGTACCGACGAGTGGCCATTACCGTAAATCTCCGAGTTCGAATGATGGGTATTTGTCCCAAACAATAAGGAGGGCCCTGTAGACCACCATAATTGAATGGCGGAGTAGACTTAATGGGCCGAATGGCCTAATTCAGCTCCTATCACTTATGATCTTATGAATTCTCAGTTCAGTTTAGTTTATTGTCACTCTACCCCTGCGCCTCCGCGCCACCGTATATTATAATCTTTTACTATGTTAGTAGATATGTATGCATTTCTTTGTTAAGTTCCAGCACACAAAAATGAGTGGAGAATCCTGCTGAATGGCAGCAGTTGAGATTGCACAGTATGGGTGGTCACGGTGGCGCAGCGGTAGAGTTGCTGCCTCACAGCGAATGCAGCGCGGGAGACCCAGGTTCGATCCCGACTACGGGTGCTGTCTGTACGGAGTTTGCACGTTCTCCCCGTGACCTGCGTGGGTTTTCTCCAAGATCTTCGGTTTCCTCCCACACCCCAAAGACGTGCAGCCAAATTAAACATATACAATATTTATAAATAAATGAATCGTTTGTGTCCGAAAAGGAGCAGGAAGAAGCCAAAGCTTATTAATTCCCACCCCTTATTCAACTGCTAATAATTATCTTATACAAATTTAGCAGCTATAAACACCTATTTCCATATGTACACCAAATTATTTACATTTATACACTAATCAAATGTTTACAAAGCCCTACAAAAAAAGAGAGAAAAAAAGAAAAAAAGAAAAAGAAAAAGAAAAAAACCCTCATATACTATACAGTATCTCTTAGTCATATATACAACCCATCACCCTTCCCAATACAATCAGTATAACAAATATCCCACTCAAAATCACCTATCCTCATCCCAATATCCTTTAAAAAAAAAGTTTTTGTACATCTTATGCTTGTGCTAAGTTGTATCTCCTGTTCCAAACTATTGCACAATTGGCTTGGTAAATGTAAAAATTGTCCTGGGTGTGTGTGTGTGTGGGATAGTGTTAATATGCCGGGATCGCTGGTCGGCCCGGACCCGGTGGGTCGAGGGGCCTGTTTCCGCGCTGTATCCCTTGGCTAAACGAAAGCTAAACTAAAAAAAAGAATAGCCCTCCACGGGTTTAATTGCAATTCAATACCAGAACTCTCCACCACATAGGTGCTCACATCGAATAGGAGTTAACTTGATTGCTCAGATGCAATCCCATCAGGGCAAAATTGTTTCATTATGTCCCCAGGCATTGTATGCGAGTTTATCACTATTGGTTAAGGGTCAGTGTTGTTAACTGTAATGCCTGTTCCCACTGGGGTCGCGTGAGAATCCTTCTCAGCTATTACTGCTGTGTTGGGTTTTTCCCCCCTTTTGTCTTGAAGCGATGAGAATAGTTTGTATCGTACAACTGGAAAGCAATATCTGAAAGTCAACCTGAATGACAGTTCTATTCAGAAGCTCCGAAATGAATGATTGCTTCAGCATTTAGCCCAGTGTTGGCTGTTCAGCTAATTCAACCGCGTCGAAGGAACAGCAGGTGCTGGTTTACACCGAAGACAGATACAAAATGCTGGAGTAACTCAGCGGGACAGGCGGCGTCTCCGGAGAGAAGGAATGGGGGGTTGCGTTTCGGGTCTAGTCTGAAGAAGGGTCTCGACCCGAAAAACTTCACCCATTCGTTCAGATCAAGTGAGGCTGCCTGACCCGCTGAGTTACTCCAGCATTTTGTGTCTATCTTCTGTGCAAACCAGCATCTACAGGTTCACCTGCATCTCCTTCAACCTCATCTATTGCATCCACTGCTCTAGATGTCAGCTGATCTACATCGGTGAGACCAAGCGTAGGCTTGGCGATCGTTTCGCCGAACACCTCCGCTCGGTCCGCATTAACCAACCTGATCTCCCGGTGGCTCAGCACTTCAACTCCCCCTCCCATTCTGAATCCAACCTCTCTGTCCTGGGCCTCCTCAGTGGCCAGAGTGAGCACCACCGGAAATTGGAGGAGCAGCACCTCATATTCCGCTTGGGCAGTCTGCACCCTAGCGGCATAAACATTGAATTCTCCAATTTCCCGGTAGCCCTCGCTGTCTCCTCACCTTCTCAGCTCTTCCCTCAGCCCTCGGGCTCCTCCTCTTCCTTTTTCCTTTCTTCTCCCCCCCCCCCAACCCTACATCAGTCTAAAGAAGGGTTTCGGCCCGAAACGTTGCCTATTTCCTTTGCTCCATAGATGCTGCTGCACCCGCTGAGTTTCTCCAGCACTTTTGTCTACAGTTCCTTCCTACACAAAAGCTTTTCATTGTCCCTCGGTACACGTGACAGAGACTGAAGTGATCTCTAAAGTCTAAAGTAGAATAAAGACATTTTTGATATGTGAGTCAATGAGTACCTTTAATACTGCAGAAGTTACACTAATTTTCATTGTGCTGCTCTATTGAACACTTCTCCCGTTGGATTGCAACCTTGTCATGGTCGGGGAGCTTGTGTGTCTCAGTGACCCCTAGAGCTATGCCAGCGGGAGATTCGCCTCCTGTTAGGGTCTCCCATGCTGGACAGGTCGAAGGGTAGAGGCGAGACGAAGAGCGGTCCACTGGTCCTCCAGGTTGGAGGTTGAGCACAGGGCTAACAATCCTGTCTCGAAAACAAATATGTTACAGAAACAGCAACTGAAGGAATCAACACTACTGGAGGACCTTTGTTAGTGCCCTACATGCCAGGAGGCATAATAGGCAGTAAGTAATAGCCCTGTCCCACGGTACGAGTTCATTCCAAGAGCTCTCCCGAGTTAAAAAAAAATCAAACTCGTCGTAAGCACGGAGAATGAACGAAGCGGGTACATCGGAGCTCGGGGACGTCTCTTAGCGGCTCGTAACGCTAACGGCAGGTACTCGGGAAGACCTCGCTAACGGCAGGTAAGCACGGGAAGGCTCGTGAAGATTTTTTAACATTGTGAAAAATGTCCACGAGAGCCCCGAGTACCGACGAGTGGCCATTACCGTAAATCTCCGAGTTCGAATCGGGGCAAACTCGGGAGAGCTCTTGGAATAAACTCGTACCGTGGGACAGGGCTTTAAGTATTTGAACACTTCTGATTGTGCAGATGAGTGAGCATTAGAGAGCAATTAACAATACCAGAAAACTCGCCCAGTTAATGCCCCGATTGTCAGCTGGATCCAAGGTGGAAGCTTACAATTTACACAAAAACATGGACAACACAGGAACAGGCCCTCGACCCGAAACATCACCTTGTCGCGGCACCTAGTGGTGGGGCTGGGAAGTCAGAACCCTCGTCATTGGTCGGCGCTGCCACGTGACCGCGGGGGTTCGTTCGCGGGCTATTAGTCAGTTATTAGCGCTCCTCCCCATCGACGGGAGCTGTGTCCGTTAGCTAGACTAGGTACGCGGTTTTATGAGTTTCTGTTTGTTCTTGTCAATAAACAAACATTTCGCTCTACCTGGCTGGCCTCACTTCAACCTATTCCTTCACTCCAGAGACGCTGCCTGTCCCGCTGAGTTACTCCAGCATTTTATGTCCTTCTTCGGGTTTAAACCAGCATCTGTAGTTCCTTCCTACACATACTCAGATCTTAACCAACTGCTTTATTAAAAAAAAAGATTTTCCTTATGCCACTTTGAATATTTCAATGATGTATTGTGCCCTTGAGTACTACAAGCTAGCTTGCATCAGGTCACTGATGACCAAGCCTGCCACACCAAGGTGAAGTTATCGACTTCATTCCATTTGGAGACACATGTCCCTCATCGAGGATAACTGCTATTTCAGTCCTAAACCTACCTGATCTCCCGGTTCCTCAACTCTTTAACTCCCCCTCCCATTCCCACACTGACCTTTCTGTCCTGGGCCTCCTCCATTGCCAGAGTGAGTCCCAGCGCAAATTGGAGGAACAGCGCCTCATATTTCGCTTGGGCAGCTTACACCCCAGCGGTATGAACATTGACTTCTCTAACTTCAAATAGCCCTTGCTTTCCCTCTCCCTCCATCCCCTCTCCCTCCATCCCCTCCCCCTTCCCAGTTCTCCCACCAGTCTTACTATCACCGACTACATTTTATCTCTGTACCGCCCACTCCCCTGACATCAGTCTGAAGAAGGGTCTCGACCCGAAACGTTGCCCAATCCTTCTCTACATGAGATGCTGCCTGCCCCGCTGAGTTACTCCAGCAATTTGTGTCTACCTGCTATTTCAGATACTTCAGTCCAAGGATCAGGTGTGCAGTTGGTGCCAGGGGCAACTCAAAGGTGTCTTGTGAATAGCTTACGTATGATGAGAGCATTAGCATGCACCATTACTCATGGAGAAATGGTTCAGGAAATGCGTCCTGGCAGTACTAAGTCTTCAAATC
This sequence comes from Malacoraja senta, assembly GCA_038087875.1. Lineage (NCBI taxonomy): Eukaryota > Metazoa > Chordata > Chondrichthyes > Rajiformes > Rajidae > Malacoraja > Malacoraja senta. The sequence continues at coordinate 3,178,731 of CM075978.1, forward strand.
GCAACCAATAATCTCATCGTACGATTTGACATAATCGAGGTGGACGTTCTTAAGCTAACTGGAGGTGAATTTTGCCAAGGGGGATGCCATTTAATTCTGCAAAAATTGTGAGTGCCTCAGAGAAGAGACATGGATCTAGCAAATCGTGCATTTGTTCTAACACACCTGTAACCATTTCTGAATGAAGGGGAGGCCACCCGGGAAGCAGCAGAGGCAGACTCCGTCCCGAGGGGCTGTGGAGAAGCCAGATGGCGAAGCCCACCTGTGCCAATAGAGCCTCGGTGGCAGTGGAGGAGCCTCAGTGGCGGTGGAGGAGCCTCGGCGGAGTCGGAGGAGCCTCGGCGGAGGCGGTGGGCCTCGCGGGTCGACACGCGGTTGGCGGTCGATGAGGGCGGAGGGGAACCACCGTGAGGGGGTAGAACAATGGAGGACCTGGCAGGGGGGCACCGCCATGGGGGAGGACAATGGAGGACATGGAGTGGGGGAGGGGAGGGGGGGAAAACAAAGGGTGAGCCGGCGGGGGTACTGTGTAACTTTGTAAGCGTTCTTTATGTGGTGACTATTTGCATACCTTGGGTATGCAGGCAGAGAATTTCACTGTGACTTGTCACTTGAGACGATAACGCGTTTCATTCCATTCGGTGAAGTCCACCTTCCACTAAGTGGACTATACAATTCTTCCCACACTCCAAGGACGTCCAGGTTTGCAGGTTGATTGGCGTGGTGTAATAGTAAATTGTCCCTCATGTGTGCAGATTAACGTTAGTGTGCGGGGATCGCTGGTCGGCGAGGACTTGGTGGGCCGAAGGGCCTGTTTCAGCTTCGTATCTCTAAACTAAACTAAACTAAGCTCCAGGGTAATCATGAATTGCCAGAGGTTCAGAAAGGCAGCGCTTTGAATAAACATATGCAGCTCACAATGCAACAACGGACCCACACACACACCAAAAATTCAGAGGGGAATGAAAAGTCTTAAGACGGATGAAACGTCAATGAAATGATAAATTCACAAAAAGGCCCCCACTCCTCCAAACGACAATTGATTCCAAGGCAATGAGCGATTGTAAAAAATAAAATCTTTCAGAAATGATTCACAATGTGAATGCTCCAATCGATTTTGAGGTACGGTTCTCCGAAGTGTTACATATACCTGTGGTCACAGCACGTTACTCATGATTTCAAAGACTCTGTCAACAACACTCTCGCTAAATCCTCAATTTTCTCCTGCTAGATTCCCCAGCTGTGTCACGTCAATTAGCGATTCTCCTGATCTTGACCCGAGCAGAAGAGGAGATTGATTTTTGAACCACTTTCCAATGATGCTTCTTCATTTATTCCCAGATGTCGCGGGGCAGCTTAAGGCACGGGTTAGACATCGTTCATCAGCACTTCAGGAGCAGCGTACCACCACATCCCCAGTCACTGTTAATCTGTCACTATGACTTACATCAACTGAGGTTGCTGAGAAAACCTCACCTTGTGTAGTTGGAGCAGTGAACTACTATCTACCTCTTTGGTGACCCTCGTATTTTCCTTGATCAGACTTTGCTGGCTTCACCTTGCACTAAATGTTATTTCCTTGTGCTGTGCTGTAAAAGCACTGTAATACACTGTAAACACACTGTGCACCGCATGGCTCGATTGTAACGATCGGGTATTTGTTTCTGCTGACTGGATAGCACGCAACAAAAAGCTCTTCACTGTATCTTGGTACGCATGGCTGGGCTTGTATTCACCGGAGTTTAGAAAGATGAGAGAGGATTTTATAGAAACATATAAAATTCTTAAGGGATTGGACAGGCTAGATGAAGGAAACATTTTCCCCATGTTGGGGGAGTCCAGAACCAGGGGGGTCACAGTTTAGGAATAAAGAGGTAGGCCATTTAGGACTGAGATGAGACAAAGCTATTTCACCCAGAGAGTTGTGAATCTGTGGAATTCTCTGCCACAGAAGGCAGTGGAGGTCAATTCACTGGATGTTTTCAAGAGAGAGTTAGATTTAGCTCTTGGGGCTAACGGAATCAAGGGATATGGGGAAAAGCCGGACAGGGTCCTGATTCTGGATGATCAGCTGTGATCAGGTGGCATCGTCAGCGATGGCAGACTCGCCTACAGTCTGTCTGTCTGATCGTCTTTTTTGTTATATTTAGTGTGTTTTTAAAATGATGTGTTGATGTTAATGTTTGTGTTTGTGTTTCAATCTCTTACCTTGCCGGAGATGCAATTTGTTTCCGGATCGTATGTCCAGTCGCTCTGCGGGCTAACATCTTGGAGCTGGCGGCCTTGCTCGAGACTGACTTTGAGGCCCCACCGCGGGGCCGTGGACTTACCATAGGAGCCTACGATCCCATGCCTGGGGTCGAGGCTCCAACCGCAGCCTGCGGATTGCAACATCGAGGAGCTCGCAGTCTCGGGTAGAGACTGATGTCGGGAAGCTCCATGCCATGGGAGGTTTGACCAGCCCCGACTCGGGAGTCCGATCGCCCGGCACGGGGAGCTGAGATCCCCCCGATGCAGGAGATTGATCGCCCCGATGACGAAGCCTCGACCGCCAGTTGCGGGAGCCAAGATCGCCCCGACAACGGAAGGTTCGAGTGCCCGACCGGCGGAGAACAAAGAAGGGAAGAAGATTGAACTCTTTTTGCCTTCCATCACAGTGAGGAATGTGGAGGAGTCACTGTGGTGGATGTTCATGTTAAAAATGTGTTTGGGTGTCTTGTGGCTCTTTATCGGTGTGACTGTATGGCCATCTGAATTCCACTGTACCTTAATTGGTACATGTGACAATAAACTGACCTTGAAACCTTGATCATATTGAATGATGGTGCTGGCTCGAAGGGTGCTGACCCACACATGTTTACTTCCTTTCAGTATCCATCTGGTTGATCAGGCCGAATGGCCTACTCCTGCACCTAATGTCTATTGTCCATTGTCTATATCTACTGCCCATCTTCTTTAAGTAAAATCCTTCCTTTGGTTACCCTGGAACAAATTAGTAGAACTTTTAATACTATGTAGTTGAGGATAATCACGGATCTTTCAGAAAAACCACAAAGTGCCGGGATATATCAACAGGTCAGGCCGCATCTCTGGAAGACAGGATAGGTGATGTTTCGGGTCAGGACCATTCTTCCTGTCCCGAAACATCACCAATCCAGCGATGCTGCCTGACCTGTTGAGTAACTCCAGCACTTTGTGTTTTTTTTTTTGTAAACCAGCATCTGCAGTTCCTTTGAGATCTTTCAAAGTTCTGCATGAAGAACTAGATGTTTTTTTCTTGCACTGGTAGAGCCATAAGACGCGCTGTTGGCATTCCTAAGTTTGTCCCAAGGAGCCTGCCCCACTTAAGGTGACTTTTCAGCGGACTGCCTGCGACCTTCAAGCTCGAGGCTTCAACTCGCCTGAAAAGCCGTGAACTGGAACGGCGACCGTCAGAGCGGAACACACACGCGCACACGCACGTACACACACACACACACACATGCGCACGCACACACGCACACACATCGCACACACACACACACACCGCAAAGGCGCGGGCCAGGGAAAGCGGGGGAACGCTGTCTGAAATTCACACGGTGCAAAGCCAAAGTGATACAGACACACATCGCTATGAACAGGAATGTTAAAGATGGCTAGCACAGTGTACGGTAAGTCCTTTAAAAGAGCGGGTGGGGGAGAGGGGGGAGAAGGGGGGGGGGGAGAAGGAGTGGAGACACTTTTAAGAAGCCAGACAACTTTTAATAAGCCAGAGATACACAACTGTGAAGTTCGGCAGGCATTTAACATTACCGTGTTAAAGAAGGAACTGCAGATGCTGGAAAATCGAAGATACACAAAAATGCTGGAGAAACCCTGCGGGTGCAGCAGCATCTATGGAGCGAAGGAAATAGGCAACGTTTCGGCCCGAAACGTTGCCTATTTCCTTCGCTCCATAGATGCTGCTGCACCCGCAGAGTTTCTCCAGCATTTAACATTACCGGTTGGTTTTCCTTGGTTCTGAAAACTCGTGCTTACGTTTTTTTCCCCCCAATGAGCCAATGAAAATGCCCGGTCAGCAAAGGAGATTAAAACTAAAACTACCTACGACTACCTCAACTACCCATAACTACATGGCGACCCCACTACAACTGCACCTACAACTACAAAAGTATCGATTTTCTCCATGGCGACCAATTTTTGGTTGCAGAAAATTATTCAACATGTTGAAAAATATCCGCGACCATACTGAAGCCGAGACGAGTTACCGCAATGCGGGAACTCCTCTCGACCATGAAGGAGACTCACCAGAGACCACCAGCGAACATGTGGCGACCATGTGGCGATCTTGTCTATTGTCCAAATTCTACCAGCGAAAACTGCTAAAGTACAAATTGCATGGAAGCAGCATCACATTTAATTTACAAGAAAGAATCAATAGTTTCATGTTCCTGTGGTTTAGTTTAGAGATACTGCGCATAAATAGGCCCATTGGCACATTAAGAGCGTGCCGCCCAGCGATGCCCGCACTCGAGCACTAACCTACACGCACACGGGACAATTTACAATTGTACCAAGCAAATGAACCTACAAACCTGTACGTCTTTGGAGTGTAAGAGGAAACCGGAGATCCTGGAGAAAACCCATGCAGGTCACGGGGAGAACGTACAGTCTCTGTGCAGACAGCACCCGAGGTCAGGATCGAACCCGGGTCTCTGGCGCTGTGAGGCAGCAACTCCACCGCTGCGCCACCGTGCCGCCCATGAGTATGCATATCCCTGATGATGGCCCAGCATATTGACGCAATCGCAGAGAAAGTTCATCAGTGCTGTACTATTCTCAAAAGACACAAAGTGCTGGCGTAACTCAGCGGGACAGGCAGCATCCCTGGAGAGAAAGAATGGGTGGCGTTTCGGGTCGAGACCTGACCCGAAAAGTCACCCTTTCCTTCTCTTCGGAGATGCTGCCTGTCCCGCTGAGTTACTCCAGCACTTTGTGTCTATCTTCGGTTTAAACCAGCATCTGCAGTTCCTTCCTGCGCACTGCACTATGTTCTAACCCGTGTGTTTTAAGACAGCGTGGCCCCAATTGAATTGAGTCACCAACATTCTTTAAAATGATAAATGATGATATTGTTCCTCCATTTGCAATAAATTACTTCCCTTTTTGAATTAATTCATATTAGGTAAGTGTTTTTATATCAATTAATTTAGTTTTCTACTTAAATTCCACTGAACGTATTTTACTGGATGAGCTGTATTTAGATAAGGAAATTTTCAAAGCAAAATTATGCCTCTGGGGCTGGGACAAAAATCATGAATTAAGAAGATCATTATTTGGAATCTTTCAATAATGATGACATTTAAAAGGCATTTGGATTGGTGCGCGAATAGGAAAGATTTAGAGGGATATGGGCCAAACAGGCAAATGGAACTAGTATAGATGGCCACTTGGACGGCATGGACAAGGTGGGCCGAATGGCCTCTTTCATTGATGTATGGCTAGACTCATAGAGTCACAGTGTCTAGCAGAGTGGAAACAGGCCCTTCGGCCCAACTTGCCCACACTGGCCAACATGTCCTGTCTACACTTGTCCCACCTGCCTGCGTTTGGCCCATATCACTCCAAACCTGTCCTATCCTTGTACCTGCCTAAATGTTCCTTAAATGTTGTGATAGGACCTTCCTCAACTACCTTCTCCGGCAGCTCGTTCCATACACCTATCCCCCCCCCCCTTGTGTAGGGATCATGACAGAAGCCTCCTCGTGGCGATCCCCGGAAACGATGACACGATGCGCTCAGTGACGCGTCGGGCGACCAATTCTGTCAACATTTGTTGGACGACGGAAACGAGCGAACAAACCCTATGAGTGAAAAAGTTACCCCTCAGATTCCTATTAAATCTTTCCCCCCTCATCTTAAACCTATATCCTCTGGTCCTCGATTCCCCTACTCTGGGCAAGAGACTCTGTGGATTAACCCGATCTATTCCTCTCATAATTTTTATACACCTCTATTTGATCACCCCTCATCCTCCTGCGCTCCAAGGAATAGAGTCCCAGCCTACTCTACCTCTCCCGATAGCTCAGATTCTCGTGTCCGGGCAAAATCCTTTCCAGCTTCATTATAACAAGTCATTATAGTCCTTTGGAAATAGTAAAAAAAGCAAGGATGTTTGTCACATGGCTTACACAAAGTGCGTGCAGCTATGAAATGTGGAAAGTACAAGCCCCTGGACACCACCCTCGGAGGTCTTCAGATTAATGTCCTGGACTCAGACGTCATCAATTCATGACCTTTCTTCCATCGTAAGGTCAGAGCTGGAATTGTTTGCTGTCTATTGCACAACGTTCAATTCCACACACAAATCTTCGCAAATGCAGTTCATGCCTGCATTCTGACCAAAGACGTTCCTCCTCATCTCCTTTCTAAAGGTACAACCTTTTACTCTGAGGCTATGGCCTCTAGTCCTAGACTCTCCCGCTAGTGGAAACATCCTCTCCACATTCACTCCATCCAGGCCTTTCACTATTCTGTACGTTTCAATGAGCCCCCCCCCCCCCCCTCATCCTTATAAACTCCAGCAAGTACAGGCCCAGTGCCGTCAAAGGCTTCATATAATCAAAGACTTGTCCCACCCAATCATTCCTTCTTCTTCCGGCTCCTATCCGGCTACAGAAGTTGACAATAGACAATAGGTGCAGGAGTAGGCCATTCGGCCCTTCGAGCCAGCACCGCCATTCAATGTGATCATGGCTGATCATCCACAATCAGTACCCCGTTCCTGCCTTCTCCCCATATCCCCTGACTCCGCTATCTTTAAGAGCCCTGTCGAGCTCTCTCTTGAAAGTGTCCAGAGAACCGGCCTCCCCCGCCCTCTGAGGCAGAGAATTCCACAGACTCACAACTCTCTGAGTGAAAAAGTGTTTCCTCGTCTCCGTTCTAAATGGCTTACTCCTTATTCTTAAACTGCGGCCCCTGGTTCTGGACTCTCCCACAATATCGGGAACATGCGAAAAAAACATTGAACAAAACATTGAAAGTGCGTACCACAAGATCCAGGAACTGCTTCTTCCCCTCTGTTATCAGGCTTCTGAACAGACGCTCCATTGCTAGACTACTGTCCGATTCACCTTTCTGTACTTAGTCCCTAGAGCAAACAATGTGTAGAAAGGAACTGCAGATGCTGGTTGAAACCCAAAATAGACACAAAATGCTGGAGTAACTCAACGGGACAGGCAGCATCTCTGGACAGAAGGAATGGGCGACGTTTCGGGTCGAGACCCTTCTTCAGACTGATGTCAGGGGAGAGGGAGATACATAGATATGGAAGTGTGAGTAAGGTGTGAAAATAGGACAAAGGGAATGGAGATCAAGGAGATCCAGAACCAGGGGCCACAGTTTAAGAATAAGGGGTAGGCCATTTAGAACGGAGATGAGGAAAAACCTTTTCACACAGAGAGTGGTGAATTTGTGGAATTCTCTATCTCAGAAGGCAGTGGAGGCCGATTCACTGGATGCATTCAAAAGAGAGTTAGATAGAGTTAGAGATAGGGCTAGCGGAGTCAGAGGATATGGGGAGAAGGCAGGAACAGGGTACTGATTGGGGATGGTCAGCCATGATCACATTGAATGGTGGAGCTGTCTCGAAGGGCCGAATGGCCTACTCCTGCACCTATTGTCTAGGTATCTATGTAAAATGTAGAATCGATCATTGTTAGCTGGGAGAAGGCACCAACAAAGCAAACAGAGATTAAATGGTTAAGAAAGAACTGCAGATGCTGGAAAAATCGAAGGTGGCCAAAAATGCTGGAGAAACCCGAAACGTCACCTATTCCTTCGCTCCATAGATGCTGCCTCTTGGTTCTTGGTTCTTGGTTTCTTGGTCCTCCAAAATATTCCAAATGGGATTTAAACTGGAGGTGGTGGAGGGAGGACTTAAGCCTCACCCAAAGAGAGATTAAATGTCGTCGGAGACAGAAGGCCTTGTGCTGCAGAAAGCGCCCTGGGCATAGCTAAAGGCAGCTGAGACAGTTAATAGTCTGAGTGAGATATTTCGGGCAGCGGATGGGGATGGCGATTCTGACTTACCGTCAAATCAGACGCGCGCAAGGGTGCAAGGAGCGCAGATTTTGATTTTAGCCACCGAAGTCACATTCCAAATGTTTTTAATTGGTTGTTTTGAGGGAATTGATTGCAGTAGGTGCTATAATCAGGAAATGGTGGGTTTCAGAAGCCCTGGATCCTCTTTCACAAATGCAGATCACTGATTCTTCAGGAAAATCGATCCGGGCAACCATCGGTATGTGTTTGACAAAACATAACCGCAACCCTCTTAATCACATATAAAAACGTTAACTGTAAAAAATTGTAACGCGGTTGTATTCATAAAATAGCAATGTTACAAGAGGTAAATTTTGTGATGTGCACCCAATGTTACTACAAAAGAAAAGATCGAGGTTTCATCTTGAAATTCTCCCAATTTTTCTGGTTGCATCTTGTGGTGAAGAACGTGAATTCGGTCATGTAAAGAAAGGGCCTGTCCCACTTTCACGACCTAATTCACGACGTCTGCCGAGTTTGCCCTTGACTCGTACTCGCAGCATGGTCGTCACGAGGTCGTAGGAAGGGCGTAGGAGGCCGTGATGCTAGTCGTAGGTACTCGTGGCATCAAGTAGGCCGGGGCGTTTTTTTAACATGATGAAAAATGTCCACGAGTAAAAAAGGTCGTGAATTAGGTCGTGAAAGTGGGACAGGCCCTGAACACATCCCTGGAGCTTATTCGGTATTGTGCAATGTGCTTATGCAAATAAGCCTCTCATAGTATCTTCTTCTTCTTGCGAATGAAACATAAACCAAAGGAATAGTTAGATCTCAAGCCGGGTGTTGAGCAGCCAGGTTGTTGTCTCTGCGTCAATGTCTGCCAGGCCCTGACACAGCTCCATTTGGTGGGTGGTAGAGCGGGCACCCAGAGATGACATGGTTGGCTGTCTGTTGTTCTGCTCCACATTCACAGGCTGGGCTCTGGCGGAGCCCCAATCTCCACATGCTGGCATTGAAACGCCCAACTCCAGGCCCAAGTCTGTTGAGCTTCACCCATGCTCCTCTGGGGAGGTCAGACCCTGGACAGCTTTTATCTGGTGAAGAGATGTAGCTGTGTAATGGAGATGAGGTTGCCTTCCACTCCCGTGACCACTTGGTGGCTATCCAGTGTGCCTTGCCTACCTTGATGCAATGCCTAGAGCCTTGTCTGCAATTAGTTTAGGATTAAAGCTCAACAAGGTAGGAAGATTTTGACCAGAGTTAAGTCTGCATGGTGGCGCAGCGGTAGAGTTGCTGCCTCATAGCGCCAGAGACCCGGTTTCGATCCTGACTATAGGTGCTTGTCTGTACGGAGTTTGTACGTTCTCCCCGTGACCTTCGTGGGTTTTCTCCAAGATTTTTGGTTTTCGCCCACACTCCAAACACGTTCAAGTTTGTAAGTTAATTGGCTTGGTATATACGTGAAACAAATTGTCTGTAGTGTGTGTAGGGTAGTGTTGGTGTGAGAGGATCGCTGGTCGGTGCAGACTCGGTGGGCCAAAGGGCCTGTTTCCGCGCTGTATCCCGAAACTAAACTGAAAAGATTCAGTCTTTGACCAGAAGGCCAGAATAAGATTGCTCTCGACTGATGCTGTCTGACCCATTGAGTTATTCCAGCATTTTGTGCCTAAGATTTCTAAGATCCTGATTCTATCGTGACCAACGAACACATTTGTGTTTTTTGTTACAGAAACAAAGAAAACAAAAAAATGGAGTCCTGGTGGAGCAGCGGGTAGAGTTGCTGCCTCACAGCGCCAGAGACCCGGGTTCGATCCTGACTACGGGTGCTGTCTGCACGGAGTTTGTACGTTCTCCCTGTGACCGCGTGGCTTTTCTCCGGGTGCTCCGGTTTCCTCCCACACTCCAAAGACGTGCAGGTTTGCAGGTTAATTGGCTTCTGTAAATTGTAAAATGTCCCTAGTGTGCCCGGATAGTGCTAATACACAGGGTTAGCGCTGATCGGCGCGGACCCCTTGGGCTAAACGGCCTGTCTCCACGCTGTATCTCCAAAGTCTAAAGTAAAGTCTAAATTATTGTTTCAACCAAAATATACTTGACATATCCTTTTTAACAAAGACGCCTAATAATGATGCACGGTCATCTGCCATTATAATCAACATTTGCTCCTGGATTATGAATTGAACATTCAAGCTAATTATTTATCAACATATGAACTGGTGAACTGACAGCTCACAAAAATATAATGGATCTGGTCATTAGAAAACAATTAAGTTATCTGCATAACTCACAGAATTATACACTCATATACCATACAACCAGCCCTTCGACCCAACTTGCCCGTGCTATGCCAATCAAGATGCCCATCTACATTAGTCCCACCTGCTCCCATTTGGCCCATATAAGTAAGTAAGTTAGTAAGTAAGTACGTTTATTGGCCGTATTCACATACAAGGAATTTGCCTTGGTGCTCCGCCCACAAGTAACAACATGACACACAGTGACAGTTACGAATGACTCAGAAAACACTAAACATTAATAATAATAAAACATTAATGATAAAACACCACTGATCAAGCAAGTGAACCAACAAAATAGCAGATCAAAGGGAGGCTACAGATTTTTGGCTGTTGATTAGAGCAACTACTCGTGGATAAAAACTGTTTTTATGTCTGGCTGTGGCAGCTTTGACAGTCCGGAGTCACCTTCCAGAGGGAAGTGATTCAAAGAGTTTGTGGCCAGGGTGAGAGGGGTCAGAGATAATCTTGCCCGCTCGCTTCCTGGCCCTTGCAGTGTACAGTTCATCAATGGAGGGAAGGTTGCAGCCATATCCCTCTAAACCTTCCATATCCTGAAACATCAGGCCACCGTAGCGACGACTGCGGAGGCCTCAAATAGGCCCCGGCCACGGGTGAACATGGAGGAAGTGGACTGAACTTTGCTGCCTTCCCTCACAGTGGGAAACGTTGATTCCGCGGTGGGGGGGATGTTTTTTTATGTTTAATGTTAAATTCTATAGTGTTGTGTTTATTTTATTGGTGTGCTGCAATGGCAACTCAAATTTCACTGCACCAATTGGTGTATGTGACAATAAATGTATTTTGTCCTTTGTCCTTATCCATGTAACCAATTACTCTTACAAAGGTGCCCAGCCCATACCTCCAAACATGACTTCCTTTAACATTTAGCTTCACCAGATATTGCAGTCTGTCAGTGAAACTTGTGGAATGTCAAGATATACAAGGCTCCAGTAAACTGCAGCCATAACTCAACACAATAGATTTGAAAACTATTGAAGTGCAACATCAGAGATACTAAAGCAGTGGAGATGATACAGAGCTGTCGTTAATGTGTGTTGACAGGAGGACACAGAGAGACTTCAGGAGATAGTGAAAGTTAAAGGGTGAATATCCACATGCTCAAGACTTTACTGGTGCCAGAGGGATTCTGCAATATTAGACGTTATTCCTATCAATACGCCAACATTCAATTTGAATGCACATGTTTAGTTTGCTGGTAAACCAGGTGTAAATGGAGTGCAGGAACCTGGGTCCTAATGAGTTCATAGGGAGCCTAGGAACCAACAAAACGTGGAACTAGTGTAGATGGAGCATCTTGGTTGGCGTGGAAAAGTTGGGCCGAAGGGCCTGTTACCATGGCGTATGACCCAATAATTCTATGAGTTATGGAATTTTATTTGTTTTCCAGTGAGCAGATAAATTAGATTTTTGTCACCCATTCCTATGTTTTTAAATAATTAGCTTGAATAGTGACTCAAATAGTGAAAGGCCTGGATGGCGTGGATGTTTCCACTAGTGGGAGAGTCCAGGACCAGAGGTCATAGCCTCAGAATTAAAGGATGCTCCTTTAGGAAGGAGATGAAGAGAACATTTCTACGGTCTGAGGGTGGAGAATCTGTGGAATGCATTGCCGCAGAAGGCTGTGGAGGCCGTCAATGGATATATTTAAGGCAGAAATAGACAGATTCTTGATTAGTGCGGGTGTCAGTGGTTATGGGGAGAAGGCAGGAGAATGGGGTTGAGAGGGGACGATAGATCAGCCATGATTGAATGGCGGAGTAGACTTGATGGGCCGAATGGCCTCATTCTGCTCCTCTCACTTATGACCTTATGGCCTTACAATAGCCCGACATGCAAACGCTGATGATAACGGCAGGAGATAAAGGGAGGGAACGTTGAAAATCAAAACTGGGTACAAGGCCCTGGTACGAGGAGCTACTTAACCAAAGAAGAGAGGAAGCCCTGGTTATAGAAGAAAGAATCACCCCTTCTTCCTTAATCTGACATACAAACAATAATTCTCAAAACCATGATGAGATTTTAGGAGAAATATTATCCAGAGAACTTAAAAAATACTGTTGGGCACATCTGAAATAACCAGAGATGAACCATTTAGTTAAAATATGTAGCTCTGAGAAAGGAACGTCATCCTGAACAGTTAATTTAGTTGAAGATAGAGACAAAAACCTGGAGTCGCACAGCGGGTCAGACAGCATCTCTGGAGAAAAGGAATAGGTGACATTTCAGGTCAAGACCCTTCTTCAGACTGGAGAAGAATATTCTGAAGAAGGGCCTCCATCCGAAACGCCACCTTTAGAGTAAAGGGGAGGCCATTTAAGACTGAGGTGAGAAAAAACGTTTTCACCCAGAGAGTTGTGAATTTGTGGAATTCCCTGCCACAGAGGGCAGTGGAGGCCAAATCACTGGATGGATTTAAGAGAGAGTTAGATAGAGCTCTAGGGGCTAGTGGAGTCAAGGGATATGGGGAGAAGGCAGGCACGGGTTATTGATTGGGGACGATCAGCCATGATCACAATGAATGGCGGTGCTGGCTCGAAGGGCCGAATGGCCTCCTCCTGCACCTATTTTCTATGTTTCTATGTTTCTATTTCACCTATTCCTTTTTTCCAAAGATGCTGTCTGACCCGCTGAGTCACGGTGGGTTTTTTGTGTCTCCGTTTCGGTTTAAACCAGCATCTGCAGTTCCTTCCTTCGCAGTTAATTCAGTTTCTCATTTCACCGTTATGCTTCACCTGGAGAGTGCTTCCAACGTTTTCTGTTTCTACATCAGCTAAAGCAGCTTCCCATTAAACTGCATGGTCAGGAGCTTTGCAATTGTATTCCAAAGGAGATAAACAAATTCGCCAAATTAAATGCATGATGCCTTTGAGTAGGTTACTTATGTTAGTTTAACAACAGCATCATTAAAAGGTGCACTGTGCTTTTCACAAATGGCAACAGAGAGACTAGTTACAGTATTCAATAAGTAGCTGGTGTAACATAATTCCCTATCTCCACTTGCTCACCGAGTGTTCCCATATATTTAGACCATGTTTAAGTGGCACAATGAATCTGCTGACGCGGCAACATATCCTAAATAGATTACATTTTCAAGGGAAAAGACAACTCATTAAAGTTAGCTAGAGCTGGCTCAGTTAAACTACGAGGAATAGGTCCGTTGAGAAAATATTATAACAGTCATTGAAGCACAAAGTGATGCCGCCTGCAATCGCAAGAAATACTAATCAGTTGCTTTCAATTCAATGCTGGAGCAACACGGCGGGACAGGCGGGCATCTCTGGAGAGAAGGAATGGGTGACGCTTCGGGGCCGAGACCTGAAGAAGGATTTCGACCCGAAACATAGAAACATAGAAAATAGGTGCAGGAGTAGGCCATTCGGCCCTTCGAGCCAGCACCGCCATTCAACGTGATCATTCAAAATCCTGCTTTTCCCCCCAATATCCTTTGATTCCATTAGCCCTAAGAGCTAAATCTAACTCTCTCTTGAAAACATCCAATGAATTGGCCTCCACTGCCTTCTGTGGCAGAGAATTCCACAGATTCACAACTCTCTGGGAGAATTTTTTTTCCTCGTCTCAGTTCCAAATGGCCTCCCCCTTATTCTTAAACTGTGACCCCCTGGTCTGGACTCCGTCACCATGGGGAACATTTTTTCCTGCATCTAGCCTGTCCAATCCTTTAAGAATTTTATATGTTTCTATAAGATACCCTCTCATCCTTCTATATTCCAGTGTCTGTGGAATTCTCTGCCTCAGAGGACGGTGGAGGCCGGGTCTCTGGATACTTTCAAGAGAGAGCTAGATAGGGCTCTTAAAGATAGCGGAGTCAGGGGATATGGGGAGAAGGCAGGAACGGGGTACTGATTGGGAATGATCAGCCATGATCACGTTGAATGGCGGTGCCGGCCTGAAGGGCCGAATGGCCTACTCCTGCATCTATTGTCGATTGTCTATTGTCTAATACAAGCCCAGTCGACCCATTCTTTCATCATATGTCAGTCCCGCCATCCCGGGAATTAACCTACACTGCACTCCCTCAATAGTAACAATGCCCTTCAAAAAAACCAGGAGACCAAAACGTCAACCATTCCTTCTGTCCGGAGATGCTGCCTGTCCCGCTGAGTTACTCCAGCAGTTTATGTCGACGTTCGGTGTGAACTAGCATCTGCATTTCCTTCCTACACATTGGAATCAATGAACCCTTGGCTGTACGGCCCCTGCATGCAAGGAATCGTACACGGCAGTAAAGGGATTCATCCTGTTTCGCTCGCACAGAGTCCAACCCAACTCCATGAAACACTACACGGTAATGAGATGAAATTGATATATTTATCGTAATGAAAACCCGGGTAGTCAGTCAATGGAAACATAAATAAAGCTATCCCGAATATAAATTGTGGGTGGTTTAAAGCAGCTTAATTTCACCTGCAGCCTAACACCGACGTGACTTGGGAGTTAGTGGCGGACTTTAGGAGGAGAGGAACACCCCTGTCCTCTGTCTCCATCAAGGGTGCGGATGTGCAGTTTACCAAGGAGTACAAGTGCCTTGGAGTTTACCTGGACAGTAAACTGGACTGGTCCAGGAACGCTGAGGCACTGTATGGGAAATGACAGAGCCTTCGTGGACTGAAGGGCCTGTTTGTAGGCTGCATCTGCAAACTAAACTATCAACAAAAAAACCTGCACATTGAATAGTTTATCTGTTCATAATTTCATAAGTTAGAACAATTTTCAGAAAATGTTAGACAATAGACAATAGGTGCAGGAGTAGGCCATTCGGCCCTTCAAGCCAGCACCGCCATTCAATGTGATCATGGCTGATCATCCATAATCAGTACCCTGTTCCTGCCTTCTCCCCATATCCCCTGACTTCGCTATCTTTAAGAGCCCTATCTAGCTCTCTCTTGAAAGTATCCAGACAACCGGCCTCCACCGCCCTCTGAGGCAGAGAATTCCACAGCCTCACAACTCTCTGTGTGAAAAAGTGTTTCCTCATCTCCGTTCTAAATGGCTTACCCCTTATTCTTTAAACTGTGGCCCCTGGTTCTGGTCTCCCCCAACATCGGGAACATGTTTCCTGCCTCTAGCGTGTCCAAACCCTTAAGTTACTTTCAGTTCCATATGTTCCTATATCTTATGAATATATACTCATCAATTCATTAGTTATAGGAACGGAAATAGGCCCATTAAGTCTACTCCGCCATTCAGTCATGGCTGATCTATCTCTCCCTCTCAACCCCATTCTCCTGCCTTCTTCCCATCATCTCCGACACCCGTACCAATCAAGAATCCATCAATCTCCGCCTGAAATATATCCATTGACTCGGCCCCCACAGCCCTCTGTGGCAATGAATTCCACAGATTCACCACCCTGTTTCCCAGTAAGGTTGTTGATTACATTGCTTTTGGAGTGCTACCGGAAAGTATTTCCCACTCCATAGATCTGCCAACAATGGTTGGCAGGTTTATCTAAACATCAGTACACACTTAGTAAGTAATGTACTAGCTGTGAAATCCATCAAGTCACCTTTAGAAACTAAGGTGGTTAATAAATATCCTTTTCTTGCGGTGAACGTTGCATCAAGATCGGTACCTACTTTACCTCTTCAGTTCCAACAGTGAATCTACAAATCAAATCATCCTCAATCCCAAGGAATTGCTCAGAAGGAATCTCTTAGATGGAAGATTAAACTATAGGCCCCACTACATTGTGTTTAAGAAGGAACTGCAGATGCTGGAAAATCTGAAGTCTGAAGGAGTCTGAAGAAGGATTTTGACCCAAAACGTTGCCTATTTCCTTCGCTCCATAGATGCTGCCTCACCCGCTGAGTTTCTCCAGCATTCCCCACTACATTTCCTGGTGGACAATAAGATTATTTCATGGCTCCAATTCCAAGAGATTCTAAATAAGGTGAAAGACAAACCTAACTGAAAGGCACAACAGAGGATGTACTTCCTGCGGCAGTTGAGGAAGCACAATCTGCCACAGGCAATGATGGTCCAATTCTGTACGGCCATCGTAGAGTCTGTGCTCGCCTTCTCCATCATGGTCTGGTTTGGCTCAGCCACCAAGCACGACATCCGGAGGCTGCAGCGAATCGTCCGATCAGCTGAGAAGGTTATTGGCTGCAACCTTCCCCCCATTGAGGAACTGTACACTGCAAGGGCCAGGAAGCGAGCGGGTAAGATCATCTCTGACCCCTCTCACCCTGGCCACAAACTCTTTGAATCACTTCCCTCTGGAAGGCGACTCCGAACTGTCAAAGCTGCCACAGCCAGACATAAAAACAGCTTTTTTTCCACGAGTAGTTGCTCTACTCAACAGCCAAAAATCTGTAGCCTCCTTTTGCTCTGGTATTTTATTTAATTCACATGTTTAATCGATAATGTTTTATTATTAATGTTTAATGTTTTATGTGTTATTCCTAACTGTCACTGTATGTCATGTTGTCACTTCCGGGCGGAGCACCAAGGCAAATTCCTTGTATGTGAATACTTGGCCAATAAACTTATTTATTCATTCATGTCTTACTCCATCAAATGCGATAAATGATGCTCTCAGACGCAGTACCTCTTTAAGTTGCCACCCCAAATGCAGAGACTTATTGTATTCACCAACATTCATTGTTCAATAAAAAATCTTGCTGTCATATCACATCTGCCTTTCTGTCTTTTTTCCGATAGAGTCATTGACTTATTTTTGCCTTCCCGACAGAATGCATCCTTCCATTTTGGAACTTCTTTGATCATTTTACTCAGGAAATTAACTTTGGCTCGGGACATTACCTCACAGCTTATCAAACAGTCTGAAGAAGGGTTTCGACCCCAAAAGTTGCCTATTTCCTTCGCTCCTTAGATGCTGCCTCACCTGCTGAGTTTCTCCAGCATTTCTGTCTACCTTCTCAAATGCTCATTCGGGTCAAGAATATGAATAAGCTTACTACTTTGCACATAGCCAAAGTCAAATGTGATGTTAAGTTCACTGGTTATCAGAGCAGAATTAGGCCATTCGGCCCATCAAGTCTATTCAATTCAGTCTGAAGAAATTCAGACTATTCAATTCAGTCTTGAACTGAAACATCACGCATTCCTTCTCTCCAGAGATGCTGCCTGTCCCGCAGAGTTTCTCCAAGATTTAGTGTCTACCCGCCATTCAATCATGGTTAATCTATCTTTCCCTCTCAACCCCATTCTCCTGCCTTCGCCCCATAACTGCTGACACCCAGTCTCCGCCTTAAAAATATCCAATTGGGCGGCGCAGTGGCGCAGCGGTAGAGTTGCTGCCTTACAGCGCCAGAGACCCATGTTCGATCCCGACTACAGGTACTATCTGTATGAGTTTGTACATTCTCCACGTGACCTGCGTGGGTTTCCTCCAAGATCTTCGGTTTCCTCCCACACTCCAAAGACGTACAAGTTTATAGGTTAATTGGCTTCGGTAAAGATTGTAAATTGTCCCGAGTGTGTGTAGGCTTGTGTAAATGTGTGGGGATCGCAGGACAGTGTGGACTCGGTGGGTCGAAGGGCCTGTTTCCTCGCTGAATCTCTAAACAAAATTAACGACGGCCCCCACAGCCATCTGAGGCAATGAATTCCAGATTTCAGCACCCTCTGACTAAAGGGCCTGTCCCACTTGGCGATTTTTTTCAGCGACTGCCGGCGTCATATCGGTGTCGCCAAAAGATTTTGAACATTTCAAAATCCAGCGGCGACAAAAAAAATGTAGCGACACTTGAAAAAACACCGCGCGTCAATACGTCATCACGCCGCGTCACCGCCGTATCACACCGCAAAAATTTCGATGAGCTGATATGTCAGTCAACGATGCCGGCAGTTGGCGAAAAAAATCGCCAAGTGGGACAGGCCCTTAAAGAAACACGTGACAATAATAAACCGCTAACTGGCTGCTGCATTGATCTAACAACCTAGACTTTCAAGAGGCGGGACGGCACAGCGGCGCAGCAGTAGAGTCGCTGCCTTACAGTACCAAAGACACAGGTTCGATCCCGACTATGGGTGCCGTCTGTACAGAGTTTGTACGTTCTCCCTGTGACCCGCGTGGGTTTTCTCCGAGATCTTCGGGTTTACTCCCACACTCCAAAGACGTACAGGTTTGTAGGTTAATTGGCTTCGGTAGAATTGTAAATTGTCCCTCGTGTGTGTAGGATAGTGCACGTGTACTGGGATCGCTGGTCGGCGCGGACTCGCTGAGACGAAGGGCCTGCTTCCATGCTGTATGTCTAAACTTAACTAAACTAAGCAACGAAAAAATGCTGCAGGACGTATATTGTGTATTCCGTACAGACAGCACCCCGTAGTCGGGATCAAACCCGGGTCTCTGGCGCTGTAAGGCAGCAACTCTACCGCTGCGCCACCGTGCCCTTCCCCCCACCGGGTAAGAATAGGAAAAGGTGGAAACACTCAGCAGGTCAGTCCGAATCTGCGGGAAAAAAACTGAACTCTGATGAAAGGGTAGGACACCCTTTGACTTTGCTCCCCCTTCCACAGAGGCTGCCTGACCTGCTGATATTTACCGATATTTTCTGCTTTTTATATGCGTTTCTAGTACTTCGCTGGTACTTTTTTTGTGTTTTTTAGCCTTTTACTTCCTCAAAAATTTACGAGGAGCTCACCTGTAAAAATCCCTCACACAGAAGCCTGAAATAGAAAAACATCTGTAGAACACAATTCAGTACTTGCCGTAATTTACAGTTTCTGTCATCGCTCAGCAGTAAAATGACACAAGGAATTCATTCACCTCAGGAGAGGTTAGGTGCTGCAAGCGCAGAATAATAATGTTGCTACAACAGAGAACCCTTTGGCCAGGGCGAAAGCCAAACTAATTTTGGATAACTCCCAAACATATTCACATTGAAGCAATCAATTATAAGCTAATAACTGCAAAATTGTTGTATGTTTTACGAGCTTATGCGTTTATTTTCTGCAGTACCGGCTCTTTGGAATTCAGATGGGGACAGCTACAACGAGAACGGAACACAGTGAGGTTCAATTGCAAACTCTTTACACATTTACATCGCATTCTGTACTCAATACTAAAGTAGGTAGAACATCAGGTCATAAGTGATAGACAATAGACAATAGACAATAGGTGCAGGAGTAGGCCATTTGGCCCTTCGAGCCAGCACCGCCATTCAATGTGATCATGGCTGATCATCCCCAATCAGTACCCCGTTCCTGCCTTCTCCCCATATCCCCTGACTCCGCTATCTTCAAGAACCCTATCTAGCTCTCTCTTGGAAGTATCCAGGGAACGGGCCTCCAGAGAATTCCACAGACTCCACAGACTCACAACTCTCTGTGTGAAAAAGTGTTTCCTCATCTCCCTTATTCTTAAACTGTGGCCCCTGGTTCTGGACTCCCCCAACATCAAGGACATGTTTCCTGCCTCTAGTGTGTCCAAACCCTGATTTAGAGGCTATGTTGGATCCACCATTGATTTCTGTCACCACCTCCATCATGAAGTCTGAAGAAGGGTCCCAACCCAATATGATCCATTTTCTCCAGAGATGCTGCCTGACCCGCTGAGTTACTCCAACACTGTGCAACCACCTTTACTATAGACTTTACAATAGAGATACGGGAGAAGGTACAAACTCTGTCAGGATCGAACCCCGGGTCTCTGGCGCTGTGAGGCAGCAACTCTACCACTACACCGCCACCTCCATCTCTACCATTTTTATCTATACTTCGCTTAGTATAGAGTATTTTAGTTCGACCAATTTTTCCTCCCTTTTTGGATCAAAATGGCACAAAATAGAGGAGTTGCAAACTTAGGGGGCACAGCTGCGCAGCAATGGAGTTTCTGCCTTACAGCACCAGAGACCTGAGTTCGATCCTGACCACAGGTGCTGTCTGTACGGAGTTTGTACCTTCTCCCTGCGACTGCGTGGGTTTTCTCCGGGTGCTCCAGTTTCCTCCCACATTCCAAAGACGTGCAGGTTTGTAGGTTAATTGGCTTTGGTATAAATTGTCCCTGGTGCGTCGGGTAGAACTGGTGTACGGGGATCGCTGGTCGATGTGAACTCGGTGGGCTGAAAGGCCCGATTCTACGTTGTGTCTCTAAAACTAAAAACTAAAGTACACCACCATGCCCCCCAAAAAAACATCTTCCCCACCCAATATAGTAGTTCTGAAGTGCAATCTACATTGTAATCGAAGAAACACATCAGGCAATGCGTTTAATTGTAAAACTGAGAATGTCATTCCTTAGAAGTTTGAGAGTTTGAGAGGGAAAAATAGATCAGCCGTGATAGAATTGGCGGAGCAGACTAGATGTGGAGAGGATGCTTCCACTAGTGGGAGAGTCTAGGACCAGAGGTGCAAGAAGGAACTGCAGATGCTGGTTTAAATCGAAGATAGACACAAAATGCTGGGGTAGCTCAGCGGGACAGGCAGCATCACTGGAGAGGAGGAATGGGTGACGTTTCGGACTCTAGTCTACCCTTCTTCAGACTGGTCACTTTGGACTAGAGGTCATGGCCTCAGAATAAAAGAACGTTCTTTTAGGAAGGAGATGAGGAGACATTTCTTTAGTCAGAGGGTGGTGAATCTGTGGAATTATTTGCCACAGAAGGCTGTGGAGGCCAAGTCAGTGGATATTTTTAAGGCAGAGATAGAAAGAATTTTGATTAGTACGGGTGTCAGAAGTTACGGGGAGAAGGCAGGAGAATGGGGTTAGGAGGGAGAGATAGATCAGCCAATATTGAATGGCGGAGGACACTAGATTGGCCGAATGGCCTAATTCTACTCCTATTTCTTTTGACCTTATGACCTCATGAGATAGGCCAAACGGCCTAATTCTTTCTCCCATGTCTTAAAAGATTTTGGGGGTTAGTTTTCGTCAAACTGTGTGGACTGTTGGTGGAAAAATTCAACAAACACTGGCGCTTTCAACCTGATTGTAAAGGCAAGTGTGTTACCCATTGGTGCACAGCTGGGTATTTAATAATTTGCCACTCTCTCTGTTACTTTCTGCTGGTAAATGATATCCCCTTGCTGATACCAGACGCTGCAATTAAATCGCATGATCTAAACGGCGAGCTTTGGGTCCAATTTCATTTTGTGACACATTGTAATGGTAGATGTTGTTTGTATTTTAACAATAGCACCAGTTGGTTTGCGAGGGATTAAACCCGTACCGTAACCCAATAGCCGTGACATAAGCGTCAAAATGAAAAGCGCATGAAAATTATAAGAAAATATACTCATTAATATTATATAGCGTTAAAAACAATAATTAAGCAAGGACCTCCAATGGGATTAAGCTGGTTAGTGTACCACTGTTTCAATCACCATAAACTATATCAAACAAGCTGTTGGTCTGGAATACATTGGGGTTGGAGTCGGCTATTCAGCCACTTAACTCAATAAGATTGAAACATATAAGATTATTAAGGGTTTGGACACGCTAGAGGCAGGAAACATGTTCCCGATGTTGGCGGAGTCCAGAACCATTCTGTTTCTGTTCCATTCTGTTTGTAGTTTGTTTGTTTGTTTTTTGCACAATTCGCGAGCATCGCCACTTTTCATTTCGCTGCACATGTCGTATGTGTATGTAACGAATAAACTTGACTTGACTTAAACCAGGGGTCACGGTTTAAGAATAAGGGGTAAGCCATTTACAACGGAGATGAGGAAACATTTTTTTCACCCAGAGAGTTGTGAGTCTTTGGAATTCTCTGCCTCAGAACTCGGAGGCCAGTTCTCTGGATACTTTGAAGAGAGAGCTAGATAGGGCTCTTAAAGATAACGGATATGGGGAGAAGGCAGGAACGAGGTGCTGATTGTGGATGATCAGCCATGATCACATTGAATGGCAGTGCTGGCTCGAAGGGTTGAATGGCCTACTCCTGCACCTATTGTCTATTGTCTATTGTCTAAACTAAACAAAACTGATCGAATTACAGCATCATAGCTTTGGAGCTACAGAGAAAGTGCAGATTTAAAAAGAAAAGTGCAAGGTTCACAGTGAGGTAGGTTGGAAGATCGGGAATATTGACTTCACTAACCTCAAGTAACCCTTGCTTCCACTCTCTCTCCATCCCTCCCCCATCCTAGTTATCCGACCATTCTGACTGTTCTCCTGATTAAATTGTACATTTGTACACATTGTTGTCACCTTCCCCTAGCTAACAACGATCTATTCTACATTTTCTTCTCCGTGGATAGTCACCTTGTCGTGGTGGAGAAGCTTGTGTGGACCTGAGATCCTGAGAGCGATGCCATCTGGAGCGATGCTCCTGGTAGGGCCACCCATGGCGGTAAGGTCGAGGGGGAGGTCCCTGACAAAGAGCAATCCAACCAAGACCTCAACGGTGGAACAGGCGGTGGATGATGGCTGACCTTAGTGGAGCGTCACAACGGCTGGGAAGGCGGATGAAGGCTGCAACAGAAAAGGGTCCCCGGTCGTCTTGGACTCCATGCCACTGGATCCTGACCCAGATCTGTCAAGGACCGTGGGGTGGCTGTCTGTGCACCAGTCTCCCCACGTTAAACAAAGTCACGCACAGGCGTCCTCCCAAAAGAGGACAGTCACACTCGTTTTGAGTGACTGCCGATGATTCTACATTTTCCTAGAACTGTAATCCCCTTTGATCTTTGGTTTTTACACCTTACCCTTCCACATCTCTGTGCCTCCCTCTCCCCTGACTCTCAGTCTGAAGAAGGGTCTCGACCCGAATCGTCCGTCTATCCAGAGATGTTGCCCCGTCCCGCTGAGTTACTCCAGTATTTTCTTCCTCCCATTGATGTTGATCATGGAACGCATCTTCGTTTAGTTTAGAGATACAGCACGGAAACAGGCCCTTCAGCCCATCGAATCCGCACCGACCAGCGATCTCCCATCTCACACAATTTCTATAATCCCGCACGTTCGGGACAATTTAACAAACAAACACTGGTGGGGGGCAACACCGCTAGTTCTCCACGCTGGGGACAATTTACCGAAGCCAAATACAAGCAGGCACGTCTTCGGAATGTGGGCGGAACCCGGAGCACCCGGAGAAAACCCACGTGGTCACGGGGAGGACGTGCAATCTGTGCACAGACAGCACCCAGGGTCAGGATCGAACCCGGGTCTCTGGCGCTGCAAGGCAGTAACTCTACTGCACAACCACCGTGCCGCCCTGACACGCATGCTCATTAATGGTGAGTACTGGCACCTTCATGTCTGCAAAGGAAAACGCACCGGGTGGAACAACATTCCCTACTTAGTGTGCTTGACAATGCCCTATCCGCTCCAGTACTGCCTTTCAATTCCATGTAGCATCAGATTTCTTACCTCTATTTTGTGTGTAACATCAAACACTTTCTCAACATCCATTTGAATTACATCTATCTATTGCACACTTTTCATTGCACAACTCCTGACGCCTTTATCAAATAATAACCTCATTTTAGTCAGACACTATTTCCCTTTCGCCAATCTATGTTGGCTTCCCTTTATGAATTCAAATGTTTTAACATCTCTTCTTAATTTTTTCATTCCCCAATTATTACTTTCCTCAAACTGAAGTTGAACTGACTGGCCTGTAGCTGCCGAGTAACTGCCTGATGGGCCTGTCCCACTTGGCGATTTTTTTAGGTGACTGCCGGCGACTGTCATAGTCGTAGCCGGTCGCCGAAAAACCGGCGACAACCTACGTCATCCTGGCGACAAACTACGACAGCACCTACGTCAGGGGAGGTCAAGCTACGCTCATTGGCGTCAGACCCACTGTCGGTGAAAAATGTTTCTTCATGTTGAATATTTAGCCAGGATTGAACCGGGGTCTCTGGCGCTGTAAGGCGGCAACTCCACCGCTGCGCCGCTGTTGGGTGTTGAGCAGCCAGGTTGTTGTCTCTGCGTCAATGTCTGCCAGGCCCTGAGCTCCATTTGGTGGGCGGTAGAGCGGGCACCCAGAGATGACATGGTTGGCTGTCTGTTGTTCTGCTCCACATTCACAGGCTGGGCTCTGGCGGAGCCCCCATCTCCACATGCTGGCATTGAAACGCCCAACTCCAGTACCAAGTCTGTTGAGCTTCACCCATGCTCCTCTGGGGAGATCGGACCCTGGACAGCTTTTATCTGGTGAAGAGATGTAGCTGTGTAATGGAGATGAGGTTGCCTTCCACTCCTGTGACCATTTGGTGGCTATCCAGTGTGCTTTTGTCTCCGTTGGCTGGATGGATGCTAGGAGCTGTTTTCCAGGTGGAGCAAAGGGGTGACGGAACTTCAGTCGGGGTGGCCTCTGCTCTCTGCTGATAGCCTGATGGAGGAGGTGATCTGGGTCCATGGCACGACGAGATAGTGCCAGAGTTGCTGCTTGCCTTCGGATCCCTGCAGGTATAAGGAGCTGCTCGACTGGAGTAGATTGAAGGCACCCAGCACTCAGTTGCCTCATCTCTCAAAAGTAAAAAGAAGTTAGTCTATGTATCAAATGTTGATCAATATATTGGGGAAGAAAAGAGAGTGGTCCAACCTAGACATGTTGCAGGGTAATAAGGTAAGAAACATTCTTATTGTGCAGGTCCCTGGAGAAGGAATGACCACAACATGTGTGGGAAGGAACTGCAGATGCTGGTTTAAACCAAAAATAGACACAAAAAGCTGGAGAAACTCAGCGGGACAGACGGCATCTCTGGAGAGAAGGAATGGGTGATGTTTCGGGACGAGACGGGACTGAAGAAGGGTCTGGACCCGAAACGTCACCCATTCCTTCTCTCCAATGACCATAACATGATGGGATTCTTCACTGTAATTAAGAACGAGGCAGTTGACTCTGAGACTCCCAGCGCCAGAGACCCAGGTTCGATCCTGACCTCGGGAGCTGCTGCCTATGTGGAGTTCGCACGTTCTCCCTATGATCACATGGATTGCCTCAAGGTACTCTGGTTTCCTCACATACCCCAAAGACGTGCGGGCCTCTGTAAATCGCCAATAACGTGCAGTGAGTGACTTAACATTGAACTATTGTGACGGGTGATTGATGGTCAGTGTGGAGTTGGTGGGCTGAAGGGCCTGTTTCCGTGCTGTATCTCTAAACTAAACTAAACAATCCTTCATGGCTTGGGTAGACAAAAATGCTGGAGAAACTCAGCGGGTGAGGCAGCATCTATGGAGCGAAGGAATAGGTGACGTTTCGGGTCGAGACCCTTCTTCAGACTGATGTGGGGGGGTAGGGAAGAAAGGAAGAGGCGGAGACAGTGGGCTGCAGGAGAGCTGGCAGGGGGAGGGGAAGGAGGGAGAAAGCAAGGACTACCTGAAATTGGAGAAGTCAATGTTCATACCGCTGGGGTTTAAACTACCCAAGCAAAACATAAGGTGCTGTTCCTCCAATTTGCGGTGGGACTCACTCTGGCCATGGAGGAGACCCAGGACAGAAGGGTCGGATTCGGAATGGGAGGGGGAGTTGAAGTGCTGGGCCACCGGGAGATCAGGTTGGTTAATGCGGACTGTGCGGAAGTGTTGGGCGAAGTGCATCCCTCTGCCTAAACTCTAAACTTAATGAAAACTTCAGTCCCAAATGTAAAGGGCCTGTCCCACTGTACTAGCTAATTCAAGAGTTCTCCCGAGTTTAAAAAAAAACTAACCCGTGGTAAGCACGTAGAATGTACGTAGCGGGTATGTCGGAGCTCGGGGACGTCTCTTAGCGGCTCGTAACGCTAACGGCAGGTACTCGGGAAACGCGGTAAGCTCGTGAAAACTCGTGAAGATTTTACAACATGTTGAAAAATGTCCACGAGAGGACCGAGTACCTACGAGCGGTTATTACCGTAATTCTCCGAGCGAATCAGGAGAAACTCGGGAGAACTCTTGAATTAGCTCGTACAGTGGGACAGGCCCTTAAGTAAAGCAGATTATGAAAGTTTGATGCATGAGTTGACTGGGTTAAACCGGGAAACATTACTTCAAGTTGACACTGGATGAGCGATAGCAAGCGTTTAAACAGCACATGGATGAACACCAACAAGCATTCATTCCTTTCTGACATAAACATAAATCTGGAAAGGCGGCTCAACCATGGATTTCAAAAGAAATTGGGGATAACATTAGATTCAAGAAATAAATATAAAAAGCTCAGCAAAAATAACAAACACAAAGGACTGCGAGTGGATCGTTATTCACCAAAGGAAGTCAAGAGGAAAACAAATGTAGGTCCATTGCAGTGGGAGGGGTGGGAGATTGCAACCTTCACGTGGTCCGCCCTGTTTCGACGAATGCAATCAACCTGGCGTGCACAATAGACAATAGACAATAGGTGCAGGAGTAGGCCATTTGGCCCTTCGAGCCAGCACTGCCATTCAATGTGATCATGGCTGATCATCCCCAATCAGTACCCCGTTCCTGCCTTCTCCCCATATCCCCTGACTCAGCTATTTTTAAGAGCCCTATCTAGCCCTCTCTTGAAAGCATCCAGAGAACCTGCCTCCACCCCCCTCTGAGGCAAAGAATTCCACAGACTCACCACTCTCTGTGTGAAAAAGTGTTTCCTCGTCTCCGTTCTAAATCGCTTACCCCTATTTCTTAAACTGTGGCCCCTGGTTCTGGACTCCCCCAACATCGGGAACATGTTTCCTGCCTCTAGCGTGTCCAAACCCTTAATAATCTTATATGTTTCAATAAGATCCCCTCTCATCCTTCGAAACTCCAGAGTGTACAAGCCCAGCCGCTCCATTCTCTCAGCATATGACAGTCCCGCCATCCCGGGAATTAACCTTGTAAAACCTACGCTGCACTCCCTCTTTTTTTTTTTTTTTTTAATAATTTTTTTAATAGAAGTACGGTAGATTACAGTAATGTACAACACGTATATATTAATACATTTTTTGTACCGCTTCACTTTTTTAAACTTTAAGAAAGAAAAAGAAAGAAGTAAGAAAAGTGAAGAAAGTGCGCAAAGGTTGTGAAGTGCAAAAGAGTGTTGGGAAAAGAAAGCCCCTTAGAAAAGAAGTTAGAGAAGGAAGTAAAGTTAGAAAATAGACCCTAGAAAAGAAAGAGAAAGAAAGAAGGAACAATCGCTCTATTATAACTCTTATAACATACTTCATAGAGAAGGAACTACCAACCAAGTCTGTTTTTGTTTTACCTCCCATTACCAGGTCCAGATACCTTTTATTTATTTATTTGTTTTTCTAAATTACTATTGCACCTCATGCTTGTAATAGGTCCAAAAACGTAGACCACGTCTTTTGAAATTGGTCTACTTTGCCTACTAGGAGGAATCTCATCTCTTCCAGATGTAATGTTTCCAACATATTTGATGTCCACATTTTTATTGTTGGTGTGGGCGCATACGCTGCACTCCCTCAATAGCAAGACTGTCCTTCCTCAAATTAGGGGACCAAAACTGTACACAATACTCCAGGTATACACAATCAAATAAGATGAAATAGACCAAGTTGCCCTACAACGTTCGGCTGTGCATGCCATACGCAAGAAAAAGAAGAAGATTGCCGTGGGAAATGGGGTCATTTATAATGGGGAGCAAGGAAATGACAAACCAATTCAATTCACACTCTGTTTTTTGGTGACACAAAAAAAATGGACACACAAAAGCACCCTGGAATGTCGGGTAACTCGAGGTCTAGTGTGAGGGTGGAACTAAATTAAATCAAATACTAGGCACGGTAGCGCAGTGGTAGAGTTGCTGCCTTGCAGCTCCAGAGACCCGGGTTCCATCCCGTCGACGGGGATCCCGAAGATTGTGGGAGGAAACCGAAGATCTCAGAGAAAACCCACGCGGGTCACGGACGGACTTTGTACGTTCTCTCTGTGACCCGCGTGGGTTTTCTCTGAGATCTTCGGTTTCCCCCCACACACTCCAAAGACGGGCAGCTTTGTAGGTTAAATGTAAATATTGTCCCCAGTGTGTGCAGGATAGTGTTCATGTGCGGGGATCGCTGGTCGGCACGGGCCCAGTGGGCCGAAGGGCCTGATTCCGCACTGTACCCCTAAACTAAACTGAACTAGTGGGGAAATGGTGTTAAGGAAAGTGAATAAATCCCTGGGTCCCAATAGTCATCATCCCAGATTACTTAAAGGGCCCCTTGAAATAGCGAGTGTACAGATGGTCACATTTTTCAACATTTGTGCCTGTTTCAACGGTGTATGCCTCTATGGCTCCAGATAATTGGTCGACAATTCCACTTCTGTATTATATTTCCTTTTAAAAAACATTGCGATTTAATTTGCTCCCCAGTCAATCCATTGAAACTGTGGTAGAGTGTATGTCATAGGAGCAGAAACAGGCCATTCATCGGAGTAGACTCGATGGGCTGAATAGCCTCCTTCAGCTAACCTTTGGAAGGACTACAGTCATCCTCTCTACACGTTGGACATTCACTGAACAATATCTCATCAATCTGATGTCGACGAAAATGCTGGGGAAACTCAGCGGGTGAGGCAGCATCTATGGAGCGAGGGAAATAGGTGACGTTTCGGGTCGAGATCCTTGTTTCACGTCCTCAGCTTTTTGCTTGGTTTCTGTATTGTCATGTACAGACTAGTCTTTAACTGTGTGTAGTTCAGGTTTTTATACTTTTCACACCCCTAGCAAGAAGAAGGTTTTTATAGCTTTCACACCTCACGCGAAGAAGCTGGATGCTGCCCTCAACAGCGCCCTGCGGACTGTCTCCGGATGCCTACGAGCCACCCCAGTAAACCAACTGCCCGTCTTCGCTGGCATCGCCCCAGCCAACATCAGACGAGAAGCAGCCACGCTGGCCCTCTCTCGAAAGGCACAGACCACCTCCATCAGATTGTCACAGAGACACCACGACGAGTGCGCCTCAAGTCACGGCGCCCCTTTGCCACGCAAGCCCAAGAGCTGCTCTGCACAACACGGGCTGACGCTTCTAAGGCCGCCTGGGTCAAGACGAGATGGAGAGACCAGTGGAAGTCAGCTGAACCATCTAGGCTACACCAGTACGTCGATGACCCCATGGACGTCCCTGGTCAGGACCTGCCCCGAAAGCAGTGGACAACCCTCAACCGCTTGAGGACAGGCATCGGAAGCTATGGAGTAGCGATGAAGAGGTGGGGCCTCGTGGACAGCGAGCGTCTCCTGCGAGTGTGGGGACCCAACACAGACAGACAGTGGAGCACACGGAGTCACCGGTTGCCCCAAACACCGGCCACCGAATGGTGAACGAGGTGTGATTGACCTGGACGATGACACGTTGGCCTGGCTCGCCTCCACGGAGCTGCAGGTCTAAAAGACATACGAGAGAAGAAGACACCCCTAGCAGAATATTTTCTAATCTTAATTGCTCCTCTTTAGTGTTTGAGCTGCAAAGAGCGCAGAGAAGATGTACGAGGAGTGTTGCATTTGTTTAGTTTGGAGATACAGCGTGGAAACAGGCCCTTCAGCCACGCCAACCCATTCACACGAGTTCGATGCGGTTCCTACTTTCACATCTGACAGCAGGGTCGATTTACAGAAACCAATTACCCGACAAACCTGCACATCTTTGGGACATGGGAGGAAACCAGGGCTCCTGGAGAAAGCCCACGAGGTCACGGGGAGAACGTGCAAACTCCGTACAGACAGCACCCGTTGTCAGGATCGAACCCCGGGTCTCTGGCGGCGAGACATTTTTTGTTCTTTTGTTTGGAGATACAGCGGGGAAACAGGCCCTTTGGCCCACCGGGTCCGCGCCGACCAGCGATCCCCGCACATTAACACTATCCTACACCTACAAGGGACAATTTGTACATTTACCAAGCCAATTAACCTACAAACCTGCACGTCTTTGGAGTGTGGGAGGAAACCGAAGATCTCGGAGAAAACCCACGCAGGTCACGGGGAGAATAGTACAAACTCCGTACAGACAGAACCCGTAGTCGGGATCGAACCCGGGTCTCCGGCGCTGCATTCGCTGTGAGGCAGCAACTCTACCGCTGCGCCACCATCACTTTGTATTTTGTCCTTTCTATATTTTGCTTAAGTTCTTTATCCACGTTTGGAAAGAAGTGTTTAAACATTTGTGGCACGTTGGCGCAGCGGTAGAGTTGCTGCCTTACAGCGCCAGAGACCTGAGTTTGATCCTGACTCTGGGTGCTTGTCTGCTTTATTTGTTTGCTCTCCCCGTGACCGCGTGGGTTTCCTCCGGGATCTCCAGTTTCCACCCACACTACAAAGACGTGCTGATTAGTAGGCTTATTGGTTGGTAAAATTGTAAATTATCCTTTGTGTGTGTAGGATAGTGTGAATGTGCGGGGATCGCCGGTCGGCGCGGACTCGGTGGGCCGAATGGCCTGTTTCCGTGCTGTATCTCTAAACTAAACAACAACAAAAATCCCGATTTTTAAAAATCTCAGTGATAATTCTACACTGAGCTGCGAACAATTTTTTTTAATGTAGTTCGTGATTAACACTGCAATAAGAAAACAGGAATAATTCTTTTTTTTTTGCCAACAACAGAATTTTAATTCGCTTAGTGCACCAATTGCTCTATCCTGGCATTTTTATTGATTACAAACAAACATAAACAAAAATACCAGAAACACTTTGCTATATTAGGACTCAATTCATGACCAAAATCATAAGCTTTATGACGAGACTACATTTTGCAAGTAGGTTGAATTTGTGACAAAATTCAAGAAGTCCCAAGCTAGCTGCAGGCAAAATATATCTCACGTGTCCTCCCTGTTGTAGGTGGCTGCTTAAAAATTAATCTTTGAAATTAACCGTGGTTAGTCTTTCAGATCATCTTACTCTGCTGCCTATAGAAGCTGACACCTTCTAATAAGTCAATTCTTTGGTGCTCATTAAAATCAATATGATTCCTAAACCTAATGTTGATCTGGAAACCAATTTGTCCAGATGGCATTTGGAAATCTGAAAATCCTACCGATCGAAATTAAACAAACAAGACAGTGTTTTGTCTGCTCCTTTATAGTTTTTTGGATCTCTATCAGGTCACCTATCAGCCTCCATGGTTTCTCCGGGTGCTCTGTTTCTCCGGGTTTCTCCGGGTGCTCTGGTTTCCTCCCATAATCAAACAATTCGTACAGGTTTGTAGGATTATTGGCTTTGGCAAAATTGTAATTTTTCCCTCATGTGCAGGTTAATGTGTGGAGTGATCGCTGGTCGGCGCGGACTCGGTGGGCCAAAGGGCCTGTTTCCGTGCTGTATCTCTGAAGTCTTTCGAAAGACTCTAAAAAATATACCTCCAGTTTCCCACTCCCCCGACTCTCAGTCTGAAGAAGGGTCTCGACTTGAAACGTCACCCATTCCTTTTCTCCAAAGATGCTTCCTGACCCGCTGAGTTACTCCAGCAATTTGTGTCTCTTTTCAGTCGAAAGTCCAATGCAGTTTCATGGGATATGTGGAGATGGGCAAACCTGGTCAACATGATGTTCTGGGACAAAGGGCCTGTAATGGTAGAGACAAAATGCTGGAGTAACTCAGCGGGTGAGGCAGCATCTATGGAGAGAAGGAATTGGCGACATTTTGGGTCGAGGCCTGTAATGGTGCCAGATTAGGAAAAGGGGAGGTGCAGCGAGACCTGGGTGTGCTTGTACATCAGTCACTGAAAGTAAACAGGTACAGCAGGCAGTGAAGAAAGCTAATGGCATGTTGGCCTTCATTGCGAGAGGATTTGAGTTTAGGAGTAGGAGGCCCTACTGCAGTTGTACAGGGCCCTGGTGAGACTGCACATGGAGTATTGTGTGCAATTTTGGTCTTCTAATTTGAGGAAGGACATTATTGCTATTGAGGACATGCAGCATAGGTTCACCAGGTTAATTCTTGGGATGAAGGGACTGACATATGATGAAGGAATGGGTCATATTCACATGTATTCACTGGAATTTAGAAGGATGAGAGGATATCTTATAAAAACATATAAAATTATTAAGCGATTGGACAGGCTAGATGCAGGAAAAATCTTCCCAATGTTGGGGGAGTCCAGAACCAGGGGTCACAGTTTAAGAACAAGGGGTAGGCCATTTAGGACTGACGTGAAGAAAAACTTTTTCACCCAGAGAGTTGTGAATCTGTAGAATTCTCTGCCATAGAAGGCAGTGGAGGCCAATTCACTGGATGTTTTCAAGAGAGAGTTAGATTTAGCTCTTAGGGCCAAAGGAATCAAGGGATGTGGTGAAAAAGCAGGAATGTGGATGATTTTAGATGATTAGCCATGATCATATTGAATGGTGGTACTGGCTCGAAGGGCCGAATGGCCTACTCCTGCACCTATTTTGTTATGTTTCTATGTAATCCATGACTTTTAATCATAGTTGATCCTTCTGAAGGAGTGCAAATAGTAGGAAATTAATGGGGGCAGCAGATAGAGTTACTGCCTTACAGCGAATGATCATGACTAGCGGGTGCTGTCTGCACGGAGTTTGTACGTTCTCCCCGTGAGTTTTGTCCGAGATCTTCGGTTTCCTCCCACGCTCCAAAAACGTACAGATTTGTAGGTTAATTGGCTTGGTAAATGTAAATATTGTCCCTACTGGGTGTAGGATGGATGGTGTTAGTGTGCGGGGATCGCTGGTCGGCGCGGACCCAGTGGGCCGAAGGGCCTGTATCCATGCTGTGTCTATAAACTAAACTAAAACTAAAAAGAAAATAACCAATGCTGGACTTTGAGACAGACTAAAAGCGCTGGAGGAACTCAGAGGCTCAAGCAGCATCTCTGAAGGAAAAGGATGGGTGAGGTTTCGGGTCAGATTACTCTGCCAGCGAGATGCCGAACTCAGTTGTTGCTGGAAATCTAGAATGAGGAAAAATAATGAAAAATCCTCAGCAGGCCAGATAGCATCTGTGGAGTGTGAAAACGTTAGTTGATGTTCTTCTCCGTGGATTGTCACCTTGTCGTGGTGGAGAAGCTTGTGTGGTTCCTGAGATCCTGAGAGCGATGCCGTCTGGAGCCATGCTCCTGGTAGGGCCACCCAAGGTCGAGGGGGAGGTCCCTGACAAAGAGCAATCCAACCAAGACCTCAACGGTGGAACAGGCGGAGGACGATGGCTGACCTTAGTGGAGAGTCACAACGGCTGGGAAGGCGGATGAAGGCCATGCCACTGGATCCTGACCCAGATCTGTCAAGGACCGTGGGGGTGGCTGTCTGTGCACCAGTCTCCCCACGTTAAACAAAGTCACGCACTGGCGTCCTCCATGAGAGGACAGTCATATTCGTTTCGAGTGACCGCCGATGGTGAGTTGATGTTCCAGGTGAATGACGTTACATCAAAACTGACTTTATAAAAAGTCTCTCCCTGGCAGTCGGTTAGTTGCATGTGTGACTAGTGTAGTTGGGACATGTTGGTCAGCGTGAGCAAGTTGGGATAAAGGGCCTGTTTCCACGCTGTATGATTGTGGATGATCAGCCATGATCACATTGAATGGCGGTGCTGGTTCGAAAAGCCGAATAGCCTACTCCTGCACCTATTGTCTATTGTCTATGAGTCTAGGACTCTGTACAGCAGTGCTTCTGGATATATACTTACCAAAAAATAACACCTGCGGCTGGCAGACACAGAGGAAGACATCAAGTGTGTGGGAAGGAACTGCAGATGATGGTTTAAATCGAAGATAGACACAAAATGCTGGGAGTAACTCAGCGGGTCAGGCAGCATCTCTGGAGAAAAGAAATGGGTGAGGTTTCGGGTCGGGACCCTTCTTCAGACGGAGAGTTGGGGAAATGGAAACAAGAGATACAGACGGTGATGTAGATTAAATGAATGAAAGATATTCAAAAACGTAACGATGATAAAGGAAACAGGCCATTGTTAGCTGTGGGCTAGGTGAAAACGAGAAACAGACCAAAGAGACTAAACAAGGCGAGTTTGAAACTAGTACGATGACGTGGGAGGGGGAGGGATGGAGAGAGAGGGAAAGCAAGGGCTACTTGAAGGTAGAGAAGTCAATGTTCATACCACTGGGGTGTAAGCCTGCCCAAGCGAAATATATGGTGCTGTTCCTCCAATTTACGCTGGGCCTCACTCTGACAACGGAGGAGGCCCAGGACAGAAAGGTCAGTGCGGGTAGACACAAAAAGCTGGAGTAACTCAGCGGGACAGGCAGCATCTCTGGAGAGAAGGAATTCTGGAGAGACGATTTCGGGTCAAGACCGTCTTCAGACCCGAAACGTCACCCATTCCTTTTCTCCAGGGTTGCTGCCAGTCCCACTGGGTTACTCCAGCTTTTTTTTGTGTCTGTCTTCGGTTTCAACCAGCATCTGCAGTTCCTTCCTACACACAAGGTCAGTGTCGGAATGGGAGGGGGGGGAATGAAAGTGTTTTGGCAACTCGGTCCATATATGCTGATATCATCATTTGATCAGTCTGAAAAAGGGTCTCGACCCCGAAACGTCACCCGTTCCTTACCTACAGAGATGCTGCCTGTCCCGCTGAGTTACTCCAGCTTTTTATGTCTGTCTGTCTGCGATTTAAACCAGCATCTGCAGTTCTTTCCTACTGACACACATCATCATTTGTGCGATGATACACACAAAACTTATTGACTGCAGGCAATCATTTGGTGTTAAGGCTGCATCATGCATGAAGCAGTCAGTTAATTTCTTGATGAGCATTAAGTGACCCAGATACGGTTGCTACTGCTATCTAATTAACATAAAACGACTTCATGTGCAATTTGCACGTCCAAATGAAAGTATTGTAATGGATGCAATTTCTAAGCATGCTTCTCAAGAACAATTATTAAAAAGCAGTTGCAACGATTAGCATTTTAACCTATATCCTACAAAGTTTTATAGCTGGTGATAAAATGTAATAAAATAATATTTTACTGGGCCTGTACTCGCTGGAGTTTAGAAGAATGACGGGGGACCTCATTGAAACGTGCAGAACAGTTGAAGGCTTGGATAGAGTGGATGTGGAGAGGATGTTTCCACTAGTGGGAGAGTCTAGGGCTAGAGCTCATAACCTCAGAATTAAAGGATGTTCTTTTAGGAAGGAGATGAGGAGTAATTTCTTTGGTGGTGAATCTGTGGAATTCTTTGCCACGGAAGGCTGTGGAGGCCAAGTCAGTGGATATTTGTAAGGCAGAGATAGATAGATTCTTGATTCGTACGGGTGTCAGGGGTTATGGGGAGAAGGCAGGAGAATGGGGTTAGGAGGGAGAGATAGATCAGTCATGATTGAATGGCAGAGTAGACTTGATGGGCCAAATGGCCTAATTCTGCTCCTATCACTTATGATAATGCATTTGGATTTAGATTAAAAATGTACACACAAAGGGCTGGAGTAACTCAGTGGGTCAGGCGGCGTCTCTGGAGAAAAAGGACGGGTGACGTTTCGGCTCAGGACGTGCTGGAGTAACTCAGTCTGAAGAAGGGTCCTGACCCGAAACGTCACCCGGCCTTTTTTCTCCAGAGATGCTGCCTGACCTGCGGACTCACTCCAGCATTTTGTGTCCATCTTCAGTATAAACCAGCATCTGCAGTTCCTTTCCGCACACGGATTAAGATTCAGATCTGTCTAGCTGTAGAAGTCTTTCCCAGTCTGCTTTCTCCTGCCTTTACACGTGGGATTTGGTAATGTTTGGACTGATTTACGCGAACAAAAATCAGGTAATTCCTCACTCTGATAATGCCACGAAACAGCAGGGGAAAAACATTTACGGGAAAAAAAAAAGGTTTAAACTATTCCGGATTTTATGGCTACTGCTGTCAGCAGAAACATAATATATCAAAAGAATGAGCTCTCAATTTGATGGGTTTCAAGTGTAAGATGGGGATGGGTGCCAAGTATTGAGACACGCGAAAGGCAAAGCAAGTCACACGAAACACTTATCATATCACACCCATGTACAATCACACCCATGTCAATGGACATTTTGAAGGAAAAGATAGATAGATTCTTGATTAGACAATAGACAATAGGTGCAGGAGTGGGCCATTTGGCCCTTCGAGCCAGCACCGCCATTCAATGTGATCATGGCTGATCATCCCCAATCAGTACCCCGTTCCTGCCTTCTCCCCATATCCCGCTATTTTTAAGAGCCCTATCTAGCTCTCTCTTGAAAGTATCCAGGGAACCCGCCTCCACCGCCCTCTGAGGCAGAGAATTCCACAGATTCACCACTCTCTGTGAGAAAAAGTGTTCCCTCGTCTCTGTTCTAAATGGCTCACCCCTTATTCTTAAACTGTGGGCTCTGGTTCTGGACTCCCCCAACACCGGGAACATATTTCCTGCCTCTAGCGTGTCCAAGCCCTTAACAATCTTATATGTTTCATTAGTACGGGTGTCAGGGGTTATGGGGAGAAGGCAGGAGAATGGGGTTTGGAGGAAGAGATAGATCAGCTGTGATGGAATGGCAGAGGAGACTTGATGGGCCGAATGGCCTAATTCTGCTCCTATGACTTATGATCTACATATTTGAGAGAGGGAGACAAAGTTAAGAGTGAGAATGAGAGAGTGAGCAAGGTTGATTGGCTCCAGGGTCTTTCAATCATTTTCGGCAAATAGAAACATAGAAACATAGAAATTAGGTGCAGGAGTAGGCATTCGGCCCTTCGAGCCTGCACCGCCATTCAATATGATCATGGCTGATCATCCAACTCAGTATCCCGTACCTGCCTTCTCTCCATACCCTCTGATCCCTTTAGCCACAAGGGCCACATCTAGCTCCCTCTTAAATATAGCCAATGAACTGGCCTCGACTACCCTCTGTGGCAGAGAGTTCCAGAGATTCACCACTCTCTGTGTGAAAAAAGTTCTTCTCATCTCGGTTTTAAAGGATTTCCCCCTTATCCTTAAGCTGTGACCCCTTGTCCTGGACTTCCCCAACATCGGGAGCAATCTTCCTGCATCTAGCCTGTCCAACCCCTTAAGAATTTTGTAAGTTTCTATAAGATCCCCTCTCAATCTCCTAAATTCTAGAGAGTATAAACCAAGTCTATCCAGTCTTTCTTCATAAGACAGTCCTGACATCCCAGGAATCAGTCTGGTGAACCTTCTCTGCACTCCCTCTATGGCAATAATGTCCTTCCTCAGATTTGGAGACAAAACTGTACGCAATACTCCAGGTGTGGTCTCACCAAGACCCTGTACAACTGCAGTAGAACCT
This sequence comes from Malacoraja senta, assembly GCA_038087875.1. Classification (NCBI taxonomy): domain Eukaryota; kingdom Metazoa; phylum Chordata; class Chondrichthyes; order Rajiformes; family Rajidae; genus Malacoraja; species Malacoraja senta. The sequence goes on from CM075978.1 coordinate 3,216,110, forward strand.
CCCTGCTCCTATACTCAAATCCTTTTGCTATGAAAGCTAACATACCATTCGCTTTCTTCACTGCCTGCTGCACCTGGATGCCTACTTTCAATGACTGGTGTACCATGACACCCAGGTCTCGCTGCATCTCCCCTTTTCCTATTCGGCCACCATTTAGAAAATAGTCTGCTTTCCTGTTTTTGCCACCAAAATGGATAACCTCACATTTATCCACATTATACTGCATCTGCCAAACATTTGCCCACTCACCCAGCCTATCCAAGTCACCTTGCAGTCTCCTAGCATCCTCCTCACAGCTAACACTGCCCCCCAGCTTAGTGTCATCCGCAAACTTGGAGATATTGCCTTCAATTCCCTCATCCAGGTCATTAATATATATTGTAAATAGCTGGGGTCCCAGCACTGAGCCTTGCGGAACCCCACTAGTCACTGCCTGCCATTGTGAAAAGGACCCGTTTACTCCTACTCTTTGCTTCCTGTTTGCCAGCCAGTTCTCTATCCACATCAATACTGAACCCCCAATGCCATGTGCTTTAAGTTTGTATACTAATCTCTTATGTGGGACCTTGTCGAAAGCCTTCTGGAAGTCCAGATACACCACATCCACTGGTTCTCCCCTATCCACGCTACTAGTTACATCCTCGAAAAATTCTATAAGATTCGTCAGACACGATTTACCTTTCGTAAATCCATGCTGACTTTGTCCAATGATTTCACCACTTTCCAAATGTGCTGCTATCCCATCTTTAATAACTGACTCTAGCAGTTTCCCCACTACCGATGTTAGACTAACTGGTCTGTAATTCCCCGTTTTCTCTCTCCCTCCCTTCTTAAAAAGTGGGGTTACGTTTGCTACCCGCCAATCCTCAGGAACTACTCCAGAATCTAAAGAATTTTGAAAGATTATTACTAATGCATCCACTATTTCTGGAGCTACTTCCTTGAGTACTCTGGGATGCAGCCTATCTGGCCCTGGGGATTTATCGGCCTTTAATCCATTCAATTTACCCAAAACCACTTCCCGACTAACCTGGATTTCACTCAATTCCTCCAACTCCTTTGACCCGCGGTCCCCTGCTATTTCCGGCAGATTATTTATGTCTTCCTTAGTGAAGACGGAACCAAAGTAGTTATTCAATTGGTCCGCCATATCCTTGTTCCCCATGATCAACTCACCTGTTTCTGACTGCAAGGGACCTACATTTGTTTTAACTAATCTCTTTCTTTTTACATATTTATAAAAACTTTTGCAGTCAGTTTTTATGTTCCCTGCCAGTTTTCTTTCATAATCTATTTTTCCTTTCCTAATTAAGCCCTTTGTCCTCCTCTGCTGGTCTCTGAATTTCTCCCAGTCCTCTGGTATGCTGCTTTTTCTGGCTAATTTGTACGCATCATCTTTCGCTTTGATACCATCCCTGATTTCCCTTGTTATCCACGGATGCACTACCTTCCCTGATTTATTCTTTTGCCAAACTGGGATGAACAATTTTTGTAGTTCATCCATGCAGTCTTTAAATGTCTTCCATTGCATGTCCACCGTCAACCCTTTTAGAATTAATTGCCAGTCAATCATGGCCAATTCATGTCTCATACCCTCAAAGTTACCTTTCTTTAAGTTCAGAACCATTATTTCTGAATTAACAATGTCACTCTCCATCCTAATGAAGAACTCAACCATATTATGGTCACTCTTGCCCAAGGGGGCACGTACAACAAGACTGCTAACTAACCCTTCCTCATTACTCAATACCCAGTCTAAAATAGCCTGCTCTCTCGTTGGTTCCTCTACATGTTGATTTAGATAACTATCCCGCATACATTCCAAGAAATCCTCTTCCTCAGCACCCCTGCCAATTTGATTCACCCAATCTATATGTAGATTGAAGTCACCCATTATAACTGTTTTGCCTTTGTCGCACGCATTTCTAATTTCCTGTTTGATACCATCTCCAACTTCACTACTACTGTTAGGTGGCCTGTACACAACACCCACCAGCGTTTTCTGCCCCTTAGTGTTTCGCAGCTCTACCCATACCGATTCCACATCCTCGAACCTAATGTCCTTCCTTTCCATTGCGTTAATCTCCTCTCTAATCATCAATGCTACCCCACCTCCTTTTCCTTTCTCTCTATTCCTCCTGAATATTGAATATCCCTGGATGTTCAGCTCCCAGCCTTGGTCACCCTGGAGCCATGTCTCTGTGATCCCAACTATATCATAGTCATTAATAGCTATCTGCACATTCAACTCATCCACCTTATTACGAATGCTCCTTGCATTGAGACACAAAGCCTTCAGGCTTGTTTTTACAACACTCTTACCCCTTATACAATTATGTTGAAAAGTGGCCCTTTTTGATTTTTGCCCTGGTTTTGTCTGTCTTCCACTTTTACTTTTCACCTTGCTACCTATTGCTTCTACCCTCATTTTACACTCCTCTGTCCCTACGCTCACACATTTAAGAAACCCTTTCCCTTTAACTCCATCCTCCACTATCCCATTCGACACCCCACCCCCCTTATTCAGTTTAAAACCACCCGTGTAGCAGTGGCAAACCTGCCTGCCAGAATGCTGGTCCCACACCTGTTAAGATGCAATCCGTCCCTTTTGTACAGTTCCCCCTTACCCCAAAACAGATCCCAGTGATCTAAGAATCTAAATCTCTGCCCCGTGCACCAGTTCCTGAGCCACACGTTCAGGTCCCGTATCTCCCTGTTCCTGCTCTCGCCAGCACGAGGAACTGGAAGCAAACCGGAGATAACAACCCTGGAGGTCCTGCTTTTCAGCATTTTTCCGAGCTCTCTAAAGTCACGCTGCAGAATATTCATCCCCTTCTTTCCGACATCGTTTGTGCCGACATGCACTACCACTTCCGGATGTTCACCTTCGCCCTCGAGGATTTTCTGCACTCTGTCCGTGACATCCTGGATCCTGGCACCAGGAAGGCAGCACACCATCCTCGCATCCCGTCTGTTGCCACAGAAATGGTTCGGTGTAACAACGAAGGGCCTGTCCCACTTGCCGATTTTTTCGGCGACTGCCGCCGTCATATCGGGGTCACCAAAAGATTTTGAACATTTCAAAATCCAGCGGCGACAAAAAAAATGTTGCGACACTTGAGGAAACACCGCGCGTCAATACGTCGTCACACCACATCACGCCGCGACATTTTCGGTGACCTGATACGTCAGTCAATGATGCCGGCAGTCGCCGAAAAAAATCGCCAAGTGGGACAGGCCCTTTACTCCAATGACTGGGGGGCAAATTGGCAAAACAGCGTTGTAGTTAAATACAATATCCTCTACAGACACCAAGGCAGCGGGCATGGTGGCACAACGTTAGAGTAGCTGCCTTTCAGCGCTTGCAGCACTGGAGGCCCGGGTTCGATCCTGACTACGGATGCTGTCTGTGTGGAGTTTGTACGCTCTCCCCGTGACCTGCGTAGGCTTTTTCAGAGATCTTTGGTTTCCCCCCACACTCCAAAGACGTACAGGTTTGTAGGTTAATTGGCTTGGTATAAATGTAAAATTGTCCCTAGTGTGTGTAGGATAGCGTTAATGTGCGGGGATCGTTGGTCGATGCGGACTCGGTGGGCCGAAGGGCCTGTTTCCGCGCTGTATCTCTAAACTAAACTAAACTAATAGTTTCCATGAGTACTTCGTGAGAAGATTGCGGAGATTCTACATGCCAGAGAGAACCCTCTTGAACTTCTACAGGCGTACAGTAGAGAGCATATTGACTGGTTGCATCATGGCCTGGTTCGGCAACTTGAATGCCCAGGATGATGAAGACTCCAACAGGTGGTGAACACTGCCCAGTTCATCATGGGATCTGACCTCCTCACCATCAGCTTCTTCCCTACTCCCATCAGGATATTAAACACTACAACCCCCAAATACACTCTGAACTACATAGACTTGGGGGCATTGCTGTTGTCTTTTTGCACTATTATTGTTTGGTTGCTTTTAATGCGTGCGTGCGTGTGTGTAAATAGGTGTATATGTATGTATGTAGGAAAGAACTGCAGATGCTGGATTAAATCGAAGGTAGACACAAAATGCTGGAGTAACTCAGCGGGTCAGGCAGCATCTCTGGAGAGAAGGAATGGGTGACGTTTCAGGTCGAGACCCTTCTTCAGACTGTATGTATGTATATATGTGTGTATATGTATAGATATTTTTTCTCGTTTCTTATATTGTTTCATATAGAGTACCTACCACCCTTTGTGTAAAAAAGTTGCCCTTCAGATTCCTATTAAATCTTTCCCCCCCATCACCCTAAAACTATGTCCTCTGGTTCTCAATTCCCTTACTCTGACTAAAAGACTCTGTGCATTTACTCAGTCTATTCCCCTCATGATCTTATACACCTCTAGAAGATCACCCCTAATCCCACTGCTCCAAGCAATGGAGTCCTAGCCTGCTCAACCTCTCCCTGTAGCTCAGACCCTCGAGTGCTAGCAACATCCTTGTAAATATTTTCTGCACCTTTTCCAGATTAACATCTTTTCTATAACAGGGTGACCAATCCCTTAATAATCTTATATTGAAACATGTAAGATTATTAAGATTATTAAGGGTTTGGACACGCTAGAGGCAGGAAACATGTTCCCGATGTTGTGGGAGTCCAGAACCAGGGGCCACAATTTAAGAATAAGGGGTAGGCCATTTAGAATGGAGACGAGGAAAAACTTTTTGTGAATCTGTTGAATTCTCTGCCTCAGAAGGCAGTGGAGGCCAATTCTCTGGATGCTTTCGAGAGAGATAGATAGAACTCTTAAAGATAGCGGAGTCAGGGGATATGGGGAGAAGACAGGAACGGGTTTCTGATTGTGGATGATCGGCCATGATCACAGTGAATGGCGGTGCTGGCTTGAAGGGCCGAATGGCCTACTCCTGCACCTATCGTTCAAGATATTACTCCCTCTAGCCGCTAAGTGGACTGCATGGTGAAGGGGAATGTCGTTAGACGCATGCGAGCTCTCCGTCCGAGACCTTCAGAGCTTCTTCACGGATAAATCTTCAAAACACAGTCCTTTGATTAATAAATTCTTTATTGTTGATGAAAAACAATAAGGTACATCCAAACTTCTTCCGACTCGTACTCTATAATCTTCATCGAACTCCAGCTTATCGCTTTAAAGGTTAGAAAACTCCTCGTGTCTCCATTACGCTTCGCATGGTCAAAGGGTAAACCTTCCCCATGCTGGTCCTAAACTAAGCTTCTGCGCAAGAAACTTAGCTTCAAACACGCCCTGAAATACGTCATAAATCCCACCCACAACATAACGGGCAGTCTAAAATTTAAAGACACATGCCATCATCAATGACACACAAAACAAGCCAAATGGCCACTACATTGTCTATTGTCAAAACCGAACACAATCCTCTAAATGTGGCCTCACCAACGTCTTGTACAATGACAGCAAACATATTAGATATATATTCAAATTGATTATATTTTAACATTGATTTAATTTTCATAACGGTGCCAGGATCACAATGCGTAAATTGGCAAATTACACGCTCCATGTATGGAAATGAAAGCACTAAATTAAACTTCAGGAAGGAAAACGATACCATCCAGTGGGATTGGCAACAAATTCTACATTTTTTTTGCAAATGATAGTTTTGCAAATGATGCAAGAGTCGAACTTGAAAGAAGAATTTGTGTTCTTAAAGATATCAAGACATTTATTATTAATGTTTAATGTCTTATGTGTCATTCCTAACTGTCACTGTATGTCATGTTGTCACTTGCGGGCGGAGCACCAAGGCAAATTCCTTGTATGTGAATAGTTGGCCAATAAACCTATTCATTCATACATTCATTCATAAACCGTCTGGCTAATTTGAAATCAACTGTAAAAGTTGCAAAAATAATCTACGAATTATCGCCTGACTTATTTCCACAGTAGGATGTTTATTTAATGCATAAAGATGAATGCATCATGGCTCCATGTATCAGTGTCCGATGATGCGGCAGGTTTCAAAAGGCCAAACTATAGAAGATTAATGTTACTTTTTTCACCAGCAGAGTGTTTTACTTTGAAGTCATTCTCTAACTGTAAAAAGGTTTTAGACACTGCAGTAAATTGATCATAGTTCTCTCCGGTTTTTTTACATCCAGATTTTAAAGTAAAGAACATGAGATGTAGCAGTCGTCTTGGAGTCTACACTTCAGTTCAGAGATACAGCATGGAAACAGGCCCTTCGGCCCACCGAGTCCGCACTGACCAGCGATCCCCGCACACTAACACTACCCTACACACACTGGGGACAATTTACCACTTATACCAAGCCAATTAACCTACAAACCTGTAGGTCTTTGAAGTGTGGGAGGAAACCGAAGATCTCGGAGAATACCCACACAGGTCACGGGGAGAACGTACAAACTCCATACAGGCAGCACCCGTAGTCAGGATGGAACCCGGGTCTCTGACGCTGCAACGCTGTAAGGCAGCAACTCTACCACTGTGCCACCGTGCCGCCTTGTAACTCACTGCATTGGAAAACAGGGGATTAAATGCAAGGCCACGTGTACTTATCATCTCTGCGTAGAATGTGAAGGACCACAAACTCAAAGCCATTAAAAGTCGGGAAAATGAAGCATATCCGAACTAATAAAGAGAGCATTTTATCAGGATGCACCACAAGTTGGTTTGGGAACCGCGAGAAATTGTAGCGAATTGCGGACACAGCACAGACAATCACACAAACCAACTCCCTTCTATTGACTCCATTTACGCCTCACGCTGCCTCGGCAAGGCCAGCAGCATAATCAAGGACGAGTCGCACCCTGGCCACTCCCTCTTCTCCCCTCTCCCATCGGGCAAAAGGTACAGAAGTGTGAAAACGCACACCTCCAGATTCGAAGACAGTTTCTTCCCAGCTGTTATCAGGCAACTGAATTGTCCTCGCATAACCAGAGATCAGTGCTGAACTACTATCTACCTCTTTGGTGATCCTCGGACTATCCTTGATTGGACTTTGCTGGTTTTGCCTTGCATTAAACGTTATTCCGTTATCATGTACCTATACACTGTAAAAGGATCGATTGTAATCATGTGTTGTCTTTCTGCTGACCGGTTAGCACGCAACACAAATTATTTTCACTGTACCTCGGTACACATGACAATAAACTAAACTGAGATGCCACTGAAACCAAAACCTATAAAACTCTCCCAGACATTTCTCATGGAAACCCACCTTCTAGGATGAGTTTTTTTTTAAATTATTATACAAATACTTTTATTCAAAAAATAAAAATAAACATACAAATTAACACAGTCAAAGACTGCCTATGTTGACAGTTTTACAAACAAACGATCATAAAATTAATATAACGCCAACTTTATCAACAAAACACTCGACCTCCCGCAGCGACCAGCGTTCACGGAAGGCCTCCAAAGTCCCCGTGGAGACTTGGGCAGTCTGCACCCTAGCGGCATAAACATTGACCTCCAATTTCCAGTAGCCCTTGCTGTCTCCTCCCCTTCCCAGCTCTCCCTCAGTCTTCTGGCTCCTCCTCTTCCTTTCTCCTTTCTCCTTCCCGCCCCCTCCCCCCACCCTACATCAGTCTGAAGAAGTATTTCAGCCCGAAACGTTGCCTATATCCTTCGCTCCATAGATGCTGCCGCACCCGCTGAGTTTCTCCAGCACTTTTGTCTCTCTCCCCGTGGACACCGCGTGTTCCCTCTCCAGGGACATGCGGGCACGGACGCGGGCCCGGAAAAGGGACAGGCAGTCAACCCCGGTGCGGTCGTTGACTACCCGCTCCCTGGACCCACGAATGGCCATCTTGGCCAGGCCCAGGGGCAGACGGACAGGGATATCTCCCTCCCCCCCCCCCCCTCCCTCCCGGCCTGGGCTGGGTAATTTGTTCACGACAATTTACCGAATGAAAGTGGAAATTATAAATCAGATTTCCTCACTGATTTGCAGTTCATATAAAAAAAGGGAAGGCAAACATTCCCGTCTTGTTTTTTTTTACGAGAGACACAGTGTGGTATCGGGTCCACGCCAACCAGCGATCAGCCGTGCACTGGTTCTATCCTACACACTAGGGACAATTGACAGAAGCCAATTAACCTACAAACCTGCACGTCTTTGGAATGTGGGAGGAAACCAGAGCACCCGCAGGAAACCCACACTGTCACAGGAAGACTCCTGTATAGACAGCAGGATCGAACCCTTGTCTTTGGCGCTGTAAGTCAGCAGCTCTACCATTGTAAACTCTGCCATTGTAAACATTCCTAGTTGTACGTCTTCCTGGGTGTCCCCGAGAATGATCATGAGGAGAAATAAATGTAGCAAAATAAACAATTAAAAATTGTATTTCTATGCCAATTTTCAACCCTTCCCAGGTTGTATCTGCTCAATGAAAACGGCTCGATTGTAATGGGTCTGTCCCACTGTACGAGCTAATTCAAGAGCTCTCCCGAGTTTCCCCTGATTCGAACTCGGAGATTTACGGTAATAGCCGCTCGTAGGTACTCGGGGCTCTCGTGGACCTTTTTCAACATTTTGAAAAATCTTCACGAGTCTTCCCGAGCTTACCGCGTTTCCCGAGTACCTGCCGTTAGCGTTACGAGTCGCTAAGAGACGTCCCCGAGCTCCGACGTGCTTACCACGAGTTTGATTTTTTTTTAAACTCGGGAGAGCTCTTGAATTAGCTCGTACAGTGGGACAGCCCTATAATCCTGTATTGTCTTTCCGCTGGCTGTTCAGCACGCAACAAAGAGCTTTTCACTGTACCTCGGTACATGTGACAATAAACTGAACTGATGTCTCCAGGCACTATGTGACCAAAGTGATGTCTTTGAAGTACTGTGTGTACTATAGGAAATATACTCATTTTAGGATGTATTTTTTCAGTAAGTACTTTCCCCAGAAATTACTGCTCAGTCAACAGAGTTAAAGGCACCGCAGTTTTGTGTTTCTAACTTGGGATAAATCTCTCAGTAACTGTTTTGATAGCATTGACAATTAATTACTCAATGTCAAACACACAGTAACCTGAGAAAATGACTATTTTATTGATTTTACATTTTTCCAGTTCGCCTTGCTATGTTTGTATTGCCACTCAAAAAACGTCCAGTCTTTCCCAAGGTCCCTAACAATTAACTGCAAACAGTGTTGATTCAACCTCCGGGGGCCATGATACGCTGGCAGGGCTGTTACGTAACGAAACTGATGAGTGGGAGGCTGGAGATCAAATCCCATCACAGCAGCTGGGGGATTTAACACCGATCAATTAAACAGAAATCTGAAAATAAAAGGCAACAACCATGAAACTGTCAGATTGTTGTGGAAACATATTGGGTTCACTGTTGCCCTCCTGGGAAGCTGTGGGTTTTTTCCAAGAGATTTCGGGGTAGCACAAGGCACAGTGGTAGAGTTGTTGCCTTACAGCGCCAGAGACCCGGGTTTGATCCTGACTGCGGGTGCTGTCTGTACAGAGTTTGTACGTTATCCCCGTGACAGCGTGGGTTTTCCCAGGATTCTCCGGTTTCCTCCCACGTTCCAAAGACATAGAAACATAGAAACATAGAAAATAGGTGCAGGAGTAGGCCAGTCAGCCCTTCGAGCCTGCACCGCCATTCAATATGATCATGGCTGATCATCCAACTCAGTATCCTGTACCTGCCTTCTCTCCATACCTCCTGATCCCTTTAGCCACAAGGGCCACATCTAACTCCCTCTCAAATGTAGCCAATGAACTGGCCTCAACTACCTTCTGTGGCAGAGAATTCCACAGATTCACCACTCTCTGTGTGAAAAATGTTTTTCTCATCTAGGTCCTAAAAGATTTCCCCCTTATCCTTAAACTGTGACCCCTTGTCCTGGACTTCCCCAACATCGGAAACAATCTTCCTCCATCTAGCCTGTCCAACCCCTTAAGAATTTTGTAAGTTTCTATAAGATCCCCCCTCAATCTTCTAAATTCTAGCGAGTACAAGCCATGTCTATCCAGTCTTTCTTCATATGAAAGTCCTGACATCCCAGGAATCAGTCTGGTGAACCTTCTCTGTACTCCCTCTATGGCAAGAATGTCTTTCCTCAGATTTGGAGACCAAAACTGTACGCAATACTCCAGGTGTGGTCTAACCAAGACCCTGTAAAACTGCAGTAGAACCTCCCTGCTCCTATACTCAAATCCTTTTGCTATGAATGCTAACATACCATTCACTTTCTTCACTGCCTGCTGCACCTGCATACCTACTTTCAATGACTGGTGTACCATGACACCCAGGTCTCATTGCATCTTCCCTTTTCCTAATCGGCCACCATTCAGATGAGACGTACATGTTTGTCGGTTAATTTGACTTTGGTAAAATTTGTAAATCGATCCTAGTGTGTAAGATAGTGCTGGTGTACGGATTTCGCTGGTCGGCGCGGACTCGGTGGGCTGAAGGTCCTGTTTCCACGCTGTATCTCTAGAATGAAAACTAAAAGATACAGCATTGAAGCAGGCCCTACGGCCCACGGAGTCCGGGCCGACCAGCGATCACCTGTGCACCAGTTCTATCCTACACTCCGGGATAATTTACAGAACTCCATTAACCTGCAAACTTGCACATCTTTGGAATGTTGGAGGAAACCGGAGCACCCGGAGAAAACCCGTGCGGTCACAAGGAGAACAAGCTATCTCCACGCAGACATCACCCGTAGTCAGGGTCAAACCCGGGCCCTGTCCCACTTACGTGTCCTTGGCATGCAAATTACGCGACCTCGTCATCGCGTTGAGGCTCACGGGCATCGTGTGGCCGCGCGGGGCCGGCCCCACTGTGAAGCGCGGAGGGGTATGTAGTTGTGCGCGATATCGCACGGCGCTCCGAAATTTTGTAGCGAACGAAATCTTCGTGCGCCACCAGCCTGTTGCGTGACTGACAGCCAACGTGGGACAGGCAGGCCCAAGACCCTGGCGCGACGCAACGTCTCACCTCCAACAGCAGCAGAACGATCGCCGAACTCGGCCTGGGGCTCACGGCCATTGCGGATCCGGATCCGCCCCCACTTCTACTCCCAGAGCGGGGCCAAGAAAATTGAAGATAGACACAAAATGCTGGAGTAACTCAGCGGGACCGGCAGCATCTCTGGAGAGAAGCAATGGGTGACGTTTCGGGTCAAGACCCTTCTTTCAGACTGAAGAAGAGTCTCGACCCGAAACATCATCCATTGCTTCTCTCCAGAAATGCTGCCGGTCTCGCTGAGTTACTCCAGCTTTGTGTCCATCTTCAAATGACGTCACCCGCTCCAGACGGCTGTGCGGGCGCATGAAGCTGCGGGACCGTCGCGCCTCAACACGAACACGAGGTCGTGTAATTAGCGTGCCAAGGACACGTAAGTGGGACAGAGGCTTAAGGCAGCAACTCTACCGCTGTGCTGATATCTGCTATTCATTCCCAGTAAGGAATGTTTAAAAACTGCAATGTTGTTAACTCCCAAGTGAAATGTCAAGCCACTTCAGTTAGAGTTGCCAACATTCTCAGTCCCAAATAAGGGACAAAAGGTCAAAATACGGGACAAATTCCCGACAGCAATTCGTTGAGCGACTGGGCCGTGGCTGGGTGAATGATGAGTTGGCCCCGGGTGCTGGACTGCACAGAAAGCCCAGCCGGCGGGCCAGCTGAGGAGTTTTGGCCCGGGCCGCGCGACGTCGCGCGCAAAGTCCGGCGCCCCATCCAACTCATGAACCGATGATCGGCCATGAGAAGGAGGGGTGGTGGTGGTGTCGGCGGTAAGCAAAGGTCCGAAGGTCGGACAGCTGGCCGGGCTGCCGACCAACGGGGCCACGGGCGAGGCGCTGCTGCTGCTGCTGCTGCACTCCATGGGCTGCACTACGTCGGGACGGGTGAGGCGGGGCCGGACGCGGCACTCCGACCCGACAGTCCCCTCGACCCGAGTAGCAGCAGTCAAATACGGGACAAGGGCGGTCCCGTACGGGACAAACCAATTTAGCCCAATATACAGGATGTCCCGGCTAATACGGGACAGTTGGCGACTCTACCTTCAGTTCAAGAGCTATTTGTGAAAGGTGACAGATGCATCACCAACAATGCATAGCAGCTGAGATTAGTTTAGACATACAGCTCGGGCCCTTTAAGCCACCGAGTCCACGCCAACCACCAATCCCCCCCGCGGCCAGGTGGTACGAGAGATGGACTACGCGCTGTCCACGGGCACCTTGGAGGATTTCCGGGACCGTTGGGCACCGATGGGGGGGATGAATGTATCCTGGACAAGGATTGTCATATAATTATTTAGCAGTTTACGTAGCATATTTGTTTGTCTTGTATTATGGCGGTGAGTTCTGTTTTGTTATATTGTGTTGCAAATACTATTTTAATAATTGAGTAAATATTTTTGATTTTTTTTTTAAAACCAGCAATCCCCATACACGGGACCTATCCCACACACTAGGAACAATTTACCTTTTTTTTTTACCCAAGCAATCTAATCGACAAACCTGTACGTCCTTGGAATGTGGGAGGAAACCGGAGTTCCCAGCGTTAACCCATGCAGTCACGGGGAGAACGTGCAAACTCCATACAGGCAACACTCATGACAAATGAAAGAAAAGAACAACATCTCGTCAGAATCTAACTGCATTCCAACTGTAGTGGAGCTTTTCATTTTGATCCCAAGTAGTCATGAAAAGTAACAACTTAAACCAGAAGGATTTGGAATAAAATTGAAAAAAATCTGATTTCATAAGATCATAAACCAATCTTAATCTTTCAACAGAAGTCTTTACTCGTTATAAGGTCAGAAGGGATAAGAGTAGAACTAGGCCATTCGGCCCATCAAGTCCACTCCGCCATTCAATCATGGCTGATCTATCTGTCCCTCCTAACCCCATTCTCCTGCCTTTTTCCCCATAACCTCTGACACCCGTACTAATCAAGAATTTATCTATCACTGCCTTCAAAATATCCATTGACTTGGCCTCCACAGCCTTCTGTGGCAAAGAATTCCACAGATTCACCACCCTCTAGAGACTCGAGAATGATGGAGTGAAACAAAATCATCAAGACTGCACAATTAGGATAGTTTGATTTCCACAACAAAACCAATGCCCAGGGGGCAGGAAAGTTATGAAAAGATTACACTTGCAGTGAAAAAAAATTGATTAGCTAGGGTACTCTCTCGAAAAAAAAAGAATAAAGAAGAGAAATGACCTTAGAAGTGTAGAGGGGAAGCTGTTTCCGCTTCTAAACATGGAGCCGTAAATATAAGATGATTACTCAAAAATAACAGAGATTGTGCGGTCACGATGGCACAGCGGTAGAGTTGCTGCCTTACAGCGCTTGCAGTGCCGGAGACCCGGGTTCGACCCCCGACTACGGGCGGCGTCTGTACGGAGTTTGTACGTTCTCCCCGTGACCTGCGTGGGTTTTCTCCGAGATCTTCGGTTTCCTCCCACACTCCAGGAACGTACAGGTTTGTTGGTTAATTGGCTTGGTGTGTGTGTAAATTGTCCCGAGTGTGCGCAGGATAGTGTTGGTGTGCGGGGGATCGCGGGTCGGCACCGAACAAGGTGGGCCGAAGGGCCTGTTTCTGCACTGTACCTCTAGACTAAAGTACAGGACTTTCTTAATTCAATTCATGGTTTGAAAGTGGAACTCGCAAACAAGGAGCAGTAAGCCGTGAAGCGGGTATCGTAAATTCAGTTTAAGGCAAATGACGTAAACACACAAGGGAAAAATAAACGTATAAGCACGTTCAAAGGGTTAGACGAGAATGGATTAGGCAGGCTCAATTGCAGTGTTATCATTGGTGTTAAACTGAAAGGTCCAAATATTATACAACCACACTGGGTATCATATTCCATTACCACTGTGGAATTCATTGCCACAGACAACTGTGGAGGCCATGTCAATAGTTTATTTTTAAGGCAGAGATTGATAGATTATTGATTGGTACAGGTGTCAGGGGTTATGGGGAGAAGGTAGGGGAATGGGGTTGAGAGGGAGAGATAGATCAGCCACGATTGGATGAGGGATTAGACCTGATGGGCCGAATGGCCTAATTCTGCTCCTATCACATGACCTTATGACCTTATGAACTACACTGGGTATATAGTATTCCACCGACGACTGTGGAGGCCAAATCAATAGATATTTTTATGATGCGATACGATCGAACTTTATTTATCCCAGTAGGGAGATTGATCTGCCGATTCTCATGAAACACAAAATACATGAAACATCAAATTAAAGTGATGAGTGGAGGCTTGGGGGAAGTGCAAAGATTCGTGGGGGGGGGGGGGGAAGTCAGTCAAGGGCCTGTCCCACTTGCATGCGATTGCGTGCGTTTGGCACGACCAAACGGAAGCGGAGTTCACGCGAAGTTGGCGCTAAGTTCGCGCTAAGTACGCGCTAAGTTCGCGCTAAGTTCGCGCATGACGTCATTTGCGTCATGTTTACCAATCAGCTGGGCAGGAGGCGGACCGACTGAATTTGGGCGTCGCACGGCGTCGGCGGTGACGTCATCATGCAATGCCACGCCGGGCGGTGACGTCATCGCGCAACGCCACGCGCTAGGCGTACGCCGTCAAGACGCTGCGTACGACCGCAATGCACCTGCATGCCGACAGGCCGTTGGCACACGAAGATTTCGGCCACTGCAAGAATTTCGGAGCCTCGCGCGATGTCGGGACCAGCCCCGCACAACTCCGCGCTTCTAAGTGGGGCCAGCCCCGCGCGGTCATACGGTGCCCGTACGCCTCAAGCGACCACGAGGTCGCGTAATTTGCGAGCCAAGGTCGCGCAAGTGGGACAGGCCCTTCAGTCTACCCCACGACAGAAGGGGGAGGAGTTGTACAGTTTGATAGCCGCAGGGAAGAAGGATCTCCTGTGGCGTTCTGTGCTGCATCTTGGTGGAACCAGTCTGTTGCTGAAGGTGCTCCTCAGGTTGACCAGTGCGTCATGGAGGTGTATTGTCCAATATGCTCCGCAGTTTGAGGAGCACTTAAGGCCGAGATAGATAGATTCTTGATCAGTGCGGCTGTCCGAGGTTATGGGGAGAAGGCAGGAGAATGGGGTTGGGAGGGAGAGATAGATCAGCCATGATTGAATGGCGGAGTGGACCTGATGGGCCGAATGGCCTAATTCTGCTCCTATCACTAATGAATGGACACAAACCAAGCCCTACACTGGTCAGCACAGAAATACAAACTTATAGTTTTGTAGACCCTATCCGTCTAACCTGTGGCGTTTCGTTTGACCACTGGAATCTCATTGTTTCACTTCTCTCACTTGCTTGGACAGAATTTTCAAAAATATATTTGACAGACGGTGAGCCTAGAAATTCAATTCAATTTTCCCTGCTTCATGCCGAGGTGGGACTGATAAAACTTCATAAAGAGTGGATGCAAGTGCATGCAGAACTGCAGATTGCATTTCCTCTGCAACCAGGTTCTTATTGAGCTTAATAAGGAGGTAATCGAGTTGCTGCCTGACAGCGTCAGAGAACCGGGTTCGATCCTGACTACGGGTGCTGTCTTTACGGAGTTTGCACCCTTCCCCCCCGTGACCGCGTGGGTTTTCCCCGGGTGCCCCGGTTTCCTCCCACGTTCCAAAAACGTGCAGGTTTGTAGGTCCGATTGGCCTCTGTGAAAATGGACAATAGACACTAGACAATAGGTGCAGGAGTAGGCCATTCGGTCCTTTGAGCCAGCACCGCCATTCAATGTGATCATGGCTGATCATCCCCAATGAGTACTCCGTTTGTTTAGGATAGGGTGTGGGTGATCGTTGTTCGGGGCATACACGACGGGCCGAAGGGCCTCTTTCCACACTGTATCCCTATACTAAACCAAACTTTTGGTAAGTGTCGACTTGCAAAATCTATATTAGTGTCAGCGGTCGGCAGCAACAGAAGACCCATCTGTGCAGATCACTGATTAAAGAATTTGCTTCGGGAGACAGCTGTGATGCTTGGAAACATGTTTTCTTTCTAAATTAAGAACTGGCCACAAATGTCAAAGGCAGCACATCGATGTAAAAGATAAAATAGCAAGAAATTAGATTGTAATTACCAGAGGTTTAAGGCAGTGCTTCTTCAACTATTTCAGTGTCATTTACCCTCGGGTCTTTATCACAATATTTCATTCACCCTCTGAAGAAGGGTTTCGGCCCGAAACGTTGCCTATTTCCTTCGCTCCATAGATGCTGCTGCACCCGCTGAGTTTCTCCAGCATTTTTGTCTACCTTACATTTTCTTATGTTTTTTTGGTAATTTTCGTCTTATTCTCCCTCGTGTATAAATATCCGAGTGAATTAAGTCATTCATTAATGATGAATAAATTGACCCCTTCATTCACCCCTCTAGTTTCATTCACCCCAAAATAATCTCATTCATCCTTGGGTGAACCACTTACCAGTTTAAGAAGCACTTGTCTAAAAAGGGCAAGGCAATTAACAAATACTCCTTAAGGGCCCGTTCCACTTTCCCGGGTTATTCACGAATTTTCCAGAGTTATTCACGAATTCTCCCGAGTTTTCCCCTTGATTCAAACTCGCAGAATGTTCGTAACGGGTCCGTGGGAGGCCGTTGAAGTCCGTGGATATTTCGTAGCGGCTCGTTATGCCAGCCGTAGGTACTCGGGGCATCAGGTAAGTAGGGACGTTTTTTCCAGCCTGATAAAAAATGCCCACGAGTAAGAAAATTGCCCCGAGTACCTACTCTGGCATAACGAGCCGCTACGATATATCCACGGACTCCTACGGCCTCCTAGGGACTCGTTACGAACATTCTGCGAGTTTGAATCAAGGGGAAAACTCGGGTGAATTTGTGAATAACTCGGGAAAGTGGGACAGGCCCTTGAATTTGTTTTCCTCTAAACTGCTGCTTGTAAATCTTCAATCTTTCTTAATTTTTTTTTTAATGGTGTTCCTTATATCAAAGTTATTATTTGGATGGATGAGTTCTTTAGGGTTAAAGTTGATGTATCAGGTGTTTCGCCTCCTCTGCTGGTAGACTTGGGCAACCAACAATTGAAACTCGAGTCCAACTGGAAACACTTTTTGGGGTCGAAATTTCCAGCAGATGGCAACCTACGTATTTGCAAATCATAATTAAATACTATTTCAGCAATTTGTTAATTAGCGCAATTAGCACACTGCAATGATACATGGTGCAGTAGGTGTATTGGAGTCACGGGTAGATAGGGTGGTCCAGAAGGCTTTTGGGCCACTGGGTTTCATCAGTCAGGGTATTGACTTTGCGTGTCGAAGAAGGAACTGCAGATGCTGGTTTAAACCGAAGATAGGCACAAAATGCTGGAGTATTTCTTTAGTCTGAAGAAGGGTCTCGACCCAAAACGTCACCCATTCCTTCTCTCCAGAGATGCTGCCTGTCCCGCTGAGTTACTCCAGCACTTTGCGTCTATTGACAGTTGGCTCAGTTGCTTGGACACTCGTTCAGGAGTCAGTGGCTAAGGTTGCAAGTTCCATTATATCTTGGTGCATCCTAGAGAGAGACTTTCTTCCGACTCCTCCCGGCTTCCTGTCAGGTAGAAGGTACGGAAGCGTGCGAGTACGCCAGCCAACTGCCTTGTCGAGTATATTGTGCCAAATCCATGGCAGAGTCTGTAGTCCCACGCGGACTTCCTCATCAATCCCAGAGCCCTTGGAACCTGAGTGGAAGCAAGTCAGTCCCAACACCGAGGGGTTGTCCCGCCCCCCCCCCCCCCACCCCCCGAACAAAAAAATAAATCAAATCAAGTTCAGATGATTGAGTATTTGTTAAGCATTTTAGAATGAGAATCTGAAAAAACAAAAACAATAAAAGATAGAACCATATATCCCTTTAATCCTGTCAATTCAATAAAATCACAATTGAGGCTGTACCTCAAATCCAATTTCCTGACAATCTTCTGATCCTTTAATTCCACTGCAATCCAAAAATCTATCATCCCTGACTGTTATGAATTGAAGTAAGGAAGTCCAAAGCTTTGCAACACATTTAAGTCCTAAAAGACTGACTTCTTATCCGTTGATACCGATACAAAATGCTGGAGTAACTCAGCGGGACAGGCAGCGTCTCTGGATGCAGAGGAATGGGTGACGTTTCGGGTCGAGACCCTTCTTCAGACTGAGTGTCAGGGGAGAGGGAGACACAAGAGATATGGAAGGGTAAGGTGTGAAAACGAGACATCAACGGGGACGTAGTTCAGGGAAAATGTGGAAGAGATCATCGTTAGCTCGGGGAAGGTGACAACAAAGCATACGGAGATTAAACTGAATCAGGAGGACAGTCAGACTGGGCGGAGAACCAGGATGGGGGAGGGATAGAGAGTGAAGGATAGGAAGGGGTTACTTGAAGTTCGAGAAGTCATTAGTTGGGTCCCCTGCTTGTCAGATATCCCAGTCTGAGGAAACAGGGCCTGAATGTATATGCTGTCTGTCTTACCACAGAACCTTGCCTCAAAGGGAATAACTACTTACTCTTCTAAACGCCAGTGAATATCAACCAATCTTAATCTTTCAAAGGTCATAATGGATAAGAGTAGAATTAGGCCATTCGGCCCATCAAGTCCACTCCGCCATTCAATCATGGCTGATCTATCTCTCCCTCCTAACCCCATTCTCCTGCCTTCTCCCCTTAACCTCTGACACCTGTATTAATCAAGAATCTATCTATCTCTGCCTTAAAAATATCCACTGACTTGGCCTCCACAACCTTCTGTGGCCAAGAATTCCACAGATTCACCACCCTATGAATAAATAAATTTCTCCTCATCTCCTTCGCAAAAGAACGTCCTTTAATTCTGAGGCTATGACCTCTAGTCCTAGACTCTCCCACTAGTGGAAACATCCTCTCCACATCCACTCTATCCAAGCCTTTCACTATTCTGTAGGTTTCAATGAGGTCCGCCCTCATTCTTCTAAACTCCAGCGAGTACAGGCCCAGTGCCGTCAAACGCTCATCATAGGTAAACCTGCTCATTCCCGGGATCGTTCTTGTAAACCTCCTCTGGACCCTCCCCAGAGCCGGCACATCCTTCCTCAGGTACGGTGCCCAAAATTGCACACAATTTTCCAAATGTGGCCTGACCAGCGCCTTACAGAGCCTCAGCATTACATCCCTGTTTTTGTACACAAACCCTCTCGAAATAAATGCTGGCATTGAGTTTGCTTTCTAGCTTTCCATTGTCAGGATCTGTCATTGGAATCAAAGTTGCTCCAGATATGTGCTAGTGGTTCAGTTAAGTATTGAGACAAGATAATGATGCGACGACACGCTATATTAACTCATCGTTTTTTAAACAAAGTCATGAGCAAAATCATGAACATTTCAGTCCTAAGAAATAATCTTCTTCCAGACTCACATGATGAAAGCAATGCCCCGCACTGACCTTAATCTCATGTCATTCTGCTGCGCATAAATAACACAGATTAGTTTTATATTAACAGCAACAAAAAAAAGATGCTGAGAGCACTCAGCCGTCCTTACAGCATCTGCGCTAAGAGAAAGAGTGTTAATGTTTCGGGTTAAAGACCCGTTGTTGAAATTGGGAGAGAGAGAAAACAGTGTTAAGTTACTGAGGAGACGAGGTTGGGAGGTGAGGTTAATGACAAAGGGTGTATCATTGCCTGTGTGAAGTCAGGATTCCATGAAAATAAATAGGAGAGATGGTTCAGTCAATGGAAGCAGTTCGAGAGGGAGAGAAAATGGAACAAAAGCTATGAGATGAGCACAGTTGGAGTGTTAGAGTGGGCGGCACGGTGGCGTAGCGGTCGAGCTACTGCCTTACAGCGCCAGAGACCCGGGTTCGATTACCGAGTCCGCAACCGACCAGCGATCCCCGCACATTAACACTATCTATTATTGCTATTAAGGGCGTGATGCGTAGGTTTTACAAGGTTAATTCCCGGGATGGCGGGACTGTCATATGCTGAGAGAATGGAACGGCTGGGCTTGTATACTATTGAGTTTAGAAGGATGAGAGGGGATCTTATTGAAACATATAAGATTATTAAGGGTTTGGACACATCAGAGGCAGGAAACATGTTCCCGATGTTGGATGAGTCCAGAACCAGGGGCCACTGTTTTTCACACAGTGAGTCTGTGGAATTCTCTGCCTCAGAGGGCGGTGGAGGCTGGTTCTCTGGATACTTTCAAGAGAGAGCTAGATAGGGCTCTTAAAGATAGTGGAGTCAGGGGATATGGGGAGAAGGCAGGAACTAGGTACTGATTGGGGATGATGAGCCATGATCACATTGAATGGCAGTGCTGGCTCGAAGGGCCGAATGGTCCACTCCTGCACCTATTGTCTATTGTCTTACACACACACTAGGGACATTTTACATTCATACCATGCCAATTAACCTACAATCCTGTACGGCTTTGGAGTGTGGGTGGAAACCGAAGACTCTGGAGAAAACCCACGCAGGTCACGGGGAGAATGTACGAACTCTGTACAGAGAGCACCCGTAGTCAGGGTCGAACCCGGGTCTCTGGCGCTGTGAGGCAGCAGCTCTACCGCTACGCCACCGTCATAAGGTCATCGAGTGATACAATGTGGAAACATGCCCTTCGGCCTAACATGCCCGCACCAGCCAACAATGTCCCAGCTACACTAGTCCCACCTGCTTGCCAGTTTGGTCCATATCCCTCCAAACCTGTCCTATCCATCCACCTGTTTAACTACCTCTTAAATATTGGGATAGTCCCAGCCTCAACTCCGTCCTCTGGCAGTTTGTTCCAATCACCCTCCACCCTTTGTGAGAAAAAGTTACCCCTCAGATTCCTATTAAATCTTTTCAGCTTCACCTGAAACCGTGCCGCCTGTATTTTATAGGGATCTGAGGGGTAATTTTTTCACACAAAGGGTGGTGGGTGCATGGAACGAGCTGCCGGAGGAGGTCGGTGTAGCAGGGGACTATCACAACATTGAAGAAGTATTTACACAGTTAATAGATAGGACAGGTTTAGAGGGATATGGGCCAAACGCAGGCAAGTGGGACTAATGTAGATGGGCCATGTTGGTCAGTGTGTGGGCAAGTTGAGCCGAAGGGCCTGTTTCCACATGGTATCACTCTATGACCAAGCAGACGAACGCCTGGCCCCATATCTATACATCTTTGCAACATATAAGCGACTTTGAGTCCTGAAAAGCGTTATATAAATAAAATATATTATTATTATTATTATTATCTAACCTTTAAAATGAACCCAGCCAAGTGAAATATGCGGATCAGACACATGATACGAAATGCCTTTTGTTACCGTGTTCTGCACATGCCAACTTATATTACGATTCTAATAACTTTTCCTACCGCTACATGCCATCTTCTCATTAGTTTTCCATTTAGTTTTGTACCAACACGGATCACTGCAAACGCATACAGGCATCCAAAATCTCACAGCCTTCACTGCATGCATCTCTCAAAAAACAAATTAATACAAAGTTCTGGAAAATAAGCATCAGTTAATCCAAAATTAAGAAGTGTTTGGCAATGGCCCAGTGAAATTTGCATCACACATATTTTGTTTTGGCATGGTTTGCTGGTTATGCTGCTACACGATTTTAAGCCATCCATCTTTTAGTTACAACAGACAGCATCAAATCATCATCAACTTCAAACGTCTGCAGATTAAAAGCTCAGAGTTCAATGATCAAAAGATTGGTTCCATCCAAGAATTGCTTTATTCTTCTGCGATACGATACGATAGAAATGTATTCAATCCCAGAGGGAAATTGGTCGGCCAATTTCACGGACCATTACACGAAAACTTGAAATTAAAATGAAAAGTGAAAAAAATAGGATAAAGACAAGCGATTGTTGGCTGGCTGCCGTGTGCACAGCGCCTTAACTGGAACGAACGAACAACCAAACAAAGGCAGACTTATCCCCTGGGCAGAGGGATCTAAACCTAGAGAGCCCGCTCCACCTCCACACTACCGGGTCCCCCTTTGTTCTCCCACCGTTCCTCACGGCGGTCCCCCCACGCTGGGTCCCCATTGTCTCCCCCCCCCACGCTCATCGACCGCTAATCGCGGGTCGACCGCCGAGGCTCCGGTTGCCGCCGAGGCTCCCGTTGCCACCGAGGCTCCTGCAGCCTCCGAGGCCCCACCATCTCCAAGGCTCCAATGTCTAATGACAATGCTGTCATTAACAAACAGTTACAATTTAACTTCACAGAATTACATTTTGTTTGACGCGTAAGGATCACCTCCAATCCGTTTAAACAACGCGCTGCCTGTGCATTGAAGTTATTTTTCATTTAATAAGAAGATAAACTTATTCTCAGGAGAAATATTTGACATTAACAATAGAAGAGCTGAATGAGGCGCAAAGGATTAAAACACAAACCTAGCTGATGATTCAAATCTGTTATTTTTAGTCAAAATGCAAAATCTTTCTCCAGATGCTGATCTTCAGATTACAATGCACACTCAGCGTTTGAAATAAAAGTCGTATTGTGTTTATATCATTCTATTGCTTTTCTGAATATGGGCGTCACTGGCAAGGCCAACATGTGGTGCCCATGTATAACTGCCCTTGAAAAGGTGGTGGTGAGGCCACCTTCTTGAACCGCTGCAATCTTTCCTGTTAAAAAAGTATTCCTAGAGTACTGGATACACATGGAACTGCAGATGTAAAATGGCACCCAATGGTGTCTCTCGCACTATTATTGTTTTACTGTTTTTATGGGGTCAAGGAAAGAGCGTTCACGTCGCGGACCCTGTTTCCACCAATCTTTCCACCACCACGCACAAGAAGCACAAGAAGCGACAAGACAGACACCATTGTGTGCAGACGCCGAGAAGTGCGTTCAGCTCTGGTTGAACAACTTCTAATCTTGTGTGAGGACTCGATAAGAAGAAGAAGACTGTTTTTATGTATACAGATGCTCCCCGACTTACGATGCCCCGACTTACGACATTTCGACTTTACGATGGCGCAAACGCTGGGCAACGGCAGCAAGCCGCAGCTCACTTCCGGTCACGCGATCAAATTGTATTAAATGCGTTTTCGACTTACGATATTTTCGATTTACGATGGGTTTATCGGAACGTAACCCCATCGTAGGTCGAGGAGCAGCTGTGTGTGTGTGTGTGTGTGTGTGTGTGTGTGTGTGTGTGTGTGTGTGTGTGTGTGTGTGTGTGTGTGTGTGTGTGTGTGTGTGTGTGTGTGTGTGTGTGTGTGTACACACATATACACACTGAACTTTTTCATCACTCGTTTATAATACAGTATACCATGTCTACATATTCTGTTGTCCTGCTGCAAGTAAGAATTTCATTATTCTATCTGGGACACATGCCAATAAAACACAGTTGAATCTTGACTCTTAAACAGTACAGCACAGGAACAGGCCCTTCTGCCCATAGCGTCTGTGACAAACATGGTGTCGAAACATGTGTAGGAAGGAACTGCAGATGCTGATTTTCACCGAATATAGGGGGTGATTCTTCCAAGTGTCTACTTTTAAGTTTCTGGAAACCCGAAAATGAAACTTAAATTTTTGCAACTTTGAATGTTGTTTCACGTAGATGAACATCTCTACTATGTTTGGCGTAATCTTTTAGAGAATTTAATTTATTTTTTCCCCTTCTTTTTCCAGGTTGCGCATTGCATTCAGTCATATCCGTCATATTTTTATGATGAACAACACTGCAAAATATAACTGGTTTAAGAATATAAAATTAAATTTTGGTCGCAGTCTTTCAATTATAGAGTATCTTCCTCAGATAAACCATCAAAAAAAAAACGTTTTCTGCTCTGTCTTACCTGTTTGCGGTCATCGGCGGTGAAGCGCGGCGTCGCCGGTAGCGGGGACCGCACGGCAACGGCGAGAGCGCCGAGCCTATCCACTGGAGCGCCGCACGGGGGCCGAGTAATTCAAACACGGCGGGTCCCACGTGCTTGCGGTAAGTAAAAAAAAGGGCGGGCCAACTGCGATGACGTCGGCCCGCCGCACGTGACTCACGAGCGGCGGCTGTGGCGGCGGCCATCCTGATCGCGGCGCTGTAGCGGTGGCTGTGCCTGTGGCCGTGCCGCACACGTGCCTCACTGGCGGAGGCTGTGGCAGTGGAGGTTTGACGCACGGCGCTCGAGCCACACTGGCGGCGGCCCGTGCGGGCGGCCGTGCCGCACTCGTGCATCACTGGTGGAGGTTGTGCGGTAAGAATATAGTTTTCAACATTGTCGGTTTTATTTTAGCACCGTGCGGTGTTGGGAACACCGCCGCACTGCCCCGGAATTGTACGTTCTCACGAGTGCGCGGTCTATGGCGGCAGATTCTTCCCGTTTCGCCGCCAATGACCGCAGACTCGTGAGACAGGCCTTTAACGCATTGATTTTAAACCTTCGTAACCGTTTACTGCGAAACAAAGTGGCGATTTTCAGTAAGAATGGTAACCTTCACGTAACTTCTCACCAACTCCCTCTAAAACAATATTAACTTCAAATGAATAGGCAGAAGCATACTGTTCATTTATCAATTACAATTGATAATTATGGTCATAATTGTATAATTTTGCTCATTTTGTGCATAAAATACTCACATGACGGATATGACTCAGCATGGTGGAGATGATCAAGTTTGGGAGCATCAAGTGATGGAGATGACTAAAACTATCTTTAGGGCTAGGGTTCGGGCTAGAGCTGGAGCTGGGGTTGGGGCTGGGGTTGGGTTTGGGGTTGGGGTTGGGGTTGGGGTTGGGGTTAGGATCGGGGTTGGGGTTGGGGTCGGGGTTGGGGTTAGGGCTGGGGCTGGGCTTGGGGCTGGGGCGACCGACCAACGATCTCCAGCTCCATCTCCAGCCGGACACAAAGCCATTGCAGCCGTCGCATCTTCCTGTGACCCGATGTCCCTCTCCATGCCCGGCCCTCTTCAACCCTTGTTCCCCAGTGGATCCTACTTCCTGGGTGTCATATTGTTCATTGGTATCCCTTCTGTCGGAAAAATGATGTTCCCAAGAAAGAAAACTCATTTGGACTATGTTTTTTAACGCCTTATTTCAATATATGTCAACATTTCTCGTGGCCCTCTTTCTCGTGGCCCTCTTCCATCATCCTATGTCAACCAGAAAGCAAATCCAGATTTTCGTGTGCAGCACTGGAAGCGTGATAATGGCGATGAAGCATTCAAACAGTGTACAAGGAAAGATCCGGCAAGGATGCTTTCCCGGAAAGTGAGTAATGAGAAAGGTCAAGAGCTTCCAGCTTGGGCTGGATTTGTCTCAGCAACAGGTGAGGTGCCTTCAAATGTGACCACAATTGACTACTATCCTGTGATCAATCATCCCATCACGGAATTTAGTACAGTTCAAGAGTGTTTATGGGCTTCTGAAGAAGCAAGTCGTGAGGTTGGCCAAGAATATGTCATTACAACATTCGACTTGGGTGTCTGCATGAAGGCATATCCTCTCGTGTGGAGTCATCCTGCAAAGTACAAGAAACACGTTGTGTTGATTGGCACATTTCATGTTATTTGTGCATACTTCAAAATGCTTGGAAAGAAAATGGAAGGATCTGGACTTCAGAATGTCCTCATGGAATCGGGACATGTCTACTGGTTCTATGAAAGGTGTTATGACAGGAAAGAACTACGACAGAAATGTGCACTGCCACAAGCAATGGTGGAGTGCTTGGAGAGGCTCCTTCTTGATGAATTCATGTCTATGGCTGGAAAAGATGCAGTGCAGTATTCCAGAGGAATCAAAGGGCATCTTTCAAGAGCTAATCCGATCGCCAACAAAGCACGCACTTGCTGAAGTCACGGCCAATGCAGATCTCAACACATTGATGGAGTCGTAAGAGAGCTTCAAAGCTGATGTTCGAAAAGGATCTCTCGGGAAGACTGCACAATTTTGGTTGCCGTACATGGATTCTGTGTGGATTGCTCTCACATTGATTAGGTCTGTGAAAGAGAACAACTTTCCGTTGTACAAGCACTGTCTGTTTCTTATCTCTTCTTCACCTTTGGTGGTCACAATTACTCCCGCTATCTGACCTATCTTGCTGTGTCCTTGGCAAACATCGAAGAATCACATCCCGGTGCCCTGGCTTTCCTCGAAAGAGGTGCCATCAGTGTCGCTAGGTCGTTCATACCAGGAAACCGATGTAGGTTAATTGGCTTGGTAAAATTGCAAATTGCCCCCGGAGTGTGTAGGATAGTGTTGAAGGCCTGTCCCACTTTCACAACCTAATTCACGACCTTTGCTGAGTTTGCCCTTGACTCATACTCGCAGCATGGTCGTCAGGAGGTCGTAGGAGGTCGTCGGAGGTCGGAGGGAGGTCGTAGGAGGTCGTAGGTAGGTCGTAGCAGGCCGTGATGCTAGTCGTAGGAACTCCTGGCATCAAGTAGATCGGGGTTTTTTTCTAGCATGATGAAAAATGTCCACGAGTAAAAAAGGTCGTGATTTAGTTCGTGAAAGTGGGACAGGCCCCTTAGTGTGCCGGTATCGCAGGTCAGCGTGGGTTCGGTGGGCCGAAGGGCCTGTTTCCGTGCTGCATCTCTAAACTAAACTAAACCACTGACAATTTTTTCCAAATCCTAGTCATTGTATTCCTGATTTGAGCCAAGATATCTGCTGCTAATGATACTGTTAAAAAGGATGGAAGTGAAAGTACCTTTGAATTATTCACATTCGTCAACAGTACACTGCTGTTGCCAAAAATAGCAAGAATACACTAGATTTTGAAAGGATCTTCCTTTGGCAAGTGCAAGACAACAGCGGATCTGATCCTTTATTCAAGTTAAGCCAGCACAGTCACTTGCCAGCAGATTTTGAAAGGATCTTCCTTTGGCAAGTGCAAGACAACAGCGGATCTGATCCTTTATTCAAGTTAAGCCAGCACAGTCACTTGCCAGCAGATTTTCTTCAATAAAGTCCAAATATTCATGTATTGTTTCGCGACAGAAATATTTCCACAGCCGCAAGATATTGCAGCGAATTGTGGACGCAGCCCGGACCATCACACGAACCAACCTCCCTTCCATTGACTCCATCTACACTTCACGCTGCCTCGGCAAGGCCAGCAGCATCATCAAGGACCAGTCGCACCCCGGCCACTCCCTCTTCTCCCCTCTCCCATCGGGCAAAAGGTGTAGAAGTGTGAAAACGCACACCTCCAGATTCAGGGACAGTTTCTTCCCAGCTGTTATCAAGCAACTGAATCATCCTACCTACAACCAGAGAGCAGTCCTGAACTACCATCTACCTCATCGGGGATCCTCAGACTATCTTTAATCGGACTTTACTGGCTTTACCTTGCACCAAACGCCATTATCTTATCATGTATCTGCACACTGCGAATGGCTCGGTTTATAATCACGTATTGTCTTTCCGCTGACTGGTTAGTACGCTACAAAAGCTTTTCACTGTACCTCGGTACACGTGACAATGGACCTAAACTGAAACTGAAACTGAACGCCCAAAGCATTAAAAATGACAACTTAGTTTGCTAACAGGTTGTGAATAGTACCATTTTTTCAGCAAGTCATAGATTTCTGCTGTATACTATCTATTAAATAAACCTTAATGGTAGATGCCAACATCGAAATACAAAATATATTAATTCATCCTTAAAATTACACAGAAGTTTTTAAAAGATATTGCAAAAGTATTTAAAATATGCATCATTGATTTAGAACTCCCACTAAGCAGTTTGCTTCAGACCATGTAAACAGAGAAGTGAAATTCAATCAATTACCTGCGGCAATTTTCCAATAATCCTGTCAAAGCTATTAAAAATGACATTAGCCCTTAATTTTTAAGTATCCATGCACCCTATCAGCAATCCAGGTGCGAATATAAAAGTCGCCCTTACTTTTGTTTAAGAAGGAACTGCAGATGCTGGAAAAATCAAAGGTAGACAAAAATGCTGGAGAAACTCAGCGGGTGAGGCAGCATCTATGGAGCGAAGGTCTTTTTTCTTCGGAGAGAAGAGGAGAAATTCTTCAAAGTAGGCATACCTTGAGGAGATTTCGCAGTGGAGTAGACGAAAATGTTTAAGAAGGAACTGCAGATGCTGGAAAAATCGAAGGTTGTCTCCCTGCTATTGTTTTGGTCATTGTGCTAGAGTGTATAGTAGACAATAGACAATAGACAATAAACAATAGGTGCAGGAGTAGGCCATTCGGCCCTTCGAGCCAGCACTGCCATTCAATGTGATCATGGCTGATCATCCCCAATCAGTACCCCGTTCCTGCCTTCTCCCCATATCCCCATGACTCCGCTATTTTTAAGAGCCCTATCTAGCTCTCTCTTGAAAACATCCAGAGAACCGGCCTCCACCGCTCTCTGAGGCAGAGAATTCCACAGACTCACAACTCTCTGTGAGAAAAAGTGTTTCCTCGCCTCCGTTCGAAATGGCTTACTCCTTATTCCTAAACCGTGCGCCCTGGTTCTGGACTTAGATTTACAACGTTTTTGCCAAGACTGAGCTTGTGGGAGAGATTGGGGCAGGTAGGATCAGTGGAGTGGAAAAGGCTGAGGGGTTACGTTAAAACCACGAGGGGAATTGATGGGGTGAATGTGCAGAGTCTTTTACCCAGGCGAGGGAATCCAGAGCCAGAAGATATAGTGTAAGTTTAAGGTGGGAGGGAAATTATTTAATAGGAACTTGAGAGGCAACTTTCTCACTCAGAGAATGGAGCATATATGAAATGACCTGTCAGGGAGATACTCGAGGCAGGTACGACAGTGTTGCCAACTCCCGCGCATTGAGCGTGAGAATCACGCAATTCTCACTCTGATCGCAGAATTACTCACGTTTCCAGACCTCCTCCACACTCTGAGTGACTCACCAATGAGAATAGTTTTCTGTCGGCAGGTTTCCCCGTAAAGAACGAACAAATTGACTGGCTTAAGCCCATCGCGCACATGCATGAGCATCTACCGACAACAATCGATCCGAAGTAAAACGGCCGTCACGGAACTTCCCCGACGCCATATCGTAGGTTGCCGTCGGTGTGGTCGTAGGTGGACGTCCCAATTCGCGAGGAATTGTGTCGCCAGTCGACGTAGCTGGCCGTAGCTTGCCGTCGACTAGGTGGTAGCTTGTCTTAGACATTGTCGTAGGGTGGGTCCAGATTTCCCGCTCTCAACTCTCACCCAATGTTGGCAGGTCTGGCACTTAGACAGCATTTAAAAGACACTCGGACAGGTACATGTTTAAGAAGGAACTGCAGATGCTGGAAAAATCGGAGGTAGACAAAAAGTGCTGGAGAAACTCAGCGGGTGAGGCAGCATCTATGGAGCGAAGGAAATAGGTGACGTTTCGGGTCGAGACCCTTCTTCAGACGGACAGGTACATGGAGTGGAAAGGTTGGGGGATATGAGCCAGACATGGTTTAGATGGGGCATCTTGGTTGGCGAGGACGAGTCGGTTCAAAGGGCCTGTTTCCTGCGTGTACGACTGTGATTCCAACAAAGGCCAACTGCATCTGCCATTAACACAACGTGCAGGGGCGGTCACGATGGCTCAGCGGTAGAGCTGCTGTCTTACAGCGCCAGAGACCAGGGATCGATCCCGACCACGGGTGCTGTCTGTACGGAGTTAGTACGTTCTCCCCGTGACCTGCGTGGGTTTTAGTTTATTTTAGTTTAGTTTAGTTCAGTTTAGGGATACAGCGTGGATACAGGCCATTTGGCCAACCGAGTCCGCACCGACCAGTGATCACCCGCACATTATCACAAGCCGACACACACCAGGGTATAATACCAAGTATACAAACCCAACCTACAAACCTGCACGTCTTTGGAGTGTGGGAGCAAACCAAAGATCTTGGAGTAAACCCACGCAGGTCACGGGGAGAAGGTACAAACTCCGCACAGACAGCACCCGTAGTCAGGATCGAACCCTGGTCTCTGGCGCTGCAAGCGCTGTAAGGCAGCAACTCTACCGCTGCGCTACCGGTTTTTTTCCAAGATCTTTGGTTTCCTCCCACACTCCAAAGGCGTACAGGTTTGTAGGTTAATTTGCTTGGTATGAATTTAAATTGTCCCTGGTGTGTGCAGGGTAGTGTTAATGCGCGGGGATAGCTGGACTCGGTGGGCCGAAGGGCCCATTTCCGTGCTGTGGCTTTAAACTAAACTGAACTCTTGGTGAGACCACACCTGGAGTATTGCGTACAGTTTTGGTCTCCAAATCTGAGGAAGGACATTATAGCCATAGAGGGAGTGCAGAGAAGGTTCACCAGACTGATTCCTGGGATGTCAGGACTTTCATATGAAGAAAGACTGGATAGACTTGGCTTATACTCGCTAGAATTTAGGAGATTGAGAGGGGATCTTATAGAAACGTACAAAATTCTTATGGGGTTGGACAGGCTAGATGCAGGAAGATTGTTCCCGATGTTGGGGAAGTCCAGGACAAGGGGTCACAGCTTAAGGATAAGGGGGAAATCCTTTAAGACCGAGATGAGGAAAAACTTTTTCACACAGAGAGTGGTGAATCTCTGGAACTCTCTGCCACAGAGGGTAGTTGAGGCCAGTTCATTGGCTATATTTAAGAGGGAGTTAGATGTGGCCCTTGTGGCTAAAGGGATCAGGGGGTATGGAGAGAAGGCAGGTACGGGATACTGAGTTGGATGATCAGCCATGATCATATTGAATGGCGGTGCAGGCTCGAAGGGCCGAATGGCCTACTCCTGCACCTATTTTCTATGTTTCTATGTTTCTATGAACTAAACACTGGAAGACGTCAGGTGCTCCCTCTAGTAGAGTGCTGCCACTAAATGTAGTTCGTCCTGCAGTACGGCAACCTCATTTTAACTCCATATAAAATCATGATTGGTTCCATAATGTGAAAGTAATTTGCAACATTTGTTTTATGGCCGGGCTGTTAATTGAAAATCTATGCTCATACATTCACACTTAAAATTCACCATTAACACCGCAAAATGTCACTCAACTTTGTTCTAACAAAATGGCTATTTTAAAACATCTTTGCTATAAAAAAAAACCAGCAAAGTGTCCATTTCAATTAAAATTTGGCACTATTTTAATGTGTGTGTGTTAGCAATGGTGCTCCAAGATATTACACTGAAAGATATACAATTACAAGGTTATGTTTTGAGTCCGTAAATCAGAACAATTGGGGCGGCACGGTGGCGCAGCAGTGGAGTTGCTGCCTTGCAGCGCCAGGGACCCGGGTTCCATCCTGACTACGGGAACTTGTCTGTGCGGAGTTTCTTCATTCTCCCCGTGACCCACGCGGGTTTTCTCCGAGATCTTCGGTTTCCGCCCACACTCCAAAGACGTGCAGGTTTGTAGGTTAATTGGCTTGGTGCAAATGTAAAATCGTCCCCAGTGTGTGTAGGACAGTGTTAATGTGCGGGGATCGCTGGTCAGCGCGGACTCGGTGGGCCGAGGGGCCTGTTTCCACGCTGTATCTCCAAACTAAACTAAACTAAACTAAATTAAGGGCCTGCCCACTCTCTAGAAGACTACACAACCAAATGGCTAGGTGAGGAACTACACACCAACGAGGACAGGTCATTCAGTTCCTTGTGCCCATCCTATCATTCAGTCAACTGATTTTAGTTTAGTTTAAGAAGGAACTGCAGATGCTGGAGAAATAGAAAGTAGACAAAAAATGCTGGAGAAACTCAGAGGGCGAGGCAGCATCTATGGAGAGAAGGAGAGAAGAGGAGTAGGGTCTCGACTCGAAACGTCGCCTATTCCTTCTCTCCATAGGTGCTGCCTCACCCGCTGACTTTCTCCAGCATTTTCTGTCTACTTTTAGTTTAGTTCAGTTTAGAGATAGAGCGCAGAAACAGGCCCTTCGGCCCACTGAGTCCGCACTGGCCAGCGATCCCCGCACGTTAACACAAACATACAGACTAGTGACGAGTTACACTTATACCGAATATACAAACCCAAGCCAATCAACCTACAAACCTGTACGTCTTTGGAGTGTGGGAGGAAACCGAAGATCTCGGAGAAAACCCTATACGGTCATGGGGAGGACGTACAAACTCCGTTCAGACAACACCCGTAGTCGGGATCGAACCCGGGTCTCTGGCGCTACAAGCTCTGTAAGGCAGTAACTCTACCGCTGCGCCACCGTGCTGCCCGGTCGTGGGGAATACCAGTGTGAACATTTTTCCAGCAATGGATAGATTTCTGCTGCCTACCATATGTTAAACAATCTGAATGTTCGATGCAAACATTACTGTTAATGTATATATATATATATATATTGTATAACTTCGCACTTAAAATTACACAGACATTTTGGAAAGATATTGTAAAAGTATATAAAATATGCATCATTGATTTGGAACTTCCACTAAGCAGTTTGCTGCAGACCCAGCAAACCGTCCAAAAATTAAAAATTCAATAAATTTCTTGCGGCAATTTGGCTCATCTGTCAAAGCTACTAAATTGACATTGGATGTTTGTTTAGTGTTTTCCCAACTGCAGATGCTGATTCATACCGAAGAAAGACACAACACGCTGGGGTGACTCAGCGGGACAGGCAGCATCTCTGGGGGGGAAGGAATGGGTGACGTTTCGAGTCGAGACCTTTCTTCAGACTCAAGTCCTTCAGGTGTCTGAAGAAAGGTCTCGACCTGAAACGTCTACCCATTCCTTCTCTCCAGAGATGCTGCCTGTCCCGCTGAGTTACTCCAGCTATTTGTGAATCTACCAGCAGGCCCGGTGGACTAACATAAAAGTCTTGGTCACCCTGCCATTGTTTTTGATCACGTTGCTATGGGAAGAACGTCATTAAGCTGGAAAAAGTTGAGAGAAGATGATTTATCGGAAGATAGACACAAAACGCTGGAGCAACTCCGCGGGACAGGCTGCATCTCTGTAGAGAAGGAATGGGTGACGTTTCAGGTCTAGACCCTTCTGCAGACCCGACACGTCTCCCATTCCTTCTCACCAGAGTTACTCCAGACCTTTGTGCCTATCTTCGGTTTAAACCAGCATCTGCGGTTCCTTCTTACACATGGTGAATTATAAGGATGTTGCCAGGACTCACTGGTCTGAGCTCTAGGGAGAGATTGGGCTGGCTGGGTCTTTATCCTTGGAGCGCAAGAGGATAAAGGATGATCTTATAGAGGTATATCGAATCATGAGGGTCATAGACAGTGGAAATCAATAACATGAGGACATACTTTTAAGGTGAGAGTTAATAGGAACCCGAGAGGCAACTTTTCCAAGCAGGAGTCGGTGTGTATTTTGACTGAGCTGCCAGACGACATAGTGGAGGCAGGTTTGATAACATCAGGTACATTTCGACAGGTACATGAATAGGAACGGTATAGAGGGAAATGGATATGCTGCAGGCAAGTGGGATTAGTTTGGATGGACATCTTGGACAGCATAGATGATTTGGGCTGAAGGGCCTGCTCATATTGCTTGCTGCTCTATATAATGGAATCGCAGCCATTCACTCCAATGCAACCTTTCTTGAATGGTCGGCAAAATTATACCATGAGAAGCGCTATGTTAACAATGGTAAAATAACTTCAGGACGAGTTTAGTTGAGTTCTAGTTTAGTTTCTTATTGTCACGTGTAAGGAGGTATAGTGAAAAGCTTTTTTGTTGCGAGCTACCCAGTCCGTGAAAAGACTATACAGGATTACAATCAATGAGATGAGAAGCACCTGCAGACAATAGACAATAGGTGCAGGAGTAGGCCATTCGGCTCTTCGAGCCAGCACCGCCATTCAATGTGATTATGCCTGATCATCCACAATCAGTACCCCGTTCCTGCCTTCTCCCCATATCCCCTGACTCCGCTATCTTTAGGTGCCCTATTTCTTAAACTGTGGCCCCTGGTTCTGGACTCCCCCAACATCGAGAACATGTTTCCTGCCTCCAGCGTTTCCAAACCCTTAATAACCTTATATGTTTCAATAAGATATCCTCTCATCCTTCTAAACTCCAGAGTACACAAGCCCAGCCTCTCCATTCTCTCAGCATATAACAGTCCCGCCAATCCGGGAATTAACCTTGTAAAACCTACGCTGCACTCCCTCAATAGCAAGAATGTCCTTCCTCAAATTAAGGGACCAAAACTGCACACAATCCTCGCCGGTTGACGTAGGTAGTCGCCAATGGAATTCACAGAAGTCAGCACCCGGCGACAACCAACGTCACCTGGCGACAACCTAGTCGCTTGTAGTCACCTAAAATATCGCCTAAGTGGCACAGGCCCTTAACGTCTCAAAATAATAAGATGGCACAATAGTAGAAACGGAAATTTCATATTGTCAGTGGTATCGTGGAACGAGGTGACCCAAATGTTTTCTTGTGTAAACAGTTGCCTGGTGTATCTGCTATTTTCTATTCCCCAGACTGAAGCAATGAAGCCACTGGGATGCCAATTAGTTCAGCCGCCGCGGGGAATACCAGGAGGGTTGGGGCATCTTTCAACAAATCAGATTCAGCTACAACCCCGAGGACACAGCTATTCATGTTAACGTTTGAGTTTTGTCTTCGTTCCGAGAAAAATTATTCCATTCACTCACCGTCCCTGCTCAGTACAACTAGTACTGTCAGCAGCATCACAGCATGCCTTCCTAGTCGATAGCTTAGTTTGACATAAGGCCACTGACTCAACAGTAGGCTGGTAGTGTAAACTCATAAACAAAGCTCTATCGTTTCAAATCCTTGTCAAGCTTTTCAAACCTGTGTCAAGGCCTGGAATAAGGTGCCCACAATATGGAACTTGACTTAAATCCCTGCAAATGGTAGAGTGATTTATCCAATACATTAATCATTGGGATAATAGTTGAATCCATCCCTGGTGAATTTAGTTTAGTTTAGGGATACAGCGCGGAAACAGGCCATTCGGCCCAACGAGTCTGCACCAACCAGCGATCTCTCGCAAATTAAAGGGCCTGTCGCACTTTCACGACCTAATTCACAACCTTTTTTATTCGTGGACATTTTTCATCAGGCTAGAAAAAACGCCCCGACCTACTTGATGCCACGAGTACCTACGACTAGCATCACGGCCTGCTACGACCTACCTACGACCTCCTACGACCTCCTACGACTTAGTGAAGACCATGCTGCGAGTATGAGTCAAGGGCAAACTCAGCAGAGGTCGTGAATTAGGTCGTGAAAGCGGGACGGGCCCTTAACACTATCCTGCACACACTTGGGGCAATTTTACACTTCCACCAAGCCAAATAACCTGTAAAGCTGTACGTCTTTGGAGCGTGGGAAGAAACCGAAGATCTCGGAGAGAACGTACAAACTCCATGCAGACAGCACCCGTATTCGGGATCGAACCCGGGTCTCTGGCGCCTCAAGCTCTGTGACGCAGCAACTCTACCGCTGCTCCACCGTCCCGTCCAAATGATGTGTATAATGTCAATGTACATTAGATTTCCTATTGAGCTTTTTATAAAGTGTGAATTTAAGTGTGAAGTTAACGAAATTCATCCCTGGGATGGCGGGACTGTCATGTGAGGAAAGATTGGAAAGACTGGGCTTGTATTCACTGGAATTTAGAAGGATGAGAGGATATCTCACAGAAACGTATACAATTATAAAAGGACTGGACAAGCTAGATGCAGGAAAATATTGTTGGGGGAGCCCAGAACCAGGGGGCCACAGTCTAAGAATAAAGGGAAGGCCATTTAAAACTGAGCTGAGTTAAAAACTTTTTCACCCAGAGAGTTGTGAATTTGTGGAATTCTCTGCCACGGAAGGCAGTAGAGGCCAAATCACTGGATGAATTTAAAAGAGAGTTAGATAGAGCTCTAGGGGCTAGTGGAGTCAAGGGATATGGGGAGAAGGCAGGCACGGGTTATTGATTGTGGATGATCAGCCATGAACACAATGAATGGCGGTGCAGGCTCGAAGGGCCA
Organism: Malacoraja senta; assembly: GCA_038087875.1. NCBI lineage: Eukaryota > Metazoa > Chordata > Chondrichthyes > Rajiformes > Rajidae > Malacoraja > Malacoraja senta. The sequence continues at coordinate 3,251,918 of CM075978.1, forward strand.
AATGGCCTCCTCCTGCACCTATTTTCTATGTCTGTGTTTCTATGTTTCTAAGTATGAAATAATAAGAGCAGAATTAGGCCATTCAGCCAGTCAAGTCTACTCCGCCATTCAATCATGGCCGATCGATCTCTCCCTCCTAACCCCATTCTCCTGCCTTCTCCCCATAAACCATGACACCCATACTAATCAAGAATCTATCTATCTCTGTCTTAAAAATACTCAATGACTTGGCCTCCACGGCTGTCTGCTGATCAAATGATTTATCATTTAGTTTTTAGTTTAGTTTAGTTTAGTTTAGAGATACTGCATGGAAACAGACAATTCGGCCCATCGGGTCCACGCCAGTGATCATCCCCTGCACTAATACTATCCTGCACACACTGGGGGAAATTTGCAATTTAACCAAAGCCAATTAACCCGCAAACCTGTACGTCTTTGGAGTGTGAGAAGAAACCGGGGCACCCGGAGAGAAAACCCACGCAGGTCACGGGGAGAACGTACAAACTCCGTACAGGCAGCACCCGTGGTCAGGATCGAACCCGGGTCTTTGTCGCTGTAAGGCTGCAACTCAACCGCTGCGCCACCTTGCCGCTCCGTTAGGAGTTCATCATCATCATCATCATCATCATCATCATCATCATCATCATGGTTGAAAACATCAACGGGCACGGTGCCTTACAACGCCGTGTACGACAGTGATCGCAACTTCTACTGAAGTGTGGATGGCCGTTGGCTCGCTAGAAGCTCATCCGCCCTTTGACAGGTCTTGTTTTTGGTCCTGCTGGGGGTCCACAGCCCCCTCATCACCTGGCAAACCAGGTGGGGGCGACGGTTTAGTGGACGACTATCCGACCATGGAGCAGGGCGCACGGGATTACATGGTACCCGTGGCGGGGGGAACTCCCTCCGACCTGATTTAGGAGTACAGATGTCAGGTAACATTACACCGTGTGGTAAATCACATCCCAAACACATCAGTACTCCTGGAGATTACCTTCTCTGCGATCATTCAACCTTCCCAAGGCACAGCGAGACTAAAGAAAGAAATGAAAACTACAGCATTGGTTTAATATAATGCAGTCTGTTTAAATAGTAGAGTAGCTCAAAGGATTTCCAATGCAAATACACTTCTGCTGCAAGGAAAATTCTCATTGCAATTCAGAACAGATTTCTATGTCTATTGTGAAGTAATTTCCACTTACAAACACACTTCACCTCTTCACATTCACGCGACACAAGGGGACACATTATGGTTGATTTAACTTGTTCCACGATGATGAGGAATTGACCCCATGAGTTGCTTTGTGTATTAGGGTGATTTATTTAAACCTTTATCACATATGGCAAGAAGCCGAGGCAGATACAGATGCACATATACACACACCGCACATTGTTAAGAACACTGAATGCAGATTTAGTCACGAGTGTTTTGTTGTAGGAAGGAACTGCAGATTCTGGTTTAAACCAAAGATAGACACAAAAAGCTGGAGTAACTCAGCGGGACAGGCAGCATCTCTGGAGAGAAGGAATGGGTGACGTTTCGGGTCGAGACCCTTCTTCAGACTGGTTAGGGTCTAAGGGAAATGAAAGATATAGATGATGATGATGTGGAGAGATAAAGAACAATGAATGATGAAAGATATGCAAAAAGGTAATGATGATAAAGGAAACAGGCGAATGTTAGCGGGTTTTAAATCGATTTAAACCAGCATCTGCAGTTCTTTCTTCAATTTAAACCAGCATCTGCAGTTCTTTCCTCGATTTAAACCAGCATCCGCAGTTCTTTCTTACACATTTGTTGGGTGAAAACGAGAAGCTAGTGCAACTTGGGTGGGCGAGGGATAGAAAAAGAGGGAATGCCAGGGTTACTTGAAGTTAGTGAAATCAATATTCACACCACTGGGCCGTAAGCTGCCCAAGGGAAATATGAGGTGCTGTTCCTCCAATTTGCGGTTAGCCTCACTCTGACAATGGAGGAGGCCTAGGACAGAAAGGTCTGTGTGGGAATGGGAAGGAGAATTAAAGTGTTTTATTGTCTCATGTCCCTGATTGAACAATGAAATTCTTACTTGCAGCTGCACGACAGAATATGTAAACATAGTACACTGTAAACAATATAATGAGAGAAAAAAAAGTTCAGTGTGTGTATACACACACACACGCATACGAACACATAAAAAACAAATAGGAATGAGTGGGTTAACCCATGATGAGCGTTTGTCGGCACTGGGCCTGTACTCGCTGGAGTTTAGAAGAATGAGGGTGGACCTCCTTGAAACATACAGAACAGTGAAAGGCTTGGATGGAGTGGATGTGGAGAGGATGATTTCACTAGTGGGAGAGTCTAGGTCAGAGCCTCAGATTTCAAGGACGCTCTTTTCGGAAGGAGATGAAGTGGAATTTCTTTAGTCAGAGGGTGGTGGATCTGTGGAATTCATTGCCGCAGACAGCGGCGGGGGCCAAGTCATTGGGGATTTTTTTTTAATTATTATTATTTTTTTTATTTTTTATTTTTATTTATTAGAAGTACATTACATTACAACCACATACATTAGTACTCGTCACTTATGTCTTCTTACAATTAATGTACTCCATTTATTTTTTACACTAGAAAAAGAAAAGATTGAAAGAAAGAAGAAAGTGAAGGAAAAAGTGAAAGTGTAGAAAATGTGACAACAAAAAAGGACGAAGACCCTATAAGAGCAAAATTAAAAAACAAAAGAAAAAGAGTTAAGGAATAGACCCTAGAAAAGAAAGAGAAAGAGAAAGAGGAAAAAGAGAGAAACAAATATTTTTATGAGCATTACGTAAATGGGACATACCAACTCTTCAACTAGCATCCCCCCTTACCTGACCTCAATTTTTTTTTTTAAGTACTTTTGCACCCTATATTTGTAATAATTCTATAAATGCAGACCACGTCAGGTGGAAGTGATCTGGTTTACCTGCTAGGAGGAGTCTTATCTCTTCTAGGTGTAATGTTTCGAACATATTTGAAGTCCACATATTTATAGTTGGTATTGGAGCCTTCTTCCAAAATTTTAGAATTAGCTTTTTTCCAGTTATTAACCCATAGTCCATTAGTTACTTTTGAAACACATCTGGGCCATCTTCCGTTATTGTCATTGGGTATTTTTAATGCGGAGATTGATAGGCTTTGATTAGTAAGGCTGGCAAAGGTTAGAAGGCAGGAGATTGGGGTTGAGAGGGAAAAGTAGATCAGCCATGGTCAAATGGCGGGGAAGACTCAATGGGCCGAATGGCCAATTCTGCTCCTATGTCTTATGGTCTACGTGGACATGATTAGATTCCATTTCTGGTCGGGACCCTTCTGGACATGAATAAGTGATAAACAAATGGTCCCTATTCATTGCCTATCTGTGTCCTCCAGAGATGCTGCCTGACCCACAGGGTTACTCCAGCATTTGGTGCCTTTAAAAAAAAAAATAGAACCACAAATTTAAGGTGAGAGGGGAAAAATTAAATAGGAACCCGAGGGACAACGTTTTTTTTTTTAACACAAAGGATTGTAGGTATATGGAACAAGCTGCCGGAGAAGGTAGTTAAAAATACATTGTGATAGAACGTACAAACTCCATGCAGACAACACCCATAGTCAGGATTGAACCCGGGTCTCTAGCACGGTAAGGCAGCAACTCTACTGCTGCGCCACCCTGCCGCCCTTAAATATGAGGTGATTCAAATTCACATAAATAACAGGAATATTTGGGGGCAGATAACCTGTCAGTCAGCAATTATGGCTTGTTTAAGAAGGAACTGCAGATGCTGGAAAATCGAAGGTAGACAAAAATGCTGGAGAAACTCAGCGGGTGGGGCAGCATCTATGGAGCTGGCCAGAATTCTACCACTGAACCACCAATGCAACAGGCGAGTCTGAAAAAGGGTTTCGACCCGAAAACGTTGCCTATTTCCTTCCCTCCTTAGATGCTGCCTCACCCGCTGAGTTTCTCCAGCATTTTTGTCTCCCAGCAATTATGGCTTAACTAGTTTATTATTATTATTTATTAATTTAGTTTATTCTCGTCATATGTACCGAGGTAGAGTGAAAAGCTTTCGCTTGCGAGCTATCCAGTCAAAGGTTATATGTGAATACAATCAAAGATAGAGGCAAAGGAAAGACTCCAACATGACCTCCCAACGTCTGTACTCAAAACTCTGTCTGATGAAGGCCAATGTGCCAAAAGGTCTTTTTGACCACCCCATCTACCTGTGACGCCACCTTCAAGGAACTATGTACCTGCACTAAAGATAGATACAAATAGCTGGAGTCACTCAGCAGGTCAGGCAGCATCTCAGGAGAAAAGGAATAGGTGACGTTTCAGATCGAGACCATTCTTTGAGATCCTTCGGCTGATAAAGGGTCTCGATCCGAAACGGCACCTATCCATGTTCTCCAGAGTTGCTGCCTGGCCTGACCCACTGAATTACAACCAGCCAATAGACAATAGACAATAGGTGCAGGAGTAGGCCATTCGGCCCTTCGAGCCAGCACCGCCATTCAATGTGATCATGGCTGATCATCCCCAAATAGTACCCCATTCCTGCCTTCTCCCCATATCCCCTGACTCCACTACCTTTAAGTGCCCTATCTAGCTCTCTCTTGAAAGTATCCAGAGAACCGGCCTTCACCACCCTCTGAGGCAGAGAATTCCACAGACACACAACTCTCTGTGTGAAAAAGTGTTTCCTCGTCTCTGTTCCAAATGGCTTACCCCTTATTCTTAAACTGCGGCCCCTGGTTCTGGACTCCCCCAACATCGGGAACATGTTTCCTGCCTCTAGCATGTCCAAACCCTTAATAATCTTAGGTAGACAAAAGTGCTGGAGAAACTCAGCGGGTGCAGCAGCATCTATGGAGCGAAGGAAATAGGCAACGTTTCGGGCTGAAACCCTTATTCAGACCTTAATAATCTTATATGTTTCAATAAGATTCCTTCTCATCCTTCTAAACTCCAGAGTATACAAGCCCAGCCGCTCCATTCTCTCAGCATATGACAGTCCCGCCACCCCGGGAATTAACCTTGTGAACCTATGCTGCACTCCCTCAATAGCAAGAAAGTCCTTCCTCAAAGCCAAGCACAGTTAAAGGGTAAAGAGTACAATGTTTCGTACATTTGCCCCATAGTGCGGTACCCCATTACAACACTGCTGTTGAGCTGATTAAGTGCAACACTTTCAAGATCCTTCACAGAGAAACATTAGTCGGAGAAGCCTGCAAAAGGCTGTAGCCCCCGGAGGGGAGCTGAATGAATCATAACTTTGGGTTTTCCCTGTTAAATTACACATGTACAGAAAATCAAAGTCGTCATCAAATACTCATAAAAGACAGGTTCCACCCTCCCTCTCTACAACCAAAATGCTCCCAGATCTGCTGGATTTTTTACAGCTTTTTTCTTTTATCTTAAGATTCTTCACACAAAAAAATTGTCGGATATAACTCCGATTCCCTTAATCACTCCGAATCACTCCGACGGGTTAAGACTGGATCAAGGCTTTTCAGGATTTTTGAATGCTTCAAAAGGAACACACTCGTCATTTTCTTAGTTTTTAGTTTTCACATTTGAGTTGCAGAGATGCAGCGCAGAAACAGGCCCTTCGGCCCACGGAGTCTGCGCTGACAAGCGGTCCCTGCACCACTGAAACTGCCCTACACGCACTAGGGAGAATTTACAATTTTTACAGAAATCAAATTGACCTACAAAACCTCTACATCTTTGGAGTGTGGGAGGAAACCAGAGCTCCCAGAGAAAACCCATGCAGTCACAGGGAGAAAGTGCCTCATCTACTGTAGGTTCACTTGCACCTCCTCCAACCTCATCTACTGTATCCTCTACTCCAACATCTCTACATCAGCGAGACGAAGCGCAGGCTCGGTGATCGTTTCACTGAACACCTCCGCCTAGTCCGCCTTAACCTACCTGATCTCCCGGTGGCTCAGCACTTCAACTCCCCCTCCCATTCCCAATCTGACCTTTCTGTCCTGGGCCTCCTCCATTGTCAGAGTGAGGCCCAGAGCAAATTGGAGGAACAGCACCTCATATTACGCTTGGGTAGTTTACACCCCAGCAGTGTGAACATTGAATTCTCTAACTTCAATTCCAATTCCAATTTCCAATTCAATTTATTTGTCTTTTGAGGGACAAATTTGTCATTTGGACCCCTTGAGGTCCAAACGAAATGTCGTTTCTGCAGCCATACAATACAAAACAAAGAAGACCCGAGACACAACACAATTTACACATACATCCATCACAACGCTGTGATGGAAGGCAAAAATAACGTATCTCTCCACTGCACTCCCCCCCCCCCCCGATGTCAGAGTCAAAGTCAAAGCCCCCGGCGGGCGATGGTGATTGTCCCGCAGCCATTAAAGCCACGCCGGGTGATGCAGGGTCGCGCACCGGGTCTTGGTGTTAGAGCCCCGGCGCGCGCCCGCAAAGTCCGGCGGCCATTCCAAGCCGCGCGGGGGGATAAAGCCCCGCTCCAGGTGCGCTTCAACCCCGCAACTCGGGCGGGAGAAGTCGCCGCTGCGGAAGCCCCGAAAAGCGGTCTCCCACCAGGGGACCCGCGGGCTTCCAGTGTTGCCGTCCGCCAGACCCGCGGTTGTAGCCTCCGAATCTCCGGGGTTCGGGCCGCAGCAGCGGTTGTTTCCACCACAGCTCCACCCGCTCCGGACTCGGCCAGCCCCGCGACGGTGAGTAGACCGCAGCTCCACAACTGGAGCCCCAGGTCGTTCCTGCTGGAGGCCGCTCCACGTTGCCCAGCCCCAACGACAACGGAGACCCGACAAAGAAAAGGTCGGGTCTCCCGTGCAGCGGAAAGATTGTCTGTACGGAGTTTGTACAGACAATCTTCAGATAGCCCTTGCTTTCTCTCTCCATCCCATCCCCCTTCCCAGTTCTCCCACCAGTCTTACTGTCTCTGCCTACATTCTATCTTTGTCCCGCCCCCTCCCCTGACATCAGTCTGCAGATGGGTCTCGACCCGAAACATTGCCCATTCCTTCCCTCCAGAGATGCATCCTGTCCCGCATACTGAGTTACTCCAATATTTTGTGTCTACCTTCGGGAGTTGTACAAACTCCGTACAGACATCACCTGCAGCACCCGTAGATTGAACCTGGTTCTCTGGTGCTGTGAGGCAGTATCGTTCCCGTGCAATCCTGTAAAATGCAGGTTTTAAACTTGGATTTAATCCATTGGAGCTTGAAACAGGAGCTCTAACATTTACATAGGAAGTGGTAGACGTACCTTGAGGAGATTGAAGAAGGGTCTCCTCTCACTCTCTTGACTCGAACATTTACACCAAGTTACAGAATGGCCATAGGGTAGAAGAAAGCTAAAAGGACACCAAGTCCACACCAACATCAAGCTGTAATCCATCTTGTAATGTGAATGCTACAACTAGGGTCGCCAACTGTCCCGTATTAACCGGGACATCCCGTATATTGGTCTAAATTGGTATGTCCTGTACGGGACCGCCCTTGTCCCGTATTTGACTGCTACTATTCGGGTCGAGGGGACTGTCGGGTCGGAACGCCGCGTCCGGCCCCGCCTCACGCGTCCCGACGTAGTGCAGCCCATGGAGTGCAGCAGCAGCAGCAGCAGCAGCGCCTCGCCCGTGGCCCCGTCGGTCGGTCGGCAGCCCGGCCAGCTGTCCGACCTTCGGGCCTCCGCTTACCGCCGACACCACCACCACCCCTCCTTCTCGTGGCCGATCATCGGTTCGTGAGTTGGGTGGGGTGCTGGACTTTGCAGGCGACGTCGCGCGGCCCGGGCCAAAACTCCTCAGCTGGCCCGCCGGCTGGGCTTTGTGTGCAGTCCAGCACCCCGGGGCCAACTCATCATTCACCCAGCCACGGCCGAGTCGGTCAACGAATTGCCGTGGGGAATTTGTCCCGTATTTTGACCTTGTGTCCCTTATTTGGCAGTGAGAAAGCTTTCAACCTTAGCTACAACTGAATCTAACTCCATCACTACCCCTAGCAGCATAGGCCTAACACTTAGCACTCATTGTGCAGGACACCTCCTTGTGTGAACTTCCCCTCACTTACTGTATGTGATTTGTGCATCCCATGTGCACCCATTTATTCATAAGGCTGTGCCCTCTAGTGCTAGACTCTCCCACTAGTAGAAACATCCTCTCCACAACTGCTCTATCCAGGCCTTTCACTATTCAGTAAGTTGCAATGAAGTCCCCCCACCCCCTGACCTCATCCTTCTAAACTCTAGCGAGTACAGGCCCAGTGCCGTCAAAAGCTCATCAAGTCAAGTCAAGTCAAGTCACATCTATTTCTATAGCACATTTAAAAAACAACTCTCGTTGGCCAAAGTGCTTTACATTTGTACATCATCAATGTACGTTAACTCAATCATTCCAGGGATCATTCTCGTAAACCTCCTCTGGACTCTCTCCAGAGCCAGCACATCCTTCCTCAGATATGGGGCCCATAACTGCTCACAATATTCCTAACACGGTCTGACCAGCGTCTTTATAGAGCCTCAGCATTACATCCCTGTTTATGTATTTTAGCCCCCTCGAAATAAATTGCATTTACTCCCCCCACCCCCACCGCCCACCCCCCCGCCCCCCACCCCCCACAACCACCCCCCCACCCCCCATCACCTTCACCCACTGCTGCTTTCCTTCCTCTGGCTTCACAAAATGCAATTCTTCAAACCTATCACACACGTCCTGTTCTTCTCTCTGGCCTTTGTTCCCACCGTCAGTCTATCAACATCCTCCCTCCCCCCCCCACCCACCCTCCTTATCTAGTTTTCTCTTTCTCAATCTCTCAATCTCAAACTATTTTGCAGCAAAGCAGCATTTGAAGACTTTCCCCCTCTAATCAGTGTCGGTCAGCTCGGCGGAACTGGCCACGTGGCCCAATGCCCAGTACGCAACTCTGTTCAAAGCCCCAGATAGTCCCCTCCATTCCAAGGAACTGTCTGAGACCAAAGGTGACAATGAGAGCAAACATTCTTCCAGGGTTTCACCGCACAAAGTGATAACGCACCACCACGAAAAAAGAAAAAAACCTCTGGCACGGTGGCGCAGCGGTAGAGTTGCTGCCTTGCAGCGCTGACAGCGCCAGGGACCAGGGTTCGATCCCGACTACGGGTGCTTGTCTGTGCGGAGTTTGCGCGTTCTCTCGGTCACCCGCCTGGATTTTCTCCCAGATCTTCGGTTTCCCCCCCACACTCCAAAGACGTGCGGGTTTGTATGTTAATTAGCTTGGTATGAATATAAATTGTCCTTAGTGTGTGTAGGATAGCGTTAGTGTGCGGGGATCGCTGGTCTGTGTGGACCCGGTGGGCCGAAGGGGATTGTTTCCACGTTCTATCTCTAAACTAAAAAAAAAACTAAAATGAACAGCAACCTGCATTCCAGTAGGTCAGAAGATGTTAGAGCTGTTTTTCACAATCCAATCAAGATAACACTGGGTATAAAGACTGTCCACTCATCAATCACAAGGCGAAGGACGAATTCATAATCTCCAGCAGTTAACATATGCACTGTAGACAAATATTACTGGCATTAATCAGTTTCCTAACAATGATAGAGCTTAGAGATACAGTGTGGAAACAGGCCCTTCAGCCCACCGAGTCCATGCTGACCATCGATCACCCTTGCACCAGTTCTATGCTCTACCATCCTACGCACAAGGGTAAATTCACAGAAGACAAAATCCTACAAACCTCTATTGAATGCAGGGGGGGGGGGAAACCAGAGCACCCGGAGGAAACCCACGCGGTCCCAGGGAGAACGTATGAAGCTCTGCACAGACAGCGTCTGTGGTCAGGATCGAACCCGGGTCTCTGGTGCCGGGAGGCAGCAACTCCGACGCCGCGCCGTCCCAAATTGGTGATGGACAGGTGAACAAAGCCGGTCTATTCAGTTCAGCATTTGGAAAAGAAATGAACAGCAAACAGCTGATTAATTAGCCGTCTAAACGCTCCTGGAGGCATTCTGCGCGGAATTTTAATGCTGCTCATTTTACTTTACCAATTGTCATCCTCTGGAAAGGAAGTCGGAACAGAGAGCGACTAAACATTCGGCAAATGCTTTACACCACCAGTCCACCTAACCAGAGACTTTAAGACTTTTGCCTCCATCACAGTGAGGAGGTGCCTGGTGAACTCACTGTGGTGGATGTTAATTTGTGTTTATTGTGTGTTTTGTTATTTATTATTATAGGTATGACTGCAGGCAACGAAATTTCGTTCAGACCGAAAGGTCTGAATGACAAATAAAGGAATCTCTCATCTCTCTAATCTCTTAACGACTCCAGAATTTCTCAGTATAAAAGGTTTCATTATTAGCTACATTACAAGGCTATAAGCAAAATTAAAGTGCAGGTGGATAGGCACATAATTTAATTTTATGTGCACTTAGTAGACATAAAAGACAACTAAAATAAGCATTAAAAGACAACACATCAATTAAGCAACTGGGGATAAAATAATGCGCAGCGAAAATTTATAGTCCTCGAACATAAATCAGAAATTAAAAAAAAAAACACAGACTGAACTACTGACTAATATTGCCTAGGACTTTATAGTACGTGAAATACATGCCTTCCACAATAGCAGCACGGTGGCGCAGCGGTAGAGTTGCTGCCTTGCAGCGCTCACAGCACCAGAGACCTGGGTTCGATCCCGACTACGGGTGCTTGTCTGTACGGAGTTTGTACGCTCTCCCCGTGGCCTCGCGGGATTGCGCCGAGATCTTCGGTTTCCTCCCACACTCCAAAGACGTGCAGGTTTGTAGGTTAATTGGCTTGGAATAAACGTTAAATTGTCCCTTGTGTGTGTAGAATAGCGTTGGTGTGCGGGGATAGCGGGTCGGGTGGACTCGGTGGGTCGAAGGTCCCGTTTCCACGCTGTATCTCTAAACTAAACTAAAGTAAACAGAAGTACAAAGCCAGAATTGCCAAAGAACTCCTCGAGGCTTCAATATTCAGTCATCAATAACATATAGAGTCATAGAGCCCTTCGGCCCAACTTGCCCATGTCGGCCAAGATGCCCCATCAAAGTTAATCTGGTATGAATGAATGAATGAATGAATGAATGAGTTTATTGGCCAAGTATTCACATACAAGGAATTTGCCCTGGTGCTCTGCCCGCAAGTGACAACATGACATACAGTGACAGAATGATGCATAAAACATTAGTAATAAAACATTATTGCTTAAATTCTTAATGTATGGGGCTTAAATGCACTTCAGCCCAACTCATCCATGCCGGCGAAAATGCCCTATTTAATCTAGTCACATTTGCCACAGTTTAAGAATAAGGGGTAAGCCATTTAGAACGGAGACGAGGAAACACTTTTTCACACAGAGAGTGGTGAGTCTGTGAGATTCTCTGCCTCAGAGGGCGGTGGAGGCAGGTTCTCTGGATGCTTTCAAGAGAGAGCTAGATAGGGCTCTTAAAAATAGCGGAGTCAGGGGATATGGGGAGAAGGCAGGAACGGGGTACTGATTGGGGATGATCAGCCATGATCACATTGAATGGCGGTGCTGGCTTGAAGGGCCGAATGGCCTGCTCCTACACCTATTGTCTATTGCCCAAGTTTGGCCCGCATTCCCCGAAACCTTTCTTATCCATGTGCCTGTCCATGTCTTTGGATACCCATGGATACGCACCTCGGCCCAGAATATACCTTGGTAGAGAACTCCAAAGATTCAGGATGCCCAGCAGGAATACATCCTCCACATGAATGGGTGACTGCTTATTCTGAAACTATGCTACCCTGATCCAGAGTTTCCTGGAATGGGTGGAAAATAGGGAGTTATCGTCACATTATCCACTTAGAAACATAGAAACATAGAAAATAGGCGCAGGAGTAGGCCATTTGGCCCTTCGAGCCATTCAATATGATCATGGCTGATCATCAAAATCAATAGCCCGTTACTGCTTTCTCCCCATATCGCTTGATTCGCTCAGCCTTAAGAGCTATATACAACTCTCCCTTGAAAACATCCAGTGAATTGGCCTCCACTGCCTTCTGTGGCAGACAATTCCACAGATTCACAACTCTCTGGGTGAAAACGTTTTTCCTCATCTCAGTCCTTACATGTCCTACTCATTCTTAAACTGTGACCCCTGGTTCTGGACTCCCCCGACATCGGGAACATTTTTCCTGCATCTAGCCTGTCCAAATCCCTTAAGAATTTAAGAATCTAATGACTTCTTCAGCCTCTTCAGAGGGGTGAAGGAAAGAGCGTTCACGTCGCGGACCCTGTTCCCACCAATCTTTCCACCACCATACACAAGAAGCACAAGAAGGGACAAGACAGACACCATTGTATGCAGACGTCGAGAAGTGTGTTCAGCTCTGGCTGAGCTACTTCTAATCTTGCCTCTCGTTATTCTAATCTCCAATGAATACAAACCCAACCCTCCTCAGTCTTTCTTGGCAGGGCAACTCCGTCACCCCAGGAATCAGAAACCTTTTCTGAAAGTGTATCCCTCCTCAAAGGAAAAATACACCAAAATCCCTGGACCATTGCAACAGATTGTCCGCAAACATGCTGTCTGCATGGAGTTTGTACTACTGTATGGGTTTTCTCCAAGATAGAGTCATAGATAGAGTCATAGAGTGATACAGTGTGGAAACAGGCCCCTTCGGCCCAACTCAACCACTCCGGCCAAGATTGTCCCAGCTACACTGGTCCCACTTGCCTGCGCTTGTCCATATCCCTCCAAACCTGTCCTATCCATGTACCTGTTCAACTGTTTCTTAAACGATGGGATAGTCCTAGCCTCAACTACCTCCTCTGGCAGCTTGTTCCATACACCCCACCACCCTCTGTGTGGAAGTGATACCTCTCGGATTCCTATTAAATCTTTTTCACCTTTACCTTGAACCTATGTCCTCTGGTCCTCGACTCTGGGTAAAAGACTCTGCGCATCTACCCGATCTATTCCTCTCACGATTTTGTATAAACATCTTCGGTTTCCTCCCACACTCCAAAGACGTACAGGTTTGTAGGTTAATTGGCTTGGTGTATTTGTCCCTAATGTGTGGTGGGATAGTGTTAGTGGTGGCGGGGATCGCAGGTCGGTGCAGACTCGGTGGGCTGTATCTTTAAAATGAAAAAAACTAAAATACATCAAGACATCCCACTCTTGTATTGCAACCCAGGAAATGGAGGGATATAGATCACGTGCATGGAGATGAGACCTAGTTCATCTTGGCATGGACAAGTGGGCCGAAGGGACTGTTATTGTGCTGTACTTTCCTATGTTCTCCATATTCAAATTCAGGGGCAGTTTCCTCCCAGCTGTTATCAGGCAACTGAATCATCCTACCACAACCAGAGAGCAGTGCTGAACTGCTATCTACCTCATTGGTGACCCTCGGACTATCCTTGATCGGACTTTGCTGGGTTTACCTTGCACTAAACGTTATTCCTTATCATGTATCTGTACACTGTAAATGGGTCGATTGTAATCATGTATTGTCTTTCCGTTGACTGGATAGCATGCAACAAATGTCTTTTCACTGTACCTCGGTACACGTGACAATAATCTAAACTGTAAACTGAATGTTGTATGTTCAAACACCTTTTGCAATAAGAAGTGAGAGCTGGATAGGGCTCTTAAAAATAGCGGAGTCAGGGATATGGGGAGAAGGCAGGAATGGGGTACTGATTGGGGATGATCAGCCATGATCACATTGAATGGCGGTGCTGGCTTGAAGGGCCGAATGGCCTACTCCTGCACCTATTGTCTATTGTCTATTGACTAATAACTCATATTCGTTCATTTTCCTAATTATGTTGGAAGGAACTGTAGATGCGGGTTTACACTGAAGATAGACACAAAATACTGGAGTAACTCAGCGGGGCAGTGGTTCTATACAGAGATACTGCCTGTCCCATTGAGTACCTCCAGCATTGTGTGTCCTTTTTCCTAATTACCTGCTTTAACTACATTCTTTCTATTTTCCTACCTCACATTTCCCCACGACAGCCTCCATCTGACCACTGTTCTCCCTGATGGGTCGACTGGGCTTGTATTCACTGGAATTTCGAAGGATGAGAGGGGATCTTATCGAAACATAAAAGATTATCAAGGGATTGGACAGGCTAGATGCGGGAAAAATGTTCCCGATGTTGGAGGAGTCCAGAACCATGGGCCCACAGTTTAAGAATAAGGGTCTGAAGAAGGGTTTCGGCCTGAAACTTTGCCTATTTCCTTCGCTCCATAGATGCTGCCTCACCCGCTGAGTTTCTCCAGCACTTTTGTCTACCTTAACAATAAGGGGATAGGTCATTTAGGATTGAGGTGAGGAAAGACCTTTTCACTCAGAAAGTTGTAAATCTGCTGAAGGGGTAGGCCATTTAGGACTGAGGAAAACAGAGTTGTGAATCTGTGGACTTCTCTGCCACAGAAGGCAGTGGAGGCCAATTCACTGGATGTATTCAAGAGAGAGTTGGATAGAGCTCTTAGGACTAACGGAGTCAGGGGATATGGGGAGAAGGCAGGAACGGGGTACTGATTGGGGATGATCAGCCAAGATCACATTGAATGGCGGTGCTGGCTCGAGGGGCCGAATGGCCTACTCCTGCACCTATTTTCTATGTTTCTATGTTTCTATGATGTATGGTCTCTTCAGGCAAAATTCCTGTGTCTTATTTTGTCCGAGTTACTTCATTGATTTATTGCCTTTGTCTGAAGAAGGATCTTCAACAAGAACCATTAACTGCTTCACCTTTCAATGATGCTGCTTGACCTGCCTAGTGTTCCCAACATTTGTGTTTTTATTTCAGACTTCCGACGTCTGACTTTTCTTTTTGCTTCCCTCTCGCTTAACCCATCTACATCACTCTGCTGTCTATTTTGCTGAAGAGAAGTTGACTCAATTTTAGACACAAATAATACATCCTGAAATCCTGGGTGGACAAAAATATGCAGGAGAAACTCAGCGGGTGAGGCAGCATCTATGGAGAGAAGGAATTGGCGACGTTTCGGGTCGAGACCCTTCTTCAGACTGATGTCGGGGGGGGGGGAAGAAAGAAAGTAGGCGGAGACAGTAGGACTTGTGGGAGAACTGGGAAGGGGGAGGGGATGGAGAGAGAAAGCAAGGGCTATCTAAAATTGGAGAAGTCAATGTTCATACCGTTGGGGTGTAAACTACCTAAGTGAAATATGAGGTGATGTTCCTCCAATTTGTGCTGGGCCTCACTCTGACAATGGAGGAGGCCCAGGACAGAAAGGTCAGAGTGGGAATGGAAGGGGGGGGGGGGGGGTGCAAATCCTGCATGTGCACTTTCACAGAACTGACCTGGTTCGGGAGGGCTGAGGCATGTGACAAGCATTGGCTGGAGCGGATAGCCAAGGTGGGGAAGATGCTGGAGCTGTGGAGGCAACGCTCCCTCTCCATAATGGGAAAAAATGTGGTCATCAGGTGTGAGGTGCTCTCGGGGCTGCTGTACTTGGCGCAAGTGTGGCCTCTCCCTCCCTCCTACGCCACAGGGATCACCCGGGCCGTCTTGCAGTTCATCTGGGGGTCAAGGATAGACCGGGTTCGACGGGCCACAATGTACAAGTCAGCAGACAACGTGCCCAACGTCGCCCTCACCCTGATGGCCACCTTCGTGTGTGGCTGCATCAGGCAGAGTGTAGAACCAAGGCACGTGGGCACCAAGTGTCACTACCTGCTGAGGTTCTACCTGTCCCCGGTGTTGCGAAGGATGGGCCTGGTGCAGATGCCACGCAATGTGCCAGTCAGCTGGACATTGCCGCCCCATCTGTCGTTCGTGGAAAGGTTCTTCCAGACCAACACCTTTGACCACATGTCCATCGGGCAGTGGTCAGCACGGAACGTCCTGCAGGCACTGCAGGGAAAGGACTCGATGGATCCGGTGGCGTGGTTCCCGGAGCAGACTGCCCAGCTTGTCTGGCAAAATGCCTCATCGCCAGAACTCACCAACAAGCACCAAGACCTGGCTTGGCTGGCGGTGAGGGGAGCCCTCCCAGTCAGATCCTTCCTGCACAGTCGGAACCTCACTACCAGCGCACGCTGCCCTCGGGACGGCTGCTATGGAGAGGAGACGGTTGCCCACCTCTTCACAGAGTGTGGATTCGCAAAGAGAGTCTGGAGAGGTTTGCAAGGATCCCTGGCATGCTTTACCCTGAACAGCTCTGTCACAGAGGACTCTGTGATTTACGGACTGTTCCCAGGGACGCATTCAGAGACTAACATCGAGTGCTGCTGGAAGGTCATCAGCTCGATGAAACACGCTCTTTGGTCTGCCCGAGCGTTATTGACCACCCAGCAGAGTGAGATGTCCGTCGGGGAATGTTGCCGACTGGCCCGCTGCAGACTGCAGGAGTACGTGCTAAGGGACGCACTGAAGCTCGGTGCAGCCAACGCCAAGGCTCGGTGGGGGAGGGCCACAGTCTAGGTTCCTTCCGCTGCTGGACTTGGGGGGCAGGGTGTGGTGGAGATGCCCCTCAAAAATAAGGGATTCCACGCCGGTGGGCCACGATTGGCTAGGGTGGGGGATACATTTGTGAAATGTGAGCAATGTATGTAGACTGTATTGAATAATTTGTATAGCCTCCGAAAATGTCGGATGAATTTTTTGCACGGTTCATGTATTGTATGTATTTATTACCTGAATAAGGACGTTCTTTTAGGAAGGAAATGAGGAGAAATTTCTTTAGTCTGATGGTGGTGAATCCGTGGAATTCTTTGCCACAGACAACAGTGGAGGCCAAGTCAGTGGATATTTTTAAGACAGAGGCAGATAGATTCTTGTTTAAGAAAGAACTGCAGATGCTGGAAAAATCGAAGGTAGACAAAAATGCTGGAGAAACTCAGCGGGTGAGGCAGCATCTATGGAGCGAAGGAATAGGCGACGTTTCGGGTCGAGACCCTTCTTCAGACAGATTCTTGACTAGTTCGGGTGCCTGGGGTTATGGACAGAAGGCAGGAGAATAGGGTTAGGAGGGAGAGATAGATCAGCCGTGATTGAATGGCGGAGTAGACTTGATGGGCCGAATGGCCTAATCCTACCGGCATTCCTTATGAACTTACAAACATTTGTGTACTCATTTCCCCCACTGTCACGAGGAAAGACACAAAATTCAGCGGATCGTATAGCGTCTTTAGAGAACTTGGATCGGTGATCTTGTGGGTCAGGACTCATCTTCAGACTCATGTGTGATATCTCCTCTAGGCTTGTCAGCTTTGAATGAGAAATCTCCTCATTGTATGCTGCCTCTGAGTGCAAAATCTCACACGATTCAGAGTTCCTCCACTAACTACATATTTATTTAACCTTATGGTATAACGCTAGCATTTCCTTTTAAGTTTAGTTTAGAGATACAGCATGGAAACGTTCCCTTCGGCCCACCCAGCGCAGGCCAAACACCAATCACCCGTTTACATTAAGGGGAAGGGGAAAATAATAGTAATCTGAGGGGTAACTTTTTCACACAAAGGGTGGTGGGTGTATGGAACGAGCTGTCAGAGGAGATAGTTGAGGCTGGGACTGTCCCAACGTTTAAGAAACAGTTAGACAGGTACATGGATAGGACAGGTTTGGAGGGATATGGACCAAATGCAGGCAGGTGGGACTAGTGTAGCTGCGACATGTTGGCCGGTGTGGGCAAGTTGGGCCGAAGGGCCTGTTTCCACACTGTATCACTCTACGACTCTATGAGATTAGTTCTAGATCATCTCACCTTTCTCATTCACTTCCTACACACTCAGGGCAATTTACAGAGGGCGGATTAATCTGCAAACCCGCACGTCTTTGGGATGTGGGAGGAAACCGGAGCACCCGGAGGAAACCCATGCTGAGATAGGGAGAACGTGCAAACTCCACACAGGCAGCATCCAAGGTCAGGATCGAACACTCTGAGGAAGCTGCTCTACCAGCTGTTACTTCATGTTCATAACATGTTATTTCAAAGATGCAAAGCCTAGTAATATGTGGTTTAAAATCACAATGGCACAAATAGCTTCCATGTTCAAAATTGTGCAAGGATTATGAAGGCTTTAAACGATATCCTCTGGCAATGTAGCTTTTAAGTAGCATTGTCGCGTTAAAAAAAAAAGCAGAACATGCCAAGAAAAATGGAGCAGATGTTTGAGGTTGAAGTCCCAACATCAGAAAAGTTCTGCTGATGTCTTTGACTGCAGGCTCTATGAGGCTCTATAAGGCGCTGGTCAGGCTGCATTTGGAGTACTGTGAGCAAATTTGGGCCGCATATCTGAGGAAGGATGTGTGGTTCTGGAGAGGGTCCAGAGGAGGTTTGCGAGAAGGATCCCAGGAATGAGTGGGTTAACATATGACTAGCGTTTGACGGCACTGGGCCTGTACTCGCTGGAGTTTAGAAGGTTGAGGGGGGGGACCTCGTTGAAACTTACAGAATAACGAAAGGCATAGATAGATATAATTCTTACCAAAGCCAATTGACCTGCAAACTTGTACGTCTTTTGGAGTGTGGGAGGAACCGGGAAAAAACTCACCCATTCACGGGGAGAACTTTACAGAATAATGAAAGAGTGGACGTGGAGAGGATGTTTCCACTGGTGGGAGAGTCTAGGACCAGAGGTCATATCCTCAGAAATAAAGGACGCTCTTTTAGAAAGAAGGTGAGGAGGAACTTCTTTAGTCAGAGGGCAGTTAATCTGTGGAACTCATTGCCACAGAAGGCTGTGGAGGCCAAGTCAGTGGATATTTTTAAGGCAGAGATAGACAAATTCTTGATTAGAACGGGTGTCAAGGGTTGTGGGGAGAAGGCAGGAAAATGGGATTAAGAGGCAGAGATCAGCCATGATTGAATGGCGGAATAGACTTGATGGGCCGAATGGCCTAATTCTACTCCTATAACTTGTGAACGCGTGAAACATGGATTCTGAAGTAGGGTCTCGACCCGAAACGTCACCTATTCCTTTTCTCCAGAGATCCTGCCTGTTTTTTTTTTAGTTACTCCAGTTTTCTGCGTCTATCTTCGATTTAAACCAGTTCCTTCCTACACACTCATTTTATTTATTTTTTCTCAGGTGATGCCTGATCCACTGAGTGCTTCCAGCATTTTCTGGGTTTTTTTTTCCAATTTCAACTTTCAAGCATCTGAGGTTTTTTTCTTAATAGAAATGTCATCGTAATGGATTGAATTGGTAAGTTTATCCTTCAGGTTCTGCTATTCTCTTGCACAGAAGGCAGTGGAGGCCGATTCACAGGATGTTTTCAAGAGAGAGTTAAGGGGCTGTCCCACTTACGCGAGTTTTTCGGCGACTTGCCGGCACCCGTCATAATCGCAGCAGGTCGCCGAACATTTTCAACACGTTGAAAATCCAGCGGCGACCAGAAAAAGGTACGACTCTTTGGGCGACTACTCAGGACCAAACAGGCTTCACCCCGACCATACAGGCGACATATCGCAGGGTGACGCCTGTATGGCCGTGAGTAGCCGCCCAAAGAGTCGTACCTTTTTCTGGTTGCCGCTGGATTTTCAACATGTTGGACATTTTTGGCCACCTGCTGCGACTATGACGGGTGCCGGCAAGTCGCCGAAATGAATTGCGTAAGTGGGACAGGCCCTCGAGAGATAGCTCTTAGGGTTAACGGAATCAAGGGGTACGTGGAGAAAACAGGAACGGGGTTCTAATTCTGGAAGATCATATTGAATGGCGGTGCTGGCTCGAAGGGCTGAATGGCCTACTCCTGCACCTATTGCCTATGTTTCTATGTGTCCATTTGCATACATGGAGCTGCAAAGGAGGATTGATTTAGTTTCCAATAACCCGACTAATATTCGAGGTTTCTAAGCCAAGTCGGGAGCATCGAGCTTTTCAGCTTCATTGTACTGTCTGAGTATTTTCCTCTGTTTTTAATATTTACAGGGATTTTAAAGGTCCACTATGCCAAAGCAGAATGGTCCTTTACAAGATAAGGAGCCGATTCCTTGCCTGGGATGGACGCTCCAACCGCGGCCTGCGGACGTTAACATCAAGGGTTATTAGTGTGTAGGAAGGAACTGCAGATGCTGGTTTACACCAAAGGTAGACACAAAATGCTGGAGTAACTCAGCGGGACAGCCAGCATCTCTGGAGAGAAGGAATGGGTGACGTTTCAGGTCGAGACCCTTCTTCAGACTGAGAATCACCTTAAGAGTGACCCGAAACATCACCCATACCATCTCTCCAGAGACGCTGCCTGTCCCGCTGAGTTACTCCAGCATTTTGTGTCTGTCTCCGGTTTAAACCAGCATCTGCGGTTCCTTCCTACATTAGCTTTACGTGCCTGTCCCACTTAGACAATTTTTTAGGCGACTACGAAAACGGAATTCACCGAATTCAGCACCGGCGCCAACCTACGCCACCCCGGCAACAACCTACGCCAACCTACGACAGCACCTACGTCAGGAGAAGGCAAGTTACGACAAGCCCACGGGTCGCCGAAAAGTTTCAAAATCCAGCGGTGACCAGAAAAACACCACAACTGTTTGGGCGACTGAGCAGACTACTCACCACCATACAGGCGACACCCCGGCAACCGTGTGGCAACAACCTAGTCGCCGTCAGTCGCCAAAAAAAAATCGCCTAAGTGGGACAGGTCCTTGACATCAATATATCTGTCTAATCTTTCTTTATCAATCCAATCAACATAAGCATCTTCAGATTCAAGTATATGAACGTGAAGGTGTCCTTGCTGCTGCATCTCATTCAAAATGCTTCAGTTCCCAGAAGTGTCAAAAGAAGCACATTTTTTTCTTTTCAGCCTTCAAACAGCAATTTAGGAAATGGTAAAATAGGACAGAAAAAAAAATACTCTCAACAAACTAAACGGCAAGACATTCAAATTTGGAGAACTCCAAGGACAAGTAAGGTAACATTCATTAAGGATTCATCAGACATGGCCTTTTACAACAAAACACACAGCACCATTCAGAGCCAGCAACATCGACCATCAATCACAAGCAATTTTTTACAAAAGAACTCATTATATCATCCAGGAACCCATAACAAATACACAACCAAGGCACATATCACTATTTTGCATCAGAACCGAAGACGTTATGAGTCGAACACTAATACATAAGGAGAAAGCGTTAAGTAGTGATATAAACTACAGGAGGAAAAACACTTAAATATATTATTGCCCATTTAGTGGGAGATTGCATTCCATTTCACTTAGCCTGAAATGTATGATGCATTGTACAAAATTGCTGTCATTTCATTTGCACAAAACCAAATGACTTTGAATAACAAGAAAATATAGGCAAACCGCATACACATTCCCATCAGAAGGTCCAGTCAACGATCATATGATACAAATGTGAAGCTGCTCATGAAGGCGGCATGTGCATGAAAAACGACCAGCCTGCATCTTAAGTATGTTCCGAAGATAGACATGCTGGAATAACTCGGCAGGACGAAAAACAGCATCTCTGGAGAGAAGGAATGGGTGACGCTTCGGGTCGAGACCCTTCTTCCGTCTGAGCAACGTTTTGACTCGACGTTTCAGGTCGAGACCCTTCTTCAGTCGGAAGAAGGGTCTTGACCCGAAACATCACCCATTCCTTCTCTCCAGAGATGCTGCCTGTCCCGCAGAGTTACTCCAGCTTTTTGTGTCTATCTTCGGTGTAAACCAGCATCTGCAGTCCCTTCTTATGCAGTTATTTCATACCTAGTGGTTTAGTTTAGATTAGACACACCGCGCGGAAACACACCCTTCAGCCCACCGACTTTTTTAGGCGACTACGACAGTGGAATTCACCGAAGTCAGCACCGGCGACAACCTACGCCATCCTGGCAACAACCTACGACAGGTGAAGACTAGCTACGACAAGCCCACAGTCCACCTTTTTTCTCCAGAGATGCTGCCTGATATATAGCGAATGGGTGAGAATGTGGTGTAACAGAACTACAGTGAACAAGGTGACCGATGGTTGGTGTGGACATGTTCACAAGTTCAAGGGGTGGAAGTAGGCCATTCGGCCCATCAAGTCTACTCCGCCATTCATTCATGGCTGATCTCTCTCTCCCTCTGAACCCCATTCTCCTGCCTTCTCCCCATAACCCCAAACACCTGTACTAATCAAGAATCTGTCAATCTCTACCTTAAAAATATCCACTGACTTGGCCTCCACAGCTCTCTGCGGCAATGAATTCCACAGATTCACCACCCTCTGGCTAAAGAAATTCCTCCTCATCTCCTTTATAACGGTGGGTCTTTTTATTCTGAGGTTATGGCCTCTGGTCCTAGATTCTCCCACTAGTGGAAACATCCTCTCCACATCCACTCTATCCAGGCTTTTCACTCTTCTGTATGTTTCAATGAGGTCCCCCCCCCCCCCCCCCCCCCCCGCCCTCATCCTTCTAAACTCCAGCGAGTACAGGCCCAGTGCCGTCAAACCCTTATCTTATCTTAACCCACTAATTCCTGTGGTCATTCATTGTAAACCTCCGCTGGACCCTCTGCTGAACCAGGAAGAACATCCTTCCTCAGATGCCGTGCCCAAAATTGCTCACAATTCCACCCTGACCTCGGGTGCCGTCTATGTGGAGTTTGCACGTTCTCCCCGTGACTGCACGGGTTTCCTCCAACATTCCACAGGGCGTGCGGGTTTGTAGGTCGATTGGCCTCTGTAGATTGCCCCCCCGAAACGTCTAGAGAGAATGGACGAGAACGCGGGGAAAAGTAGCATGATAGTGAACAGGGCGACGTGGACTCGTTTGACCGAAGGGCCTGTTTCCACGCTGACCATCCCTAACCTGAACTGAACAACTCTGGGCACCACACTTTAGGAAGAATGTAAAGATTAGAAAGGATACAGAGGGAATTCATGACAAATAACAGGATGAACTAATGCGGAAACACTGAAGGATCTGGGCTTGAACAAAGGACTAAAGGAGATTAAAATACAGTCAATATACAAATACTATTTCTACTGACTGGAAAATCAATAACCTGAACATTTGCCATAAGAATCAGGCAGTGAAATTGTTTTATTTTTTTTTCTTTAAATACATTGTTTTGTGATGATCTGGACTGCAAGGATAGAAGGAACAGTGGCAGCAGAAGCAACATGAGTTTTCGAAGAAAATTGGTTAAATTACTTGGAAAAATAAACGACTACTAATTAATCCCTGTCCCTTCTGTAACCCCATTAGGCTACAATGCTCAGAGCAGTCTCTTCCTTTGATGCACAAGACCCAAATTGCCCCCACCCCATTCAAATCGAAAGGTCAATGGCAGGAAGGTAGACACCAAATGCCGGAGTAACTCAGCTGGACGGGCAGCATCTCTGGAGAGAAGGAATGGGTGGCGTTTCAGGTCGAGACCCTTCTTCAATTGGATGGCAAGAATTCCCTTGCTAAGGAGAAACATCATACTTAAAGACCACCTAAATGCCCATGCCCACTCTCTCTGTATGGTTCTTCAAGAAGAAGGAAAGGTAGGTGGAACCTTCTCTCCTCAAGTAGTATGATTGAATGAATGCATGAATGAATGAATTAATGAATGAAGCAAGGGAATTCTTGACATTCAACTGAAGAAGGGCCTTGACCTGAACCGCCACCCATTCCTTCTCTCCAGTGATGCCGCCCGTCCCGCTGAGTTGCTCCGGCATGCTGTGTCTATCTTCCTGCCATTGCCCCTTTCGATTTGAATGGGATGGGGGAATTTGGGTCTTGTGCATCAGTGCGTCAAGAGAATAAACTGCACATGAAGCGGTGAGTTTTACACCAAGGTACGCCAAGAGTCACCACACAAAGGGCACCGACAAAGCAACAAAGCATTCCATCTAATAAAAAACATTTTTAACATATTCCGTTTGTGGGCCACCTCTTAGTTCTCAGCAGTCCCCACACTCCAGGTCCAACTTTGTACAGCCTCCCACCCCATCCCCTCCCCACGCTGGGGTCCTCCTTTGTCCCCCCCCCCTCCCTCCTCTCATGGCGGTTCCGCACATGCCGGGTTCTTGTAGGAAGTTTAGGTGACCTAACTCCTCATGGGAATGTTTTCCAGTGCTCTTGGATTACATTTACAATGAGGCAGGGATGTGGAGGAGAGAAAAACAAGGATAGAAATGAAACAGAGCAAAACAGTCTCCAGAGAGTTTGTACGTTCACAAGTTTACAAGTTCTAGGAGTAGAATAAGGCCATTCGGCCCATCGGGTCCACTCCGCCGTTCAATCATGGCTGATCCCTGCCTCCGAATCCCACTTCTGCCTTCTCCCCATAACCCTTGACACCCGTTCTAATCAAGAATTAGTCTATCTCTGCTTTAAAAATATCCACTGACTTGGCCTCCACAGCCCTCTGTGGCAATGAGTTCCACAGGTTAACTACCCTCTTACTAAAGTAGTTCCTCCTCGCCTCTTTTCTAAAAAAAGCGCCCTTTAATTCTGAGACTATGACCTCTGGTCTAAGACTCTGCCACCAGTGGAAACATCCTTTACACATCCACTCTTTCATTATTCTGTAAAGTTCTCCCCGTGACTGGGTGAGTTTTTTCCAGGTTCCCCCCACACTCCAAAAGACGTACAACTTTGTAGGTTAATTGGCTTTGGTAAGAATTGTAATCTGTCCCTGGTGTGTGTTGGATAGTGTTAGTGAACGGGGTGGGCGCTGGTTGGCGCGGACTCGGTGGGCCGAAGAACCTGTTTTCATGCTGCATCTCTAAACTAAAAGTTCGAGTCAAAGGGAGGAGAAAGAAGGACAAAATCAAACTGAACCCAATAGTCGCAACAGGAGGAGTCGAAGCAAGGAAAATTGGGGAAAAAGATAAAAAGAATGGTCCAACAAAATGAACAATATCAATGAAGTAGCATTACCTTAACAGGTAGGGAGCAGCACCTCATATTTTGCTTGGGCAGATTACACTCCAATTGTAGATAGACACAAATGCTGGAGTAACTCAGCGGGACAGGCAGCATCTCTGCAGAGAAGGAATGGGTGACGTTTCGGCTCGAGAGCCTTCTTCAGAATATTGACTTATCTAACGTCAAGAAACCCTTGCTTTCCCTCTCTCTCCATCCCTCCCCATCCTAGTTCTACGACCAGTCTGACTGTCCCCCCGATTACATTTTATCTCTGTGTGCTTCGTTGTCACCTTCCCCATGCTGACTATGATCTATTCTACATTTTCCCTCACGCCCCCTCATCCCCTTTGATCTCTCGTTTTCTCACCTGACCCTTCCTTATCTCTGTGTCTCACTTTTCCCCCGACTCTCAGTCCGAAGAAGGGTCTCGACCCGAAACGTCACCCGTTCCTTCTATCCAGAGATGCTGCCTGTCCCGCTGAGTTACTCCAGCATTTTGTGCCTATCAAAGGATAAGAAGTCAGTCTTTCAGGACTTTAAATGTGTTACAAAGCTTTGGACTTCCTTCCTCCACTTCATAACAGTCAAGGACGATAGATACATAGATACATAGAAAATAGGTGCAGGAGTAGGCCATTCGGCCCTTCGAGCCTGCACCGCCATTCAATATGATCATGGCTGATCATCCAACTCAGTATCCCGTACCTGCCTTCTCTCCATACCCCCTGATCCCCTTTAGCCACAAGGGCCACATCTAACTCCCTCTTAAATATAGCCAATGAACTGGCCCCAACTACCCTCTGTGGCAGAGAGTTCCAGAGATTCACCATTCTCTGGTGAAAAAGTTTTTCCTCATCTTGGTCTTAAAGGATTTCCCCCTTATCCTTAAGCTGTGACCCCTTGTCCTGGACTTCCCCAACATCGGGAACAATCTTCCTGCATCTAGCCTGTCCAACCCCATAAGAATTTTGTACGTTTCTATAAGATCCCCCTCTCAATCTCCTAACTTCTAGCGAGTATAAGCCAAGTCTATCCAGTCTTTCTTCATATGAAGTCCTGACATCCCAGGAATCAGTCTGGTGAACCTTCTCTGCACTCCCTCTATGGCTATATGTCCTTCCTCAGATTTGGAGACCAAAACTGTACGCAATAGATTTTTGATTCCATGACGGCTACAGGTTCATCCCTAGGTAACACTAGGGTTCCATTAACAAGAACCGTTCGTAACTCGAACAGTTTCCATGTCGAAAATGGAGCCGCTATCGGAGTTCCCACAAGGCAGAAGATGCTGCTGCCTTGCAACAGCCGGCAACTCCATACCACCACCCGTCTCCCAAATGCACGGGATGTGACCAAGTGGGGTGATCGTTCGCTGGAGAGGACCTGCGCATGCCTACAAGTCAGCCAAAGCCAAGAACTTTGGAGAGGGTGCAGAGGAGGATTATCAGAATGATGTTTAAGAAGGAACTGCAGATGCTGGAAAATCGAAGGTAGACAAAATGCTGGAGAAACTCAGCGGGTGAGGCAGCGTCTATGGAGCAAAGGAAATAGGCAACGTTTCGGGCCGAAACCCTTCTTCAGTCTGAATGATGCCTGGATTAGGGAGTATTAGAAACAGAGATAGGTTGGACAGAAGATGGACACAAAAAGCTGGAGCAACTCAGCGGGTCAGGCAGCATCTCCGGAGAAAACATAGAAACATAGAAACATAGAAAATAGGTGCAGGAATAGGCCATTCGGCCCTTCGAGCCTGCACCGCCATTCAATATGATCATGGCTGATCATCCAACTCAGTATCCTGTACCTGCTTTCTCTCCATACCCCCTGATTCCTTTAGCCACAAGGGCCACATCTAACTCCCTTTTAAATATAGCCAATGAACTGGCCTCAACTACATTCTGTGGCAGAGAATTCCAGAGATTCACCACTCTCTGTGTGAAAAATGTTTTTCTCGTCTCAGTCCTAAAAGATTTCCCCATTATCCTTAAACTGTGACCCCTTGTTCTGGACTCCCCCAACATCGGGAACAATCTTCCTGCAAAAGGAATAGGTGATGTTTCGGGTCGAGACCCTTCTTCTGGACTCTTGACCGGAAAAGTCACCTGTTCCTTTTCTCCAGAGATGCTGCCTGACCCGCTGAGTTACGCCAGTTTTTTGTGTCTGCTGTGGCGCCATCTTGTGGTCAAGCCACTTGTCGCTCGAACCTTCGATGGTCGGGCTCGAACTCGCACATGGACCGGGCGTGATCTAGGCCGACAATCACGCGGTCGGGGCGGGGGGGGGGGGGGGGGGGGGGCGTCAAGCAGTTGGAATTCGAAAGATTTGGCAGTTGGAGTTGAACTGGTGTTCGCGCGCGTGAGCGTCGGGCTGGTATCGTTTAATTATTAAACAGAAAGTTTAACTACGCATGGACCTCCACCCTGTCTTCAGAACCAGCCTCTGCAGATTCTCCAGGGGTTGGACAGACTTGGATTGTTTTTCTGGAACATCGGTGGTTGCTGGGAGAGCAGAGAGAAGTAGGTGTGAATAGCTGAGGCATGGATGGTATGGACTGTCACAACCTTTTTTCATAGGATGGAAAAAAAAAATCAAATACCAGACGGCTTCGCTTCAAAGGTGAGAGGGGTAAAGTTTAGTGGAGTTTAGTTTAGTTTAGAGATACAGCGCGGAAACAGGGCCTTCGGCCCACCGGGTCCGCGCCGACCAGCGATCCCCGCACATTAACACTATCCTGCACCCACTAGGGACAATTTTTACATTTACCAAGCCAATTCACCTACAAACCTGCACGTCTTTGGAGTGTGGGAGGAAACCGAAGATCTCGGAGAAACCCACGGGGGAAGAACGTACAAACTCCGTACAGACAGCACCCGCTGGTCGGGATCGAACCCGGGTCTCCGGAGCTGCATTCTCTGTAAGGCAGCAACTCTACCGCTGAGCCACCATGATGGTTGTGGTTGTGGGGCATCTTTTTCGCCTCCTTACCCCCACGCAGGGCGGTGGGCGCGTGGAAAATGCTGTAAGAAGGAACTGCAGATGCAGTGTTTAAACCGAAGATAGACACAAAAAGTTGGAGTAACTCAGCGCGCGAGCAGGCAGCATCTCGGGAGAGAAGGAACGGGTGACGTTTTGGGTCGTGATCTGAAGAAGGGTCTGGACCCAAAATGTCACCCGTTCCTCCTCTCCAGAGATGCTGCCTGTCCCGCTGAGTTACTCCAGCATTTTGTGTCTATCTTCGTGTGGAAAAATTCTGCCAGAGTTGATGGTGGAGGCAGATAGAGGCATTCTAAATAGGCTTTTGGATCAGCATGTCGATGTGCAAGAAAGGGAGAGGCATGGATGATGCACAGGTGAGATAAGAGATGGTCTTGGCTTTGTGTTCGGCACGGACATTGCGGGCCGAAGGGCCTGTTCTTGTGCTGTGCAATGCCATGTTCCATCCAAGCATTCAATGACACTTGCCTTTTCAAGAAGGGCAGGCAGGGAAGAAAAGATGGTGGTGAAACTATGCTATAATAAGAAGTGAATTTCAGCAGTGAGAGTTTCCGATCCGAAAAGACCTGGTGTTCACTTGAGCGGAGGTTGAACAAAATCAAATGATAAATTATAGTCGGAGCAGTTGCGTGCCTCAAAACAGTCATCTTACTGTGGCGCAGCGGTGGAGTTGCTGCTTTACAACGAATGCAGCGCTGGAGGCCCGGGTTCGATCCCGGCTACGGGTGCTGACTGTCTGTACGGAGTTTGTACGTTCTCCCCGGTGACCTTTTCTCCGAGATCTTCGGTTTCCTCCCACACGCCAAAGGCCCACAGGTTTGTAGGTTAATTGGCTTGGTATAAATGTAAAAATTGTCCCTAGTGGGTGTAGGATAGTGTTAATGTGCGGTGGATCGCTGGTCGGCGCGGACCCGGTGGGCCGAAGGGCCTGTTTCCGCGCTGCATCTCGAAACTAAAATTAGCCTAAAAGGAGCATAAATCAGGAAGCAATGGAGACATGTGAAAAGAGTAGTGGATTAATCACGTGTGACTTTAATCTTCATGTTGGTTGGGTTAATCAAATTGGAAATGATAGCCAAGGGAATTACTGCGCGGAGTACATTTGGGATACTTTCCCAGAGAACTGCGTTAAGGAACAAACCAAGGAACAGCCTATTTTGAATTCGATTATGTGTGCACGAAGACAGGTTTAATAAATGATCTCAGAGAAAAAGAGTTCCCCAGGAAGTGGTGATAGAATTTAGACTTCCAAAAAACAACCTTTGTTTTGCAACTTAAATAAGGGAAATTATTAAGGGATGATGAGAGATTTAGCTAAAGTGGACGAGGCAAATAGGTTAGCAAAAGACAGGCTGTGACAGATATTTAAAGAGATCATTCATAATCGTCAACACAAATGTATCTCAATAAGTTCATGTTCGTAAGTGATATGAGCAGAATTAGGCCATTAAAGGATCCCTTTCAGAATGGCAGGCAGTGACTAGTGGGGTACTGCAAGGCTCGGTGCTGGGACTGCACAATATATATTAATGATTTAGATGAAGGGATTGCAAGTCACATTAGCAAATTTGCAGATGACACAAAGCTGGGTGGCAGTGTGAACTGTGAGGGGGATGCTATGAGAATGCAGGGTGGCTTGGACAGGTTGGGTGAGTGGGCAGATGCATGGCAGATGCAGTTTAATGTGGATAAATGTGAGGTTATCGGTGGCAAGAACAGGAAGCAAGATTATTATCTAAATGGTGTCAAGTTGGGAAAAGGGGAAGTACAGCGGGATCAGGGGGTCTTTGTTCATCAGTCAATGAATGTAAGCATGCAGGTACAGCAGGCAGTGAAGAAAGGGAATGGCATGTTGGCCTTCACAACAAGAGGGGTTGAGTAGAGGAGCAAAGAGGTCCATCTGCGGTTGTACAGGGCAGAAGTGAGACCACACCTGGAGTATTGTGTGCAGTTTTGGTCTCCAAATTTGAGGAAGGACATTCTTGCTATTGAGGGAGTGCAAGGTTAATTGCCGGGATGGCGGGACTGTCATATGCCGAGAAAATGGAGCGGCTGGGCTTGTATACTCTGGAATTTAGAAGGATGAGAGGATACCCAGGCAGTTAAAAGGAAAGCCAACCTCATTACACAGGATCCCACCCACCCCCTGCACAAGTCCTTCCAACTTCTGCCATCAGGCCGCCGATATAAAGTCCCCCTATCTAAGAAAAACATCCACAAAAACTCATTCATACCCATTGCCATAAACAGCTTAAATAAAAAATGAACAATGGACAAATTAACCCTGACGCACTGACACTTTACACGTATCCACAACTTTCATCTTGTCTATTTTTACAGTTTTTAATCCTTATACTTGCTTTTAAGATCTATACACACGGTGTGTGCTCGCAGAAATCTGTGTTGTATGACTGCTTATCAGTACATTGTCCTGTTTGTATGTTGAGCCACGCCAAAGAAGATTTTTCGTTACGACAGACAATAACGTTTTCTGATCTGAATCTGAATCTGAATATATTATTGAAATATATAAGATTATTAAGGGTTTGGACACGCTAGAAGCAGGAAACATGTTCCCGAATAGGTGCAGGAGTAGGCCATTCGGCCCTTCAAGCCAGCACCGCCATTCAATATGATCATGGCTGATCATCCCCAATCAGTACCCCGTTCCTGCCTTCTCCCCCATATCCCCTGACTCCACTATATTTAAGAGGCCCTATCTAGCTC
>CM075978.1:3282658-3364798 GCA_038087875.1 Malacoraja senta
CAGGCAGCATCCCGGTAAGCCTCTCACATCAATGCCCCGACCGATAAAGGCAAGCATACCATAGGACTTCTTTATCACTCTTTCTACCAGTGTTGCCTCTTTCAGGGAGCTATGGACTTGGACCACAAGATCCCGCTCTACATCAATGCTGCTAGGTGACTTGCCATTAACTGCATCTGCATTTCCTTGTATCTACAGTCACAGAGTCACAGTCATACAACGTGGAAATAGGCCCTTCGGCCCAACTTGCCCATGCCAACCAACACGCCCCATCTACGCTAGTCCCACCTGTTTGCGTTTGTCCCATATCACTCTAAACCTTTCCTATCCATGTACCTGTTTCTTAAATGTTGGGATAATCCCCGCCTCATCTACCTCCGCCGGCAGCACGTTCCATGCACCCACCACCCTTTGTGTAAAAATGTTACCCCTCAGGTACCTATTAAATACCACCCCCCCCCCAGACCTCCCCTCCCCCCCTTAAACCTATGCCCTCTGACTCGATCTATTCCTCTCATGATTTTGTACACCTTTATAAGATCACCCCTCATCCTCCTCGGCTCTAAGGAATAAATCCCCAGCCTGCTCAACCTCTGCCTTTAGCTCAGACCTACCAGTCCTTGCAACGTCCTCATAAATCTTCTCTTTACCATTTCCAACTAGACAACATCTTTCCTAATTCCTGGTGACTAGAATTGAACACAATACTCCTAAATGTGGCCTCACCAACGTCTCATGTAACTGTAACGTGACCTCCCAATCTCTTTTCTCAATATTCATTCTGATGAAGGCCAATGTGCCAAAAGAAAGCCTTTTAGACCGCCCTATATACTGTGACGCCACTTTTAGATACAGTGGCTTGCAAAAGTATTCATACCCCTTAAACTTTTCCACATTTGTCACGTTACAACCACAAACGTAAATGTATTTTATTGGGATTTTATGTGATAGACCAACACAAAGTGGTGCATAATTGTGAAGTGGAAGGAAAATGATACATGGTTTTCAAATTTTTTTACAAATAAAAAACTGAAAAGTGTCGCGTGCAAAAGTATTCAGCCCCCCTGAGTCAATACTTTGTAGAACCACCTTTCGCTGCAATTACAGCTGCAAGTCTTTTGGGGTATGTCTCTACCAGCTTTGCACATCTAGAGACTGAAATTTTTGCCCATTCTTCTTTGCAAAATAGCTCAAGCTCAGTCAGATTGAATGGAGAGCATCTGTGAACAGCAATTTTCAAGTCTTGCCAGAGATTCTCAATTGGATTTAGGTCTGGACTTTGACTGGGCCATTCTAACACATGAATATGCTTTGATCTAAACCATTCCATTGTAGCTCTGGCTGTATGTTTAGGGTCATTGTCCTGCTGGAAGGTGAAACTCCGCCCCAGTCTCAAGTCTTTTGCAGACTCTAACAGGTTTTCTTCCAAGATTGCCCTGTATTTGGCTCCATCCATCTTCCCATCAACTCTGACCAGCTTCCCTGTCCCTGCTGAAGAAAAGCATCCCCACAGCATGATGCTGCCACCACCATGTTTCACAGTGGGGATGGTGTGTTCAGGGTAATGTGCAGTGTTAGGTTTCCGCCACACATAGCGTTTTGCATTTAGGCCAAAA
Organism: Malacoraja senta; assembly: GCA_038087875.1. Classification (NCBI taxonomy): domain Eukaryota; kingdom Metazoa; phylum Chordata; class Chondrichthyes; order Rajiformes; family Rajidae; genus Malacoraja; species Malacoraja senta. The sequence continues at coordinate 3,284,275 of CM075978.1, forward strand.
ACTTCAATTTTGTTCTCATCTGACCAGAGCACCTTCCTCCACATGTTTGCTGTGTCCCCCACCTGGCTTGTGGCAAATTGCAAACGGGACTTCTTATGGCTTTTTTTCAACAATGGCTTTCTTCTTGCCACTCTTCCATAAAGGCCCGATTTGTGGAGTGCACGACTAATAGTTGTCCTGTGGACAGATTCTCCCACCTGAGCTGTGGATCTCTGCAGCTCCTCCAGAGTTACCATGGGCCTCTTGGCTGCTTCTCTGATCAATGCTCTCCTTGCCCGGCCTGTCAGTTTAGGTGGACGGCCATGTCTTGGTAGGTTTGCAGTTGTGCCATACTCTTTCCATTTTCGGATGATGGATTGAACAGTGCTCCGTGAGATGTTCAAAGCTTGGGATATTTGTTTATAACCTAACCCTGCTTTAAACTTCTCCACAACTTTATCCCTGACCTGTCTGGTGTGTTCCTTGGGCTTCATGATGCTGTTTGTTCACTAATGTTCTCTAACAAACCTCTGAGGCCTTCACAGAACAGCTGTATTTATACTGAGATTAGATTACACACAAGTGGACTCTATTTACTAATTAGGTGACTTCTGAAGGCAATTGGTTGCACTGGATTTTATTTAGGGATATCAGAGTAAAGGGGGCTGAATACTTTTGCACGCGACACTTTTCAGTTTTTTATTTGTAAAAAAATTTGAAAACCATGTATCATTTTCCTTCCACTTCACAATTATGCGCCACTTTGTATTGGTCTATCACATAAAATCCCAATAAAATACATTTACGTTTGTGGTTGTACCGTGACAAAATGTGGAAAAGTTCAAGGGGTATGAATACTTTTGCAAGCCACTGTACCTCTGTTCTTTAACTAACTCCCTCTTTCTGATACCAGACTTACTTAATAACAGCTGCTCCCAACTTGATCTCCCTCCGTAGCTTCTGCCTATCGGGGTGGAACGGTGGCACAGGGTAGAGTAACTGCCTTATAGCGGGTTCGATCCGGGTCCCAGAGACCCGGGTTCGATCCCGACTACGGGTGCTGTCTGTGCGGAGTTTGCACGTTCTCCCCGTGACCTGCCTGGGTATACTCCGAGATCTTTGGTTTCCTCCCGCACTCCAAAGGCGTACAGGTTTGTAGGTTAATTGGCTTGGTATAAATGCAAATTGTCCTCAGTGTGTGTAGGATAGTGTTAGTGCGCGGGGATCGCTGATCGGCACGGACTCGGTGGGCCGAAGGGCCCGTTTCCACACTGTATCTTTAAACAAAATTAAACTAAACTAATGTTGTAATCTGCCTTACCCCAATGTAGGGGAGCTTCGACTTCGACTGCTGGCCCTGCGGTCTGCGGTGCTTCTGGCTGCGGCGCGAACTTTAAATCACCGACCGCCGGCCTGCGGCCTACACCAACCTGAAGCCGCTGTCTCCAGTGGGGGAGGCACCGTTTCAGGACTTACCTTGACTTTCACTCATCTGGATGCCCGCAGCGACGGCTGCGGAGGGTTGAGGTCCCGACCACGGGGGAAAATGGAGGAGGACTGGCCAAATTTTGTGCCTTCCACCACAGTGATGAATGCTGTGGTGGATGTTTGTGTTAAATTTTTATTGTGTATTGTGTGTTCTTTATTATTGTACCGCTGCTGGCAAATTCATTTCACTTGCACTTTATGTGCAATGTGACGAATAAAACCGTATTGTATTGTATTGTATTGTAGCATGAACTGTGTTTCCAAAGCAATAACTATGTGGCAATGGAAATCTTAAAGGTTGGTATAATGAGACTGCGTGCTCGATAGCGTGTCCGGAAAAGACAATGACATGGAACAACTTCATTTTAATGCACTGTGTGTCAACAGCAGACATTCCCCAATTGCTAACATGCGATTGCATGTCTTTGTCAAAAATGAAATATTAAAAGTGATAAAGACACAGTAGATAAATGTTAGACATTAACATATATTCAACCAAAGGTTTATGATTGGAAACTGAAAATCCATCGGAAGTGCGGATGATATAACATTGAATTATGCAACGGTATAAAATGGGCAACAGTTAATCAGAAAAATGTTTTCAAGCTCCACTGATTAGATTGCAGAAGTTCAGAAGTTATAGAAGCAGAATTAGGCCATTCGGCCCATCAAGTCTACTTCACCATTCAATGATTGGCTGATCCATCTTTCCCTCTCAACCCCATTCTCTCAACAGCCTTCTCCCCATAACCCCTGACACACTTACTAATCGGGAACCTTGCAATCTCCGCCTGAAAAATATCCATTGACTTGGCCTCCACAGACATCTGTGGCAATGAATTCCACAGATTCACCACCCTCTGACTAAAGAAATTCCTCCTCATCTCCTTTCTAAAAGTATCATCAACAGTAAGTACAATGATATAGTTAACAGCAATCAGGTCATCAATTAGTGGTGTACGGTGGCGTAGCAGTAGAGCTACTGCCTTACCATATAACCATATAACCATATAACCATAACAGCACGGAAACAGGCCATCTCGGCCCTTCAAGTCTGTGCCGAACATTTAATTTTTTTTTTTTTAATTAAAAATAAATACTTCCCCCTAGTCCCATCTACCTGCACTCAGACCATAACCCTCCATTCCTTTCCCGTCCATATACCCATCCAATCTATTTTTAAAGGATAACATCGAACCTGCCTCCACCACTTCCACTGGAAGCTCATTCCACACAGCTACCACTCTCTGAGTAAAGAAGTTCCCCCTAATGTTCCCCCTAAACTTCTGTCCCTTAATTCTCAAGTCATGTCCCTTGTTTGAATCTTCCCTACTCTCAATGGGAAAAGCTTATCCACGTCCACTCTGTCTAACCCGCTCATCATTTTAAAGACCTCTATCAAGTCCCCTCTTAACCTTCTGCGCTCCAAAGAATAAAGCCCTAACTTGTTCAACCTTTCTCTGTAACTTAGTTTGCTGAAACCCAGGCAACATTCTAGTAAATCTCCTCTGTACTCTCTCTATTTTTGTTGACATCCTTCGTATAATTAGGCGACCAAAATTGTACTCCATACTCCAGAATTGGCCTCACCAATGCCTTGTACAATTTTAACATTACATCCCAACTTCTATATTCAATGCTCTGATTTATAAAGGATTACAGCGCCAGAGGCCCCGGTTCGATCCTGACCGCGGGTGCTGCCTCTACGGAGTTTGTAGGTTCTCCTCATGACCTGCGTGGGTTTTCTCCGAGATCTTCGGTTTCCTCCCACACTCCAATGTAATTTTTTTTCAATAAATTCACATAATTACAGGTCAAAAAATTAAAATCCAAACTCGGAGAATGTCCGTAGCGGGTCCGTAGGAGTTCGTGGATGTCCGTAGGAGTTCGTGGATGTCATACGAGTAAAAAGTAACCATTTTTTTCATCACAAGTATTTTTTTACTCGTGGACATTTTTCGCAGTGTTGAATAAATGTCACAAGTTTACCAGATTTCCCGAGTACCTACCGTTAGCATTACGAGCCGCTACGAGACATCCATGAACTCCTACGGACCCGCTACGGACATTCTCCGAGTTCGAATCAGGGGAAAACTCGGGAGAACTCTTGAATTACCTCGTACAGTGGGACAGGCCCTTAATACAACCCACGGCAAAACCTTAATATGAGGCAATGTACAAACACGGAGCACATGGGTTAGCAACTTTAAACAGATTTATCATATTGATATAGCACAGAGCACGTCAATAAATAAGTGTGACCGAGGTTGAATATGAGTATCATATTCATTAATTGTCGTTACTCAAAGGTAAAACGTTCAAATTGTTTTTGTTTTTTGCTTCGTACTTTTGCCACAATCCTTCATCATCCAGGTCAACGGAACATTCCTCCCACTTCAGTCCCTCAGCAAAATGTCTTACAAAAGACAGTCAAGGGCCTGTCCCACTTGGGCGACTGCCGCAAAATTTTCAACATGTTGAAAAAATTTCGCCGACAGTGGCGACAATTTCTGCTGCCGTGGGTTGTCATAGGTGCCGTAGGTGAATTCCATTAACACTAGTCCCTGGCAGTCGCCTAGAGAGTCGCCTAAGTGGGACAGGCCCCTTAAGCACGCAAGAGCTATTTCAAGAGCAGACGCACAGTTGAGATCTCCTCAGGCTGTTACAAATCTTCATCTCTTATTCATGACATTATGTGAAAACCTCAGAAGTGGTTTTTTTTAAAAAGAATAACCAAGGTGCTAATTGTTTGCTATGGAGTCAGTCAGAACAAGTGAATATAAAGAAATGGTCACTGGAACAAAAAAGGCCAGAGGTCTATTGTTGATATTTCCAGGTAGTATTACAAAAAAAAACACCACGTATGACATTACGTCACCTGTTCCCATTAATGTTTTAATAGCTATCAGATGACTGCTACTAATGAAAATATCCCATCTAATTGCTTTGAAATGACACTGTGGGAGATTTCTATGGGTATGATTCATACACGCCATGTGATCTGTTTTCTATTTCAATATTTACTGCAACCAATATGTTTATTTAATGAAATAAAGGGGAAGCATCCCATTAGAAGAAGTAGACAAAGAAAAGTTGTTGTTAATAGTAAGCGCCAAGTCTTATGAACATAAAATCTCAACGAAGTGAAATTCAGTTTCAACCGTACGCAATGGGACTCAGTGGGTAGAATGCTGTTGTACACTCTCCCAAGTTCTTCATTACATTGCAGTGTGTGTTGTTGTTCGGTATCATTCACCGTTCTTCACCAGAGTATTCGGTTAAACGGCATTTGATAGCATTTGCTTTTTAAAAAAATCTTTAGCACAATTCGTTCTTATATTGTAATCATACAAAAAAATGTCAGGCAACATCTGGTAAACCATAGAAAAAAAACATCTGTAAAATAATTGTGAAGGCAGTAACAGAAAAATTGACACGACACCCACAGCGAACACGTGCATCTTTCCTTCAGACGTTTATAAAGAAAAAGAACGAGGCAACATAATGTTGGAAAAGCTAATTAGAGAGCAGACGGAGAGTGCAAACGATGAAATCATTTATCAAAAAGCTGTCAGCTTACTCCCGAAACCAGACTGAAAATAAAATGAATGGCACAGTGGGAAAATGGTAGCAGCTTTTTTTTTCCCCCTGATCTATTGATAGTAAGACGAAGTCATTTTCTGTCAAATATTCACATTTGTACAACGCAAAGACAGCATGAAAATAAAAAAACATGGACTGCTTCATTCAACTCTTCATCTGCCAATCAATATTGAATATCTGACAAATCCCTTGAAATAGGTTTTACATTTATATACAATTAAAAATTCAGTGTAACACAAATCTCTTGATGCACTTGTAGGAGTTTAGTTTTGTTGTTCAGCTCCAAAAGCTGGATTAATAGACTTAATTAACTTCCATCGCTGGTTAATTGACACAGACTGGTTCGCAAACCATGAAATCAGCTAAAATAATTCCCACTGACTGCTTTTTCCTTGCCTTGCATTTACAGTGGGTCTCCTCCACAACACATACCTTGAACATGCAGAGGAGTTTAAGAATACGATTCGTTGAATTACTTTGGCTAATGCAAAGCAGTCAGACCAGCAGTTGTAAATTTAATCCAACACAAGATTTTCACAGTATGTATTAAAAACAAATTCAAACTTGGAAATACTAGACAATAACAATTGTTTTCCATGCAATGCAATATCGAAACTCAAGACTGGAGCAGTGCTTCTCCAAGTCATTTGCAGTACTTTGACAATTATGTTAAGATGAAAAAAACCCAATATAATACATTTCTATAAGCAACATTTATCAGGCCAAAGCCTGGTAGCCATTTCAGCTCAGCTGTGGTACCGCATTCACAGTTCAACACTCTTTATATCAAATAAACTCTTCGTAACAAGCAGTAAATATATAAACCCAACTCTACCTTTGCTTCTACCTACAGAAATGAAGATTGGATCCAAGTAAGCATGAAATCCATCATTGAGGGGGCAATGAAGAAGGGGAAGGATAACAAATTAGGAACACTTCAACACACCACACACTACAACACACAACAGAATAATAACCGTGAATTATTGCAGAATTCTGCAGTAATGCACTAAAATCTGTTGACGATCAGACAAAAACGTAAAAATGCAGCGTGTTAAACAAAATATACACATGCATGCAATGGCAAAGTGAAAGTGCAAACAAAAACTTTATGCAGTTTATGTAGTTCTGATTATCAATGGATATCAATGTGAAAATATCAGATGCATTATTTCCACCCATTGATAGCTTCAGAGGTTATTGCTGGATTTTTTTTTAAATTGCGTTTTTGGGGCCATGCAATGTTGAAAATATGAATCTGTGCACACCTGACGTCACATTTAAAATTAAAAAAAATAGCATTCTGAATATCAGAATATCAGGTTGGCCCTTATGATTGCAGTCACACTTCAAGACAGCCGTCTGAATCATCCACCCGCCATTCAACATTAAACAGGTTGCAGTAATAGAAAGCCTCGAAATAGCTAATGCATGAAACAGAAACTCATCCCGCACTGCATTGCTACTCAAAAAATAGCAGCATGGGGAGGGGGGGGGGGTTAAAAAGGAGGTTAAATAGGAGCAGAAAGAGTGGGAAAGATAGCATACCTTGCTCGCCCATCATCAGATGCGAGAAACCTTTGAAGAGGAAGAATTGCAGTCAAAGAAATGCACAGAGTTTGGTACAATACCGGTCGGTATTGTGATTTCACATACTTAAGGCTAAGTATGTTATCAAACACACGCAAAGCTTTTTTATTTAACCGTGAGTGAAAAAGCTTGCCTCATTAAAGAACTGGATCAGAGGGAACTGATTCCAGACGAATCAAATGAGTCACCTATTGTGCCTCCGAAATTATACAAACAGCTTAAAATATACGACAGAAGTTGAATACGTTTAGGTCACAGTCCAGGTTTGGCTAAAGCGCAATGTGTTTGTTTTGTATGTTTTAAATATTTTTAATCTTTATCTGTAACGTTTAAGCATTTTAAAGTTAGAGTTTTCAATTAGTTATCTTGTGCAATTAGTTATCTTTTCACACAGAGGGTGGTGGGTGTACGGAACAAGCTGCCAGAGGAGGTGCGTAGTTGAGGCCGGGACCATCCCATCGTTTAAGAAGCAGTTGGACAGGAACATGGATGGGACAGGTTCGGAGGGATAAGGACCAAACGCAGGCAGGTGGGACTAGTGTAGCAGGGACATTGTTGGTCGGTGTGGGCAAGTTGGGCCGAAGGGCCTGTTTCCACACTGTATCACTCTATGACTCAATTAGTTACAATTTCAGCCATATATTATCGTTTGGCACATCAAGGGGTCATCAATAAATATTAGCTAATTGTTTGTTATGGGGAATTAAACAAGGAATTCCAGATGATAGTGTAACCATGGTTATTTTTCCTCTTGGCAGCAAAAGATACACCATGCACAAATTCATGTTGTTCGGTGTATATAATTTAAACGGGTAAAGCTATTTCTGAACTAGGTTCATTTATTAACAGTGGCAAAGAATATATTAGTTTTGGGACGGTGGAAGAATTGTGGGCACGAAAAAATATATATAAATCAAGTGATTACATTGTTCTTTGTGAAGTTTAGGTCAATTACTGAACAGAGTTTAGAACTCAGCAATTCCTCGATGAAACTGTTACCATTTTTTTAAATGGTTTTAGTCAGTAACCTTTGAGTTAGTGACCATGAATCTTTTTCTTCCCACAGTAGAAACTATGTGCTATCTACAACGTCACCACCTACCAGAGTAGCCTGTCTTATTTTAACTATTAATTACATGAGTGTATGTAAAATTTCCTTTAATATTATATCAATTATTAATCCCATATATCTATACAGGTGCTTCTTTAGATATCAATCAACCTTGCATATAAATAACTATCTTTAGTTAGTTAATTAGTTAGTTAATAAAATTGATTTAATTATTACTTCAACTATTAATTCAATTTATCTACTGTATATATCTATATATCTATAAATTTGTGCTTCTTTGGACATCAACTGACCTTCCATATAGATAACTATCATTAGTTAGTTAATTAGTTAATTTATTTAATCTTATAAATTAACACAATTTAATTATTATTTCAATTAATAATTTTTATATAATTTTTATAATTTTATATAAATCTGTACAGCTGTCCTTCTTTAGAAATCAACTGTCCTTCCATATAAATAACTATCATGCAGCATTAATTAATATTGCGCCATGAAAGAGGAATGGGCACTTTGCAATACTTTATTTTTTTCCCCCCGTTCTCAGTATTTTAATTACTTTTTTACAGTGAATGAAAAGTCCGATTACATTCAGCGAGTTAGGCGCAGATTAACCGGTGAAAAAGGACCTCACCTGGTACACGGTTGACTTCTGAAAGCAGAAATGTCGAGAAAGGAAAGAAGCAGATGTTAGACACACTGATAGCACTTGTCTTTGCATGGAATGGCATCATGCACAAGATCAAAAGGACCATGCCTATAAGCATGCAAGTGATAGACACTGTGCATGTGTGAATTTACCAAAGAGAAACCTCACATTTCATCATCTGTCCTGGCAGCTGGAATCAGATAGGTTTTTAAAAAAAAGTTTAAATCAAGAAAACTACTCAACTATAATGAAGAATATCGCAAAAAAATATTCTTGAGTCATTGTGCTGAATAAATTGTTTCTTTCTACAAAAGGATGCTCCAGTAAATTTTTTTAGCATGGCGAACAATGCTTATCTGAAAAGAATATTTAAAAATTTACTGCCGATTGTAGAATTGACAATACCAAAACACCATTGTGTGGCTTGCTAAATCACCTTCATTGCAGATACAGTTTTTGAAAATGCAAACAATTTTCATATCGAAAGGACTTCTTTGCTTTTCCTTCTGATCAAACAGCAAGCTCTCATTGATCATGTACAACAATGCTCTTAAACCTTAAACGTTTGCTCCCTGTTTTCAGCTTGCGAGTACCACCTGCCAAAAATACCACCCTACCTGTTGTTCTGTTTGTTGAAACATATAAGATTGTTATGGGTTTGGACACGCTAGAGGCAGGAAACTTGTTCCCGATGTTGGGGGAGTCCAGAACCAGGGGCCACAGTTTAAGAATAAGGGGTAAGCCATTTAGAACGGAGGCGAGGAAACACTTTTTCACACAGAGAGTGGTGAGTCTGTGGAGTTCTCTGCCTCAGAAGGGCGGTGGAGACCGGTTCTCTGGATACTTTCAAGAGAGAGCTAGATAGGGCTCTTGAAGATAGCGGAGTCAGGGGATATGGGGAGAAGGCAGGAACAGGGTACTGATTGGGGATGATCAGCCATGATCACATTGAATGGTGGTGCTGGCTCGAAGGGCCAAATGGCCTACTCCTGCACCTATTGTCTATTGTCAGAAATTAAGAAAATATACCTCACGACTCAACATTTTTGCAAAATAGAAGCAAGCCATTTGCCCATTGAGTTCACGTTGACTATCTTGCATGCACTTACTTCAAGCTAACAGTTATTCCTTTTGTTTTAGAACTTTTCCTCACGATCCCAGAAACTACCCCCCTCCCCCTTCCACACCCACCCACCCAACCCCACATTGGAACAGTGATCTGCACACGAGGGACAATTCACTATGGCTAATCAATCTAACAATCTGCACATGTGTGGCATTTAGAGTCATAGAGTGATACAGTGTGGAAACAGGCCCTTCGGCCCAACTTGCCCACACCGGCTAACATGTCCCAGCTACATTAGTCTCACCTGCCTGCGCTTGGTCCATATCCCTCCAAACCTGTCCTATCCATGTACCTGTCTGTTTCTTAAACGATGGGATAGTCCCTGCCTCAACTACCTCCTCTGGCAGATTGTTCCATACACCCACCACCCTTTGTGTGAAAAAGTTACCTTTTAAATCTTTTCTCCTTCACCTTTAACATTTGTCTTCAGGTCCTCGATCCCCCTACTCTGGGCAAGAGATTCTGTGCATCTACCCGATCTATTCCTCTCATGAATTTATACACATGAGATGAAAGCAGGTTTTAATTTAGTTTAGTTTAGAGATGCAGCGCAGAAACAGGCCCATTCGGCCCACCGAGTCCGCGCCGACCAGCAATCCACGCACACTAACACTACCCTACACACACTAGGGACAATTTTACATTCATACCAAGCCGATTAGTCTGTAAACCTGTGCATCTTTGGAGTGTGGGAGGAAACCGAAGATCCTGGAGGAAACCCACGCAGGTCAAGGGGTATACGTACAAACTCCGTACAGACGCCACCCGTTGTCGGGATGGAACCTGGGTCTCTGGCGCTGTGCGGCAGCAATACTACCGTTGCGCCGCCGTGCCACCCAGAGAACCTGGGAAAGCTCACAGAAAGAAGTGCAAACTCCACACAGACAGCATCAAAGGTCAGGGTGGAAGCTGGGTTCATCAGAGCTGTGAGGCAGCAGCTCTACGAGCTTTGACGTTGTGATCCCCCGTTCCTAGATGCCTTATTCAGCCTGAAATCAGACAGATCAAACTAGAAAATCGTAGGCAATGGTGGGCAACGGTTGAGGAGATTTATCCAAGGGCAACAGGTGAGGCTGTGAAGAATGGGGAATCTTCTACGACTTTTTCTCTCTGGAGCGTTTTCGGAGAACTCTGTCCAAGCTAAGTGTGCAGATAGCCTTATCATCTGAGGGAAAAGAGTGACATGGAAACGTTGCAGGAAACACCAGTGAGCGGCACGGTGGCGCAGCGGTAGAGTTGCTGCCTTACAGCGTTTACAGCGCCAGAGAACCAGGTTCGATCCTGACTATGGGTGCTGTCTGTACGGAGTTTGTTCGTTCTCCCCGTGACCTGCGTGGGTTTTCTCCGGGTACGCCTGTTTCCTCCCACACTCCAAAGACGTACAGGTTTGTAGGCTAATTGTACAAAATTTGTAAAAAAACAGTAAAAAAATTGTATAAAAAATTGGTATAAATGTAAATTGTCCCCTAGTGTGTCCCTAGCGAGAAGTCCCTCTTACCTAGTGTGTGTTGGATAGTGTTAGTGTGCGGGGATCGCTGGTCGGCACGGACTCGGTGGCCAAAGGCAGGGGCCAAATATGCACAAAGTCCAGAAATTATCCCAAGAATGCATAGATTGAAAATAGAGGCAGTGAAACAGAAAACCAAAGTGACAATAGTGGAGACCTAATGCAAAGTATTCTTACAGTCATTGCACAAATGAAAATGCTTCGAAAGGAACTGCAGATTCTGGTTTATACTGAAGATAGACACAAATTGCTGGACTAACAGCGTGTCAGGCTGCATCTCTGGAGACGGGTTTCCTAGGTTTGGTCCTGACCGTTCTGAGTTTAAGTATTTGCACGCAGTTAAGTTGGCAGAATGACTGACGTAATTGCCTAAGAGCATTTTCCCCCAGGATTTCTGCTCACTGTCTTACAAAGAGGAGCAAATATAGAGTAAACAAAAGGAAAATGTTGTTAGCTACATGTAGAAATAGTGTTCCCAAAAGTTAGGATTTAATAAAATGTTAAGAGTGGATAGAGCGGATGTGGAGAGGATGTTTCCACTAGTGGGAGAGTCGAAGACCAGAGGTCACAGCCTCAGAATTAAAGGACGTTCCTTTAGGAAGGAGAATTTCTTTAGTCAGAGGTTGGTGAATCTGTTACTCCTGGCTGAAACCGAGCAGCCATAGTACCCAAACTTTAATCAGGACTCATGTATTGCTAGGCCATTTTGGTCAAGTTTGGTGTGGTCTGTAGAAATAGGACAAGCTTCTGAATGGTGCCAGTAAGTCTGGGGCCCAGATCAGTGTTGCATATTCAATTGACAGATGGATGGGATTTTTGCAGAAGACATCCTAGGAAATGTAAAATGCATGAGGTTAATTGGATAAATGCAAACTAAGTATACATATTGTAAGTAATGTTGCGAGACAGTTACCCTGTTCATTGGTTGAAATGTTGATTGGTTGAAATGTTAAGCCCTTTCTGGTTTGTTTGAATCCCAGGGTAAATGTTGCATTATTCAAGGTTCTGTTAGACCCTTCAGGAAGCTTCACATGCAACAATGTAAGAAGTTTCTGTAATTGGCCTGTATACCCGTTAGTAATGTATTATTGTAATTTGTTATACTTGGTTGGATTGTAAATGTACCACCCCTCTGTAGTTCAGCCCCTCAAGGTTCGGGGACCTATAAAAGGCAGCACCCACGCGGCCCTTTGTCGATCTTCTGGAAGAGCGCTTGAGACTGTGTGACCTTTTGGAGTGTCTCTGCTTGCACGAGGCTTAAAGGCTTGGCCAGGCGGATACAAGGATCGAACCGGCAGTGGTTTAGGTATCGTATAGGGTAATTTGTTGTGCTATCCAAAAATAAAGACTAGTTGTTCCAGTGCTTGAATCAGTGGTTTATTGACTGACCTAGACTGGGGGGAAGCTTAGGAAGAGCTTATTTACAAATCTGTGGAATTCTTTGCCGCAGAAGGCTGCGGAGGCCAAGTCAATGGATATTTTTACAGCAATGAAGGAAAGATTCTTGATTAGTACGGGTGCCAGAGTTTACAGGGAGAAGGCAGGAGAATGGGGTCAGGAGGGAGAGATAGATCAGCCATGATTGAATGGTGGGGTAGACTTGATGGGCCAAATGGCCTAATTCTGCTCCTATCGCTTTTGAGTGGACATATTTCAGTTACGACTGGTAGAAAGAAGATTGAGGTTCGTGTAAGAAGGATATCAAATTAGTTAACTGAGTTGAAGGAAAGTTTAGCTAATAAATTAAAAGAGGTGACAACTGAGGAAAGTGATCCTTGGGGACACTGCAGAACAGAAACCAATTGATAAATGGAGTCTGTTTCTGGAGATGATCACAGAGCCGCAGTGGTATTGCAAGATTTAATGCGACCATGCAGGGGAACCTGGTGGCAATGGAAGACAGATTGGTACCACAACACATACTGATCTGTACTCATTAAGTAACTGGAGGAAGAGCAGCTAGATTTATAATGTGGATACATTTGAGACAGGGCACATTAATAAAGAGCACGGAACATGCCCGTCATGTGAGAGTGCCCATTGTCTGAAGAAGGGTCTCGACCCAAAACGTCGCCCATTCCTTCTCTCTGCCTGCCCCCGCTGAGTCACTCCAGCTCTTTGTGTCTATGCCCATTGTCAAAGATGGAGAGGCAGTGAGAGGATTTACACAGAAACATAGAAAATAGGTGCAGGAGTAAGCCATTCGGCCCTTACTGCCATTCAATATGATCATGGCTGATCATCCAAAATCACTACCCCGTTCCGGCATTTTCCCCCATATCCCTTGATTCCGTTAGCCCTGAAAGCTAAATCTAACTCTCTCTTGAATACATCCAGTGAATTGGCCTCCACTGCCTTCTGTGGCAGAGAATTCCACAGATTCACAACTCTCTGGGTGAAAAAGGTTTTCCTCATCTCACTCCTAAATGGCCTACCCCTTATTCTTAAACTGTGACCCCCTGGTTCTGGACCTCCTCAAAATGGGGTATTATAATTGACCAGGAAAAATATTTTACCAAGTGGGGCTCCTTGCTGTAATGTAATGCTGAATGATCAATGTCCTTCAGAAGCCTCTGGAGATACCAATGCCTCCATTCCCTGGGAGAAATCTGCCATCCCCTCACATTTTTGTTTCATTGACCAGTTAGGGCGCCACGGTGGCACAGCGGTAGAGTTGCTTCCTTACAGCGCCAGGGACTCGGGTTCGATCCAGACTACGGGTGCTTGTCTGCACGGAATTTGTACATTCTTCCCCGTGACCTGCGAGGGTTTTACTCCTCCTAGATCTTCGGTTTCCTCCCACACTGCCCAACGACGTCCAGGTTTGTGGGCAAATTGGATTTGGTATAAATGTAGAATTGTCCCTCGTGTGTGGGATCGCTGGTCGGCGCGGGCTCGGTGGGCCGACGGGGCCTGTTTCCGCGCTGCATCTCTAAACTAAAAAAAACTCAGGCTCATTCTGAAAACACGCCCCTCAGGAGCTGAAAGAGTGCAGGTTTGCGTTGCATTGTCACACTTCAAGTGCTATTTCCAGACATCAGGTCTGTGAGGAATGATGTGTGGGGAAAATCAACGGCAAAGAGTCAGTGTGCATAAAAAGGAATGCAGCATGACAGGGAGACAGCTACATAACACTGTGTTGAGCCAAATGCATTTCACAATTAGAGTGCAGGAGGCTGAGGGGTAATCATGTCATAAGGAATAGGAGTAGAATTAGGCCATTCGGCCCATCAAGTCTACTCCGCCAATCAATCATGGCTGATCTATCTCTCCCTCCTAACCTCAATCTCCTGCCTTCTCCCCATAACCTCTGACACCCGTATTAATGAAGAATCAATACCTATCTCTGCCTTAAAAATATCCACTGACGGCCTCCACAGCCTTCTGCGGCAAAGAATTCCACAGATTCACCACCCTCTGACTAAATCAATTGGAGTGCAGGAGGCTGAGAGGTGTATAAAATCATGAGGGGAATAAATAAGGTGAATGCATAGTCTTTTTCCGCGGGTAGGGCAATCAAGAACAAAAAGGGTATAATGTGTAGGAATGAACTGCAGATGCTGGTTTAAAATGAAGGTAGACACAAAATGCTGGAGTAACTTAGCGGGTCAGGCAGCATCTCTGAAGAGAAGGAATGGGTCTGAAGTCTGAAGAAGGGTCTCGACCCGAACGTCACCTATTCCTTCTCACCAGCGATGCTGCCTGTCCCGCTGAGTTACTCCAGCATTTTGTGTCTACAAAAAGGGCATACATTGGTTTAAGGTGAGGGGGGAACGATATAATAGAAAACTGAGGAAAGAGATTTTGGGGCAGAGATAGATAAATTCTTAATTGGTACGGGTGTCCGGGGTTATGGGGAGAGATAGATCAGCCATGATTGAATGGCGGAGTAGACTTGATGGGCCGAATGCCCTAATTCTGCTCCTATAACTTATGAACTTATGACAGATGGCAGCTTCAACTTTAACTTCAACTTCAGGGCGGCCACGGTGGCGCAGCGGTAGAGTTGCTGCCTTACAGCGAATGCAGCGCCAGAGACCCCGGGTTCGATCCCGACTACGGGTGCTGTCTGTACGGAGTCTGTACGTTCTCCCCGTGACCTGCATGGGTTTTCTCCGAGATCTTCAGTTTCCTCCCACACTCCAAAGACGTGCATGTTTGTAGGTTAATTGGCTTGGTAAATGTAAGAATTGTCCCGAGTGGGTGTAGGAGAGTGCTAGCGTGCGGGGATCGCTGGTCGGCGCGGACCCGGTGGGCCGAAGGGCCTGTTTCCCAGCTGTATCTCTAAACGAAACTTAAACAATACAGTGATCCCTTAGAACTCCGTTGGCATTATAAACCTGATTTTGCATGAATTCATTCATACTGCACAGGCTCAGGGGAATCAAGAAGCAATAGACAATAGACTATTGATGAAGGACATTCTTGCTATTGAGGGAGTGCAGCGTAGATTCACCAGGCTAATTCCCGGGATGAAAGGACTGTTATATGTTGATAGAATGGAGCGGCTGGGCTTGTGTACTCTGGAATTTAGAAGGATGAGAGGGTATCTTATTGAAACATACATGATTATTAAGGGTTGTAGACAATAGACAATAGGTGCAGGAGTAGGCCATTCGGCCCTTCGAGCCATTCAATGTGATCATGGCTGATCATCCTCAATCAGTACCCCGTTCCTACCTTCTCCTCATATCTCCTGACTCCGCTATCTTTAAGAGCCCTATCTAGCTCTCTCTTGAAAGCATCCATACGTTTTAGGTTTAAAGTGAGGGAGTAAAGTTGCTGGTGGGTATGTGGGACGAGCCACCTAAGGAGGCAGTTGAGGCAAGTACTATAACAGCATTTAAAAAACACTTGGACATGTTCATGGACAGGAAAGGTTTAGAGGGATATGGGCCAAACTCAGGCTAACGGGGCAAGCTTAGATGGGGCATCTTATTCGGCAAGGACGAGTTGGACTGAAGAACTTGTTTCCATGCTGTGTGACTTTATGATGCAAATTGAAAATCAAACAGATTGGTGCAGATGAATACCCTACATTTAGATCCGCAATATTTATAGCAGTATAATAAAGTGCAACAGAAAGCTATTTCATTTTGATAATGTGCAAAATTAGCAAAGGAATGAAATTAGTAGGTCTCAACATTTTTTAAATCGGGACACATTTTATGCTGTAGGGTGGTGGATGTATTGTATGAAAAAATGTAGGAACAAGGAACTGCAGATGTTGGCTTACAAAAAAAAAGATACAAAGTGCTGGAGTAATTCAGCAGGTCAGGTAGCATTTCTGGAGAATATGGGTAGGTGACGTTTCAGAGATGCAGCCTGTCTCGCTGAGCTACACCAGGTTTTTGTGTCTATCTTAGTTGACGTTTCAAGTCAATAGACAATAGACAATAGGTGCAGGAGATGGCAATTCGGCCCTTCGAGCCATCACCGCCATTCAATGTGATCATGGCTGATCATCTACAATCAGTACCCCGTTCCTGCCTTCTCCCCATATCCCCTGACTCCGCTATCTTTAAGAGCTCTATCTAACTCTCTCTTGAAAGCATCCTGAGAACCGGCCTCCACCGCCTTCTGAGGCAGAGAATTCCACAGACTCACAACTCTCTGTGTGAAAAAGTTGTTCCTCATCTCCGTTCCAAATGGCTTACCCCTTATTTGTAAACTGTGGCCCCTGCTTCTGGACTCCCCCAACATCGGGAACATGTTTCCTGCCTCTAGCCTTGTCCAAACACGTAATAATTCTTATATGTTTCAATAAGATATCCTCTCATCCTTCTAAATTCCAGAGAAAACAAGCCCAGCCGCTCCATTCTGGGAATTAACCTGGTGAACCTACGCTGCACTCCCTCAATAGCAAGAATGTCCTTCCTCAAATTTGGAGACCTGGTCCCTTCTTCGGACTGAATCCATCGGCATTCTCCGGAGATGCTGGCTGACCCGCGAGAGTTTCTCCACCGCATACTATTCAAGAAGGAACTGCAGATGCTGGAAAATCATCTTTTAGTGGGTGTGTGAGATGGACTTTCAATGCGAGCTGATAGTGCGGAAGCAATTAATGAGTATAAAGAGATAGATGGAGCAACATTTGATTATTAATGCGAGTACAAATCATGGGTGTAAGCTCATGGAAATATAATTAAACATTCTCAGCGACATTATTATTCCTCAGTTGCTGAGTCGATGGAAACTGTTGAGCCAAGGAAGGCAATCAGTCAAAGATAAATAACAGGAGGTGTTAAGTTGGTTAGATATTAATGGAGTAATGCTTGATTTACCCGTTGGAGATGTATACACAATGCCCTAAAGGAAAGTTCGGTGTGATTTAAGTAACTTGGGGAGAATGAGTATCTGTGGATTGTGCAAGAGAATTGGTTCATGAATTAAAAAGATCCCCCTCAATAAATATAAAGGAAGCTCGCATTTACCATTAAATAAAATGCCAATCCCTTCCATTATCATAACTATCAAATGTTACTGCCTTCGATTATGTGCGTGAAATATTTCTTCTCCAGACCAGTTTCATGTCAGGGATATTGGCCCGAGCAATTTATCCCCCCAAACCCCCTCTCCCCAGCCCCAAATCCCAACAATTAATTTTGTGACACCAGGGTCTGTAGATGGTGTGATCTGAAGCAAAAACTATGCTGCTGGAGTAACTCAGCAGGTCAAGCAGCATCTGTGGAGGCAGAGTAATAGACAATAGACAATAGGTGCAGGAGTAGGACATTCGACCCTTCGAGGCAGCACTTCTATTCACTGTAATCATGGCTGATCATCCACAATCAGTAGCCCGTTCCTGCCTTCTCCACATTTCCCTTGACTCCGCTATCTTTAAGAGCTCTATCTAACGCTCCCTTGAAAGCATCCAGAGAACCTGCCTCCACTGCCCTCTGAAGCAAAGAATTCCACAGACTCACCACTATCTGTGAGAAAAAGTGTTTCCTCGTCTCCGTTCTAAATGCCTTACCCCTTATTCTTAAAATGTGGCCCCTGGCTCTGGACTCCCCCAACATCGGGAACATGTTTCCTGCCTCAAGCGTGTCCAATCCCTTAATAATCTTTCAATAAGATCCCTTCTCATCCTTCTAAATTCCAGTGTATACAAACCCAGTCGCTCCAATCTTTCAGCATATGACAGTCCCGCCATCCCGGGAATCAACCTCGTAAACTTACGCTGCACTCCCTCAATAGTAAGGATGTCCTTCCTCAAATCTGGAGACCAAAACTGCACAAAGTACTCCAGGTGTGGTCTCACCAGGGCCCTGTACAACTGCAAAAGGACCTTGGCCCTATACTCACTTCCTCTCGTTATGAAGGCCAACATGCCATTTGCTTTCTTCACTGCCTGCTGTGCCTGCATGCTTACATTCAGTGACTAGTATTGATGGTGATTCCTGATGTTTCCACCCGAAACCTTGACTACCTATCTGTCTGCCACTACTGATGCTGCCGGACCCACTGACTCCCTCCAGAATCATGGTTTTTGAAATTAATTTTGTGATATTGCATTGTCTTTTGCTATGGAAAGAAACGGACGTCAAGCCTATCTTCATAATGATCTGCTTTGATTGCCTCAATATTATTTTAGTCTAGAGGGCGTAATAGAACAGACGGTATGGGAAGAACCAAGATAAGTGGTATCCTTTTTTTGAGGGAAAAGGTACCAAGATAGGATGGCACAATGGTGGTGCAGCGGGTTCGATCCTGCAATCTGATAGTGGCAGTGTGGAGTTTGCATGTTCTCACTGTGACCACGTGGGTTTCCTCCGGGTGCTCTAGTTTCCTCCCACTTTCCAAAGACGTGCAAGTTTCAAGGTTAATTCTAGGTGCTTGAAATATGTTCCTGATGTTGGGGGGAGTCTAGAACCAGGTGTAAGAATGAGGGGTAGGCCATTTAGGATTGAGATGAGGCAAAACTTTTTCACCCAGAGAGCTGTGAATCTGTGGAATTCTCTGCTACAGAAGGCAGTGGAGGCCAATTCACTTATTCAAGAGAGAGTTAGATAGAGCTCTTAGGGCTAATGGAATCAAGGGATGATCAGCCCTGATCACATTGAATGGCGGGGCTGGCTCGACGGGCCGAATGTCCTACTCCTGCACCTATTTTCTATGTTTCTAATTGGCTATTGTAAATTGGCCTCAGTGTGTAGTGGGATAACTACTGTGAGCGGGTGATCAATGGTCAGCATAGACCCGATGGGCCAAAGGGCCTGTATCCCTAAACTAAACTAAACTAAACTAAACCTACAAGGGTCAGGATATAACTTGCCAACTACTTGCTTTCAAGAAGCAGCTTTGGCTACCTTGAACATCCAGCAGAAAGTCCATCGCAGACTGGGTGCAATTACTCTCAGGAAAGGAGGTGCCAGTTATTTGCCTTCCATCACAGTGGGGAATGTGAGGTCGCTGAAAAAACAAGATGGACGCGCTGCCTGCACTGGCGAAGGCTCGGAGGGAGTGCCGTGAGTGCGGTGATCTCGGTGTTTTGCGGGGACATGGCTCCATGAGGACATCCCGGAGTCGAGTGCGAGTGTGGATGGCTTTCTGAGTGTTCGGGCGGACGGGGACTGCAGAGAGAGTGACAGCGGTCAGTATCACGGTAGAATTGCCAACTGTCCCGTATTAGCCGGGACATCCCGTATTTTGGGCTAAATTGGTTTGACTGTCCTTGTCCCGTATTTGACTGCTACTACTCGGGTCGAGGGGACTGTCGGGTCAGAGCGCCGCGTCCGGCCCCGCCTCACCCGTCCCGACGTAGTGCAGCCCATGGAGTGCAGCAGCAGCAGCAGCAGCGCCTCGCCCGTGGCCCTGTCGGTCGGTCGGTCGGCAGCCCGGCCAGCTGTCCGACCTTCGGACCTTCGCTTACCGCCGACACCACCACCACCCCTCCTTCTCATGGCCGATCATCGGTTCATGAGTTGGATGGGGCGCAGGATTTTGCGGGCGACGTCGCGCGGCCCGGGCCAAAACTCCTCAGCTGGCCCGCCGGCTGGGCTTTGTGTGCAGTCCAGCACCCGGGGCCCAACTCATCATTCACCCAGCCACGGCCGAGTCGGTCAACGAATTGCCGTGGGGAATTTGTCCCGTATTTTGACCTTTTGTCCCTTATTTGGGAGTGAGAAAGTTGGCAACCCTACATCACGGTGAAGGAGCGTGTGTGTGGCCCAGACATTGAACTGATGGCTGTGGGTCTCCCCTTATGCTGTGTGCCCTGGGGATTCTCACACACTGCTGTGGTAGCTGTTTAAGTCTATGATTAGTTTTTCTGTGGTTATGTATCTTGTTGCTTTTTTGTATGACTGTTTGGCAAATCAAATTCCTTGTTTGTTTATATACTTGGCTAATAAATTAATTGCAATTTAATTTACAATTTTAATGAATTAGAAAAATGCCTCCACATTGTATCTCAGGTTTGCATGGGTCAACTTTGTAACTGAGACTTGGAAGATTAGCACCTACACTAAATATCTTTCTCTGTGCACATTTTCATGCACAAAGCAAATCAGTTTAATCAGACTCTCTGGGCCAAACGCAGGCAGGTGGGACTAGTGTAGATGGGATGTGTTAGTCGGTGTGGGCAAGGTGGGCCGATCGGCCTGTTTCCTTGTTGTGTGACTCCGTGAATCTCTGTGAAGGCTCTCGACCCAAAGCCACATCCTCCAAAGATGCTGCCAGACCCACTGAGCTACTCCACCACTTTGTGCTTTAAAAAAAAATATCAAAATCCCTGAATGGGTATTATAATCTGGTACTTATGAATGGGTCACTTCTCCGTGGATTGTCACCTTGTCGTGGTGGAGAACCTTGTGTGGACCTGAGATCCTGAGAGCGATACTGCCTGGAGCTATGCTCCTGGTATGGCCACCCATGGCGGTAAGGTCGAGGGGGAGGTCTCTGACAAAGAGCAATCCAACCAAGACCTCAACGGTGAAACAGGCGGAGGATGGTGGCTGACTTTAGTGGAGCGTCACAAAGGGTGGGAAGGCGGATGAAGGCTGCAGCAGAAAAGGGTCTCCGGTCGTCCTGGACTCCATGCCACTGGATCCTGACCCAGATCTGTCAAGGACCATGGGGTGAGTGTCTGTGCACCAGTCTCCCCACGTTAAACAAAGTCACGCACTGGCATCCTCCATAGAGGGAATAGCACCCTGGAGACACCCATGGTCAGCCGTGACCGAAAGGGGCCGAAGAAGAAGTTGAATGGGTCAGGTTGGGTGTAAAATACAAGGAGACATTCGGAAATATTGATGTCGTGACTTGCATTAAATGAACTTACATTGCTGTGCATGTGCAAGTTACTCATTTAATGCAAGTAATATCACAATCATATCAGTATAAAGAAGGGTCTCGACCCGAAACATCGCCCATTCCTTCTCTCCAGAGATGCTGCCTGTCCCGCTGAGTTACTACAGCATTGTGTGACTGCTCACAATCATATCATTTGTATTGCATCAGTTCGCTTGTACAAAGCCTGTACTCTGCACAGCTAGATTAAGGGACTACATTTTGGGACGATTGTCAAAGTCTGAGTGAAATATAGAGGAGATTTACAAGAATGGAATTGGGAAGGTGAGATTTTAATTTGTGTGGAGAGACAAGCAACAGATCGAAGAAGGATATGGGGCTAAACGCAGGCAGATGGGACTAGTGTAGATGGGGCATGTTGGTCGGTGTGCGCAGGTTGGGCTGATAGGCCTGTTTCCACACTGTATGGGTCCATGACTCACAATGACTACTGGAGTCATAGAGTAATACCATGTGGAAACAGGCCCTTCGGCCTAACTCGCCCACACCGGCCAACAATGTCCCATCTACCCTAATCCCACTTGCCTGCTCTTGGTCCATAACCCTCCAAACCTGTCCTATCCATGTACCTGTCCAACTGTTTCTTAAACAATGTGATAGTCCCAGCCTCAACTACCTCCTCTGGCAGCTTGTTCCATACACCCACCACCCTCTGTGTGAAAAAGTTACCCCTCGGATTCCTATTAAATTTTTTCCCCTTCACCTTGAACCTATGTCCTCTGGTCCTCGATTCCCCTACTCTGGGCAAGAGACTCTGTGCATCTACCCGATCTATTCCTCTCATGATCTTATACATCTCTATAAAATCTCCCCTCATCCTCCTACGCTCCATGGAATAGAGACCCAGCCTACTCAACCTCTCCCTATAGCTCACACCCTCTAGTCCTGGCAACATTCTCGTACTAAGAGACACAGGGAACTGGTCTCTTAAGAAAAATCACACAGTGTTTTCGCAACTCTCGATTAGAACGTGCATTAGGGGTTATGGGGAGAAGGCAGGAGAATGTACCTTTCACTGTACCTTAGTTGGTACATGTGACAATAAAATGACCTTGAAACCCTTGAAACCTTAAAGGGAGAGACAGATCAGCCAAGACTGAATGGCGGGGTAGACTTGATGGGCCGAATGGCCTATTTCTGCTCCTATCACTTACGAACATGAACTCAGCTGATCAGGAATCTGTCAATCTCTGCCTTAAAAATATCAATTGACTTGGCATTCACGGCCTTGTGTGGCAATGAATTTTCTGAAGACATCGTTCAGACCCAGGAGAATGCAATTGAAAGGCAGACCGTGAATATATTTAGGAATAATTATGTGGCACTGATTTTACAGCCTTGAAACTATGTCAAGGGATTAGAAAATTGATATAATGAAAATATATATCAATTTATTTACTTTCAGGCCCCTTTGGACGCCTTCACTCAGATAGCCTGATCCATAATAATGTTAACCTTTCAGGATCAAAGACTGAAATGCAATCGCAGTGTTTAATCGGGAATTTATCAAGAATTTACTGGGGCAAAATAACATGTCCAAGGCAATCTCTATGTAAATAGAGCAGATTCGTGTCAATTCAGATGCAAATGACAATTGATTGAGATGCTTGCAAAATGAATTTCAGACTGGAAGCACCAGATGTGAAATACAGGAATGAATTAAAATGTTTGACTACAGCATTGAACACTGACGATCTGATTATTTTCAAATTTGTTTTTAAATGCCATTTTGATTTAACAAGAAAATGCTTCCAAGTCAACAGAAATTGAGATGATGTTGCCAGGACTAGAGGGTGTGAGCTATTGGGAGTGGTTGAGTTGGCTGGTATCTATTCCTTGGAGCGCAGGAGGATGAGGGGCGATCTTATGGAGATGTACAAATTCATGAGAGGAATAGATCAGGTAGATGCACAGAGTCTCTTTCCCAGGGTAGGGGAATCAAGGACCAAAAGACATAGGTTTAAGGTGAAGGGGAAAAGATTTAATAGGAATATGAAGGGTAACTTGTTCACACAAATGGTGGTGGGTGTATGGAACGAGCTGCCAGTGGAGGTAGTTGAGGCTGGGGCTATCCTAATGTTTATGAAACATTTAGGCAGGTACGTGAATAGGACAAGTTTTGAGAGACATGGGCCAAATGCAGGCAG
The DNA here is from genome assembly GCA_038087875.1 of Malacoraja senta. Classification (NCBI taxonomy): domain Eukaryota; kingdom Metazoa; phylum Chordata; class Chondrichthyes; order Rajiformes; family Rajidae; genus Malacoraja; species Malacoraja senta. Next base: position 3,307,753 of record CM075978.1, read on the forward strand.
GTGGGACTAGTGTAGATGGGACATGTTGGTCGGTGTGGGCAAGCTGAGCCGAAGGGCCTGTATCCACGCTGTATCACTCTACGATCCTAACTTGAGATGCATCTTCCAAAATACAGGCCAAGCCATCTGCCTCTTGAGATTTCAGTTGAATTATGGTACGCTTGCCTTCATCAGTCGGGACATTGAGTGCCACAGTCAAGAAGTTCTTGAGCTTTATGAAGAGTTTGTTAAGCCGCCTTTAATTGGAGGTGCCAAAGCTGTGGTTTAGCTGGGCTTCAGCTGAATTCTTCAACAGGGTGAAACAAAATAGGGTTGAAAGTCCAGGATGTTCTTCATTGCAGATTGTTTCCGCAGGAGCCTTGTATCGTGCACAAGGTCATGAGAAGAATAGACAGGGTAAATGCACAGCCTTTCACCCAGAGTAGGGGAAATCGAGAGCCAGTGGACATAGGGGGGTGGGAGATTGCAACCCTCACGTGGGTCCGCCCTGTTTCGACGAATGCAATCAACCTGGCGTGCACAATCAAATAAGATCAAATCGAACAAGTTGAACTACAACTTTAGGCTGTGCACGCCACACGCAAGAAGACGAGGAAGAAGTGGACATAGGTTTAATGTGAGGGGAGGGGGAGATTTAATAGGCACCCAAGTGGTAACACAAAAGGTGGTAGATATATGGAACGAGGAGGTCGTTGAGGCATCTACCATCGTTGAGGTAAAGAGACATTTGGACAGGTACACGGCTAGGACAGGTTTAGAGGGATATGGACCAAACGCAGGCAGGTGTGACTGGTGTCGATGGGGCACGTTGGTCGGAGTGGGCAAGTTGAGCCGAAGGGCCTGGTACCACACTGTATGAATCTATGACTATGTATCAGTGCAGGAGCATCCTTGAAAATAAGGTCAATGGCATGGAAAAATAATTCTCAAATCCAAGGATCGTATTATTATGGTGTAACAGAATATCAATGTTATCACTCCTATCTTGCCAATCCACAACGCCATTTTGCCAAAGCCTATTTATTATCCCAGTAGCTTTGTCAATTATATGTATAATCACCTGCAGATTAACTCATCAGCCATTTGTCTGTGAATATCCTTGTACTGTAATCTTTCATTGGAACAAATCCAGACATCTTTAAAATTAAATATGCCTTCTTGCAATACTCTCTGGGGACAGGTGAGTGAATTATTAACACTATTTGTAACTCAAACGTGATTAACATTCAGATATCTAGAGGTTCTAGTGTACCAATTAGATCAGGCAGGGAAGGTAGACACAAAATGCTGGGGTAACCCAACGGGTCAGGCAGCATCTCTGCAGAGAAGGAATTCACCCACGACACAGAAATCACGTTCATAAGTTATAAGGGCAGATGTAGGCCATTCGGCCCATCAGGTCTACTCCACCATTCAATCATGGCTGATCTATCTCTCCCTCTCAACCCCATTCCCCTGCCTTCTCCCTATAACCCCTGACACCCGTACTAATCAAGAACCTGTTAATCTCCGCCTTAAAAATAACAATCCATGAATGAGTTGCAAGGCCTATTCTATTTTCTCTAATGTATCAAAAATGACCCAAGATGCAGCTATTGTTTTTCATTTCAGATAAAAATATTTTTAAATTAAAATAATGCTGAAAACCCCCCCCAGCATTATACTGTACCATTGCATAGCCAGCCAAGATCTGTTGACTAACATGTTTCTCAAATATGTGGCCTGAACACCAATTAAGATAAAAACTATTTGAAGGTGACGACCAAAAGTCTGGATTGGTGCCTCTGTGATCTTGTCAGTACTCCTTTAAGTCGTATCCTCGGAGTCCGAGGTTCCCAAAATGGCATGGAACAGTCCATGTCCATCCATTCATCTGTCAGATTTGTGGCCATCAGTGGCTGATTAAGCAGCCATGGCAAGGAAATTACATTAAGAGAATCCAAAGTGAATTAGAATAAAATGCCATTGATTGAAATAAATCCTCCCGTGAATGTTATTTAAAATATATGGGAGGTTCTGTTTAAGGAATCAACAACCATAGGACATAGGTTTAAGGTGAAAGGGGGAATGATTTAATCGGAGTTGGGGGTAGCTTTTTCACACAAAGGGTGGTGGGTGTATGGAACGAGCTGCCAGAGGAGATAGGTGAGGCAGGGACTATTGCAATGTTTAAGAAACAATTAGAAAAGTACATAGATAGGACAGGTTTAGAGGATGTGAGCTAAACAAAAGGCAGGTGGGACAAGTGAAGATGGGGCATGTGGTCGGCATGGGCAAGTTGGGCCGAAGGGCGTGTTTCCACGCTGAATGACGTAATGACTTACACCAAGTGTTTTTGTATCGAAACATCCTCCTTAAATCGAGTTAATGCACTTGATGACACCGTTAAATTGTCTTTTTAAGCTGGAGTCAAAAGTTTGCCGGGAAGCTTTCTGCCGGACGCAGAAGACTTGGTTAAAGTCAAGACGCCCAATTAATTGAGTTTTCTGAAATTACCAATGATTTCTACTTTATTACATGCACTGCCTGCAGAGTGTGGTTTTTTTTGCACCATCTGCTCTGCCTCAGAAAATTAATTTCACTGAAGTTAAAGGATGCATGTTTCAGAAGCGGATTACTGCGTGTACGTGCCATGGCATTGCCAATTTAGGTCATGCAACCAAGGATACATTTCTACCCCCTAATGTTGCATTTCTTTAGGAGATATTGATCATGGTGAACATCAGTGATAGGAAGACTGCAACAAAAAAAATGCTAATGGATCGTTGCCAAAAGGAATTTAGAAGCGCAAGCTGTTGGAGCAATAACAATCTACCTGAAGTCTCCTGGGCATTAACTTGTAAATACTGATCGACTATAAATCTATAACAGTTCATGGCTTCTAAACTATATGGGGATATCAGTGGTACTGTACATCAGCGATAAACTGCAAGCATTCCTGAAAGTAGATCTTCACTAAAATATCTATTGGTTCCACAAAAGAAAACAAACATTTTCCGATCACTGTTTAAAAAGCTCCTTTTGAAAGGTGCATTTTAGTCATAACTTTTAACCACAATGAGAGCAAGCTGTATTCTCCCGGGCTAATAATAAAAACACCCGTGTTGAAAAGCAAAGAATTCACAGGAAGGAAGTGTTTTGTTAAATTGTTTCACTCATCTGAATAAGGCACAAGTTCATTCAACAAGTACCAAGTCTTATGAAATATCTGCAATGAAGTTTCCTGGAAAGCCACACAAAGTTCAGCGATCAAGCCTTCTGTTCCCAATCTTTAGCGATTCGACTTTTATCAACGATGAACCTTCTTTCCTACACATTGAATGCTCTTTAAAAAAGATTCTCACTAACCATTTTTGCTGGGGGTGGGATGTGTTATTTTTTTTAACTGAACCAAAGAAACGTATAGGAACAAGACCAGAGAAGTACAACTTACTGAAATAAATCATTGCTTCTCTGTCACTTACAATGAATGTATGGGAAATGTGAACTCGTCACTGTTTTCCAGTTTTTTTGTTCCACTAACAGCACTTCAAATCATTTCTGATTCTTCAGTCATAAGAAACTCCTGAGCCAAGTGCGTGGAACTGATTAATGACCTGAGCTGTAGGTCTAAATGAGATGTCACCATCCTGCCCTGTGAGACCAGCTGATGGGCCAGCACAGTTTTGGCGCAATATTGCGCGATGGAACCTTTTGTTTTCTTGCAGAATTATTTTTTTTCCGCTCCTGAAAGATATCTCCCAAGAAGACTAGTAACTGATGGCGTGGTGAGACCCAGGCACAAACATGTGGCCCCCATCTCCATGGCGAATGGGTCAACTTGATGTCTACTTATCCAAGTACACTTGGCATTCAACTTGTACACAAATCAATCCAGTGGAATTGATTTGAACCGGTATCACCACATGATATCTTGTTCTAAGTTTGGATCAAATAGATATGGAATGCACAAACAAGAAAACAACTGAAGTATACACTTGAGGAAAACACACTGTTGTAATCACTAAAAAAACTGTTGATTTTCTGCTGAAGAGGAGACACACGCCAACAGTCGTCATGTTGGTAGCAACACTGTTTTTTTAGATGGGTAAAGTATGAAACAGCATGACAAGGCGAGGAGCTACAATACCAAACGTATATACAGAGACATCCTAACGGCAGTCGATGCCCAATCGTTCCAGGCGAGTGCTATATTATGAAATGATGCAATTGAGTTAGATTAAAAATCAAAGAACAATCACATACAAAAATGCATTAAAATTCTCTTGTCATTTGCCTGGGGTTTCAGTAAATTGAAAAACATCCGACATTCCAGTTCTACACTGACACATACTTGCAAACAGAGCAACTTCTTAAACCGATTTATACTTTCAGCTCAAGATATTATCATTAACATAATCCCCGAAAATATTCAATGAAACATTAAAGCAACTAGGACATTTTGAAGCGAATTCCATGAGAAACAAAACTTAAAGAAGAAAACATAAATGCACACTTGTTTTGGAAAAATCAACACTACTTAAATATGGATGGGTGGGTATGAACATAATAGAAACTTTCAGTTAGCTTAATCAAGGGTGAAATTCAAGATATCTTATCATTAGATGTGCATGGGGTGATACTTCTGATGGTTCTAGCTGGTCTTCTCCGGTGTTTATTGTTCATCTTTAACTTTTGATCAGTGAATGTTTCCGGGGAGACCAAAGTTTAGGACATCTCGCTAACCCATCATTATCATGTGTTTTTTTTTGTATTAAAATTAATTTATTTAATTGCGATCACGATACAAAAACAAAACCGCGGTGACACACCCACCACCATAGTACAAAATCACCAAATTATCTGGGGTTGGGAGATTGCGACCTTCACCCTGTGGTCCACCCTGTTTCGACAAATGCAATCAACCTGGCGTGCACAAACAGAAGATCAAACAGAACAAGTTGTCTTACAACTTGAGGCTGTGCACGCCTTACGCAAGAAGATCTAGACACTAAATTTTCAGACAACTATGTTACAATCATCACAAATATACTAAATAACTACAATACAACTATATCCCTCTCTAACACCACCCGGGCGCGGACGTAACCCCGGAAAAGGGGCAAGCATCTGGCTCGGGCAAAGCCCTCTTCCGCCTGGCGCCGCGACTCTCGGATGGCCAGCTTGGCCAACCCAACCAGGACATCTTCAGCCCTGCCCACTCCCTAGATCCCATCACCAGTCCTCCGGTCGCTGACAGCAGAGCCCCTCCTTCCCCTACCGATCCCTCGTTGTCAGGTTTAGCATGGAGCCGTCCAGGTTTCGAAATTAGAGCTCATTTTTACGTTCTCCCTGACCAAAAACCACGAGGCAAAGTTTAAAACAATGTAATTGAAACCTCAACTATGATGCGTTATCACAGAGCACAGATGGGTGACAAAATCCACGAAACCACTTGGCGAATCACAGGTTCAAACCGTTAAATTTCCACAGAATAAAGGGCCTGTCCCACCTTTCACGACCTAATTCACGACCTCTGCCAAGTTTGCCCTTGACATGCTCGCAGCATGGTCGTCACGAGGTTGTAGGAGATCGTAGGTAGGTCGTGATGCTAGTCGTAGCTACTTGTGGCATCAAGTAGGTCGGGGCGTTTTTTCTAGTCTGATGAAAAATGTCCACGAGTAAAAAAGGTCGTGAATTAGGTCGTGAAAGTGGGGCAGGCCCTTAATGGATTTATTTTAATCCAATATGAACATGTTACTACGTGTTAATGTAAACATGTGTACGTTGAATAGTAGGAAAAGGCTTTGTCTCACCTTCAGTGCAGTACCTCCCCACATATCCCGTGGTGGAACAGTCACAGGAAACCTCAGCTTCGACCAAAGAGCAAATCCCACCATTTTCACATGGGTTTTCCGTGCAAAGGCCTTCCTTGACCAGCTTTACAAACTGGCTCCCCAAGAGCAACGGTGCAGTGTCCCCATACTTCAAGTCTTCAATATATCCCTTGAAAGGAGGTTTGTCTTGTATGGTGTTCAGAGTTAGCGCGGACTTGCGGATATCCTGTGGGACGCCTCCGATGAACAGGTCGCTGACTATCTTCATGTACTGCCGCTGAGGCTGGACTTCGGCCGACCGAGTTTCGCCGTCCAACACGAGGACTGTTCTCAAGTTGTTGCGTGAGACCATGAGGAAGTGCCACTTGTCGTCATTCACCAGCTTGTCCATGCCGAGCTGGGTCTCGAAGCAGTCGATGCTAAACTTGAGTTGGACTTTCCCCTCCGCGATCATCAGCTGGACAAAGTCGCAGTAGCCGCCGTCGTCGAAATACAGCAGCAGGGCGCCAGAGAGCTCGGTCTTAAACTGGAAGCTGAGATCACTCCTGGTGCTGGCGTCCCACCGGGCGTAGCGGGTCCACAGTCCTGGCGCTCCCGTGAATTCAATGCCCAGGCAGAGCCCGGCTAGCGAACTTAGCAACAGCACGAAGCAGAAGGAATCCATGCTGATCATGATGCCAGGTGCACGCGAGTGCGTAAAGTCCTGGAGTGAACAAGGGGCGGGGGGGGGGGGGGGGGGGTGGGGGGAGAACAAAGTATATAAAACCGTTCACAAAAAAAGTGCAAGTTTGTCAGTGGGGGATCAAAAATCCACAATGACGGCAAACGCTCATCCGCCAGGTGATTTCAAAGGTCACGACCACAGTGTCGGTGAGGTCAAATCAAAGGTGTTCGTCCAACAACGGGAGAGCCTTTGGTTCCTGCGCTTTTAGCTGTCGTCAGCCGGCATCAGCTCATTCAGGGCAAACTTCTAATGAGAGGCGATGGCAAATTGTGAATGTGCTGAAGTCTTCAGCGGATGGCTGGCAACCAAACAAGTAAACTGGGACTTCAGTCAATCCTCAACCTGTCGAGACTAATTCTGCCATCTAGAGTGAAGAGGCACAATTTTGGCTGCGATTTTTTTTTAAAGCAGTTCGCAGATTAAGCCTCTTACATCACTTTTTGCACGCCGTGGCTCGATTCCACAGAGGCCACATGATGCCTGAATGCATTTGTCGTTGCCACCATCTCAAAGGAAGCCACGATCAGCCTCACAACCTGTAAACAAAAAAATTTAAAACACACCATTAAAAAAAATCCTTTAAAATCTGCATAATGCCACATCAATCGCATTTTCCTCAGACTGTGTGCTGATTGTGCTCGAATATACCGCAATCATAATAAGTAACAAATTTAGCTCCGATTAGCAAATTTATTCTGTTGCGAAAACCCGTAAGGATAGTGTAATCTGCACAAATGCACAACTCTATCAAAATCCTCTCTGGAAACACATAAACTCCAATGTGATTGAGGCAGTGCAGCGTAGGTTCACGAGATTAATCCCTGGGATGGCGGGACTGTCATATGAGGAAAGATTGAAAGGACTAGGCTTGTATTCACTGGAGTTTAGAAGGATGAGGGGGGATCTTGTAGAAACATATAATATTATAAAAGGACTGGCCAAGCTAGATGCAGGAAAAATGTTCCCAATGTTGGGCGAGTCCAGAACCAGGGGGCCACAGTCTTAGAATAAAGGGGAGGCCATTTAAGACAGAGGTGAGAAAAAACGTTTTCACCCAGAGAGTTGTGAATTTGTGGAATTCCCTGCCACAGAGGGCAGTGGAGGCCAAATCACCGGATGGATTTAAGAGAGAGTTAGATAGAGCTCTAGGGGCTGGTGGAATCAAGGGATATGGGGAGAAGGCAGGCACGGGTTATTGATTAGGGACGATCAGCCATGAATGGCGGTGCTGGCTCGAAGAGCCGAATGGCCTCCTCCTGCACCTATTTTCTATGTTTCTATGACAGTGCAATCTGCACAAATGCACAGCTCTATCAGAATCCTCTCTCTGGAAACAAATAAACTCCATTGCATTAACATTGCTGCAGAACGTGACATTCTGGTCTGATTCACCATGAGAACAATTCAGGGCCCAAACAGAAAACATCAGAAGCTGAAAAATATTCTCAGCCAAAGATTTCTGAAGCACCATAAAGTGTGTTTGTAAATATCCACTTTCTTGGCTCGATTCGAATTGAGATATATTCCCATTTGCTGGCACCAGGAACAAACTTGCACTTCATATAAATCTGTATGTGTTCGCGAGATGGCCATTATGTCTATGATGACTTCTTGATACCGTAACCAACGAGCCCCACTCCGCCATTCTTTCCTCAAGGACTTGCAAAATAGATTTTATTTTAAAGCATTTCCTTTTGAAAATGACTCCTGCAATTGCTTTCACTGCCCAGTGGAATGCACACGTCCAAGAGTTACTGAGTGACAGATGGCGCAACATTTGTCAATACATTTCGCTGTTGGAATCCATGAGGAACCCAGTCTTGCTGGAGTTCTGCTGCTTGATGCAGGGTAATGCCACTGAGATCCTTAGCCAGACCACACCTGCCTTATTGATATTAACCCTTCTGATCTCAAATGGATTCTAAGCCTGAGGAGTAGAAGGGAAAGGGGAAGTAAGCTTTATCAGAATTATTATAGACAATAGACAATAGGTGCAGGAGTAGGCCATTCGGCCCTTCGAGCCAGCACCGCCATTTAATGTGATCATGGCTGATCATCCCCAATCAGTACCCCCTTCTCCCCATATCCCCTGACTCCGCTGTTTTTAAGAGCCCTATATAGCTCTCTCTTGAAAGCATCCAGAGAACCTGCCTCCACTGCCCTCTGAGGCAGAGAATTCTACATTATGGCAATAAGTTTAGTTTAGTTTCAAACATTACACCTAGAAGAGATAAGACTCCTCCTGGCAGGTAAACCAGATCACTTCCATCTGACGTGGTCGGCATTTATAGAATTATTACAAATATAGGGTGCAAAGGTACTTTAAAAAAACTGAGGTCGGGTAGGGGGGGGATGAAAATTGGAGATTTGGTATGTCCCATTTGCGGGATGCTTATAAAAAAGGTATTTGTTCTTCTCTTTTTCCTTTCTCTTTTTCTTCTTCTTTTCTAGGGTCTACTTCTAACTCTTTTTCTTATAGGGTCTTTGTTCTTTCTTGTTGTCACATTTTTTGTTGTTTTTTTTACACTTTCACCTTTTCCTTCACTTTCCTCTTTCTCTTAATCTTATCCTCTCCCTTTATCAATGTAAAAAAAACAAAAAACGGAGTACATTAATTGTAATAAATATATGACGAGTACTAATGGATGTGGTTGTAACGTAATGTGCTTCTAATAAATAAAATAAAAAAATAAAAAAATTAAAAAAAATTAAAAAAGTTTAGTTCAGTTTAGTTTAGAGAGACGGCGCGGAAACAGGCCCTTCGTCCCAGCGAGTCGGCGCCGACCAGCGATCCCCGCACATTAACACTACCCTACACACTCTGGGAGCAAGTTTACATTGATACCAAGCCAATTAACCTACAAAACTGTGCGTCTTTGGAGGTGTGGAAGGGAACCGAGGATCTCGGAGAAAACCCACTCAGGTCACGGGGAGAACGTACAAACTCCGTGCAGACAAGCACCAGAAGCCAGGATTGAACCCGGGTCTCTGGCGCTGTCAGGCAGCAACTCTACCACTGTGCCACCGTTCCGACCGCAATCGGAGGTAAAGGGGAAAGTAAGCTTTTTTCAAAATTATTCTGCATTATGGCAACGTTGAGTTGAGATTAGTTTATTGTCACGTTTACCGAGGTACAGTGAAAAGCTTTTGTCGTGTGCTAACCAGTCAGTGGAAACACGATACATGATTTCAATCGAGCCGTCCACAGTGTACAGATATATGATGAAGAGGATCATGTGTAGTGCAAGATAAAGCCAGTAATAACTAAAGATAGTCTGAGGGTCATCAATGAGGTAGATAGTAGTTCAGCACTGCTCTCTGGTTGTGGGAGGATGATTCAGTTGCCTGATAACCGCTGGGAAGAAACTGTCCCTGAATCTGGAGGTGTGCGTTTTCACACTTCTGTACCTTTTGCCTGATGGGAGAGGGGAGAAGAGGGAGTGGCCGGGGAACGACTCGTCCTTGATTATGCTGCCGGCCTTGCCGAGGCAGCGTGATAAATTGGAATAAATTGGAAAGAGTGTAAAGAAGATTTAAGTTGGAAGGAAAGAGAGGTGATTTAACCTTCCGATAACAGTGTCGGTTAGGTCACAAAGTCTTGGAGTGCAGGAGGCTAAGGGGTGATCTTATAGAGATGCATAAAATCACGAATACATAGGTTGAATGCTCGAGTGCTGGAGCAGCTGGAGCAACTCAGCGGGACAGGCTGCATCTCTGGAGAGAAGGAATGGGTGACGTTTCGGGTCGAGAGCCTTCTCCAGACTCAAAGTAGGGGGAATCTAGGGGGGACGTTTTTACTCGCGGGCATTTTTCAGCATGTTGAAAAATACGCCGCGACCTAGCTGAGGCCTTCAAGTACGCGGGGACAACTCTCGAGCATGAAGGAGAGTCACAAAGACCTCCTAGTAACTTTTGAACTCGGGGATTAGGTCGTCGCAGTGGGACAGCCCCTTAACTCCAACAGTGTCACCTGCGGATGTGATATTGAACCACAAACAATGGAACACCTGCTGAAATACCCTCAACTGGGAAACCAATGCACAATGAGGATGGCGAGAAGTGTGTGTTCAGCTCTGGCCGAACAATGTCTAATCTTGTGATGTGGAATCGATTCAAGGTTTCTACCTATTGACAGGCATTTCTGTATTTTTAATTCAAAATTAAATAAAGTTTAAAGTTCATTTACTTTCGGACCAAAATGGACAATGTTAACTAAAATCTGTCATCTCAAAGACCTGACCCCCTCCCCCCACCCCCTCACCTTGAACCACCTTTCCACCTAGCCCAGGCAAGTGTAGGGATATGGGAGCTGTGGGTGGTGACTGCCATGAGGAGCCCTGATCACCGCCAAACATTTTCAACACCCCTTTTAAACCATGTGTATTACGTCATGAGAGGAATAGATCGGATAGATGCATGGGAACGCATCGGACAGAGTCTCTTGCCCAGAGTCGGGGAATCGAGGACCAGAGGACACAGGTTTCAGGTGAAGGGGAAAAAGATTTAATAGGAATCTGGGGTACCTTCTTTGCACAAAGTGGTGGTGGGTGTATGGAACGAGCTGCCAGAGGAGTTTGGTTGAGGGAGGGACTATTCCAATGTTTAAGAAACAGTTAGACAGGTAGGGGATAGGACGGGTTTGGAGGGATATGGACCAAATGCAGGCAGGTGGGAGTAGTGTCGCTGGGACATGTTGGCCGGTGTGGCCAAGTTGGGCCGAAGGGCCTGTTTCCACCCTGTATCGCTCTGTGACCTCCTTCAAACCTCCCTTTATCCTTCTTGGCTCCGAGCAGTGTCGAAGACTTGTACAGTCTCTCCACGTAACTGAAAGACCTCATTACCATTGTAGTTATATAGTATAGCCTAATAAAACGCTTCAGCAGCCATTTCAAGGTAGACAAAGATGCAACATCTGAAGGCATTTTACAAGAGTGTAATTAAACAGATTGGGGCTGAGGTGAATCAAAACATGTTGTGCGCAGATTGGGTCTCCAAATTTGAGGAAGGACACTCGTGGTATTGAGGGAGTGCAGCGTAGGTTTACAAGGTTAAGTCCCGGGATGGTGGGACTGTCATATGCTGAGAGAATGGAGCGGCTGGGCTTGTATACACTGGAATTTAGATGGATGAGAAGGGATCTTATTGAAACATGTAAGATTATTGCTATTGAGGGGGTACAGCGTAGGTTCACCAGGTTAATTCCCAGGATGGCGGGACTGTCATATGCTGATAGAATGGAGCGGCTGGGCTTGTATACTCTGGAGTTTAGAAGAATTAGAGGGGATCTTATTGAAACATATAAGATTATTAAGGGTTTGGACACGCTAGAGGCAGGAAACATGTTCCCGATGTTGGGGGAGTCCAGAACCAGGGGCCACTGTTTAAGAATAAGGGGTAAGCCATTTAGAACAGAGACGAGGAAAAGCTTTTTCACACCGAGAGTTGTGAATCTGTGGAATTCTCTGCTTCAGAGGGCTATGGAGGCCGATTCTCTGGATGCTTTCAAAAGAGAGTTAGATAGAGCTCTTAAAGATAGCGGAGTCAAAGGGATGTGGGGAGAAGGCAGGAACGGGGTACCGATTGTGGATGATCAGCCATGATCACGGTGAATGGCGGTGCTGGCTCGAAGGGCAGAATGGCCTACTCCTGCACCTATTGTCTATTGTCTTTTGTCAGGGCAGTAGCGCTGGTAAAGAGATTTTTCGCATCATCTTAAAAGAGGGAGGGAATCACAGAACAGCACAGCATAGAAACAGGCCTTTTTGACCACACTCATCCATGCCCAGCATGAGACCAAGTCAATGGATATATTTGGGGTGGAAGTTTGCAACCTTCACGTGGTCCGCCCTGTTTCGACTAATGCAATCAACTCGACGTGCACAAACGGAAGATCAAATAGAACAAGTTGTCCAACAACTTTAGGCTGTGCACGCCACATGAAAGAAGAATGGATATATTTAAGGCAGAGATAGATAGATAGATTCTTGATTAGTATGAGTGTCAGTGGTTATGGGAGAATGCAGGGAAATGGGGTTATGAGGGAGAGATAGAGCAGCCATAATTGAATGGCAGAGTAGACTTGATGGGCCGAATGGCCAAATTCTGCTCCTATCACTTATGACCTTATGACCTAATGGATAACATCATGATGTCATAAGTTATAGTAGCTAGGAGTGCAGGCACATAGTTCCTTGACTGTGGTGTCACAGGTAGACAGGGGGAGTGGGGGGAGGGGGGGGGGAGAGCCAAGAAGGGTTTCAGCATATTGGCCTTTATTAGAGTATTGAGTGTAGAAGATGGGACGACATGTTGCAATTTAGTTTAGTTTAGTTTAGAGATACAGCGCGGAAACAGGCCCTTCGGCCCACCGGGTCCGCGCCGACCAGCGAACCCCGCACACTATCCTACATGCACTAGGGACAATTTTCACCTTTACCAAAGCCAATTAACCTACAAACCTGTACGTCTTTGGAGTGTGGGAGGAAACCGAAGATCTCGGAGAAAACCCACGCAGGGCACGGGGAGAACGTACAAACTCCGTGCACGCAGCACCCGTAGTCGAGATCGAACCCGAGTCTCCGGGGCTGCATTCGCTGTAAGGCAGCAACTCTACCGCTGCGCCACTGTGACAAGACATTTTAGTGAGGCCAAATCTGTAGCCTCCCTTTGATCTGGTATTTTGTTGGTTCGCATGCTTGATCAGTGGTGTTTTATCATTAATGTTTTATTATTATTAATGTTTAGTGTTTTCTGAGTCATTCGTAACTGTCACTGTATGTCATGTTGTTACTTGTGGGCGGAGCACCAAGGCAAATTCCTTGTATGTGAATACTTGGCCAATAAACGTACTTACTTACTTTACTTAAGCTGGAAAGAGTGCAGAGAAGATTTACGAGGATGTGGCCTGGACTCTAAGGCCTGAGCTGTAGGGAAAGGTTTAGCAGGCTTGGACTTTATTCCTTGGAGTGAAGAAGGGTGAGAGGTAATCTTATAGAGGTGTGGAAGATAGGGTGAGTGCAGTCTTTTACCTGGAGTGGGGTGAAATCAGAAACCAACCAGAGGACATAGGTTTAAGGTGTGGTGGGGGTAAGAGTTAATAGAGGCAACTTTAACACCAAGGGTGGTAGGTATATGGGAACAAGCTGCCAGAGGAGAAAGTTAAGGCAAGTACTATCGCAATGTTTAAAAAACCTTTTGGATAGGTACATTGATCGGATAGCTTTAGAGGGATATGGGTTGCATGCAGGCAGGTGGAACTCGTGCAGATGGGGCATGTTGGTTGCATGGACAAGGTGGGCCGAAGGGCCTGTTTCCACACTGTATGACTCTGTGATGCTACTCCTATCTGTTGGCATTAGGCAGCATCCCTCAAGGCCTCTCCTGTCCAAAATCCTATCCAAATGCATAGCTACGTAAAAGGTGAGAAGGGGAAAGTTCAATGGAGATGCACAGGGCAAGGTTTTTTTTCACACAGAGAAGGGTGGGACTGTGGGATGCATTAAAAACATAGAAAACAGGTGCAGAAGTAGGCCATTCGGCCCTTCGAGCCAGCACCGCCATGCAATACGATCATGGCTGATCATCTAAAATCAGTACCCTGCTCCTGCTTTCTCCCCATATCCCTTGATTCCGTTAGCCCTAAGAGCCATATCTAACTGCTCTCTTGAAAACATCCAGTGAATTGGCCTCCGCTGCCTTCTGTGGCAGAGAATTCCACAGATTCACAACTCTCCGGGTAAAAAAAGTTCTACCTCATCTCAGTCCTAAATAGCCTACCCCTTATTCATAAACTGTGACCCCCTGGTTCTGGACCCATTCAACCATTGCCAGGGTGGTGGTGGTGGTGCCAGATGCGACAGTGGCGTTTTCGGTAGGTGTAAAGAAGTGTTATCGACGCACTGTAACTTTACTTCTTCTATTCATACTGCAGCATTAGAGAGAGCACTAGCTGTACGTGGTCTGTCACGGAAACTAGAGAGCGATATGTGGGTGGGAGGTTGTAATTATACTTGTGATATGGGGAGTGGTTAGTAGTGATGAGGTAACTATATTAAAGGCACATGCATATCTCATCTACAGTAGGCGCATGGAAGTACATGGAGTAGAGGGATATATGGATCATTTACAGACATTTGAGCTCAGTTTAATCTGGCATCATGTTCGGCACAAACATTGTGGGCCGAAGGGCCCGTTCCAATGCTATGTTCTATGCCTGCTCTATGACGTGGAGGAAGGAACCCTTTGATGACCCTCGGACAATCCGTGATCGGACTTTACTGGCTTTACCTTGCACTAAACGTTACTCCCTTATCATGCATCTGCACACTGTAAATGGGTCAATTGTAATCATGTATTGTCTTTCTGCTGACTGGTCAACACGCAACAAGAGCCTTTCACTGTACCTCGGCACACGTGACAATAAACTAAACTGAACTGAAACTAAACTCAACTGGGACTGCAGATGCTGGTTTGCACCAAAGATAAACACAAAATGCTGGAGTAACTCAGCGGGTCAGGCAGCATTCTTGGGGAAAAGAAATAGGTGACGTTTTGGGTCGTGACCCTTCTTCAGATGTTCTTCTTCCATGACCTTTCATTTCAAAGATGACCAACCCAGAAACTAATGGACAGGCTGCATTATTAAGGGCCGTGTATGATAATCACACTCATACCCTTCTAAAGAATATATTACGTACATGTTTAAGAAAGAACTGCAGATGCTGAAAAAAATCGAAAGAAAGAACCGCAGATGCTGGAAAAATTGAAAGAACTGTAGATGCTGGAAAAATCGAAAAAGATTTCCAGCAGGCTCGGCGATCGCTTCGCCCAACACCTCCGCTCGGTTCGCACTAACCAACCTGATCTCCCGGTGGCCCAGCACTTCAACTCCACCTCCCATTCCGAATCCGACCTTTCTGTCCTGGGCCTCCTCCATGGCCAGAGTGAGTCCCACCGCAAATTGGAGGAGCAGCACCTCATATTTCGCTTGGGCAGTTTACACCCCAGTGGTATGAACATTGACTTCTCCAATTTCAGGTAGTCCCTGCTTTCTCCCTCCTTCCCCTCCCCTTCCCAGCTCTCCCACAGCCCACTGTCTCTGCCTCTTCCTTTCTTCTTCCCGCCCCCCCCACCCCCACATCAGTCTGAAGAAGGGTCTCGACCTGAAACGTCACCTATTCCTTCGCTCCATAGATGCTGCCTCACCCGCTGAGTTTCTCCAGCATTTTTATCTGCCTTCTAATACGTACATAATCGACATTAAATCAGGTCCCAGGTGAGAATAAGACCAACTGCACAGTCACTATCTACTAAAAAAAGACAATTTTGCAAAGCAAGACTTTCAGCTGAAATGTTCATTTTAAAAGAAATGTAAGGATGAAAATATAATTGAAAGTTAACAATGGCTTGACTAGATATTCTAGCTTTCTCAACTCATCGGACATCTGCTTTAAAAGTTATTTTCATTTCCTTTGAAGGAAAGACACAATCATCAATTATTAAAGCCATCCATTTATCTCAAGCCAAAGAGAAGTTATCCGGTCTATTCCAGGCTTGACAGAGCCAAGAACAAACAGTTTACATGGAAACGCATTGCCCAAAGAACAAAAGACAGAAAGTGCTGGAGCAACTCAGTGGGTCGGGCAGCATCTCCGGAGAACACGGATAAGTAACGTTTCGCTTTCGCTTTAGAGATACAGCGCGGAAACAAGCCCCTTCGGCCCACCGAGTCCGCGCCGAACAGCGGCCCCCGTACACTAGCACTATCCTACACACACTCGGGACAATTTACACTATTTATCAGAGCCAACGAACCTACAAATCTGCACGTCTTTGGAATGTGCGAGGAAACCCGAGCACCCGGAGAAAACCCACGCGGTCACGGGGAGAACGTACGAACTCCGTCAAGGCAGCACCCGTAGACAGGATCGAACCCGGGTCTCTGGCGCTGTGAGGCAGCAACTCTACCCGCCGCGTCACCGTGCCACCCATGGGGCACTCGATGGGGCATAACCAATGAGAGGTTTAAATAACGGTATTTGGACACACTAATCAATGTAGTCAATGCCTACTATGTTCTGTTGTGCTGAAGCAAAGCAAGAATTTCATTGTCCTATCAGGGACACATGACAATAAACTCTCTTGAACTTGAACTTTAGACCAAGCGTAGACTCAGCGACCACTGTGCCAAAACCATTCAACTAGTCTGCACTGATTATTACAAGTGGGCTAAAACAATCGTCACTTCATAGACGGGCAGGTTAGGTTAAAATTGTGCCCAGCTGGAGCATTCAGTTAATCCGATGCCCGGTCCAACACTCCACTGAAGCCATCATGAAAAGATCAACTTCCCAATGCTCTCCAAGCTTTTGTGGCACCTTGCTAACTGTTAATTGGCAAATGTCCACACACACACATCACAGGCACAACAACTGAAAAGAGATTCATTATATCAAAGACTGGAACGTGAATTGCAATTTCTCTTTTTCCCACCGTCCAAGTGAGCAAGTATAGAAAATGCCAAGGCATATAATTTGAGAAAGCATAACTCTGATGACAGATTTGTTTTACAAACATGTTCCTGGCAGGAAGAGGCACTTAACAAAAAGCCTCACAATCAATTACTTCGAGATAGAATGCTATTGACATTACAGACAAACAGCTATTCTAACGTCCCGCAAACTGCATGGTTTAGCTATGGTTAGATCTCACAGCTAAATCAGACTGATGGGAAGAACTCCCCACTTTATTTTTTGATTGACTCCGTGGGGCATTTCTATAAAGGGCCCGTCCCACTTAGGCGATTTTTTAGGCGACTACAGGCGACTAGGCTGTCGCCACATGGTCGCCGGGTGTCGCCTGTATGGTCGTGAGTCGTCTCCTCAGTCGCCCAAAGAGTCGTAGCGTCTTTCTGATCGCCGCTGGATTTTCAACAGGTTCAAGGGTATTCCGGGACAGTCAGCGACAGTGGGTTTGACGCCAATGAGCGTAGCTTGACTTCTCCTCCAATATGTCAGCCTGGTTTGGGTCACTATCCAACAACCGTCGCAACCCACTAAACAAAATCATCTCAATGAGCAGTAAAATAATCGGACTGGAGCAGGAACTAAAAGGAACAAAAATAGCCTCAGACATCACTCACTCACTGCTCAGCCAATACAGTCGTCTCCCCTCAGGCCAGAGATACAGGTCGCTGACATTCAGGACTAAGAGAGCCATGTCGAGTTTCGTGCCTACATCCATTAGACACATGAATAGTTGATCTATTTATTTATTCGTTTATTTATATATACATTTTTAACATTCTTTAATGTTTGTGTTGCCTAATCTTCATGTATTGTGCTTTGCATGTTTTACCTACTGACCACTGTTGGACTGCTGGTATGTGATGTGTGTGGTATATTGTGTTGTGTTGCTGGCTACGTGAACTGTACACACACTGATGTTCTGCACAAATGAAGTTCCTAACGGGTAAATAAAGTTCATTAAATTGAATTGAATTGACGTAGGTGCTGTCGTAGGTTGTCGCCAGGTGATGTAGGTTGTCGCCGGGTGCTGACTTCGGTGAATTCCATTGGCGACTACCTACGTCAACTGGCGACAGGTACCGGCGACTGAATTGTCTTCAGTTGTCACCGACAGGGTCGTAGCTTGTCGCGGGTGGACTTAGGTTGACTTCGGTTGTCGTGGGTTATCGCCTGTGGGTGGACGTCCTAATGGGCCGCCGGTTGTCGATAGCTTGCCGTAGCTCGACGTCGACTAGGTGGTAGGTTGTCGGAGACATTGTCGTGGGGGGGGGGGGGGAGGAGGTCCAGTCACCGGTTTTTCGGCGACCTGCTACGACAATGACAGTCGCCTAAAAAATCGTCCTAATGGGCCGCCGGTTGTCGATGGGGGGGCGTCGTCAAGGCGACGTCAAGCTACAACAATGACAGTCGCCTAAAAAATCACCTAAGTGGGACAGGCCCTTAAGGCATGGGAACAAGTATTGCATCTCAACGTGGACGCAGCCCAGACCATCACACAAACCAACTTCCCATTGACTTCATTTACACCTCACGCTGCCTCGGCAAGGCCGGCAGCATAATCAAGGACAAGTTGCAACCCTGGCCACTCTCTCTTCTCCCCTCTCCCATCAGGCAAAAGGTATAGAAGTGTGAAAACGCACACCTCCTGATTCAGGGACAGTTTCTTCCCAGCTGTTATCAGGCAACTGAATCATCCTACCACAATAAAGCAGTGCTCAACTACTATCTACCTCATTGGAGACCCGTGGACTATCCTTGATCGGACTTTGCTGGCTTTACCTTGCACTAAACGTTATTCCCTTATCATGTATCTGTACACTGTAGATGGCTCGATTGTAATCATGTATTGTCTTTCTGCTGACTGGTTAGCACGCAACAAAAGCTTTTCACTGCACCTCGGTACACGTGACAATAAACTAAACTGAACTAAAGAATGGCGATACTATTAAGTGCAAAAAGTTACTTGGTACAAGGCTGAAGTGTTGGCCTCGGATATCCGATTTCCTCTCCCTGACCCTTGTCTCGAATTTCAGGAAAGGGTTTAGCAGCATCCTGTTCCATTACTGTTATTGCAAATCCATTATCTGGCTGGGGACCAGGCATTCTCACAATTAAATCTAATCCAGTAATCTGCCGCATCTCTCGAGTATACTGGATGATGCACTGGTACTTTGCTCAGTACTCAGGAGGCATTCATAGGAACAAGACCGCTAATGGAATCTCCGCTAAAGGACATCATTGTAGAATTAGATACAAGGAGATACGCACGAAGGAACAGCTTCATGCCCTCCATTATCAGGCTTCTGATCGGTCCTTCTATTCCATAGGGTACAGTTCGATTCACCTCTACCCCATTGCGGACATTACATAGACAATAAACAATAGACAGTAGACAGTAGACAATAGGTGCAGGAGTAGGCCATTCGGCCCTTCGAGCCAGCACCGCCATTCAATGTGATCATGGCTGATCATCCCCAATCAGTACCCCGTTCCTGCCTTCTCCCCATAACCCCTGACTGTCGGATATTTAACAGCTCTATCTCACTTGAAAGTATCCAGAGAACCGGCCTCCACCGCCTTCTGAGGCAGAGAATTCCACAGACTCACAACTCTCTGTGTGAAAATGTTTTTCCTCATCGCCGTTCTAAATGGCTTCCCCCTTATTCTTAAACTGTGGCCCCTGGTTCTGGACTCCCCTAACACCGGGAACACGTTTCCTGCCTCTAGCCTGTCCAAACCCTTAATAATCTTATATGTTTCAATAAGATCCCCTCTCATCGAAAATAGGTGCAGGAGTAGGCCATTCGAGCCATTCAATATGATCATGGCTGATTATCCAAAATTCTCCCCTTATCCCTTGATTCTGTTAGCCCTGAGGCCTATAACTAATTCTCTCTTGAATACATTGGACTTAATCTATGGAATGGATGTGCTGCAATGCTGAAATCTATATTCTTCATTCCATATTTCCCCTTTGCTCTATCTATTATATTTGAGCCTGAACTGATTGTATCCATGTATGTATATCTGATTAGATTGGATAGCATGCAAAGCAAGACATTTCACTGTACCTCGGTACATGTGACAATATTAAAAATACTCCCTGACTTACTCCTGCCCTCTTTTGCTTTTGTGACAGGAAGCTGGCGACCCCTTGCCCTCCCAGTCACTGATGTTGTTCTATCAGTAAACTGGCTCGATCTCCACAGCTCAGCGTGCAAAGCTAATGTCCGTGATGGATGGTGTAGCATAGACCAGGACAAGTAGCAAAGCTGCTCGGCCCAGAGACCAAATGTAGACCAAAGGTCGAGAAGATTGTTGGCTGCAACCTTTCCCACCCCCCCCCCCATCAACGAACTGTGCACTGCAAGGGCCAGGAAGCGAGCGGGTAAGATCATCTCTGACCTCAATCACCCTGGCCCCAAACTCTTTGAATCACTTCCCTCTGGAAGGCGACTCCGGACTGTCAAAGCCGCCACAGCCAGACATAAAAACAACGTTTTTCCACGAGCTCTACTCAATAACCAAAAATCTGTAGCCTCCTTTTGCTCTGGTATTTTATTTCATTCTTCACGTTTAAATTATAATGTTTTATTTTTAATTGTATATCGTGTTGTTACTTGCGAGCGGAGCACCAAGGCAAATTCCTTGTATGTGTACATACTTGGCCAATAAAATTAATCCAATTCAATTCAATGTAGACTTGGCGACCGCATTGCCGAACACTTGCGCTCGGTCTGCCAAGGCCTACAAGGCCTCCTGGTTGCTTACTCCCCATATTGTAACTCCCCTTGTCATCCCAACACACATCTTTCTATCCCGGGGCCCTTCTCCATTGCCACACACAAACTGGAGGAACAGCACAGCACTGAGTGGCGCCACAGTGGTGCGGTGGTAGAGCTGCTGCCTCACAGCGCCGGTTCAATCCCAACCGCAGGTGCTGTCTGTGTGGAGTTTGTGCGTTTTCCCATGGTCCGGTTCCCTCCAACACTCCAAGGATGTGTCGGCTGTGAAACAATAAAACACTCTTGACTCTCTCCTGACTCTTGACCAAGCTGCCAGAGGACGTGGCAGAGGCAGGAACAGTTGACAGTCCGTCCGGAGTTGCCTTCCAGAGGGAAGTGATTCAAGAGTTTGTGGCCAGCGACATTTAAAAAGATACTCGAACCTTTTGGGTAAGAAAGGTTGGGAAGGACGTGGGCCCAATACGGTAGAGGGACTAGCTCACGTGGGCAACTTGGCTAGCATGGGCGAGTTGGGCTGAAGGGCCTGTTTCCGTTGCTATTTAACACGATGAGTCACTGACTCGCTTATGCTGTTCGGCTCTCTCCGGTCGAGACATTTCTCCATGGAAACAACTCAATGGCCGGCAATTACCACTGGGTTTGTTACTGCAGAGAAAGCTGCGGGCTGCGGATATTAGGTTACGCAGACAATCTGTGAACGAAGGGAGAGCTTCCATACCATCCAATAAGTGGTGGATGAGGGAAGGCTGCACAAGTTCACAAGTTATAGGAGTAGAATTAGGCCATTCGGCCCATCGAGTCTGCTCCGCCATTCATTCAATCATGACTGATCTCTGCCCCCTAATCCCATTTTCCTGCCTTCTCCCCACAACCCTTGACACCCGTTCTAATCAAGAACTTGTCTATCTCTGCCTTAATAATATCCACTGACTTGGCCTCCACAGCCCTCTGTTGCAATGAGTTCCACAGATTAACTACCCTCTGACTAAAGAAGTTCCTCCTCACCTCCTTTCTAAAAGAGCACCCTTTAATTCTGAGGCTGTGACCTCTGGTCCTAGACTCTCCCACCAGTGGAAACATCCTCTCCACATCCACTCTATCTAGACCTTTCATTATTCTGTAAATTTCAATGAGGTCCCCCCCTCAACCTTCTAAACTCCAGCGAGTACAGGCCCAGTGCTGTCAAGCGCTCCTGATATGCT
This sequence comes from Malacoraja senta, assembly GCA_038087875.1. Taxonomy (NCBI): domain Eukaryota; kingdom Metazoa; phylum Chordata; class Chondrichthyes; order Rajiformes; family Rajidae; genus Malacoraja; species Malacoraja senta. The sequence continues at coordinate 3,329,767 of CM075978.1, forward strand.
AACCCACTAATTCCTGGAGTCATTCTTGTAAACATGTTCCAGGTGATTTCCCAAACGATGAAGGACACTGTGGGCGGCACAGTGGCGCAGCGGCAGAGTTGCTGCCTTCCAGTGTCAGAGAACCGGGTTCGATCCTGACTACGGGTGGCTGTTTGTGCGGAGTTTGCACGTTCTCCCAGTGACCGCATGGGTTTCCGTCGGGTGCTCCGGTTTCCTCCCACATTTCAGAGAGGTGCGGGTTTGTAGGTGAATTGGCTTCGGTAAATTGTGTAGGATGAGAACGTGGGAAAGGATAGAGCCAGTGTATGGGGCGATCGATGGTCGCAATGGACTCGGTGACCACTGGGTTTGTTAGTATCATTAAACTAAACTAAACATGTTGCCAGATCTCAGCAATGGCCCACACCCACCGTATCAGCCCCACATCCCAGATGTGGAGACCACACTGCTTGCTTCACCCTGGTTCCCACCACAAGGAAACTCTTCGCTATGGGGCACGTTCAATGGCGGGGGAAGTGACAGCAGAGGGGAGGGTTTCTCACATGCCTTTCTTGTACCGAGATTATTAGCACAACAGCCTGAGAGATAGAGCGTGGAGAGAGGCACATCAGCCCACTGCGCCGACCATCCATACGCTAGTTCTATGTTCTCCCACTTTCACATGCCCGACCATGAAGAACGGCACGGCGGCTCAGCGGTAGAGTCGCTGCCTCACAACGCCAGAGACCCGGGTTTGATCCCGACTACGGGTGCTGTCTGTACGGAGTTCGTACGTTCTCCCCGTGACCACGTGGGTTTTCTCTGGATGCTCCGGTTTCCTCCCACATTCCAAAGACGTGCAGGTCTGTAGGTTAATTGGCTTTGGTGAAAATTGTAAATTACCCCTAGTGTGGGTGGGATAGTGCTAGTGTACGGGGTGGTCGCTGGTTAGTGGACCGAAGGGCCTATTTTCTCTCTGTATCTCGAAACTTAACTAGGCTAATCAAACCGCGACACTAGTTCTATGTTCTCCCACTGTTGCATCGGAATCGAATATAGGAGCAAAGAGGTCCTTCTGCAGTTGTACAGAGCCCTAGTGAGACCACACCTGGAGTATTGTGTGCAGTTTTGGTTCCCTAATTTGAGGAAGGACATTCTTGCTATTGAGGGAGTGCAGCGTAGGTTTACAAGGTTAATTCCCGGGATGGCGGGACTGTCATATGCTGAGAGAATGGAGCAGCTGGGCTTGTACACTCTGGAGTTGAGAAGGATGAGAGGAAATCTCATTGAAACATATAAGATTGTTAAGGGTTTGGACAAGCTAGAGGCAGGAAACATGTTCCCGATGTTGGGGGAAGTCCAAAACCAGGGGCCACAGTTTAAGAATAAGGAGTAAGCCATTTAGAACGGAGACGAGGAAACACTTTTTCTCACAGAGAGTGGTGAGTCTGTGGAATTCTCTGCCTCAGAGGGCGGTGGAGGCAGGCTCTCTGGATGCTTTCAAGAGAGAGCTAGATAGTGCTCTTAAAAATAGCGGAGTCAAGGGATATGGGGAGAAGGCAGGAACGGGGTACTGATTGAGGATGATCAGCGATGATCACGTTGAATGGCGGTGCTGGCTCGAAGGGGCGAATGGCCTACTCCTGCACCTTTTGTCTATTGTCTTATGCACTGGGGGGCAATTTCCAGAAGCCACTTAACCTACAAACTGCACGTCTTTGGAATGTGGGAGGAAAATGGAGATCCCGGAGAAAACCCACGCATATCACGTACAAACTCCGCACAGACAACAGATTGAACCCGGGTCTCTGGCGCTGTGAGGCAGCAACTCTACCCGCTGTGCCACTGTGCATCCTGTTTCCTGGCATTCAAGACCACGGTACAAGAGAGGGCAAGGGGAGGAGTCCAAGTCAAGTTCAATGCTGTTGGAGTGCACAGACTGAGCAGATTTATTTTAAAAGTACAGTAGGCTGCATACTTAATAAGCATTCAGACTGAAGGACTACGAGCGCTATAATTAATCAGCGTCCTGCCGAGCAGTGATAAGTGGAGTGCATTACAGAACCACCAATTCCAATTTCCAACAACTGAATAGCCACATCTCGTTCACACCAATATCACCGAGGACAATTATTCACCTGTCCAAAATAATAACGAAAAACAAAAACAGAAAAGCTTTATCATTGCAAAAACTGCTTTAATCCTCCGCGTAGGCCCAGGCAGGGGATAACAGTTGAGTTTAGTGCAGAGAAACAGCATGGAAACAGGTCCTTCTGCCCACTGAGTCCATGCTGACCATCATTCCCCCATCCACGCCAATTCTATGTTACTTCACTTTTCCACCCCCGCTGCAGAGCAGAGGCAATTTTTACGGCAGCCAATTAACCTACAATGCTACAACGTCTTTGGGATGAGGGAGAAAACCGGAGCAAACCCCACGCGGTCACAGGGAGAACGAGCAAACTCCACACACCGACAAGATCCAAGGTCAGGATGGAACTCAGGTAAATGGAGGCAGATACAATAGAGGCATTTAAAGGGCAGGGGGTCAAGGGAAGGGCATTCACGTCGCGGCCCTGTTTCCACCAATCTTTCCACCACCGCGCCCAAGAAGCGACAAGACAGACACCATTATATGATTGTTAAGGGCTTGGAAAGATTGTTAAGGGCTTGGACACACTAGAGGCAGGAAACATGTTCCCGATGTTGGGGGAGTCCAGAACCAGGGGCCACAGTTTAAGAATAAGGCGTAAGCCATTTAGAACGGAGACGAGAAAACACTTTTTTCTCCCAGAGAGTGGTGAGTCTGTGGAATTCTCTGCCTCAGAGGGCGGTGGAGGCAGGTTCACTGGATGCTTTCAAGAGAGAGCTAGATAGGGCTCTTAAAAATAGCAGAGTCAGGGGATATGGGGAGACGGCAGGAATGGGGTACTGATTGGGGATGATCAGCCATGATCACATTGAATGGCGGTGCTGGCTCGAAGGGCCGAATGCCCTACTCCTGCACCTATTGTCTATTGTATGCAGATGCCGAGAAGTGTGTTCAGCTCTGGCTGAACAACTTCTAATCTTGTGTGTGCACTCGATCAGAAGCAGAATTAAAGGGCTTGTGGATAGGCACGTGGATATGCAGGGAATGGATGGTTATGGAATGCACAGGTTGGTATATTTTGGCATCATGTTGGGCATGAACATGGTGGGCCAAAGGAGCTGTTCTCGTGCTGCACTGTCCTGTGTTCTGTAACCCAGCTGCCAAGCATATTCAGATGTAGTACGCCCCTTCAAGACCACCTGGCGTGAACAACGACCCTCCTCACTGTTGGCCCCTCATCATCACACCTCCTCAATGTTAACAGCAGTCAACACTGAAACAAAGATATGGTACAGCAGGGGCCTCAACGCACGGCGGCACGGTGGCGCAGCGGTAGAGTTGTTGCCTCACAGCGCCAGAGACCCGGGTTCGATCACGACTACGGGTGCCGTCTGTATGGAATTTGAACGTTCTCCCCGTGACCTGCGTGGGTTTCCTCCGTGATCTTCGGATCCTCCCGCACTCCAAAGACCTACCGGTTTGTAGTTTGTACTGGCTCGGTATTCAATGTGAATCGTCCCCTGGTGTGTGATGGATGGTGTTAATGTGCGGGGATCGCTGGGCGGTACAGACACGATGGGTCGAAGGGCCTGTTTCCGTGCTGTATCTCTAAACTAAAATAAAGTAACCTAAACACAATTGCCATGGAATTAAACGGAAGCAATTTCTATCGCCCGTACCTTTGTGAGTCGAAGTACCACTTGGAAAGGAAGGTGAAAGTGTTGTGGGGATGAAAGCAGAAGTACTACAGAAAGAATCAGATTCAGGCCAATTCATCTGTATATTCTCGCACGCAGAAAAGGAAAGGACTTGAGCTCCCTTTTCCATTGTAAATGGTAACGGAGAAAGATCAGAACAAACTATGCCAGCAAAGAAATCAATGGAAATGTTATTTAAAACCTGTCTGCTGTTTAGTTTTGAGATACAGGGCGGAAACAGGCCCTTCGGCCCACTGAGTCTGCGGCGACCAGCGATCCCCGCACGCTAACACTATCCTACACACGCTAGAGACAATTTATAATAATATCGAGCCAATTAACCTACAAACCTGTACGTCATTGGAGCGTGGGAGGAAACCGGAGATCCCGGAGAAATCCCACGCAGGTCACGCACAGGGATGACGTACAAACTCCGCACAGACAGCACCCGTAGTCGGGGTCGAACCTGGGTCTCCGGCGCTGTCAGGCAGCAACTCTACCGCTGCGCCACCGTGCCATTTATTTACGATGCATGTTGTTAGAATAAGCTATATGGCACTAAAATAATCTGCAATCCTAAAAACAATGACTTGTCGTTACATAACATTATTAAAGCAGCAAAACATCCCAAGATCCATCACAGGAGCAAGGTACAACAAGATTTGATAGCAAGTCGTTGGAGATTTGGAAAAAGAATACGAGGGCAAATAATCAAAATCAAGAGATTCATTTTAAAGCAAGGAGGCAGAAAGATTTTAAATGAGCATTCTAGAGGTCAAGGTCAAAGGAAACTAAAGGGCCTGTCCCGCTTAGGCGACTCTTTAGGCGACTGCCTGGGACTAGTTTTAATGGAATTCACCTACGACAACCTACGACAACCCCTACGACAGCCTACGACAGCAAAAATAGTCGCCCCTGTCGCCGAAAATTTTTCAACATGTTGAAAATTCTGCGGCAGTCGCTTGTAGTCGCCCTAAATAACGCCTAAGTGGGACAGGCCCATAAAGCAAAGATGCAAACCAGGAATCGATTAAATTTGGAGATGAGTCAAGAGTCAATAGTCAAGAGTCAAGAGAGTTTTATTGTCATGTGTCCCAGACAGAACAATGACATTCTTACTTGCAGCAGCACAGCAGAATATGGAAACAATATAATTAACGAGGAAAAAAAAGTTCAGTGTGAACACATTTAGACAAATATATTGTATTATATTGTATTATATACATTATATTTCATAGCAAGAGGATTTGAGTATAGGAGCAGGGAGGTTCTACTGCAGTTGTACAGGGTCTTGGTGAGACCACACCTGGAGTATTGCGTACAGTTTTGGTCTCCAAATCTGAGGAAAGACATTCTTGCCATAGAGGGAGTACAGAGAAGGTTCACCAGACTGATTCCTGGGATGTCAGGACTGTCATATGAAGAAAGACTGGATAGACTTGGCTTATACCCGCTGGAATTTAGGAGATTGAGAGGGGATCTTATAGAAACGTACAAAATTCTTATGGGGTTGGACAGGCTAGATGCAGGAAGATTGTTCCCGATGTTGGGGAAGTCCAGGACAAGGGGTCACAGCTTAAGGATAAGGGGGAAATCCTTTAAGACCGAGATGAGGAAAAACTTTTTGACACAGAGAGTGGTGAATCTCTGGAACTCTCTGCCACAGAGGGTAGTTGAGGCCAGTTCATTGGCTATATTTAAGAGGGAGTTAGATGTGGCCCTTGTGGCTAAAGGGATCAGGGGGTATGGAGAGAAGGCAGGTACGGGATACTGAGTTGGATGATCAGCCATGATCATATTGAATGGCGGTGCAGGCTCGAAGGGCCGAATGGCCTACTCCTGCACCTATTTTCTATGTATCTATGTATTATATTATATTATATTATATGCACACACGAGAGCGTGTATATAATATATATACACACACACATACGAGCCAGCACCGCCATTCACTGTGATCATGGCTGATCATCCCCAATCAGTGCCCCGTTCCTGCCTTCTCCCCATATCCCCTTGTCCATTAACAACATTCTAAATATAACTACATGTTTTGGGAATGTTCTTATACTGTATGCATTCATAATAGTTTATTTCCAACGCAACAGGCGACATGAAATGGAATATATTTGAGCTCCCGAAAGCAGGAAAACAAGATGCATTTGCCCGCTAACAAACAAGTTGTGTAGGAAGGAAGAGCAGATGCTGGCTTACTCCTTAACTGCCTGCTGGTCAGGCCGCATCTCTGGAGAAAAGGAATGGGTGACATTTCGGGTCGAGACCCTTCTTCAGACTGGGAGTCAGAGGAGAAGGAACAAAAAAAATAGCCCACCGCCCTGACTCTCAGTCTGAAGAAGGGTCTTGACCTGCAACGTCACCCATTCCTTTTCTCCAGACGTGCTGCCTGAACCGCTGAGTTACTCCAGCATTCTGTGCCAATCAAATGAACAAGTCGCATTTGTTCACTGCGACAGTATAATAATCTGGCTGTGTTGATATTCAGTCGGTGTTGTCCCTTTTAGAAAGCAAGCGCGAAGATTCTGGGGAAGTCTCTCAGAACCCAGATAATGGACTACTTCATCCAAGTTGCATGCAGCAAACGTGCTTTCCCCGCTCCAGCAGAAATGAAATAGATTGGAATGGGAAGATTGTGCACTTGACTGAGCAGGCAGGAACAGTCAGTGAAAAGGTAAATACTTATCACATTGACAAAGTCTAACATTGCAGCAACAATACCAATTGACAAAATAAATCAAAATCTGAACATTATAGCAAGTCATTTTCTAAATGCATTAATGTATTTGTGCATAAGTAATGAAGTATAAACTTTGTAGTTACGATAGAAAAAAACTGGAGTATTGTGTGCACCTGTATACTTGGAGTATTGTGTGCAGTTTTGGTCTCCTAATTTGAGGAAGGACATTCTTGCTATTGAGGGAGCGCAGCATAGGTTTACAAGGTTAATTCCTGGGATGGCGGGACTGTCATATGCTGAGAGAATGGAGCGGCTGAGCTTGTACACTCTGGAGTTTAGAAGGATGAGAGGGGATCTTATTGAAACATATAAGATTGTTAAGGGTTTGGACAGGCTAGAGGCAGGAAACATGTTCCCGATGCTGGGGGAGTCCAGAACCAGGGGCCACAGTTTAAGAATAAGGGGCAAGCCATTTAGAACGGAGACGAGGAAACACTTTTTCTCACAGAGAGTTGTGAGTCTGTGGAATTCTCTGCCTCGGAGGGCGGTGGAGGCAGGTTCTCTGGATGCTTTCATGAGAGAGCTAGATAGGGCTCTTAAAGATAGCGGAGTCAGGGGATATGGGGAGAAGGCAGGAACGGGGTACTGATTGGGGATGATCAGCCATGATCACAGTGAATGGCGGTGCTGGCTCGAAGGGCCGAATGGCCTACTCCTGCACCTATTGTCTATTGTCTATAAAAAACAAACCCACAAATATTCATGTTTAAAACAAAAAACGTTTGCGATTTTCTGGCATACACACTTTGGGAGTTAGTATTTATGAGGGAACTACGCCGTGTTGCAGAGACAAAGCGACACACCGTAAGGGGAGAGAGAGAGAGAGAGAAGGGGGCTCGACGACTACCAACCACCGCCAGTCTCCACTGCCCACGTTGCATCAAGGTGTGTGGATCGCGGATCGGCCTCTACAGACACCTGCGGACCCACAAGTAGACGACCCTATGGTGAGGAGAGGACAGTCATACTCGTTCCGAGTGACCGCCGATGATGACGAGGGAAAGTGCAAATGGAAATGTAATATGTATTCCGAACTGCAGGTTATGGTACATCACAGACATGAAGAGCAGTTTACCTATCCCGGTACATAATACCATGCAGCTGAATTATATGAAATATAATGCAAGCCTTTTACCACCTGCTTGGCATTGTTAATTCAATGCGCACTGCTATTAAGTTTTACGTTTTGGTAATGGATAGCCCATACAATATACAACTACTTATGTTACACGGACCCAGACTATTAAGGCTCCAGCTGGTATCTGTTATTGTCTCAAAGCTATCGTGTTGGAAAGGAACTCGAGGGGACAGCCACGATATGAGAAAAGACTATTGGTTTTATGCACAGATTCACTTCGTGTGTCTTTATCCGAAAAATAATACAACAAAACATGACAAAAGAGCTTTACGTTAATGGCAGCAATTAAACTTGCACCTCTGCCAAGTCAGAGAGCAGGCAGCTAAGGCCACTGGGGAGGGGGAAATGATATTGATGAGTTTTCTTTGTTATATAACCCAGTGCTTTGAAACCTGCTGTGTATCAGCCGAGCACTGCCAGACTTTAATAGCATCAAAGGGACTGGATAAGTTTGTTACCATTGCGACAGCATGTCTCAACAGTTCTTGATAACTGTACCAAAGTCACTTTCACAATATAGACTGCTAACACACTTACATCTTTCTAAATAGCGCTTTTCACAACCTCAGTCCCTCTGGAAGTATTTTACAGCAAATTAAATATCGGTTTGAAGTGCGATCTCTTTGCCACGTTGGAAAACGTGGCAGATAATTTGCTCAGAGCACGTTCATAAGACATCGGAGCAGAGGTAGACCATTCGGTCCATCGAGTCTACCTGCAGAGGCGGCGCAGCGGTAGAGCTGCTGACTCACGGCGCCAGAGACCCAGGTTCGATCCTGACTATGGGTGCTGTCTGTACGGAGTTTGTACATTTTCCCCGTGACCCGCGTGGGTTTTCTCCGGGTGCTCCGGTTTCCTCTCAGATTCCAAAGACGTGCAGGTTTGGCGTTAATTGGCTTCGGTAAAGAAAATTGTAAATTGTCCTTCGTGTGTGTAGGATAGTGTTGGTGTGCGGTGATCGCTGGTCGGCGTGGACCTGGTGGGCCGATGGGCCTGTTTCCACGCTGTATTTCTAAACCAAACTAAACGGTAATGTAATAATGCCCAGATTCTACCCATCAACCATCAGGTTCCTGAACCACATTGCACGACCATAACCACATCCCTGGTATAAATGAGCATTCACTGTATTACTGCTTAATGTACACCTACTTTTTCATTGTGAGATATGTCTGTGTTATTATATAACTGTACGGAATCAAGGGATTTGGGGAGAAAGCAGGAACGGGGTACTGTTTTCGGATGATCAGATAGATAGATAGATTCCTTTATTGTCATTCAGACCTTTCGGTCTGAACGAAACTTCGTTGCCTGCAGTCATACATATAATAAATAACAAAACACACAATAAACACAAATTAACATCCACCACAGTGAGTTCACCAGGCACCTCCTCACTGTGATGGAGGCAAAAGTCTTAAAGTCTCTGTCTCTTCCCTCTTTGTTCTCCCTCTGTGCTGAGGCGATCCAGGCTTCTGACGCTGTGACCCCGCCGGGTGATGGTAAGTCAGTGCCGCGGCTGAATCCTTGCTCTGTCCGCGACGGGCCGGTTCAAACTCTGCGGCCCGGGGTGGCCGAAGCTGCCGAAGCTGCCGCCCTCCAGTCCAGCTGACGCAGCTGTAGTTGCGGGAGCCCCAGAAAAACAGGTCACCCACCTGTGACCTGCGAGCTCCCGACGATGTCGTCCACCGGGCCCGCGGCCGAGCCTCCGGACTCAGGTCGCCACCAGTGTCCTCGGTCGCCACCGCCGGAACGCCACCGCAGCCCCGAAGCCGGCCAGCCCCGCGCTGGTAAGTCCTGGCTCTGCCTCCGGAGCCTCGAGGTCGGTCGGTCGCAGTTGGAGTTGGAGGCCGGCAGCTCCGCCATTTTGGCCTCAGCACAGACGGAGGCAGAGAAGGGGGATACGACAAGAAAAAGTCGCATTCCCCCGAAGGAAGAGACAAAAGTCATGTTTCACCCGCCCCCACCCCACACATACACAACCCAATAAACTAAAATTTGACTAAAACAGGTCAAAAGAAAACAACAAAAAAAGTAAAAACAGACGGACTGCAGGCGAGCCGCAGCCGTACAACAGCGCCACCACTTCCGGATCATATTCAATGGCGGTGCTGGTTCGAAGGGCTGAATGGCCTACTCCTGCACCTATTTTCTATGTTTCTAAAACTGCTGCAAATAAGAATGTTATTGTTCCGGTCCGGGTGCATATTATGACAATGAAACTCTCTTGACTTGTCGTCTCTGCAAACTATTCCCTATTAAGAGACTATCCAATTCTTTCCAAAGAGGCAGTCTAGAAAATAGAACTACAGGATCAGGCCCTTCTGCCCACAATGTCTGAGCCGAATACATTGCCAAGATCATGGGCGGAAATCGCTTTTAAAACATGGGGGGACACAATGAGGCCTAACATCTAGGACAGGGTCGGGAACCTACGGCCCACGAGCCGAATCCGGCCCGTAACCCGAAATCATCCGGCCCGCAGGCGTTTCTTTTTTCCCCAATTAGTTTTCGCGATCTGGGAACTGCAGTCAGTCCCGGGGCAAGCGAGGCGACCTGGGCGCGACAGCCAGTCCTGCCAGCCGACCTGGGCGCGACAGCCAGTCCCGCGGCACGTGAGCTGACCTGGGACTGGCTGTAGCACCCAGGTCACAAAACATGGGGGGATTGTCCCCCACCTCCGAAAACATGGGGGGGGGGGACAGGGGGGGCTGAAGAGACTGGTTTCCAGAGGGCTAGTATGGACATTGTGGGCCAAATGGATTCTGGGGCTGGCGGCTCAGTCACTCAATCCTGTTGTGCTGGCAGCTCACTCACTCATGGCTGGTGGGCTGGCAGTTGACTCACGGCCATTACTTGAAATTCCATTTCAAGCAGGGTGCAAGGCCACCAAATTCAAGTGCAGTTTCATACCATCACAAGCAGGGTGCAAGGCCACTAAAGACAGCGAATCGTGACCTCTCCCTCCTCCATCTTGCAGAGACTGAGCCATGCCCACTTCTTGGTTTTATAGTCCCTCCCTCCCTCCCACCAGAAGGAGTGTGGCCCTCATGGCGTGATTGACAGGAGGGAGAATCTTAACACTTTTTAAACACTAATCACTCTTTTATTTTTCATCGATGGGAAAAATCCTCAGCACCTGATGAGTGGAGGGGGACTTTGAGTAAGATGGCCAAAAATCACAGCCGTACGTGGTAGCGTTTTTTCTAAAATCAATATTAAGCGCAAACAGGAAGTGGTCAAGATTAGACTTTCAATTATATAGAAGGCAAGGCAACTTTAATTAGGCAAGGCAACTTTAATTAGGCAAGGCAACTTTAATTAGGCAACACAGCTTTAGCATTTCCAAACCAAAGGCAACACAGCTTTAGCATTTCCTAACCAAAGGCAACACAACTTTAGCATTTCCAAACTATATTTTCAAACCACATTAAGGGCACTGACAGGTCAGTAAAACCACTCACAGTTTAGTAGACATGTGTTCAGTGTTATTCACAGCTCAGACTGAGAGACGTGACCCTCTCGCTCCCCCATCTTGCAGAGACTGACTGAGGCACTCAACACTTCCGGGTTTTATAGTCCCTCCGGAAGGGGTGTGGCCTTCAGGAGAGAGAATCTCAACATTTTTTAAAACACTAACAATTCTTTTATTTTTAATCGATGGGAAAAATCCTCTTGTCCTGCGCAGCGGAGGGGGACTCTGAGTAAGATGGCTAAAAATCACAGCCATAAGTGGCAGCGTTTTTTCTAAAATCAATATACAAACAGCAGGATGTGGTCAAGATCAGACTTTTAGTAATATAGATATATCGTCTCCTCACAATCTCTGATGCTCCAGAGAGAAAACAATCCACATTAAACCTCTCCTGAAACCTATAACCTGCCCCACTTATTCCCTTTAAATTCTGCCCCTCACATGCCCTCTGAATTATCAGTGAATACAGTATCATAAAACAACTCTGGAACAATTTAAAAAATCCTCACAACCCAACTTTAACTTAGCCCAAGATTTTAAATCCTCATTCCCGAGTCTCTTTGAACCAGTTGCCAATGGAAATAACTCTCAATCTACTCTACCTTAACCATTTGTGATCTTATGTATTCTATTAAATCTTCTGGAAACCATCTTTGGTCCAGAGGGAACAACCTCAGCTTCTTAATGGGCCTGTCCCACTTACGCGACTTTATTCGGCGACTGCCGGCAGAAATTATAGGTCGTTGCAGGTCGCCGAAAATGTTCAACATGTTGAAAATCCAGCGGCGGCCAGAACAAGGTACGACTCTTTGGGCGACTACTCATGACCGTGCAGGCTTCACCCCGCGACATGTCGCCAGGGTGTCACCATAGTCTCCTCAGTCGCTCAAAGAGTCGTAGCATCTTTCTGGTCGCCGCTGGATTTTCAACACGTTGAAAATTTTCGGCGACCTGCAACGACCTATGACGGTTGCCGGCAGTTGTCCAATAAGTCGAGTAAGTGGGACAGGCCCAGTAGTCACTCATAGAGATATTCCATATGGAATCAGCCCCCTTAGCCCAACATGTCAATGCCGACCAAGATTCCCCATCTAAGGTGGTACCATTGGCTTGCGTTTGGCCCATACCCCTCTAAAACGTCCATGTACCTGTCCAAGTGGCACAGCGGCACAGTGGCAGAGCTACTACTTCACCGTGCCGGAGACCCGGGTTCAATCCCAACTACGGGTGCTGTCTGTGCGGAGTTTGTACGTTCTCCCTGTGGCCGGGTGGGTTTTCTTCGGGTGCTCCGGTTTCCTCCCACATACCAAAGGCGTGCGGGTTTGTCGGTCAATTAGCCCCTGTAAATTGTGCCTGGTGCGTTGCAAGTGAAAGTGGGATAGCATAGAACTAGGTGGACTCAATGGAACAAAGGGCCTGTTTCCACGCTATATCTCCAAACTAAACCAAAAATTTAAATGCTGCTATAGTACCTGCCTCAACGACTACGTTAATTGGCTTTGGTAAAATTGTAAATTGTCCCTCGAGTGTGAAGGATAGAGTTATGGGCCTGTCCCACTTAGGCGTTTTTTTAGCGGACTGACGGCGACTGTCAAGTTGCCGGCAGTCGCCTTATAATCCAGGAACTGGAACGGCGACTGTCAGAGTGGAACACACACATACACACGCACACGCACACACACACACACACACACACACGCGCACACACAAACACATCGCAAAGGCAGGAGCCAAGGCAAGCGGGTGGAGCGCTGTCTGAAATTCACACGGTGCAAAGCCAAGGTGATACAGACACACACCGCGACGAACAGGAAGGTTAAGACGGCTAGCACAGTGTACGGTAAGTCCTTTAAAAGAGAGGGGGGGTGAAGGGGTGAGAAGGGGGTAGAAGCGGGGAGGAGTGGAGACACTTTTAAGAAGCCAGACAACTTTTTAATAAGCCAGAGATACACAGCTGTGAAGTTCGGCGGACATTTAACATTACCGGTCGGATATCCTTGGTTCTGAAAACTCGTGCTTACGTTTTTTTTCCCCAATGAGCCAATGAAAATGACCGGTTAGCAAAGGCGATTAACTAAAACTACCTACGACTACCTCGACTACCCATAACTAGATGGCGACCCCACTACCACTGCACCTACGACTGCAGGATTATCGATTTTCTCCATGGCGACCAATTTTTGGTCTAGGAAAAATGTTCAACATGTTTAAAAATTTGCGGCAACCATACTGAGGTCGCGACGAGTTCCCAGAATGCGGGAACTCCTCGCGACCATGAAGGAGACTCACCAGAGGCCACCAGCGAACATGTGGCGAGCGCAGAGTTTCCTGCACTCGCCTAAAAAGTCGCCTAAGTGGGACAGGCCCATGAGTGTGCGGGGATCGCTGGTCGGCATGGACTCGGTGGGCCGAAGGGCCTGTTTCTGCGCTGTACCTCTTAACTAAACTCAGCTGAAATCCCTCATCCTCGGAACCATTCTAGTTCATCTTCTCTCCACCTGCTCTTGGACTGGGGTCATTTCTGACTCTCCATGGCTATGCATTTAATGCAGCCTTTAAATTTGGAAGCTCTGGCATTTAATACTTTATCCAAGGCTACTTAGAATGTCTGCAGTACACTAATGGAATAGAAGTCTTCAGATGTAATTTGAGAAGAATAGTCTGGAATAAATATTATGGATCGTTGCTAATAATAAATCTCTCTTCATTGATCACGCGCTTGAACGCTCCGATCGCCATCCCACTGCTGATTGCCGTTCTTAATGAACTTTTATTCTGAATGGCTTTTCTGCTTCTGTGACAAAACACCAACTGATACATGGTTTCAGACAATGCAAGCAGATTGAACGATTACATAATTACTCAAACAGGAAACGTCACCCGCTCCTTCTGGCTCTGCAGAGAGTAGTGCGTTCGGCCGAATGCACTACTCTCTGCAGAACCAGAAGGAGCGGGTGACGTTTCCTGTTCGGCCGAACGCACTACGGGAACTACACTCGCCCCCTCCCTGCAGGGAACTATACATCAGAAGGTGGTAACTCCAGAGGCAATAAGATCATGGGAGACCCCTTCCACCCCAGCAACGGACTGTTCCAGCTGCTACGGCCAGGCAAACGCCTCCGTTGCCATGCTGTGAGAACGGAGAGGTTGAGAAGGAGTTTCTTCCCAGAGGCCATTGGGACTGCAAACTCCTACCTCACCAGGGACTAACTTTTTACTGTACCATTCTACTGGGTTTTTTTAATTGCTCTTTTCCCTTCCTCCCACAATAGGTAATATGTAAAGGAATATGTGATTCTGTTCCATTCTGTTTGAAGTTTGTTTGTTTGTTTGTTTTTTGCACATAGTCTGCGAGCATTGCCACTTTTCAATTCACTGCACATCTCGTATGTGTATGTGACGAATAAACTTGACTTGACATGACTTGACTCTCCGGAGATGCTGCCTGCCCACTGAGTTACTCCAGCACTTTGTGTCTTGTCTTTGATATTTTGAGAGCCGTTCCCCACACCATATCCAGGGTTGAAATACTTAGGACCTAAAATAAGACGAACTAATATGATGGTAGCTCAGTGCCCATATTAATGCGACTAAACGAGATGAAAATAAAAATAAGGCCTGATGTGTTCTTGAGTGCTCAAAATCCAATCTACATATAAAGGGCTCAATATCGTGCCTTCTCCATTAAGCCACATAATGGACTATAGGCAAAATCTGATAAAGGCATTGATGACTATTGCTATTTTAATCTGCCATATGCTCTGTAAGAATTTCAGCGTTTTGAAGACAGTGTACATTTTTTTTCCCCACCAGCAATTCCTAAAGTTTTGGTTTTCAGCGAAATTTGAAGTCAGAAAGGGGATCTTATTGAAACATATAAGATTATTTAGGGTTTGGACACGCTAGAGGCGGGAAACATGTTCCCGATGTTGGGGGGGCGGGTCCAGAACCAGGGGCCACAGTTTAAGAATAGAATAGAATAGAAACTTTATTTGCCACACAACCAGGGTTGGTGGTAATTGGGTTCGGTACATGATGGTACACTGCTTTAGCACATTAACACTAACAACAATAATAATAAAGCACATCACAAATCACAAATCTCACCAACAATACATAGTGCAAAAGAACAGACAAAAACCATAGACAAAACACTGTATACATCAAAGTCAAAAAGTTATTCGAGGGAATTAAGTGTTCTTATTGCTGAGGGGAAGAAACTGTTTTTAAAACGGGTGGATTTTGTAGCAAGTGACCTAAGGCGCCTCCCTGAAGGGAGAGACTGGAAAAGGTGGTTTGCTGGATGGGAGGGGTCCGAGATGATCTTTGTTGCCCGTTTTGAGGTACGTTGGAGGTAAATGGAATGGATTGAGGGGAGGGGAGAGTTGATGATCCTGGAGGCCTTGGAGACAATGCGCTGTATTCTGTGTAGTGAGTGACTGTCAGTGTTTCCGTACCAGACTGTGATTGAGGAGGTGATGATGCTTTCAATGATGGATTGATAGAAGCGTACCAGGAGGTGTTTGTGGACTCTGAACTTCTTGAGCTGTCTGAGGAAGTATAGGCGTTGTTGTCCTTTCTTAATGATGTGGTCAGCATTGATGTGCCATTTTAGATTATTGCAGATATAGGTGCCCAGAAACTTAAATAAGTTCGTGGAGGTTATGGGATGGGAGTTGACATGGACCGCGGGTTTGAGGTTTTGTTTGCGTCTGAAATCTATGATGATTTCTAAGGTTTTTGAAGTGTTAAGCTGGAGGTTGTTGTCTGCGCACCATTTGACTGCGCTGTCCACTGTTTGATGGTATTGTGATTCATTGTTGTCTGAGATGAGGCCAATTATTGTCGTGTCATCTGCATATTTGAAAATTTTAACTGAGCTGCATTGGGATGTGAGGTTGTTGGTGTAAAGTGAGAAGAGCTGAGGTGACAGAACGCACCCTTGAGGGGCTCCTGTATTGATAGTCAGAGGGCTGGAGAGTTTTTCACCCACCTTGACTCTTTGTTGTCTGTTTGTAAGAAAATGTAAAATCCAATGGCACATGGCTAGGTGAATGCCCATGTCCAACAGTTTATTGTAGAGTTTAATTGGGTGTATAGTATTAAAGGCCGAGCTATTTAGAACGGAGACGAGGAAACACTTTTTCACACAGAGAGTTGTGAGTCTGTGGAATTCTCTGCCTCAGAGGGCGGTGGAGTCCGGTTCTCTGGATACTTTCAAGAGAGAGCTAGATAGGGCTCTTAAAGATAGCGGAGTCAGGGGGATATTGGGTAGAAGGCAGGAACGGGGTACTGATTGTGGATGATCAGCCATGATCACATTGAATGGCTCGAAGGGCCGAATGGCCTACTCCTGCACCTATTGTCTATTGTCTATTGAAATTGGTGTGCATTTCCCCAGCCTTTCAGTTGCAAAGCTGGTAGTTCCATTATTCCTAAAGTATGGGGATTGAGTGTTGGGATCTCCTGAACTAATATTGGTCCTATTGTTAGGTTTACGTGGCCATTGCTATTTCAGGATGCAAAGGACATGCTAAAAGCTGGCTTTATATAACAAAATTGTTGTGGTACAGGAAGCCATTTAGAACAATCTGTTTCACTTACCCACAACCCGACAGATATTCCCTAATGTGACCATCCAATTTTCTATTTTGCAAGGGAGATGGGATGAGAGGAGTAGATCGGGTGGACGCACAGAGTCTCTTGCCCAGAGTGGGGGAATCGAGAACCAGAGGGCATAGGTTTAAGGTGAGGGGGGGAAAGATTTTATAGGAATCCGAGGGGCAACTCTTTCACGCAAAGGATGGTGGGGTGCATGGAACGAGCTGCCGGAGGAGGTAGTTGAGGCAGGGACTATCGCAACGTTTTAAGAAGCTGTTATAGACAGGTTGATGGATGGGACAGGTTTAGTGGGATACAGGCCAAATGCAGGCAAGCGGGATTAGTGCAGATGGGACATATAACCATATAACCATATAACCATATAACCATAACAGCACGGAAACAGGCCATCTCGGCCCTTCAAGTCCGTGCTGAACATTTTTTTTTTTTTTCATTTTTTTTTTAATTAAAAATAAATACTTCCCCCTAGTCCCATCTACCTGCACTCAGACCATAACCCTCCATTCCTTTCCCGTCCATATACCCATCCAATCTATTTTTAAAGGATAACATCGAACCTGCCTCCACCACTTCCACTGGAAGCTCATTCCACACAGCTACCACTCTCTGAGTAAAGAAGTTCCCCCTAATGTTCCCCCTAAACTTCTGTCCCTTAATTCTCAAGTCATGTCCCCTTGTTTGAATCGTCCCTACTCTCAATGGGAAAAGCTTATCCACGTCCACTCTGTCTAACCCGCTCATAATTTTAAAGACCTCTATCAAGTCCCCTCTTAACCTTCTGCGCTCCAAAGAACATGTTGGGCGGTGCGGACAAATTGGGCCGAAGGGCCTGCTTCCTTGCTGTATCACTCTGGATCAGACTGAGAGTAGGATGGAGAACTACAGTAAATGACGGCGCTCTACAGAGTAGTCACCCCATCCACGGTTAATGGCACAGCGGCGAAGCTGGCAGAGCCGATGCCTCACAGCGCCAGAGACCCTGGTTCGATCCTGCAGGGCTGTACCGTACGCGTGCAGGTCGCATCTGCAAGCCCACCGTAAAGTAGCCGGGCTGTGTTTGAACTTCCTCCAGGTTATTGACATACAACATGTACTTTATGTAATCAGTAGTTCTTCCATCTTGCATTTAATTCTTTAAGAGGAAGGATGTAGATTGGTGTGTCTCTACTATAATAATAATAATAATAATAGATTTTATTTATATAGCGCTTTTCAGGACTCAAAGTCGCTTTACAATTGAGAGTCTGGAATAAACAAAACAAAATAGAGCAGTAAGACAGAGGGGAGGGGGACATGGGACTAAGGGTATGCAGAGGTGAAGAGATGGGTCTTGAGGCGGGACTGGAAGATGGTGAGGGACTCAGAATTTCGGACCGGTTGTGGGAGGGAATTCCAGAGCCTGGGAGCTGCCCTGGAGAAGGCTCTGCCTCCAAAAGTGCAGAGGTTTGATTTCGGAGTGGAGAGGAGACCAGCTGATGTGGATCTGAGGGACCGTGAGGGTTGGTAGGGGGAGAGGAGGTCAATGAGATAAGGGGGGGCCAGGTTGTTGAGGGCTTTGTAGGTGAGGACCAGGATTTTGTAGGTGATCTGGTGGGAAATGGGAAGCCAGTGAAGTTCTTTGAGAACTGGGGTGATGTGGTGCCAGGATTTGGTGTGGGTGATGAGTCGGGCGGCTGCATTCTGGACCAGTTGGAGTCGGTTGATGCTGCTGGAATTGATTCCGAAAAGAAGAGAGTTACAGTAGCTCTACTATATATATATATATATATATATCACCACACAGATTATGGATGCTGCACATTCCTTAGGTAGTCTAGTCCGGATCTTCATACCTACCGCCGCCCATATACCTGTGTGTGCGTCTCTCTCTCTCTCTCTCTCTCTCTCTCTTATATTAGCTGGTATGCCATGGAGACGAAAGCACAAGGTGTTTCCTCTGCAGAATTACTAATAAAAGACTATGGGTTCTAATCTCTATGTGTGAGTCTGATCATTTCAACATATCCTGGCCTTGGGAGGCTTCTGCGTGGGTTGTGCATATTCACCCCGTGATCAAGTGGGTTTCCACCGGGTGC
This sequence comes from Malacoraja senta, assembly GCA_038087875.1. Lineage (NCBI taxonomy): Eukaryota > Metazoa > Chordata > Chondrichthyes > Rajiformes > Rajidae > Malacoraja > Malacoraja senta. The sequence goes on from CM075978.1 coordinate 3,348,597, forward strand.
CCCCACGTCACTCAAACGGGTTTTTTTCCGTGTCATCACAAAACTGTTTGCCAATAGCGAGCAAATGTTAGTGCCAAGTGGTTGGCCTCTGCCAGGTCCTTGGCAGTGCATGTGTCATGCAGCATGTTGTCACAGCTCAGGAGATGTTCCATAGTCCGAAGTCTGCCGCATCTTCACTACAGGGCTGCCAACACTGGGTGATAGATAGATAGATAGATATTTATTTGTTGTCATTTGAACCTGAGTTCAAACGAAATTCTGTTTCTGCAGTCGTACAAACAAGTAAAAAGAACCAAGACACAACACAATTTACACAAACATCCATCACAGTGAATCTCCTCCTCACTGTGATGGAAGGCAAAGTCTTGTCTCTCCCCTGCACTCCACATTCTCCTCCCGATGTCAAAGTCAAAGCCCCCGGCGGGCGATTGTAGATATGTCCCGCGGCCATTAAAGCCGCGCCGGGCGATGCAAGGCCACGCTCCGGGTCTTGATGTTGTAGCCCCCGGTAGCGCCAGCAAGTCCCACGGCCACCAATGCCGCGCCGGGCGATGCCAGACCCCGCTCCAGGTCATCCTCAACCCCGCAACTCGGGCGGGAGAAGCTGCCGTTGCGGGAGCCCCGAAAAGCGGTCTCCCACCATGGACCCGCGAGCTCCCGATGTTACCATCCACCAGACCTGCGGCTGAAGCCTCCGAATCTCCGGGGTCGGGTCACAGCCGCACGCCACCACAGCTCCTCCCGTTCCGAACTCGGCCAGCTCCACGATGGTGAGTAGTCCGCAGGCTCCGCGACTGGAGCCCCAGGTCGTTCCGGTTGGAGGCCGCTCCACGGTGCTAGGCCCCAACGACAACGGAGACCCGACAGAGAAAGGTCGGGGCCCCCGTGCAGGGAAAAGATTTTAAAAGTTTCCCCACCCCCACCCCCCGCCCCCCGCCCCCCCACACATACCCAGTTTTAAAAAAAAAAAACACTATACAAAACTCAAACGAAACAAAAAAAATAAAAAAGACAGACGGACTGCAGAGGCCGCTGCAACGTGAGTCCCGCCGCCAACCAAGGTTGAGAGGTGAGAGTGAGAATTTGTGAGGGAGTGCAGCGACCGAGGGGAGGGGGGGGGGGGGAACGGTGTGGGGGGGTGTACCCCCTCCCACGGTAGGAAGCTTTAGCATTTTTCAAAAGTTTGAAATTGTGGAATCTGGTGCATACTTTTAACTTACACTTGATGCAACATTTATGCTTCAAATTGGATTAGGTGTGAATAAGATTTACATTCCTAATTACATTCCACAGTAGAGCCAGGCTCTGATCAACAGGTGCAGCACATGAATGACCTTAGTATATACTTATATGGAAATCAGATTATAATTCATGCTGTTATGCATATATAGAGAAACAAAAACAGGGAAACAAGGCAAGAGGAGTCAGACTTCCATCGCTGTTCTGCACAAATAAATCAATTAACCTTACCCTTTGACTATAGAAACAAGACGAAAATAATGCCACATATTCAACCGTATATGGTTCAATGAAATTAAGATGTATATGTAAAACATATATATGGAAACAGACCCTTCGGCCCACCAAGTCGACACCGACCGCAATCGATCATACACCAGTTGTATCCTACATGCCAGGGACAATTCACAGAAGCCAATTAACCTACAAACCTGCACTTCTTTCGGATGTGGGAGAAATCGGAATTTCCACAGAAAACCATGCGGTCATAAGGAGAATGTACAAATACTGTACAGACAGCACCCATAGTCAGGATCAAATCTGGGTCTGTGGTGCTGCAAGGCAGCAACTCTACCGCTGCGCCACCGTGCCACCCCGTTAATTATTTTTCTGTAATATTTATTATGGTGACACGTCAATAAAGATGAACACGTGATTCTCATTACTGCCCTTAGTTGGATACACATCTCCAGTCATTGTGTTTTATTGCTGGTTTTCAACCTCTTCAGTCTGAAGATCTTGACCCGAAACATCACCTATTCTTTCTCTCCAGAGATGCTGCCTGTCCTGCTGAGTTATTGCAGCTTTTAGTGTCTATCTTCAGTTTAAACCACCATCTGCAGTTCCTTCTTGCACTCTTTATTAAGCGAAACAGGTCCTATTCTCCTAATATTATTCACCTCAACTAAGTCTCTTCTTCACCTCCGTTGCTCCAGAAAATACAATTCCAGTTATCAAATCTTTCTTCAAAGTGAAACAAAAATTCCAGCCCTGCCAATATGTTCATAAATCATCTCTGGATCCTCTCCAGAGCAATTGCACCCTTTCTACAGTGTGTCATAGTCTTACAGCATGGAAACAGGCCCTTCATCCCAACTTGTTCATGCAGATCAAGATGCCCCATCTAAACTAGTCCCATTTATCCGCATTTGGCCCAAATCCCTTTAAACCTTGTGTGTGCCAGTGTGTGTGTAAGGGTGTGTGTTAGGTTGTGTGTGAGAGTGTGTGTCAGTATAGCGGTGGCAACACCGGGAGTGAGCGGAGACTTGGCGATGTCCGGGAAGCATTTCCCTCTCTCCCCACCCTCCCCAGCAATGCGGGCCGGCCCAGGTGCTCTGTGTCCAGCTGGGGTCCGGGGGAGGTGAGGGTCAGTGACCCGGGGGAGGTGAGGGTCAGTGACCCGGGGGTCCGGGAGAGGTGAGGGTCAGTGACCCGGGGGTCGGGCATTGGAGCGGAGCTATAGCCCGAGATTCATCCCCGCGGCTCCGGAGGCTGCGCCGACGCCCCCACTCACCCGGTCCGCTCCTGGCTCCGGGCCGGGGTCAAAACTCCATGCGATGTGGACAGAGCGGCCGGCGGATACAGAGCCAAACTCAGACATAGATGCTGCTTCACCCGCTGAGTTTCTCCAGCATTTTTGTCTACATTGCCATTTTAAATAGTGTGCGATGGGCTTGAGCCAATTGCTCGTTCTTTACGGGGAACCCGCCGACAAAAAACTATTCTCATTGGTGAGTGTGGAGGAGTGTGACTTTATTTATTTATTTATATATTTTAAAAATAAAATAAAAAATTCGAGCGTGAGAACTTCTGTCATCAGAGTGAGAGCGTGAGAATTTCCTCAAATGCGTTAGTCTCACGCTCAATGCGTGAGAGTTGGCAGCCCTGTCACTATATCCCCACCTCAGCATGTTCGACTTGCTCCTCCCGCGCCTGTCCGCAGTCTGTTGAGACCGCGCCAGGCTATCCCACGGTTGGTCGGAACCTGGTGGGAGTTTCAATGGACAATAGGTGCAGGAGTAGGACATTTGGCCCTTCGAGCCAGCACCGCCATTCAATGTGATCATGGCTGATCATCCCCAATCAGTACCCCGTTCCTGCCTTCTCCCCATATCCCCTGACTCCGCTATCTTTAAGAGCCCCATCTAGCTCTCTCTTGAAAGTATCCAGAGAACCAGCCTCCACCACCCTCTGAGGCAGAGAATTCCACAGACACACAACACTCTGGGTGAAAAAGTGTTTTCTCGTCTCCATTCTAAATGGCTTACCCCTTATTCTTAAACTGTGGCCCCTGGTTCTGGACTCCCCCAACATCGGGAACATGTTTCCTGCCTCTAGCGTGTCCAAACCGTTAATAATCTTATATGTTTCAATAAAGATTCCCTCTCATCCTTCTAATCTCCAGAGTGTACAAGCCCAGTCGTTTGTATCCCGCGGGGGGTCGATTGCCACGTGAATGTCTTCCGGAGATTTGACCGATGTAAGTTGCCGCAAGTGTGTCGGGAAGTGGATGTAAAAGTGGGGTAACATTGACGCGGCGAGATTGGGTGATCGCTGGCCAGTATCGACAGGTGGGCCGAAGAGCCTGCTTCCAATTGCCGTATCTTTCAATTCAACATAGTGGCGGCATTGTGAGTACCGGAGTTTCAGCAGCGGCGCAGCACTTAATTCCACCGCCGAGCGCTGGCGATTCCTTACCGGGGATCGCCTGTGTTGAAGCTCCGGAGTGCTGGGCCTGCTGACTTTAACACCGTGAGCTGCGGTTTGCGGAGCTTCTAGCCTCGGGCGAGACGCTGATTTAAAACAACGATTATCTAATTTAATTGGATAGCATGAAATTAAAAGTGTACCTGAGTGCACATGACACTAATAAGTCAAGTCAAGTCACTTTTATTTCTATAGCACATTTAAAAAACAACTCTCGTTGGCCAAAGTGCTTTACATTGGTGGAGGTACTAACGTGATACAACAGTGGTTCATAGATTAAGTACATACATAAATACACACATATAGCCCTCCCTCAGAGGACGTCAAGAAAGGCTTGAGAGTAAAGATGAGTTTTAAGTCTCGACTTAAAAGAGTCGATGGAGGGGGCAGTTCTGATGGGAAGAGGGATGACTGTTCCACAGTCTGTATATAAACCTGTACCTAAGCTGCCAATTTCACATCTTCGCCCAATAAACCTGCACTGAACTGTTTACAAAGCATTAACATCTTTCTGTAAATAAAGAGGGGTGGCACAGTAGCGCAGGTGGAGTTGCTGCCTTACAGCGCCAGAGACTCGGGTTCGATCCTGACTACAGGTGCTGTCTGAACGGTGTTTGCACGTTCTCCCGTGACCGGCGTGGGTTTCTCCGGGATCTCCGGTTTTGTCCCACATTCCAAAGCCGCACAGGCTTGTAGAAGGGTTTCGGCCCGAAACGTTGCCTATTTTCCTTCGCTCCATAGATGCTGCTGCACCCGCTGAGTTTCTCCAGCATTTTTGTGTACCTTGTAGGCTAATTGGCTTCAGTAAAAAATTGTAAATTGCTTCCCGTGTGTGTGTGTGTGTGTGTGTGTGTAGGGTAGTGTTAATGTGCGGGGGATCGGCGGCCAGCGCGGACTCGGTGGGCCGAAGGGCCCGTTTCTGTGCTGCATCTCTTAACTTCTTTGTAGCGCAGAAGGTTAAGAGGGGACTTGATAGAGGTCTTTAAAATTATGAGCGGGTTAGACAGAGTGGACGTGGATAAGCTTTTCCCATTGAGAGTAGGGAAGATTCAAACAAGGGGACATGACTTGAGAATTAAGGGACAGAAGTTTAGGGGGAACATTAGGGGGAACTTCTTTACTCAGAGAGTGGTAGCTGTGTGGAATGAGCTTCCAGTGGAAGTGGTGGAGGCAGGTTCGATGTTATCCTTTAAAAATAGATTGGATGGGTATATGGACGGGAAAGGAATGGAGGGTTATGGTCTGAGTGCAGGTGATAGGACTAGGGGGAAGAATTTATTTTTAATTAAAAAAAAATAAAAAAATTTAATGTTCGGCACGGACTTGAAGGGCCGAGATGGCCTGTTTCCGTGCTGTTATGGTTATATGGTTATATGGTTATAACTAAACTAAAGGTGACTAATACACATTGTACTCCAGATAGAGACTCGTCACTGCCCTATATAACTGAGAAACATACCCTCTTTGTTTTTGCAGCCAATTCCCCTGGGAGCAAAAGAAAATTGCCGGGACTTGAAATATAAAACAAAAACAAATTCTGGAAGCACTCAGTAGGTCAAGCACTTGCGGGGAAAGTGAAGCGCAGTTGTTGTTTCAGGTTACACTCCTTTCACAAAAGTTCACAAGGTAATAACTACTTTAAGAATTATCCGTTGGAAGCAGAAAAAAAGGTTAGAAACAATAGACAATAGACAATAGGTGCAGGAGGAGGCCACTCGGCCCTTCGAGGTAGCAGCGCCATTCACTGTGATCATGGCTGATCATCCCCAATCAGTACCCCGTTCCTGCCTTCTCCCCATATCCCCTGACTCCGGCTATCTTTAAGAGCCCTATCTAGCTCTCTCATGAAAGTATCCAGAGAACCGGCCTCCACCGCCCTCTGAGGCAGAGAATTCCACAGACTCACCACTCTCTGTGTGAAAAAGTGTTTCCTCGTCTCCGTTCTAAATGGCTTACCCCTTATTCTTAAACTGTGGCCCCTGGTTCTGGACCCCCCCCCCCCCCCCCCCAACATCGGGAACATGCTTCCTGCCTCTAGCGCCTCCAGCATAACAGGGGGAGAGCAGGCACATCGTGGAACGAGGGAAGAAAGAGCGGGGAGGGGATGTACATGGTAACCAGGCACGAGCAAACAACTTGAACAGGTTTGGTGTGCAACACATCAGTTCCGTTCAGTATATTGTCACGTGTATCAAGGTACAGGGAAAAGCTGTTGTTGCGTGCTAACCAGTCTGCAGTAAGTCAATGCTTGGTTGCAATTACAGTGTATAGACACTCACACTGATTAGTACAGGTGTCAGAAGTTAAGGGGACGAAGCAGGAGAATGGGGTTAAGAGGGGAAGACAATAGACAATAGACAATAGGTGCAGGAGTAGGCCATTCGGCCCTTCGAGCCAGCACCGCCATTCAAATGTGATCATGGCTGATCATCCCCAATCAGTACCCCGTTCCTGCCTTCTCCCCATATCCCCTGGCTCCACTATCTTTAAGAGCTCAATCTAGCTCTCTTTGAAAGTATCCAGAGAACCGGCCTCCACCACCCTCTGACTCATGAAAGTAACCAGAGAACCGGCCTCCACCACTTCTAATTTCGTTGTACATGTTTACATGTTATAATGACAATAAAGTATTCATTCATTCCACAGACTCACCACTCTCTGTGAGCAAAAGTGTTTCCTCGTCTCCGTTCTAAATGGCTTACCCCTTATTCTTAAACTGTGGCCCCTGGTTCTGGACTCCCCCAATATCGGGAACATGTTTCCTGCCTCTAGCATGTCCAAACCCTTAATAATCTTATAGGTTTCAATAAGATGCCCTCTCATCCTTCTAAACTCCAGAGTGTACAAGCCCAGCCGCTCCATTCTCTCAGCATATGAACAGACAAGATAGATCAGCCATGATTGAATGGTGGGGTAGTCTTGATGGGCCGAATGGCCTAATTCTACACCTATCACTTATGACCTTATGACATGATGAGGGAATAACGTTTAGTGCATGGTAAAGCCAGCAAAGTCGGATCAAGGATAGTCCGAGGGTCACCAAAGAGTTAGATAGTAGTTCAGCACTGCTCTCAGGTTGTGGTAGGATGATTCAGTTGCCTGATAACAGCACGATCATTCCTTGGTCTCTTACACCCTCCCCATCTCTGTACCTTCAAACACCTTCAAACACCTTCAAACCTTCTAGCTCCACTGAAAGGCTCTTGGCCCAAAACACCAACTGCTTGACATGTTAGACCATAGACCATAGATAATGTTACATTGAATCTAACATGTTGAATGAAAACATTGTTTGTTTAGTACTAGTTTAGTTTAGTTTGGAGATGCAGCGCGGAAACAGGCCCTTCAGCCCACCGGGTCCGCGCCGACCAGCGATCCCCACACATTAACACTATCCTACACACACGCGGGACAATCACAATGTATGGCGGGGCTGGCTCGAAGGGCCGAATGGCCTCCTCCTGCACCTATTTTCTATGTTTAATTTACAAATACACCAAGCCAATTAACCTGCAAAGCTGTACGTCTTTGAAGTGTGGGAGGAAACTGAAGATTTTGGAGAAAACCCACGCAGGTTAATTGGCTTTCATAGCAAGAGGATTTGAGTATAGGAGCAGGGAGGTTCTACTGCAGTTGTACAGGGTCTTGGTGAGACCACACCTGGAGTATTGCGTACAGTTCTGGTCTCCAAATCTGAGGAAGGACATTATAGCCATAGAGGGAGTGCAGAGAAGGTTCACCAGACTGATTCCTGGGATGTCAGGACTTTCATATGAAGAAAGACTGGATAGACTTGGCTTATACTCGCTAGAATTTAGGAGATTGAGAGGGGATCTTATAGAAACGTACAAAATTCTTATGGGGTTGGACAGGCTAGATGCAGGAAGATTGTTCCCAATGTTGGGGAAGTCCGGGACAAGGGGTCACAGCTTAAGGATAAGGGGGAAATCCTTTAAGACCGAGATGAGGAAAAACTTTTTTACACAGAGAGTGGTGAATCTCTGGAACTCTCTGCCACAGAGGGTAGTTGAGGCCAGTTCATTGGCTATATTTAAGAGGGAGTTAGATGTGGCCCTTGTGGCTAAAGGGATCAGGGGGTATGGAGAGAAGGCAGGTACAGGATACTAGGTTGGATGATCAGCCATGATCATATTGAATGGCGGTGCAGGCTCGAAGGGCCGAATGGCCTACTCCTGCACCTATTTTCTATGTATCTATGTATCTATGTAGGTCGTGGGGAGAACATACAAACTCTGCACATACAGCACCCGTAGTCGGGATCGAACCCGGGTCTCCGGCGCTGTGAGGCAGCAACTCTACCGCTGCGCCGCATTTCCGACATCACGTTCCATTTGTCATGTTTCTTCCCCCCCCCCCCCTGCTTAATCTCATAAATCCATAAGACATAGGACCAGAATAAATGGAGTTAATGGAAGGGAGATAGATAAAAATGCTGGAGAAACTCAGCGGGTGCGGCAGCATCTATGGAGCGAAGGAAACAGGCAACGTTTCGGGCCAAAACCCTTCTTCAGGAGGTTGGTTTGTGCGTGACGGTCTGGGCTGCGTCCACAATTCGCTGCAATTTCTTGCGGTCTTGGATGGAGCTGTTCCCAAACCAAGCTGCGATGCATCCCTTTGGGCATGTCGCCTGTTTGGTCGTGAGTAGTCGCCCAAAGAGTCGTACCTTGTTCTGGTCGCTGCTGGATTTTTAACATTTTGAACATTTACGGTGACCTGCTGTGACTATGACGGGTGCCGGCAAGTCGCCGAAAAAAATCGCATAAGTGGGACAGGCCCTCTGTTTTTCTCTCTCCACAGATGCCGTGCAGCCTGGTGAATATTTAAAGCATTTTCGGTTTATTTTTAATTCACATATCCAGTATCTGCAGTGATTTTATTTGTGGATTCCTTGATAAAACCTTGATCAACTGCTTCCACCAGCCTTACAGGCATAAATCATAATTGCACTCTGTGTAAAATTATTTTTACTCAAATCATCCTGCTTTTCTGTCTACCTCATCAAAACTATGTCCTCTGTTCTTAAACCATCTGTTTTCTCCACCGAGACATGTCAGAATTCTGTACGCTATCAAATCTTCTCTCAGCCTTCCATGCTTCAAGGAAAGCTACAATAGATTTAGAAACATAGAAAAGAGGTGCAGGAGTAGGCCATTCGGCCCTTCGAGCCAGCAGCGCCATTCAAGCTGATCATGGCTGATCATCCAGAATCAGTACCCCCTTCCTGCTTTCTCCCCATATCACTTGATTCCGTTAGCCCTAAGAGCTAAATCTAACTCTCTCTTGAATCTCTCTTCATTTCCCAGTCATAGAGTCATACAGCATGGAAACATGCCCTTTGGCCCAATTTGCCCAGCCCGACCAACATGCCCCATCTATATTTTTGTCTCAACTGCCTGCATTTGGCCCACGTCCCTCTAAACCTATCCTATCCATGTACCTGTTCAAATGTCTTTTAAATGTTGTGGTTGTACCTGTCTCAACTACCTCCTCCGGCAGCTCGTTCCATTTATCCACCACCCTTTATGTAAAAAGGTTGTCCCTCAGACTCCTATTAAATCTTCCCCCCCTCATTTTAAACCTATGTCCTTTGGTTCTTGATTCCCCTACTATGGATAAAAGACTCTGTGCATTTTCCCAATGTATTCCTCTCATGGCCTTATACACTTGTACAAGATCATCCCTCATCCTGCTGCGCTCCAAGGAATAAAAGAGATTAGAGATTAGAGATTCCTTTATTTGTCATTCAGACCTTTCGGTCTGAACGAAATTTCATTGCCTGCAGTCATACATATAATAATAAATAACAAAACACACAATAAACGCAAATTAACATCCACCACAGTGAGTTCACCAGGCACCTCCTCACTGTGATGGAGGCAAAAGTCTTAAAGTCTCTGTCTCTTCCCGCTTTGTTCTCCCTCTGCGCTGAGGCGATCCAGGCTTCTGACGCTGTGGCCCCGCCGGGTGATGGTAAGTCAATCCCGCGGCTGAATCCGTGCTCCGTCCGCGACGGGCCGGTTCAAACTCCGCGGCCCGGGGTGGCCGAAGCTGCCGCCCTCCAGTCCAGCGGACGCAGCTGTAGTTGCGGGAGCCCCAGAAAAACAGGTCACCAACCTGTGACCTGCAAGCTCCCGACGATGTCGTCCCAGCCTGCTCAACCCCACCCTATAGCTCAGGCCCTCGAGTCCTGGCAACATCCTTGTGAATCTTCTCTGCACCCTTTCCCAGTCTAACAACATCTTTCCTATAACAGGGTGACCAAAACTGAATAGTAGTCTAGTCTAGCAGCCTTGTTCTTCCAGGTTGGTCCTTTGCGTGGGATTTGAGATGGCTGGGGAGGCCAATTCTGGAGCCCCGGACTGCAGGTGGTGTGAACCTCCAGGTATATGCGTGTGTGTGTGTGACATCTTTTAACATGGAGAAACTGGGCCACAGATAGCCACCACTTAATGCCCGACAGAGACAGATCATGAGACATAGGAGCGGAATTAGGCCATTGAGCCCACCGAGTCTACTCTGCTATTCAATCATGGCTGATCTATTATATAGAAGGGAACTGCAGATGCAGACTGGTGTATACCGAAGATAGACACAAAATGCTGAAATAACTCAGCGGGACAGGCAGCATCTCTGGAGAAAAATGATGGGTGATGATCCAGATCAGGACTGATCTAATTTTCCCTCTCAACCCAATTCTCCTGCCTTTTCATAGAAACATAGAAACATAGAAATTAGGTGCAGGAGTAGGCCATTCGGCCCTTCGAGCCTGCACCGCCATTCAATGTGATCATGGCTGATCATCCAACTCAGTATCCCGTACCTGCCTTCTCTCCATACCCTCTGATCCCTTTAGCCACAAGGGCCACATCTAACTCCCTCTTAAATATAGCCAATGAACTGGCCTCGACTACCCTCTGTGGCAGAGAATTCCAGAGATTCACCAATCTGTGTGAAAAAAAGTTCTTCTCATCTCGGTTTTAAAGGATTTCCCCCTTATCCTTAAGCTGTGACCCCTTGTCCTGGACTTCCCCAACATCGGGAGCAATCTTCCTGCATCTAGCCTGTCCAACCCCTTAAGAATTTTGTAAGTTTCTATAAGATCCCCTCTCAATCTCCTAAATTCTAGAGAGTATAAACCAAGTCTATCCAGTCATTCTTCATAAGACAGTCCTGACATCCCAGGAATCAGTCTGGTGAACCTTCTCTGCACTCCCTCTATGGCAATAATGTCCTTCCTCAGATTTGGAGACCAAAACTGAGGAAGGACATTTTCCCTGTAACCTAGACGCCCTTCCTAATCAAGAACTTAGCAAACTCCGCTTTAAAAATACCCAATGACTTGGCCTCCATAGCAGTCTGTGGCAATGAATTCCACAGATTCACCACCCTCCAGCTAAAAAAGTTCCTCCTCATCTAATTTCTAATGCTACATCCTTTTATTCTGAGGCTGTGCCCGCTCGACCTGTCCGCCATAAATGACCCCCCCCCCCCCCCCCCCAGGAGCACAGCTCGAGATGGTTTAGCTCTCAGGATCTTAGGCACAAGCAAACTTCTCCGCCGTGATCCATGTTCTCCGGAGGTGCTGCCTGACTGGCTGAGTTACTCCAGCACTGATTTCTACAAGGTGGTGATTGTGGTTCCTCTGTAATACACAGGCCCAATGCCGGTGTAATTTACAGGTAGACAAAAATGCTGGAGAAACTCAGCGGGTGAGTCAGCATCTATGGAGCGAAGGAAATAGGCAACGTTTTCGCGTCGAGACCCTTCTTCAGACTGATGTGAGGGTGGGTGGGGGGGGGGAAGAAGAAAGGAAGAGGCGGAGACGGTGGGCTGAGCGAGAGCTAGGAAGGGGAGGAGAAAGCAAGGACTACCTGAAATTGGAGAAGTCAATGTTCATACCGCTGGGGTGTAAACTCCCCAAGCGAAATATGAGGTGCTGCTCCTCCAATTTACGGTGGTCCTCACTCTGGCCATGGAGGAGGCCCAGGACTGAAAGGTCGGATTGGGAATGGGAGGGGGAGTTGAAGTGCTGAGCCACCGGGAGATCAGGTTGGTTATTGCGAACCGAGCGGAAGTGTTGGGCGAAGCGATCGCCAAACCTACGCTTGGTCTCACCGATGTAGAGCAGCTGACATCTTGAGCAGCGGATGCAATTTGTGACCCTGTAATCGTTAATTCCAACTATCCTAAAGTCAGTTTTAAACCTATTTCAACTTCAAGCTGACATAGTCCCTGTACCTCAGAATTCACCCAAGGACTTCATTTGTAGATGCAGGAAACTTCAAGATCATTTTTCAAGAAGGTGATCCCAGCTGGTACCATCGTAATGTTTAAGTTACGTTTAAACAGGTACATGGATAGGATATTTTGTAGAGGAATTTGGGCCAAATGCAGGCAGGTAAGACTAGTGTAGATGGGACGTGTTGGTGTGGCCAAGTTGTGCCGATGGGCCTATTTCCAGGTTGTATGACTGTATATACGACTATTTGGCTCTATATGGCCCCATTTTACTCTATGTGACTCTATGGTAGACAAAAATGCTGGAGAAACTCAGCGGGTGAGGCAGCATCTTTGGAGAGAAGGAATAGGTGACGTTTCGGATCGAGACCCTTCTTCAGACCTATGGTCAGTTGCTCATATGACTATGCTCAGTTTGCACAACTCTGTTTCCTCAGCAAAGATCCCTCACAGGATTCTCGACAGAATTTACAGCAAAACCAAACCTTTAAGCTGCCAGGTTTAAGAAATAATTCTAATGCATCACTGCGGTTTATTTGTAAGAAGGAACTGCGGATGCTGGTTTACACTGAAGATAGACGCAAAAAGCTAGAGTAACTCAGCGGGACAGGCAGCATCTCTGGAGAGAAGGAATGGGTGAAGTTTCGGGTCGAGACCCTTCTTCAGACCTGAGGATCCGACCCTTCTTCTCTCCAGAGACACACAAAGGGTGGTGGGTGGGTGTATGGAACAAGCTGCCAGAGGAGGTTGTTGAGGCTGGGACTATCCCAACATTTAAGAAACAGTGGTACATGGATAGGACAGATTTGGAGAGATATGGACCAAATGCAGGCAGGTGGGACTAGTGTACATGGGACATGTTGGCCGGTGTGGGCAGGTTGGGCCAAAGGGCCTGTTTCCACACTGTATCACACTATGACCCTAAGACACTCTATGGTGCCTGTCCCACTGAGTTACTCCAACATTTTGTGTCTAATATATCATGCACGGGTTGTGACTGGTCATCAGATTCAATAGCATATGCATAGCAAAACTGGGGTGACGTGGTGGCGCAGCGGTAGAGTTGCTGCCTAAAGGGCCTGTCCCACTTGGGCGTCATTTGCGCCTCACGTAGGTGGCGCGCGAAGATTTTGTGAATCCCAAAATTCTGGGGCGCCACGCGCGACCGCCTACGCCACGCGCGACCGCGCGTCACCGCCTACGCCACCACGTCTCACCACGCGGCATGCACGCGTAATGCACGACATGCACGCGTCACAACGCGTGCGTGACACGTAAATGATGTTGAATAAATGACGTGCAAATAACGCCCAAGTGAGACAGGCCCTTTACAGGGCTTGCAGCGCCAGAAACGAAGGGTTCGATCCCGACTACTGCCGCTGTCTGAAGGGAGCTTGTACGTTCTCCCCGTGACCGCGTGGGTTTTCTCCGAGATCTTCGGTTTCCTCCCACACTCAAGAGACGTGCAGGTTTGTAGGTTAATTGGCTTGAGTTTGTATACTTGGTATAAATGTAGATGTCCCCAGTGTGTGTAATACCCCTGTCCCACTTAGGAAACCCTAATGATCGAAAGTGGTTTCCGCTTCTTCTATGTTCCGGCAATTATTTCCAAAAATTCAAAAGCGTCCACGACTATAAATAGGTTGCTGTTTTAAAAATCGGTAATTTTTTAGTTGAAGCCGGTTGCGATGCTAGTTGATGGTGGTTGCAGGTAGTGGAAGGTAAGACCTCCCTGGTGGAATAAAACTGGGTGAAAAAAAGGTCTTACCTTCCACTACCTGCAACCTCCGGCAACCACCTTCAACTAGCATCACAACCGGCTTCAACTAAAAAATTACAGATTTTTTAAACGGCAACCTATTTTTAGTCGCGGCCGGTTTTGAATATTTTGATATAATCGCCGGAACATAGAAGAAGCGGAAACCACTTTTGACCATTAGGGAGACTGACAAAAACCTCCGGGAACCGCACGGAAACCTTGGGTGGGGCGCAAAGTCTCCAGAGGTTTCCGTTCAGGTTTCCTAAGTGGGACAGGGGCTTTTAGGGAGCGTTAATGAGTGGGGATTTCTGGTCGGTGCAGACTCGGTGGGCCGAAGGGCCTGTTCCCGTGCTGTGTGTCTAATCTAAACTAAACTAAACTACTAGATATGAAATAACTGCATAAGAATGGACTGCAGATGCTGGTTTAAACCGAAGATAGACACAAAAAGCTGGAGTAACTCAGCGGGACAGCATCTCTGGAGAGAAGGAATGGGTGACGTTTCGGGTCGAGACCCTTCTTCAGACTATAGAAATTCAGAAATAACCGTCCCCTCACTTGCTCTAGTCATTGGTATTTATAATCTACAATATTATATAGAACATTTTGTGTTACCGAGAAGTTACAGTCTGAAGAAGGGTTTCGACCCGAAACGTCACCTATTCCTTTGCTCCATAGATGCTGCCTGTCCCGCTGAGTTTCTCCAGCATTTTTGTCTACATGCAAGAGCAGTCATATTGTTTGTGATACACAACTGAAAACAATCCGTGATTCGTATTATCAGTAAAAAGTCATTTCGAAACATCTCCATTCCAACTTGTCACATTGCTTTGACCAAAATCCTGAGTCCTTTGCTAGTTCTACAACACTGATGGCTTGTGGATCGAGTCCAGAGGAGTCATCTTTCAATAACTTTGTAAAATTCCCATGATGGAGATGAAACCTCCGGCTTGCACTTTGCAAAGATAAAAGGCAGCCTTTTCCTCATATTGTGTTCCTCTATCCATCTCCGCGGTGACAAGCTCATAACTGGATCGCCCCTTAATGATCACTCGCCCTGTAACAATATCTGTTTGACATTTCACTGATATGCATCAACGTTCGAGTAATTAAATTTCAAACAAATATTTGCCAATGATAGGTCTAAAAATATATTGATCAACGACACTGTGGATTCAATAGTGCAACAGAATTTATATTGTGTTGGGGCAGTCAGAAAAAAACCCACTGACAAATGTTTATATTATCTGTCAGATCTATAACCATTAGAGAAAGGTAAATATCAGGGACAAAGAAGCCATCAATAACAGCCAACAGGTAGAGGGTTCATCATTTTGTATTATTCACCAAGACGTAATATTGATGTCACGATTAATATATAAGACCAACGATGACAGCAATGGATGGGACCCTTCTTCAGACCCACAACATCACCGATCTATGGTCTCCAGAGATGAGATGGCACAGTAGTGCGGCTGTTAGAGAGCTGCCGTCTCACAGCGACAGAGAACCAGGTTCGATACCAATTTCGGATGCAGTCTGTGCGAAGTTTGCACGTTCTCCCTGTGACCGGGTGGGGCTCCTCCAGGCGCTCCGGTTTCCCCCCGCAACCCAATGGCGTGCAGGTTTGTAGTTTAATTGATGGTAAAATTGCCCCTAGTGTGTAGGCAATGGATCCAAAGTGGGTTAACGTAGAACTAGTGTGAATGGGTGATCGATAGTCAGCGTGGACGCGGTGGGTCGAAGGGCCTGTTTCTACGCTGAATCTCTGAACTAAAACTAATAGCCCTGTCCCACGGTGCGAGTTCATTCCAAGAGCTCTCCCGAGTTTTAAAAAAATCAAACTCGTGGTAAGCACGGAGAATGAACGTAGCGGGTACGTCGGAGCTCGGGGACGTCTCTTAGCGCTAACGGCAGGTACTCGGGAAGACTCGCTAACGGCAGGTAAGCACGGGAAGACTCGGGAAGATTTTTCAACATGTTGAAAAATGTCCACGAGAGCCCCGAGTACCGACGAGCGGCCATTACCGTAAATCTCCGAGTTCGAATCTGGGCAAACTCGGGAGAGCTCTTGGAATTCTCTGGGACTGTGGGACAGGGCTTTTAACTAAACCAACAACAAAAGAATATAGATATCTTTCCAATACTTTAAATTCTATTGGCTTTATCTTGCACTAAATGTTATTCATGTTATTCCCTTTATCATGTATCTGTACACTGCGAATGGCTCGATTGTAAC
>CM075978.1:3364998-3395639 GCA_038087875.1 Malacoraja senta
AATGCCGGAGTTAACTCAGGCGGCATCTCTGGAGAGATGGAATGGGTGATATTTCAGGTCGAGACCCTTCTCCAGACACCTCGACCTGTAACGTCGCCCATCCCTTCTCTCCAGAGGCGCTGCCTGTCCCGCTGAGTTACTCCAGCATTTCGAGTCTACCTTCGCTTTAAACCAGCATCTGCAGTTCATTCCTACACACAATACATCTGGTGGTGTGTTGGGAATCGAGAACCAGAGGGCATGGGTTTTAGATACATAGATACGTAGAAAATAGGTGCAGGAGTAGGCCATTCGGCCCTTCGAGCCTGCACCGCCATTCAATATGATCATGGCTGATCATCCAACTCAGTATCCCGTACCTGCCTTCTCTCCATACCCCCCAGATCCCTTTAGCCACAAGGGCCACATCTAACTCCCTCTTGAATATAGCCAATGAACTGGCCTCAACTACCCTCTGTGGCAGAGAGTTCCAGAGATTCACCACTCTCTGTGTGAAAAATGTTTTTCCTCATCTCGGTCTTAAAGGATTTCTCCCTTTTAAGGTGAAGGAGGGGGAAAGATTTTATAAGAATCTGGGAGGGGTAACTTTTTCACACAAAGGGTGGTGGGCCGTATGGAACGAGCTGCCAGAGGAGGTAGTTGAGGCAGGGACTATCGCAACGTTTAAGAAGCAGTTAGACCGGTACATGGGCGGGACAGGTTTAGAGGGATGTGGGTCGAACGCAGGCGTGGGACTAGTGTAGTGTAGGTGGGACATGTTGGGCGGTGTGGGCACGTTGGGCCCTAGGGCCTGTTTCCACACGGTATCACTGTATCTCAACAAAGGCAGATATTTAATTGTGATATGTGCCGAAAACGGAACAATGAAACGTACACAGAAAAAAAAAAAACTGCAGATGCCGATTTACTAACAAAAAGTCGCAAAGTGCTGGAATAACATAGATACATAGATACATAGAAAATAGGTGCAGGAGTAGGCCATTCGGCCCTTCGAGCCTGCACCGCCATTCAATACGATCATGGCTGATCATCCAACTCAGTATCCCGTACCTGCCTTCTCTCCATACCCCCTGATCCCTTTAGCCACAAGGGCCACATCTAATTCCCTCTTAAATATAGCCAATGAACTGGCCTCAACTACCCTCTGTGGCAGAGAGTTCCAGAGATTCACCACTCTCTGTGTGAAAAAGTTTTTCCTCATCTCGGTCTTAAAGGATTTCCCCCTTATCCTTAAGCTGTGACCCCTTGTCCTGGACTTCCCCAACATCGGGAACAATCTTCCTGCATCTAGCCTGTCCAACCCCATAAGAATTTTGTACGTTTCTATAAGATCCCCTCTCAATCTCCTAAATTCTAGCGAGTATAAGCCAAGTCTATCCAGTCTTTCTTCATATGAAAGTCCTGACATCCCAAGAATCAGTCTGGTGAACCTTCTCTGCACTCCCCAACGGGTCAGGCAGCGCCCGTGGAGAACACGGATAGATGATCTTTCGGGCTCCCAATGAAATTCTTACCTGCAGCAGTAACTGATCTGTAAACACAATACTCACAAATAACATAATCAATAAAAAAACAATAAATGAAACCCCCCAAAATTAATGCAACAAGCCCAGAGTGCAATCAAGGCTGATGGTGGTTTATAACAAGGATAGACACAAAATGCTGGAGTAACTCAGCGGGTCAGGCAGCATCTCTGGAGAAAAAGAATAGGTGGTGTTTCGAGTCGAGACCAGAGCAAGGGTCTGAAGAAAGGTCTAAACCTGAAACGTCATCTATTCCTTTCCCATGGATGCTGCCTGACCTGCTGAGATACTCCAGTATTTATTTGGTGTCTATCTTTGTGTAAACCAGCATCTGCAGTTCCTCGTGTAGGAAGGAACTGCAGATGCTGGTTTAATCCGAAGATAGACACAAAAAGTTGGAGTAACTCAGCGGGACAGGCAGCATCTCTGGAGAGAAGGAATGGGTGACGTTTCACGGTCGAGACCCTTCTTCGGACCTGAGGATCAGACCCTGCTTCTCTCCAGAGACACACAAAGGGTGGTGGGTGGGTGTATGGATCAATTTGTGATACAGTGAGGAAAGGCCCTTCGGCCCAACTTGCCCACATGGGCCAACATGTCCCAGCTACACTAGTCCCACCTGCCTGCGTTTGGTCCATATCCCTCCAAACCTGTCCTATCCATGTACCTGTCTAACTGTTTCTTAAATGTTGGGATAGTCCCAGCCTCAACTACCTCATCTGGCAGCTCGTTCCATACACCCACCACCCTTTGTGTGTCTCCAGCATTTTATGTATATCTGCAGTTCCTTCATACACAGTTAGTTGGAGATTGTTTTGTTCAAGAGCCTGGCGCTTGAGGCAGGATACATGTTCCCGATGTTGGGGGAGTCCAGAACCAGGGGCCACAGTTTAAGAATAAGGAGTAAGCCATTTAGAACGGAGACGAGGAAACACTTTTTTCTCACAGAGAGTGGTGAGTCTGTGGAATTCTCTGCCTCAGAGGGCGGTGGAGGCCGGTTCTCTGGATGCTTTCAAGAGAGAGCTAGATAGGGCTCTTAAAGATAGTGGAGTCAGGGGATATGCGGAGAAGGCAGGAATGGGGTGCTGATTGGGGATGATCAGCCGTGATCACATTGAATGGCGGTGCTGGCTCGAAGGGCCGAATGGCCTACTTCTGCACCTATTGTCTATTGTCTATTGTCTATTATTTGTTGAGATTGGTAAACCTACCAGAAGGGAAGAAAAGGCCATGGAAGTTAACTCTCAATTAATTTTGATCAAAGCTAACTTGGTGTGGCGACCCAAAACATTAACTCGGTTTATATCTTCACAGATGCTGTCTGGGTTGCTGAGTGTTTCAGCATTTTTAAACTTTTATTTCAGATCTGCATCTCCTGCAGATTCCGTTGTTTGCTTCAGAGAAATGTCATTGATAGGTTGGTCTTTGAGTCATGTTTGAGACTGGAGCTAAATGAGATTAGCTACTCGTCTCCTGAAGTCTGCTGCTCCACTTAATCAAATGATGATCCGCATCTCGGTTCCACTTATCTGCTTTAGATTCATATCGACAACTTTCCCTCTGAGTCACGCAGCTTGAGAGCAGGCCCTTCGGCCCACCAAGCCTCTTCTCTCCAACGGGGGGGGGGGGGGGAATGCTCCTCTCTTTTCTTTTTAGAAAGGCAGCGAGGAAACAGGTCCTTTGGCCCACCGGGTTTGCGCCGACCAGCGATCCCCGCACACTAACACTATCCTACGCACACCAGGGACAATTTACAATTTAACCGCAGCCTGCACATCTTTGGAGTGTGGGAGGAAACCCGAGCGCCCGGCGAAAACCCACGCAGGTCACGGGGAGAACGTACAGACAGCACCGGTAGTCAGGATCGAACCCGGGTCTCAGGTGCTGTAAGGCAGCAGCTCTACGCTGCGCCACCGTGCCGCCCCCTCGGATGGGAACAAAACCTCCTCTTCTCTCCAACAGGAAAACATCGTCCTCTTCCCTGCAAGGGGAGTTCTGGCCTTCTCTATCAGTCGGAAGAAGGCTTCCGTCCCGACAATCACCCCATCCATTTTCTCTAGGGCTGTTATTGTTAATTTATTGTCACAGTACAAAGCTTTGTTTTCCAACAATCCGGCAAAAATCATGCCATACATAAAAGCACGATATACATAAGTACAAGAGTGCAATGACTGGAGTATAAAATAATTAGATTTCATAAATGCATGTCATAGGAACAGACTCCGGTCGACTCCAATGGGTCAACACCAGCTGATCCATCCCTTCCCATCAACCCCACTCCCCCGCCCTCTCCCCGCAACCGTTGATGCCACCACCAATCAAGAACCCAACAACCTCCGCTCCAAATACACCCAAAGTGCCATGCTGCCTGACCCGCTGAGTTATGGGCCTGTCCCACTTAGGCAATTTTTTCGGCGACTGTCAATAGTCGTAGCAGCTCGCCGAAAAACTGGCGACTGGCCCCCCCCCCCCCCCCCCTACGACAATGTCTACGACAACCTACCACCTAGTGGACGTCAAGCTACGGCAAGCTACCGACAACCGGCGACCCATTAGGACTCCCACCTGCGACCACACCTACAACAACCTACGTCCACCCGCGACAAGCTACGGCAAGGTAAGACAATTCAGTCGCCGGTACCTGTCGCCGGTTGACATGGGTTGACGTAGGTAGTCGCCAATGGAATTCACCGGTCAACACCGCCGACAACCTGCGTCATCCTGGCGACAACCTATGACGGCACCTACGTCAGGCCACGCTCATTGGTGTCAAGCCAATTATCGCCGACTGTCGCCAAAAATTTTGAACATTTCAAAATCCAGCGGCAACCAGAAAAATGCTACGATTCATCGGGCGACTGAGGAGACTACACAGGCGACACCCGGCGACACCCGGCGACCATGTGGCGACAGCCTAGTCAATAGACAATAGACAATATGTGCAGGAGTAGGCCATTCGGCCCTTCGAGCCAGCACCGCCAGTCAATGTGATGATCATCCCCAATCAGTACCCCGTTCCTGCCTTCTCCCCATATCCCCTGACTCCGCTATCTTTAAGAGCCCTATCTAGCTCTCTCTTGAAAGCATCCAGAGAGCCAGCCTCCACCGCCCTCTAAGGCAGAGAATTCCACAGACTCACCACTCTCTGTGAGAAAAAGTGTTTCCTCGTCTCCGTTCTAAATGGCTTACTCCTTATTCTTAAACTGTGGCCCTTGGTTCTGGACTCCCCCAACATCGAGAAAATGTTTCCTGCCTCTAGCGTATCCAAACCCTTAGCAATCCTATATGTTTCAATAAGATGCCCTCTCATCCTTCTAAACTCCAGAGTGTACAAGCCCAGCCGCTCCATTCTTCTCAGCATATGACAGTCCCGCTATCCCGGGAATTAACCTTGTAAACCTACGCTGCACTCCCTCAATAGCAAGAATGTCCTTCCTCAAATTAGGGGACCAAAACTGCACACAATACTCCAGGTGTGGTCTCACTAGGGCCCTGTACAACTGCAGAAGCCTGTAGTCACCTAAAAAATCGCCTAAGTGGGACGGGGGCATTAGTCATAGGAGCAGAGCTAGGCCATTCGGCCCATTGTGTCAACTCCGCCACTCAATCCCGGCTGATCCATCACTCCCCATCAGCCCCATTTCCCCGCCCTTTCGCCACAACCCTTGATGCCACCACTAATCAAGAACCCATCTATCTCCCCCCCACCCCCCCAAATACACCCAAAGGGCCATGCTGCCTGACCTGCTGAGTTACTCCAGCACTTTGTGTCTATCTTCAGTGTAAACCCAATCCTACATTGAGTATCTGAGGGGAAAACCACACAGTCAGAGGAAGAGCGTGCAAACTCCACACAGGCAGCATCAGAGATTAGCATTGAACCTGGGTCCCTGGATCGGTGAGATGGCAACTCTACCTGCTGTGCCACCGTGCTGCCCAAATTCAATTGATGCTACAAACTTAACAAACTGTCTTCAAAATTATCTGTGGGGGAAGAATGTAACTGGTGGGTGAAATAGTTTACGCCGTTACTAATGGAAGGCTATCGCCTGCCACCTTTGCGGGCTGGAAGAGTCTGTGTTCCACGTGTACATGGAGTGTGTGAGGTCGCAGCCCCTGTTCCAATACATAATGGGGCTGCTCCTTGCCTTCTGGCTGCACTTCGCATCCACCATCCTCATCTTTGGACACCCTGTGCGTAGGGGCGAGGGTAGGGCAGAAGATGTCCTGGTTGGGTTGCTCCCAGACCTGGCCAAGCTGGCCATCCGTGGGTCAACGCCAGGCGGAAGAGGGCTCAACCCAAGCCAGCTGCCTGCCGCTTTTCCGGGGTTACGTCCGTGCCCGGGTGGTACTAGAAAGGGACTACGCACTGTCCACAGGCGCCCTGGGTTTTTTTTGGGACCGTTGGGCATCGCGGGGGGTGGAATGCATCCTCAATAAAGTTGATGATATAGTTGTATAGTAGATTATTCAGTATTTAATAATATTTGCTTTACTTTGTAATATGGTGGCGGGTTTGTCTGTATCTTTGTAATGTACATATCAATTTTGTAAATAATCACAATCACAATCGCAATAATACTTTATTAGCCAAGTACGTTTTGCAACATACGAGGAATTTCATTTGCCGAGTCAGTCATGCAAATAAAAAGCAATGGAACAAACAAAACACATTTTAACATAAACATCCACCACAGTGACCCCTCCACATTCCTGACTGTGATGGGAGGCGAAAAAAAGTTCAATCTCTTCCCTTCTTTGTTCTCCCGCGGTCGGGAGCCTCGAGCCCTCCGTTGACTAATTGTTTTAAATTATTTTTGGTTAAAAAAAAAAGGAAGATTATCCCCTCATTTCATGTCTCAAAACCCCCCAACTGTGTCAGCCACCACAGCACCTTTGAAGACAATTCCAGATTTTCATTGAAGTCCTACGGTTCTGAAAGCTGAAGATGCTTCCAACCCTTTCAATGGTTTCAACGGAGCATTGATTGCCACAGGTGCAAAGTGCAAACACACTGTGAAATTCTTCATAAGATCATAGATCATAAGTGATAGGAGTAGATTTAGAATATTCGGATGTTTTCACTAGTGGGAGAGTCTAGGACTCGAGGTCATAGCCTCAGAATTAAAGGACGTTCCTTTAGGAAGGAGATGAGGAGGAATTTCTTTAGTCAGAGGGTGGTGAGTCTATGGAATTCTTTGCCACAGAAGGCTGTGGAGGCCAAATAAATTGACATTTTGTGAGGCAGAGATAGATAGATTCTTGATATAAGTTCCCGGATGGCGGGACTGTCATATGTTGAGAGAATGGAGCGGCTGGGCTTGTACACTCTGGAATTTAGAAGTTTGAGAGGGAATCTTATTGAAACATATAAGATTATTAAGGGTTTGGACACGCTAGAGGCAGGAAACATGTTCCCGATGTTGGGGGAGTCCAGAACCAGGGGCCACAGTTTAAGAATAAGGAGTAAGCCATTTAGAACGGAGATGAGGAAACACTTTTTCACACAGAGAGTTGTGAGTCTGTGGAATTCTCTGCCTCAGAGAGCGGTGGAGGCCGGTTCTCTGGATGCTTTCAAGAGAGAGCTAGATAGGGCTCTTAAAGATAGCGGAGTCAGGGGATATGGGGAGAAGGCAGGAACGGGGTACTGATTGGGGATGATCAGCCATGATCACATTGAATGGCAGTGCTGGCTTGAAGGGCTGAATGGCCTACTCCTGCGCCTGTTGTCTATTGTCTACAAGTGCGGGTGTCAGGGTTGTGGGGAGAAGGCAGGGGAAAGGGGTTGAGAGGGGAAGATAGATCAGCCATGATTGAATGGCGGAGTAGACTTGATGGGCCAAATGGCCTAATTCTGCTCCTATCACTTATGACCTTATGACTATGACTCGCGATGACAACAATCCGATTTATGTGCATTAGATCCCAGTCCTTTTACATCTTGGCTATTCAAGTGTCCATGTGAATGTCTCTTGAACACAGTGATTGTTCTGACTACACCGCCTCCTCCAGCAACTAGTTGCAGATATCACCACTCTCTGTGTAAAAGAAAACCTCTCCCTAATCACCGCTTTTGCATTCTTCCCTGTCTTTTTCCACCTCCACAACGCCCTGCACTTTGACACTTCTCATTTTTCCGCTACATTTCTCGACGTTTATTTCTGAAAAACATATACGGCTTGCGCTGTGCATTATCCCAAAGAGCTCGGTGCTAACAAAAGGAGTCCAAAATATGAACACACGTTCCATTCTCCTGCACCGAAGCCTGGTTATGTCCTTGAAACCATTGTGGGCTTAAAAAGACTGTGTTTAGAATCACAAGAGTCATAGAGTGATACAGTGTGGATACGAGCCCTTCGGCCCAACTTGCCCACATCGGCCAACAATGTCCCAGCTACACTAGTCCCACCTGCCTGCGTTTGGGTCAATAGCCCTCCAAACCTGTCCTATCCATGTACCTGTCTAGCGGTTCAGAAAGAATGCAGCAGGTTGCAAGATTGAGAGAGAAAAAAAGAAACTGCTGACCTGATGTTTATATATTTTTTTAAATGACCTCCCCTGGACATCTCATGTCAGAATGTCGTAATCAATTCAGCATTTATTTTACCGTCAATGATCATTCCAAGTTTTATTTGAAAAAAGACATTGACATTGGTTTTCATGGAAGCTCATATACTTTATTTTCTTGACTGGTTAATTGTTAAACCATCAAACTTAAAATGAAATGGACACTTCACCAAAATGAAGTCTGCAATGACATTGTCCATTTGGGCTTGTATTCACTGGAATTTAGAAGGATGAGAGGAGATCTTATAGAAACATATAACATTCTTAAAGGATTGGACAGGCTAGATGCAGGAAACATGTTCCCGATGTTGGGGGGAATCCAGAACCAGGGGTCACACAGTTTAGGAATAAGGGGTAGGCCGTTTCGGACTGAGATGAGTAAACAAGCGGAGATGGTGAATCACCCAGAGAGTTGTGAATCTGTGGAATTCTCTGCCACAGAAGGCAGTGGAGGCCAATGCTCTGGATGTTTTCAAGAGAGGGTTAGAAATAGCTCTTGGAGCTAATGGAATCAAGGGATATGGGGAGAAAGCAGGAACGGGGTACTGATTTTGAATGATCAGCCACGATCATATTGAATGGCGGTGCTAATTGGTGCTCCAAGGGCCAATTGGCCAACTCCTGCGCCTATTTTCTATGTGTCTTTGTTTCTATGAAAGAGAGCCTTCGAGAACAAAGGGGGTGCTGGTGGAGGTGGGGAGGGGGGGGGGGGTAGGGGGGAGAGGGGGAGGGGACTGCCGAGAACAAAGGTGGGATCCAGCGGTGGACCACCTAGAATAAAGACTTGGTTCGCCGCTGTGTGGAAGATGAGACTGTTCGATGAACATTTTATAATGTTGCCTGTGCCAGAAATGTGGCTACTCTTTGTGTTCTGCCTGGGTGAGGTCTGCTGTAGGTAATTACTGGGTTGTATGTAAAACAAAACATTTCACTGCCCAGTAAAGCATCACTGAATGGCTGAAGAATTTGAATAGACAATAGACAATAGGTGCAGGAGTAGGCCATTCGGCCCTTCGAGCCGGCACCGCCATTCAATGTGATCATGGCTGATCATCCCCAATCAGTACCCAAGAAGGGTCCTGGCCCGGAACGCTGTCTGTGAGGTTATCCACTTTGGCGGCAAAAACAAGGGGGCAGATTATTATCTCAACGGGGTTAGGTTAGGTAAGGGGGAGATGCAGCGAGACCTGGGCGTCCTTGTACACCGGTCACTGAAAGTTGGCGTGCAGGTACAGCAGGCAGTGAAGAAAGCTAATGCAATGTTGGCCTTCATAACAAGAGGATTTCAGTATAGGAGTAAAGAGGTTCTTCTGCAGTTGTATAGGGCTCTGGTGAGACCACATCTGGAGTATTGTGTACAGTTTTGGTCTCCTAATTTGAGGAAGGACATCCTTGTGATTGAGGCAGTGCAGCGAAGGTTCACGAGATTGATCCCGGGGATGACGGGACTGTCATATGAGGAAAGATTAAAAAGACTAGGCTTGTATTCACTGGAGTATTCACTGGAGTTTAGAAGGATGAGGGGGATCTTATAGAAACATATAAAATTATAAAAGGACTGGACTAGCTAGATGCAGGAAAAATGTTCCCAATGTTGGGCGAGTCCAGAACCAGGGGCCACAGTCTTAGAATAAAGGGGAGGTCATTTAAGACTGAGATGAGAAAAAACCTTTTCACCCAGAGAGTTATGAATTTATGGAATTCCCTGCCACAGAGGGCAGTGGAGGCCAAGTCACTGGATGGATTTAAGAGAGAGTTAGGTAGAGCTCTAGGGGCTAGTGGAGTCAAGGGATATGGGGAGAAGGCAGGCACGAGTTATTGATAGGGAACGATCAGCCATGATCACAATGAATGGCGGTGCTGGCTCAAAGGGCCGAATGGCCTCCTCCTGTATCTATTTTCTATGTTTCTATGTTTCTGTCCATTCCCAACACAGATCCTACCTGACCCGTTGAGTTCTTCCAGCAGTTAGTTTGTTGTTTCTGCCCAAGGAAGGATACAGGCATCTGCACTATGAGCGTGCGGGTTTCCTCCGGTTTCCTCCCACGTCCCAAAGAGTGTAGGGAGCGGACACGAACGTGAGATAACATAGGATTAGTGCGAATGGGTGAACAATGGTCAGCGTGAAACAATCTACCCCTGCTTTATGCTCCTCAACTCTCTCTTTCACCCTTAGAGAACGAAAGTTTAAAAAACTAATGACCTTCTGGGAGAAAAGAAATTGCTTCATTTCTATCTTAAATGGTTCCCTTTTAAACCCCTAACACTACATTCTCCCACAAGAGGAAACATACTCTTCAGATGCACCCTGTCAAGAGGTTCCTGGATCTTATATTTTTCAATCAGGTATTTGGTGAAGAAAAGTGGAAATATGCTCTAAAATAGACACAAGGCACTGGAGTAACCAGGCAGGCCAGGCAGCATATCGGGAGTATATCTGGAGGACAATTCTGGATGAGGGGATTGAAGGCTTTATGGCCAAGTTTGGGGATGAGAGGAAAATAGGTGGATGGGCAGGTAGAGAATGCAGGACATGGACAGGTTGGGAGAGTGGGCAGAGAAGTGGCGGATGGAATATAGTGTGGCAAAGTGTGGAGCCGTGCATTTTGGTCGTAGGAATAAAGGCGTAGACTGTTTTCTAAATGGGGAGAGAATCCAGAAATCAGAGGTACAAAGGGACCTGGGAGTGGCGGTGCTGGATTCCCAAAAAGTTAATTGATAGTCGAATCGGCAAGTTGAATGGGTAGTAAAGAAAGCAAACTCAATGCTAGCATTTATTTCAAGAAGGCTTGCGTACAAAAACAGGGATGTAATGCTGAGGCTCTATAAGGCGCTTGTGGTAAGGCCACATTTGGAATATTGCGAGCAATTTTGGGCACTGTATCTGAGGAAGGATGTGCTGACTCTGGAGAGGGCCCAGAGGAGGTTTACAAGAATGATCCCAGGAATGAGTATGTTAACATAAGATGAGCGTTTGTCGGCACTGGGCCTGTACTCGCTGGAGTTTAGAAGAATGTGGGGGGACCTCATTGAAACGTACAGAATAGTGAAAGGCTTGGATAGAGTGGACGTGGAGAGGATGTTTCCACTAGTGGGAGAGTCTAGGACCGGTGGTCGGTCATAGCCTCAGAATTAAAGAACGTTCTTTTAGGAAGGAGATGAGGAGAAATTTCTTTAGTCAGAGGGTGGTGAATCTGTGGAATTCTTTGCCACAGAAGGCTGTGGAGGCCAAGTCAGTGGATGTTTTTAAGGCAGAGATATATAGATTCTTGATTAGTGCGGGTGCCAGAGGTTATGGAGAGAAGGCAGGAGAATGGGATGAGAAGGGGAGATAGATCAGCCATGATTGAATGGCGGAGTAGACGATGGGCCGAATGGCCTAATTCTACTCATAGCACTTATGATCTTATGACATGGAAAGATAATGTTTCAGGTCGGGACCCTTCTTCAGACTGAATTGTAGTCGGGTGGTGAGGGGAGACAGCTGGAAGAGAGGTGGGGTGCGACAAAGCCAGACTCTATGCGAAAAGCTAAATATATCTCAGACAACCTACTAATAATTTAAAGATAAATTGCATTCATCTTTTTCTCAGCCAAATGATACCCATTGAAATCAATACATCACCGACCCTGTGCTAAATCGAACCTGACGCAGGATCTGAAAGGATATCCCGCAGCATAAATAAGGAGATTCTCAGCAAGACTAGTCAAGTGTCAAGAGTTAAGAGTGTTTTATTGTCATATGTCCTGGAAAGTCTCGACCCAAAACGTCGCCCATTCCTTCTCTCCAGAGATGCTGCCTCACCCGCTGAGTTACTCCAGCATTTTGTGTCTGCCTTCGAAGTAAACATAGGGCTCTGTAAACAATATTATACATGAGAAAAAAAGTTTAGTGTGTATATATATATATATATATATACTAGACTAAGTGGGACCCATTGGGTCCCATGTTCACCATGAGGGCTGGTCCCCCAATGCAATATTCCACCTCTCCACCAATTCCAATATTGGTGGCCAGTGCGGGGGGGGGGGGGGGGGGGGCTTTCTGGAGCGCTGGTATGGGTGTTGTGGGCTGAAGGGACTGGTCTCCAGAGGGCTAGCATGGACAATGTGGGCCAAATGGATTCTTGGGGTGGCAGCTCAGTCCCTCAAGCCTTATGTGCTGGCAGCTCACTCACGGCTGGTGGGCTGGCAGTTGACTCACGGCTATTCCTTGAAATTCCATCTCAAGCAGGGTGCAAGGCCACCAAATTCAAATCCATTTTCCAACCATTTCAAGCTGGGTGCAAGGCCACCAAATTCAGGTGCAGTTTCCTACCACTTCAAGCAGGGTGCAAGGCCACCGAATTCAAGTGCAGTTTCCTACCACTTCAAGCAGGGTGCAAGGCCACCAAATTCAAGTGCAGTTTCCGACCACTTCAAGCAGGGTGCAAGGCCACCGAATTCAAGTGCTGTTTCATACCACTTTATGTGGGTGCAAGGCCACCGAATTCAAGTGCAGTTTCATACCACTTCAAGCAGGGTGCAAGACCACCACATTCAAATGCAGTTTCATACCATTTCAAGCAGGGTGAAACCATGATAATACCAGCATAAAACCACACAAAACACCACACTCACAGTTCAGTAGACATTCAGTGTGTTCAGTTGATTCACAGCTCAGACAGTCGTGACCTCTCCCTCCCATCATGCAGAGACTGAGCCACACCCACACTTCCGGGTTTTATAATCCCTCCCCACTCCCACCGGAAAAGGTGTGGCCTTCATGGCGTGATTGACAGGAGAGAGATTCTCAACATTTTTTAAACACTAATAACACTTTTATTTTTCATTGATGGGAAGAATCCTCTGCTGCTGATGAGTGGAGGGGGACTGAGTAAGATGGCCAACAATCACAGCCGTAAGTGGTAGCATTTTATCTAAAATTAACATACAGTGCAAACGGGAAGTTGTCAAGTTTAGACTACCAACCATTTGCAGTGCTTTTTACTTCAACCCCGAAACCCCAGCAACCATTCGCGGTGCTTTTTACTTCAACCCCGAAACCCCACCAACCATTCGCAGTGCTTTTTATTTCAACCCCAAAACCCCACCAACCATTCGCAGTGCTTTTTACTTCAACCCCAAAACCCCACCAACCATTCGCAGTGCTTTTCACTTCAACCCCAGCCCCCACCAATCATTTGCAGTGCTTTTTACTTCAACCCAAACCCCCACCAACCATTGGCAGTGCTTTTACTTCAACCCAGCCACATTTTCATTTTCAAACCACATTAAGGGCACTCAAGGTCAGTAAACCCACACTCACGGTTGAGTAGACATGTGTTCAGTGTTATTCACAGCTCAGATTGAGAGACTTGACCCTCTCACTTCCCCCATCTTGCAAAGACTGCCTGAGGCACAACACTTCCGGGTTTTATTATCCCTCCCCCTCCCACCAGCAGGGGCAGCAGAGAGAATGTCAACATTTTTTCATCATTAATAACTCTTTTATGTTTCATCGATGGGAAAAATCCTCTTGTCCTGCGCAGCGGAGGGGACTCTGGACATAAATCACAACCGTATGTGGCAGCGTTTTTTCTAAAATTATGAAACAGAAAAACAGAAAGTGGTCAAGATCTTACTTTTAGTAATATAGATATATAGATATATATATCTACATACACGCATACATATATTTACATTTTTTTCTCATCATTGGAACATCATGGTCCAACTCTTGCACCATCATAGACTGGTTTATTTTGTTCTGATTAAGTAGGGCGGCCCGGTGGCGCAGCGGTAGAGTTGCTACCTCACAGCGCCAGACACCCGTGTTCGATCCTGGCTACGGGTGTTGTCCCTATGGAGTTTGTACGTTCTCCCCGTGACCTGCATGGGTTTTCTCCGAGATCTTCGGTTTCCTCCCACACTCCAAAGACGTGCAGGTTTGTAGGATAACTGGCTTGGTAAATGTAAAAATTGTCCCTAGTGTGGATAGGACAGTGTTAATGTCCGGGGATCGCTGGTCGGCGCGGACCCGGTGAGCCGGAGGGCCTGTTTCCGCGCTGTATCTTTAAGCTAAACTAAACTAAACTAAACTAATCCTACCTCGACAACTTAACATCATTGTCCAACTCTTGCATTAGCATTGTCTTGTTTATTTTGTTTTGATGAATTCTATGTTTTTGCACAATCTTCTTTGTTTTTAGACATTTAATAAGTGATTTATGTGCTTGTGTGTCTATGCCCCCTGTGATGCAGCTGCAAGCAAGACTTTCATTCAACCTGTGCCGCATCGTATTTGTACATATGACAATAAACTTGACTTGAACGGAATTGCTCCCTGTAACTCAGCATGAGTCCAACAGTCTCCTTCTGTGCCATTGATATGAGACGGATTTTGACTCATAAATTGATACAGTGTGGAAACAGGCCCTTCGACCCAACTCGCCCATACCGGCCAACATGTCCCAGCTACACTTGTCCCAACTGCTGGCGCTTGGTCCATATCCCTCCAAACTTGTCCTGTCCATGTACCTGTCTAACTATTTCTTAAACGTTGCGATAGTCCCAGTCTCAACTACCTCCTCTGGCAGCTTGTTCCTTACACCCACCACCCTTTGTGTGAAAAAGATCCCTGTTGAATCTTTTCCCCTTCACCTTGAACCTATGTCCTCTGGCCCTCGATTCCCCTACTCTGGGCAAGAGACTCTGTGCACCTACCCGATATATTCCATTCTTTGTGCCTGGTCTCCTCAAAGCACAGCATGGCTACCCCTATCTACAAGTCGAGCATCATGCCTACTGCACCCACCCACACCCACACCTGAGATAGTCACCATGAGACAGATGAGGTTGGAGGACGTGCAATTGAGCCTCTGCCTCACCTGGAAAGACTGTTTGAGTCCTTGGATGGAATCGAGGGGGGAGGTAAAGGGACAGGTGTTGCATCTCCTGCGGTAGCAGGATGAGGTGTTCCATACCAGGGCATTGGAGATGTCCTCATTCTTTAGGAAATGGGGGTTCCCCTCTTCCATTATAGATGAGGCTCTCACTGGGGTCTCCTCGATAACCCGCAGCTCCGCTCTTACTCCCCCTCCCCCCATTCGTAACAAGGACAGACTCCCCCTTGTCATTATCTTCCACCCCATCAGCCGTCGCATACAGCATATAATCCTCCAACATTTTCGCCACCTCCAATGGGATCCCACTACTGGCCACATATCCCCATCTCCACCCCTTTCTGCTTTCCGCAGAGACCATTCCCTCTGCAACTCCGTGGTCAACCTGGTCCTTCCCACCCAAACCACCCCCTCCCCAGTTACATTCCCCTGCAACCGCAGGAGATGCAACACCTGTCCCTTTACCTCCTTCCTCGACTCCGTCCAAGGACCCAAACAGTCTTTCCAGGTGAAGCAGAGGTGCACCTGCACCTCCTCCAACTTCATCTACTGCATCCGCTGTTCCAAGTGTCAACTACTCTACATCGGCGAGACCAAGCGCAGCCTCGGCGATCATTCCGCTGAACACCCTCCGCTCAGTCCGTCTTAACCTACCTGATCTCCCGGTGGCTCAGCACTTCAACTCCCCCTCCCATTCCCAATCTGACCTTTCTGTCCTGGGCCTCCTCCATTGTCAGAGTGAGGCCCAGCGCAAATTGGAGGAACAGCACCTCATATTTCGTTTGGGTAGCTTACACCCCAGCGGTATGAACATTGACTTCTCTAACTTCAGATAGCCCTTGCTTTCTCTCTCCATCCCCTTCCCCTTCCCAGTTCTCCCACTAGTCTTACTGTCTCCGCCTACATTCTATCTTTGTCCCGCCCCCTCCCCTGACATCAGTCTGAAGAAGGGTCTTGAACCAAAACGTCGCCCATTCCTTTTCTCCTGAGATGCCGCCTCACCCGCTGAGTTACTCCAGCATTTTCTGTCTACCTTTCAGATAATAATCGACCTTCCTATTCTTGCCACCAAAGTGGATAACCTCACATTTATCCACATTATACCGCATCTGCCCACTCACCCAACTTATCCAAGTCTCATAGCATCCTCCTCACAGCTTACACTGCCACCCAGTTTTGTGTCATCCGTAAACTTGGAGATGTCACGTTTAATTCCCTTATCTAAATCGTTAATATATATTGTAAATAACTGGGGTCCCAGCACCGAGCCTTGCGGCACCCCACTAGTCACTGCCTGCCATTCTGAAAAGGACCTGTTAATTCCTAATCTTTGCTTCCTGTCTGCCAACAGACAGATAGTTCTCTATCCATGTCAATACACTACCCCCAATATCATGTGCTGTAATTTTGCACACTAATCTCTTGTGTGGGACCTTGTCAAAGGCTTTTTGAAAGTCCAGATACACCACATCCACTGGCTCTCCCTTATCCATTCTACTTGTTACATCCTCAAAAATGTCCAGAAGATTCGTCAAGCATGATTTCCCCTTCATAAATCCATGCTGACTTTGACCGATCTTGTCACTGCTTTACAAATATGCTGCTATAACATCTTTAACAACCGACTCAAGCATCTCCCACTACCGATGTAAGGCTAACTGGTCTATAATTCCCCGTTTTCTCTCTCCCTCCTTTCTTAAAAAGTGGGGTTACATTGGCTACCCTCCAGTCCACAGGAACTGATCCAGAGTCGAGAGAACATTGGAAAATGATTACCAATACATCCACAATTTTTCGGGCCACCTCCTTGAGTACTCCGGGATGCGGACCATCAGGCCCTGGGGATTTATCTGTCTTTAGTCCCAACAGTTTACCAAACACCATTTCCTGACTAATGTGGATTCCCTTCAGTTCCTCCCTCCCACTAGATCCTCGGTCCCATAGTATTTCTGGGAGATTGTTTGTGACTTCCTCAGTGAAGACAGAACCAAAATACTTGTTTAACTGTTCTTCCATTTCTTTGTTTCCCATTATAAATTCACCTGTCTCTGATTGCAAGGGACCTACATTTGTCTTCACTAATCTTTTCCTTTTTACATATCTAAAGAAGCTTTTACAGTCAGTTTTTATATTCCCCGCAAGCTTTCTTTCATGCTCTTTTTCCCCCCTCTTAATTTGTCCTCCTCTGTTGAATTCTAAATTTCTCCCAGTCCTCTGGTTTGCTGTTTCCTCTAGCCAATTTATGTGCCTCTACCTTGGATTTAACACTATCCATGATTTCCCTCATTAGCCACGGTTGAGCCGCCTTCCCCGTTTTATTTTTTCGCCAGACAGGGATGAACAATTTTTGGAGTTCATCCATGCGGTCTTTAAATCTTTGCCATTGCATCTCCACTGACAACCCTTTAAGTATAATTTGTCAGTCTATCCTAGCCAATTCCCATCTCATACCTTCAAAGTCTCCTTTCTTTAAGTTCAGGACCCTGGTCTCTGAATTAACTGTGTCACTCTCCATCCTAATGCAGAATTCCACCATATCATTATCACTGTTGGCCAAGGGGCCTTGAACAACAAGATCGCTAACTAATCCTTCCTCATTACACAATACCCAGTCTAGGATGGCCTGACCTCTAGTCGGTTCTTCTACATATTCAAGTCAAGTCACATTTATTTGTATAGCACATTTAAAAAACAACTCTTGTTGGCCAAAGTGCTTTACATTTGTTATAAGAATAGCACAACAAAACAAACTACATACATATATATGTGTAGCCCTCACTCAGAGGACGTCAGGAAAGGCTTGGGAGTATAGATAAGTCTTTAGTCTTGACTTAAAAGAGTCGATGGAGGGGGCAGTTCTGATGGGAAAGGGGATGCTGTTCCACAGTCTAGGGGCTGCAACCGCAAAGGCGTGGTCGCCCCAGAGCTTATGCCTAGACCGCGGGATATTCAACAACCCCAAGTCGGCCGATCTGAGGGGCCTGGAGGTGGAGTGGTGGGTGAGAAGACTTTTTATGTAGGTGGGGGCAAGCCCATTGAGGGCTTTGTAGACATGGAGGAGGATCTTGAAGTTTATACGGAACCGCACAGGGAGCCAGTGGAGAGAGGCCAGGAGCGGGGTGATGTGGTCCCTTTTTCGGGTGCCCGTCAGGAGTCCCGCTGCGGCGTTTTGGACCAGATGCAGGCGGGACAGGGAAGATTGGCTGATGCCAGTGTAAAGGGAGTTGCAGTAATCTAGGAGGGGGGGAGTTGAATGTGTGGATGATCTTTTCGAGGTCATCAAACTGGAGGAATTGTTTTATTTTAGCTATCGTCCAAAGCTGAAAGAAGCTAGCTTTTACCACGGCATTGACTATGTTTGTCAAATTTCAGTGCTGAGTCCAATATCACGCCAAGGTTTTCGACGTGAGGTTTGAGTAGCGGGGTAAGGCTTCCAAGGCTGCCTGCTATCATTTTGATTGAGTCCGAGGGGCCGAGAAGGATGACCTCAGACTTACTCTCGTTTAGTTGGAGGAAGTTCTGGGCCTCAGACTTACTCTCGTTTAGTTCAGAGATATGGAAGGGTATTGTATGAGAACGACAGATGTTGATAAGGAACTGTAAAATGGTTCATTGTCCGCTGAGGGGAAGGTGAGGCATACAATCAGTAATATTTAATCAGGGTGACATTAGAACTGGTCAGAGAACTAGGACGAGGAGGCTTGGAGAGAGATGGAATACAAGAGTTACTTGAAGTTAGAGAAGTCAATGTTCATGCCGCTGGGGTCTAAGCTTCCCACGCGAAATATGAGCTGCTGTTCCTCCAATTTGCATTGGGCCTCACTCTGACAGTGGAGGAGGCCCAGGACAGAAAGGCCAGTGTGGGAATGGGAGGGGGAGTTAAAGTGTTTAGCAACCGGGAGATCAGGTAGGCCTAGGCAGACTGAACAGAGGTGTTCAGCGAAACGATCGCCGAGCCTGCGCTCGGTCTCGCCGATATATAGGAGTACACACCTGGAACAGCAGATACAGTAGGTGAGGTCGGAGGAGGTGCAAGTGAACCTCTGCCTCACCTGAAAGGACTGCCACACCTGTCCCAGGTGCATTCAACCTAATGCTATAGTGAAAGACCAATGGTTCTGTGCAGATCAAGGGAAAGACCACTTGGATTTAGATTCAGCTGAATCCTAACACTAAAAACCTCATCGCCTTATGCCCCTGTCCCACGTAGGCGAATTTTTAGGCGACTACAGGTGACTACAGGCGACTAGGCTGTCGCCACATGGTTGTGGGGTGTCGCCTGTATGGTCTTAAGTTGTCTCCTCAGTCGCCCAAAGAGTTGAAACGTTTTTCTGGTCGCCGCCGGATTTTGAAATGTTCAAAACTTTTCGGCGACAGTCGGCGACAGTTGGCTTGACGCCAATGATCGTAGCTTGTCTTCTCCTGACGTAGGTGCTGTCGTAGGTTGTCGCCAGGATGACGTAGGTTGTCGCCGGTGCTGACTTCGGTGAATTCCATTGGCGACTACCTACGTCAACCGGCGACAGGTACCGGCGACTGAATTGTCTTACCTTGTGGTAGCTTGCCGTAGCTTGACGTCGACTAGGTGTTAGGTTGTTGTAGACATTGTCGTAGACATTGTCGTGGGGGGGGGTCCAGATGCCGATTTTTCGACGACATGCTTTTCGACGACTATGACAATCGCCAGCATTCGCCGAAAAAATCGCCCTTTAGATTCCCAAATAGGATTGACCTATTAATCCTCTGTTGTCTGGATCCGCACATTGCCTGCAAACCATGTGTCTTGCAACACCATTGACACGGCCTCTTCTCACCCGGTCTTTGTGCCCACCTCCTCAAATGTGGTAAGCAATATAAATTCAATAAGTCAGTAAAAGACCCTGTGTGGGAGGCAGACAGTGATGGCAGGCTTGTACAGAGGGCAGGAGCCAAAAGCCGACTTACACAATGATGGGAATTAAAATCAGTAAGAACTGGGGCCAAATAGTCAGAGAAAGTTAATGGATTTGTGTACCGTCTTTCATACAGCAACCTCCGGACCTGCCTAATGCATTGTGTAATACAGAACACAGGATATTAAAAAGTACAGCACAAAACAGTGCTTACCGCCCACCATGTCTGTACCATAAATAATGCCATCTAGCTAATCCCATCTGCCTGCACATGGACTGTATCCATATATTGCCTGACTGTTCAAGTGCCTGTCTAAATGCCTCTTAAACATGTGTCGGAAGGAACTGCAGATGCTGGTTTAAACCGAAGATAGACACAAAATGCTGGAGTAACTCAGCGGGACAGGCAGCATCTCTGGAGTGAAGGTAATGGGTGACGTTTTGGGTCGGGACCCTTCTTCGGACTGATGTCACCCATTCCTTCTCTCCAGAGATGCTGCCTACAAGAGATGGGTTACACCAACATATTGTGCCTGTTAAACATTGCAATCCTATCTATCAATCCCATCAATCCTACTGCCCGCTATGTCAAAAACGTGCCTCACAAATCTCTCTTCAAACTTTCCTCTTTCTGCATTAAAACTATCCCTTCTTGTATCCGACATTTCCACCCGCGGAAAACGTATCTGACTATCTACGCTGTCCCTGCCTCTCATAATCGTACAAACCTCTAGCCTGAAGAAGGATCACGACCTGAAACGCCACCTATCCATGTTCTCCAGAGATGCTGCCTGACCCGCTGAGTAAAGGGCCTGTCCCACTGCGGCGACCCTATTGGCGAGTTTAGAAGAGTTTGCCCTCGACTCATACTCGCAGCACGGTCGACACGAGGTCCTAGGAGGTCTTCGTGCCCGGTACACCTGCAACTTATTCCCAACCCCCATCAGCTTCCTCGATTCGAGCAAAGAGGTCCTTCTGCAGTTGTACAGGGCCCTAGTGAGACCACACCTGGAGTGTTTTGTGCAGTTTTCGTCTCCAAATTTGAGGAAGGACATTCTTGCTATTGAGGGAGTGCAGCGTAGGTTCACCAGGTTAATTGGCAGAACTGTCATACGCTGAGAGAATGGAGCGGCTGGGCTTGTATACTCTGGAATTTAGAAGGATGAGAGGGGATCTTATTGAAACATATAAGATTATTAAGGATTTGGACACGCTAGAGGCAGGAAACATGTTCCCGATGTTGGGGGAGTCCAGAACCAGGGGCCACAGTTTAAGAATAAGGGGTAAGCCATTTAGAACGGAGATGAGGAAACACTTTTTCACACAGAGAGTTGTGAGTCTGTGGAATTCTGTGGAGGCCGGTTCTCTGGAAACTTTCAAGAGAGAGCTAGTTAGGGCTCTTAAAGATAGCGGAGTCAGGGGATATGGGGAGAAGGCAGGAACGGGGTACTGATTGTGGATGATCAGCCATGATCACATTGAATGGTGGTGCTGGCTCGAAGGGCTGAATGGTCTACACCTGCACCTATTGTCTATTGTTTTGCCTTTAACCTACACTGAGAGGGTAATTAACAACAGCCAGTTAAAGTACCGACACAACCTTGTGAGTTGGGAGGAAACCAGAGCACCCAGAGGTGGCCACTGCCCTACAGGAGTCACTGCCTCAAAAAGGCAGCCAGCATCATCAGAGACCCACACCACCCTGGCTACACTCTTATATCACCCCTGCCATCGGAAAGAAAGTATAAGAGCGTGAAAACTGTAACGTCCAGGTTCAGGATCAGCTTCTATCAGGCTATTTAAAAACCTGCAAATGAACTCTGAACTATGTAGATTTGGGGGATTGTTTAGTCATAAATCATAGGAACAGTGTCAGGCCATTCGGCCCATCAAGACTACTCTGCCATTCAATCGTGGCTGATCTATTTTTCCTTCTCAACCCCATTCTCTTGCCTTCTCCCCATAACCCCTACACATACACTGAACCTTTTTGCTTTGTAAGGGTGTTTACAGGATGGAAGATTGCAACCTTCACGTGTTTCGATGAATGCAATCAACCTGGTGTGCACAATCAAGTAAGATCAAATAGAACAAGTTGTCCTACAACTATAGGCTGTGCACGCCACATGCAAGAAGAAGAAGAAGAAGGGTGTTTACAAAACGTACTATGTTTACATATCTGTCGTGCTGGTGCAAGTAAGAATTTCATTGTTCCGTTTTGGGGCAGATGATAATGAAATACTCTT
Source organism: Malacoraja senta (assembly GCA_038087875.1). Taxonomy (NCBI): domain Eukaryota; kingdom Metazoa; phylum Chordata; class Chondrichthyes; order Rajiformes; family Rajidae; genus Malacoraja; species Malacoraja senta. Next base: position 3,387,111 of record CM075978.1, read on the forward strand.
GAAACACAGCAATGGAGAGAAATGGACAAATTCCATACACATAGCAGCCAAGGTCAAGCTTAAACCTGGGTTGCTGCTACATGGCAGCAGTGCTAACCATTGCGCCACCCCGCACTGCCCTAAGTTCAATTCAGTTTAGTTTATTGTCACGTGTACCGAGGTACAGTGAAAAGCTTTTGTTGCGTGCTAACCAGTCAGCGGAAAGACAATACATGATTACAATCGAGCCATTTACAGTGGACGGATACAGTGATTAGGGAATAATGCTTAGTGCAAGGTAAAGCCAGCTAAGTCCAATCAAGGATAGTCCGAGGGACATCAAAGAGGTAGATAGTAGTTCAGCACTGCTCTCTGGTTGTGGTGGGATGATTCAGTTGCCTGATAACGAGCTGGGAAGAAACTGTCCCTGAATCTGGAGGTGTGCGTTTTCACACTACCTGATGGGAGAGGGGAGAAGAGGGAGTGGCCGGGGTGCGACTCGTCCTTGATTCTGCTGCTGGCCTTGCCGAGGCAGCGTGAGGTGTAAATGGAGTCAATGGAAGGGAGGTTGATTTTGTGTGACGGTCTGGGCTGCGTCCACAATTCGCTGCAATTTCTTGCGGTCTTGGACGGAGCTGTTCCCAAACCAAGCTGCGACGCATCCCGGTAAAATGCTTCCCACGGTGCCCTTTGCTCTCCACTGCCCTTCAGCTACAGTGAGGGGTGCAGCAGATGCCAAGGTCCGAAGCTGAAAGGGGAAGAGCTGTGCAACAAACCTGCCCAGATAGAGTGGCCTCCAGGTGTGGAGGGAATTAGGACAACGTTTCCAGCATGTGGACTGGAGGTGGAGTAGCAGCAGGATATTGCTTCACTGTGAGAGGGATGGCTTTAAATGCACGAGGGACACGGGCTGATGCATCAACTGATTTCCCGACTCTGGTGCAGATGCATTTACGTAGATCAGGTAGGCTGGCTCCGTCCTGGGGACAGAGTTGGATTCACTGTAGGTGGTCTTGGAGGGGAGGATGCTTCTCAAACTGTGGAGCATCCTGGACAATACAGCTCACCCCCTCCATGACACACTGGTCAACCTGAGGAGCACCTTCAGCAACCTTCACCTTCACCAAGATGCAGCACAGAACGCCACAGGAGATCCTTTTTCAATATGGCTATCAAACAGTACAACTTCCCCTACTGTGGTGGGGTAGACTGACTCTCCTCCCCCCTCCCCCTCCCCAATCTTTGCACATCCCCAATCCTGGACTTTCCACTCGTCACTTTAATTCCATGTTTCATGTCTCTTGTCCCTTCACCTCCCCCCTCGACTCCATTCAAGGACACAAGCAGTCGTTCCAGGTGCGACAGAGGTTCACCTGCATCTCCTCCAACCTCATCTATTGCATCCGCTGCTCTAGATGCCAGCTGATCTACATCGGTGAGACCAAGCGAAGGCTTGGCGATCGTTTCGCCGAACACCTCCGGTCGGTCCGCAATAACCAACTTGACCTCCCGGTGGCTCAGCACTTCAACTCCCCCTCCCATTCCATATCTGACCTCTCTATCCTGGGTCTCCTTTATGGCCACAGCGAGCAACACCGTAAATTGGAGGAAATGCACCTCATATTCCGCTTGGGCAGTCTATATCCTGGGGGCTTGAACATTGAATTCTCCCAATTCTGCTAGCCCTTGCTGTCCCCTCCCCTTCATCAGCCCTCTGGTTGTCTCCTCCCCTCCCCCAGCCCTCGGGCTCCTCCTCCGCCTTTTTCCTTTTTTCCTTTCTTCTCCCCCACCCCCTATCAGTCTGAAGAAGGGTTTCGGCCCGAAACGTTGCCTATTTCCTTCGCTCCATAGATGCTGCTGCACCCGCTGAGTTTCTCCAGCATTTTTGTGTACCTTTCATGTCTCTTGTTGTGTTTTTATGACTGTTGGCGGACCAATTCCCCTCCTGGGATAAATAAAGTTCTATCGTATTGTATCGTATCGTATCGTATCGCAGATCAATTAACCTGGTAATTCGCCTTCCATCACAGTGAGCAATGTGGAGGAGTCACTGTGGTGGATATTTATGTTAAAATGTATTTTGTGTGTTCTGTTGCTTTTTATTGGTATGACTGTATGGCAAATGAAATTCCTCGTATGTTGCAAAATATACTTGGCTAATAAAGTCTGATTATGATTATGATGATGATGATAATGAATATGAATTCCCTACATTGGCTGGTACAGATGGCACTCCCCGATGGAAGAATTATGCTAAGGTCAAAACTCAAGCATTGAAAGCTTTGGCCAGGGACCAGGGTGTTGATAAAGTGTTTTATGCTTCTCCGAACTATTCCCCCCGTGCAACCTGGGAATAAAATGTTGAGAATAGACACAAAAAGCTGGAGTAGCTCAGCTTCTTGGGAGAAAAAGGAACAGGTGATGTCTCGGGTCGAGACCCTTCTTCAGACTGAGTCGGGGGAGAGGGGGGACGAACGATATGAAAAGGGACGTGGAACAAATGAATGAAAGCTGTGCAAAAAGGACAAATCAGCGATGAACAAGGAAAGGTGGAGCCCCACAATGGTGCATTGTTGGCAGTGGAGAAGGTGAGGATAAGTGGGCAGGTAACAACTGCTCAGAATGCGTATTCTTGAGGGTGGGAAATTAAGGAATGTGGTTTTGAATTCGTGAAGAGCAGAAAACGAACCGAATAGTGAAAGGCTTGGATAGAGTGGATGTGGAGAGGATGTTTCCACTAGTGGGAGAGTCTAGGACCAGAGGTCACAGCCTCAGAATTAAAGGACGTTCCATTAGGAAGGAAATGAGGGGGAATGTCTTTAGTCAAGGGGTGGTGAATGTTTCTGGATGTAGTTCGCTGAAAAGCTCCAGGTAGAACAGCACTCAGCACTGGACAATTTAATACTGGACAATTTTATACTGGACAATTTAATACTGGACAATTTTATACTGGACAATTTAACACTGGACAATTGTTTACATTTATCAAGCCTATTAATCAAGCCAATTAACCTCCATGCCTGCACGTCTTTGGAGTGCGGGAGGAAACCGAAGATTTCGGAGAAAACCCACGCAGGTCACGGGGAGAACGTACAAACTCCGCACAGACAGCACCCGTAGTCGGGATCGAACCCGGGTCTCTGGCGCTGTATTTTGCTGTAAGGCAGCAACTCTACCGCTGCGCCTCCGTGACCGCCACAGAAGGCTGTGGAGGCGAAGTCAATTGATATTTTTAAGGCGGAGATACCTGTAGATAGAATCTTGACGGGTGTCCGGGATTATGGGGAAAGGCAGGAGAATGGGATTAGGAGGGAGGGATAGATCAGCCATGATCGAATGGCGGAGTGGACTTGATGGGCAGAATGGCCTAATTCTGCTCCTACCACTTATGACCTTATGACCTTAAAACGGACTGATGCCCCATCAACCTTGTTCCGTGTATCGGCGACTGAACACCTACACAGCCTCTACCAGAAGTATCTGACTAACTCCAGGCCCACCCCAAGACGACCACCTTCTGCACCTTGACTTATTAGGCCACCCACTCCTGCACCATGTGGAGGTAAATATTAAATAAAGCATAACAATCACAAATTGTGCCATAGAGAGCCATACAGCATGGAAACAGGCCCTTCGGCTCAACTTACCCACACCGAACAACATGCCCCATCTACTCTAGTCCCATCTATCTGCATTTGGCCCATCTATCTTCTATCAATCTATCTATCTATCTATCTATCTATCTATCTATCTATCTATCTATCTATCTATCTATCTATCTATCTATCTATCTATCTATCTATCTATCTATCTATCTATCTATCTTATTACTAAAACTCTCATCTTGACCACTTCTGGTTTGCTTTTCTTTAACTTTGCGCAAAAATGGTACACTTTATCGCTAGGATTTTTCGCCACCTTACTCACCGTTCTCCTCTCCTCCAAGCGCACCAAGTTTTGTTCCGATCGGTGTAAGATTACAAAAGTTATGAAGGTTTAACAAATCGTGAGATCAGCACATTGGTCTTCTTGCCTGTCAGTCACAATGAAGTTAACGTCCCTTCCGGCATCCGCTGGAGCATAAAACACCAGAGGCGGGGCTGAGTCCACAAGTGCTGATTGAGTCCGCAGGAGTGGAGTCGGGTAAGCCGCTGTGTGGAGTCGGGAGGTGCTGTGTGGAGTCGGGCAGGCACGGAAATCGCTATCAAAACATGGGGTGGGACACAATTTCTTGGCGGCCACGTGCGCGCATGCGCACACACACACGAGGCTTCGGCCATGGGCCCTGTGGACGGTAACATCAGAATGACTGACTCCAAACTCCAGAAACAGCAGCTTCATCTGCCCCGAAACGTGGGGCTTGAATCAGCCCGTTCGCGGAGCCTTGCATCGGCCTTGCATCAACATCGGGAGCCTCGTACGCCTCGATGCAGCAGTTTGATTTCAAGCCACGCCGGGCTCTGAAAAGGCCCCGCGAGCGGGCCGATTCAGCCCTTAGAAAGCAGCTGATGAAGTCCGGATTACAAAGCATGGTGGGGGGGGGAACGTGTACCCCCCCCCCCCACCGTTCCCGCCCCCCCCCCGGATTTCAGTCCCATGGTGTCGGGAAAGTCGCTGTGTGCTGCCGCGGCCGGTGGCCCCCCAGTGGAGTCCCTCCACGTGCCTTGGGGGAACAGGCCTCCTGTGTGACTGGGACCCAACGGGTCCCACTTAGTCTAGTACTATTATTAAAACTCTCCTCTTGACCACTTCCGGTCTGCATTGTAATTAAATTTGCGTAAAAACGATCCCCCATAGCGCTACGATTTTTCGCCACCTTACTCACCATTCTCATCTGCTGCAAGTCAAATAAGTTTTGTTCCGATCGGTGAAATAGTACAAAAGTTATTGGTCTGTTATTCGCCAGGACGGCAACGCCCCTTCCGGCACCCGCTGTCAATCACCGGGCGCGAGAATAAAGCTGAAGGAGCGTAGTGAGCAGAGTGCGAGCGGGGGCTGTGTTATGCAAGTGGGGGCTGTATTCCCCTACAACCTACAACCCTACAACCCCCCCCTACAACCCCCCCTCCCCTACAACCCCCCCCCCTCCCCTACACCCCTCCTCCTATACACCTCCCCTCCCCTACACACCCCCTTCCCTTACACCCCCCTCCCCTATACCCCCCTCACCTACAATCCCCTCCCCCACATTCCGCCACATTCCCCCCTACCACACACACCCCTCCCACATACACCCCTTCCCCAACCCCAACTTGGTTGTGAACGGGTTAAAGGGGATCCATGGGGCACTATGTTTAAACACAGAGGGTGATGTGTGCAGTGCCAGAGACCCGGGTTCGATCCTGACTACGGGTGCCGTCTGTACGGAGTTCGTACGTTCTCCCCGTGACCCGCGTGGGTTTACTCCGAGATCTTCGGTTTCCTCCCACACTCCAAAGACGTACAGGATTGTAGGTTAATTGGCTTGGGGTATGTGTAAATTGTCCCTCGTGTGTGTAGGATAGTGTCAGTGTGCGGGGATCGCTGGTCGGCGCCGACTCGGTGGGCCGAAGGGCCTGTTTCCGCGCTGTATCTCCAAACTAAACTCAACTGGGAAAACGATACAGTCACTCGCATCAGGTTCCAGAGGGCAGATGGGACACTCACGGAAAACTAACGCAGCACTTCAGTACCTCTGCAAGAGACAAACAGCTAAAGCTCCCGAGATATAACACATTGGCAAGCTGGTCTTGGAAATTAAGCTGACGTATCTCAGGAGGGATTTCCCAAGACCAGGAATGCTTCATTGTTCCTTGCTGCTTTCACTGAGTGCACTGGTGGATTCACTTGACAAAGGGGGCACGGTAGCGCAGCGGTAGAGTTGCTGCCTCACGGCGCCAGAGACCTGGGTTCGATCCTGGACTACGGGTGTGGTCTGTACGGAGTTTGTACGTTCTCACAAGGTCATAAGTGATAGGAGTAGAATTAGGCCTTTCGGACTATTCCGCCATTCAATCCTTGACTGATCTATCTGTCCCACCTAACCCCATTCTCCTGCCTTCGCCCCATCACCTCTGATACCCGTACTAATCAAGAATCTACCTATCTTTGCCTTAAAAATATCCACTGACTTGGCCTCCACAGCCTTCGGTGGCAATGAATTCCACAGATTCACCACCCTGTGACCGAGTGGGTTTTCTCCGGGTTTCCTCCCACATTCCCAAAACGTGCGTGTTTGCAGGTCGACTGCCTTCTGTAAATTGTCCCTAGGGTGTAGGATAGAACTAGTGTGTTTGGGTTGGTTGGCACGGACTTATTGTGCCAAAGAGGCTGTTTTCACACTGTATCTATTAACTAAACTAAATACATTTTGACCTGATTCCAACTGATTACGCCTCTAGGTCAGCTCAGGTCTCATGTTCACTTTTGAACGGTGAAAATGAGACCAAATTGTGAAAAGTTTGTTTTTGAAATTATTCTTTACATACTGGACATACTGTACTCTCTAACTCGAGAGAGCAGAGCTACTAATTAGCAGATGTCACAGTTACATATTTTGCAATTAATTCAGGAATTTCGCCATTCACGGACAGCACCATTTCCCCAATCATACAGCGGGATTACTTTCATCTTTGAGAAAGATCCGGCTTTTACCAAAGTTAGAGATGTCATTACTATGGAGTGGAACACCTTTTAAAACATTACTAGACTAAGTGGGACCCGTTGGGTCCCAGTGGGAGACCTGGTCCCCCCCAACGCAACCCATTCCCCAATGCAATATTCCACCACTCACCTGTTCCCCCAATGCAACCCGTTCCCCCAATGCAATGTTCCACCACTTTGGGGAGGGTGTGTGTGGGGGGGGGGGGGGTTTCGGCGACTGCCAGCGTCATATCAGTGTCGCCAAAAGATTTTGAACATTTCAAAATCCAGCGGCGACAAGAAAAATGTTGCGACACTTGAAAAAACACCGCGCGTCAATGCGTCATCGCGCAGCGAATTTTCCGGTGACCTGATGCGTCATTCGATGATGCCGGCGGCCGCCGAAAAAATCGCCAAGTGGGACAGGCCCTTTAGTCTCATCTTATTTCTCACGGAGTGATACAGCACGGAAAGAGGCCCTTCAGCCCAACTTGGCCATGCCGACCAACGATCCCCATCTACGCTGGTCCCACCCGCCTGCATTTGGCCCATATCCCTCTAAACTGAAAATGCATGTACTTTTATAACTTCCAAGGGGGAAATCAATTGTTTTTCATCGTGATTGAGCTTGATCCAGGGAGTAGAAGCGTAACATACACTATCCCCTCTGGTATCCCTCGTGTACAATAAGGAACCTACAGCAAAATAGTGTCTGTTGCCTACAGATAGGATATTTTTTTTATTTGTTACGGGTAAATCAGACTGATTCTGTTTTATTTCTTTTCCCTGTGTATGTTCGCCGATACGGTAACAAGGTGAAACAAGAGGGAGCTGTAAGAAGGCTTGATGTCTCATCATTTTGATCCTTGAGACTGTCAGATTTGAAAGGCTTGAAGATATTGTCAAGGGCACCCGTGGACATCAAATGTTCCTATTAGGCTATGTTATCACAGTCCGATGGGAGCACTTTTCGACGTTTAGGATGCGATAGGTGTTGCAAGAAATGGAAGCTGCTTCAACACGGTTCTTGTATGCGCGTCATGATTTTTTTCTTTCTTCTCTCTCTCGCAAAAGGCTGCTCAGAGCTGGAACCTGGCTGTATTAAGCAGATCCGTTTTCAGACGTTCTTGGAGCACAATTGGGCCATTCGGCCCCATCAAGTCTACTCCACCATTCAATCATGGCTGATCTATCTCTCCCTCCAAACCCCATTCTCCTGCCTTCTCCCCATAACCCCTGACACTCGTACTAATCAACAATCTATATCTATCTCTGCCTGAAAAAATATCCACTGGCTTGGCCTCCACAGCAGTCCGTGCCAAAGAATTCCACAGATTCACCACCCTCGGACTAAAGAAATTCCCCCTCATCTCCTTCCTAAAGGAATGTCCCTTAATTCTGAGGCTGTGACCTCTGGTCCTAGACTCTCCCACTAGTGGGAACATCCTCTCCCCACATCCACTCTGTGAGATGTATCGGCTCACGAGCGGAGCACTGGATGGAGTAATGGATGGCCGCGGAGGAAGGGGACACTGAGGGCAAGGAGCCCTGCACTTGTTTATTGAAGAAGGGACTCCTGCCAAAACATCACCCATTCCTTCTCTCCAGAAATGCTGCCCGTCCCGCTGAGTTACTCCAGCATTTTGTCTGTCTTCAATATTTATACAATTGGTGGTCAATTCTCTATTTTTTTTAAATAATTAAATAAGTCCAGCAATTTAGTGATATTTGACACTGCTTGTTGTACCTTTCCATTTGACGGTCTTAACAGGTGGGCGGTACAGTGGCGCAGCGGTAGTGTTGCTGTTTCACAGCGCCAGAGACCCGGGTTCGATCCTGACCACGGGTGCTGTCTGTATGGAGATTGCACGTCCTCCCTGTGTGTGGTTTTTCTCCGAGTGCTCTGATTCAACCCATCCTTAGAATGTA
>CM075978.1:3395839-3453469 GCA_038087875.1 Malacoraja senta
TATTCTCCTTTATTCCTCCGACCACAAAATGCATCGACTCAACACCTTGCGACCTATATTCCATCTGCCACTTCTCTGCCCCACTCTCCCAACCTGTCCAAATCCTTCTGCAAAGTCCCTGCTTTCTCTGCACTACCTGCCCCTCCACCTATTTTCGTATCATTGGGCAAACCTGAAAGAATGAATGAATGAATGAATGAATGAATGAATGATGAATAGGGTTTATTGGCCAAGTATGTGCACATACAAGGAATTTGCCTTGGTGCTCCGCTCGCAAGCAACAACACGACAATACAGTAAACCATTAAGAATGAAACATAAAACATGAAGGCACAAAGCCTTCAATCCCCTCATTTAAATTATTAATACACAACGTGAAGAGCTGCGGCCCAGACACCGAGGACAGCAGAACAAGCTTTGACTGTTTTCTCCAGAGTGTCGCAGGCCGAGGGGAATCCTTAAAGAGGTATATAAAAATTATGAGAGGCATACATGGGATAGATGGTCAGAAGCCGAGAGTGGACAGCACAGCTTTAAGATCAGAGGATGGTGGGTGCCTGGAACATGTTGCCATGGGTGGTGTTGGAGCTTGATAATGGTATTTAGGAGGCTTTCAAATATACTACGTGGATACACAGGAAATGGAGGGATATGGAACTGGTCCAGGCAGAGGAAATTAGTTTAAGGTGACATCTTGTTTGGCATGGACATTATAGACAATAGACAATAGGAGCAGGAGTAGGCCATTCGGCCCTTGGAGCAAGCACCACCATTCAATGTGATCATGGCTGATCATCCCCAATCAGTACCCCGTTCCTGCCTTCTCCCCATATCCCCTGACTCTTTAAGAGCTCTATCCAACTCTCTCTTGAAAGCATGCAGAGAATTGGCCTCCACTGCCTTCTGAGGCAGAGAATTGCACAGATTCACAACTCTCTGTGTAAAAAAAAGTGTTTCCTCAACTCCGTTCTAAATGGCTTACCCCTTATTCGTAAACTGTGCCCCTGGTTCTGGACTCTCCCAACATCGGGAACATGTTTCCTGCCTCTAGCGTGTCCAAACCCTTAATAATCTTATATGTTTCAATAAGATTCCCTCTCATCCTTCAAAATCCCAGAGTGTACAAGCCCAGCCGCTCCATTCTCTCAACATATGACAGTCCCGCCATCCCGGGAATTAACCTGGTGAACCTACGCTGCACTCCCTCAATAGCAGGGACCCGGAGGACACAACTTTTACGCTAGGCTTCATGCTCTTCTGTGTATGTATTAATTTTGTGGATACGTTTTCCTGCCTGCCGGTATTTGCATGTGTTACCTTTCTCATTTTTATTTTTTCTTCGTCACGATTCATTTAAGGATAGGTTAATCTAGTTTGGAGTTTGTTTGGCGTAGGATTGCATTTAAGATACTCAGCTCCATTATTGCTTCATTTGTCTTTCTGAAATATTTTTACGGAGCAGCAGCCAAAGTATGTTTAAACATGGACCGTCCATAACCATCATTGGCTGTTGCCCTTGTAAAATTACAAACCTGGCTTCTGACCTTGTATCACTGACTCTCATAACATATTAAACCTTATCAATCTGTGTGGGAATGGGAGGTCGAGAATTGAAGATTTAGTTTGTCATTAATCATAATTTGTAGAAAAATAATTCATGATGTGCTTGACTAATGTAATTGTATGTGCATAGATAAACCACAGTATGTGCTGCTGAATGTGTTTAGAAAAATGCTGATGATTTCATGCAGAAGAAGGTCTGATTTAAAAAAAACGTGAATGCTCATTGATATGTGGTTGTTTGAGTCCAGTTTAGAGAGACAGCGCGGACACAGGCCCTTCGGCCCACCAAGCCCGCGCCGACCAGCCGTCCCCGCGCACACGCACGCTATCCTACACACGCGAGGGACAATTTACAATTGTACCGAAGCCAATTAACCTGCAAACCTGCACCTGATTTGGAGTGCGGGAGGAAACCAGAGATCTGGGAGAAAACCCACGCAGGTCACGGGGAGAACGTGCGAACTCCGTACAGACAGCACCCGTAGTCCGGATCGAACCCGGGTCTCTGGTGTTGCAAGGCAGCAACTCTACCGCTGCGCCGCCGTGCATTCAGGGAGCAGGTTGCCCATTCACTGTGGAAGATTGCATGGGTCCTGTTAGATGAATAGTCTACTCCTCCCAAATGCTGAAGATGGATATCATCCCTCAGCCTCCTGCGCTCCCAAGGAATACAATCCCATCCTGCCATCCGCTTCTTATAGCTCTGGTCCTCAACACCTCGTGAATCTTCTCTACGCCCTTTCCAGCTTGACAACATCCTTCCTATGGCAGGGTGACCAGCTATGAACACAATACTCCAAAATGCAGCCTCACCAACATTTTGTACAGCTGTACATAACAACCAAACTACTCTACTCAATACCCTGAGCGATGAAGGCCGAAGCCTTGATCATCCTATCTGAATCATCCCACCACAAACATAGAACAGTCCTGCTTTAGAACAGCACTACTATCCGTGGATAGTCACCTTGTCGTGGTGGAGAAGCTTGTGTGGTCCTGAGATCCTGAGAGCGATGCCGTCTAGAGCTATGCTGCTGGTAGGGCCACCCATGGCGGTAAGGTCGAGGGGAGGTCCCTGACAAAGAGCAAATCCAACCAAGACCTCAACGATGGAACAGGCGGAGGATGATGGCCGACCTTAGTGGAGCATCACCACGGCTGGGAAGGCAGATTAAGGCTGCAGCATGAAAAGGGTCTCCAGTTATCCTGCACTCCATGCCACTGGATCCTGACCCAGATCTGTCAAGACCGTGGGGTGGCTGTCTGTGCACCAGTCTCCCACGTTAAACAAAGTCACGCACAGGTGTTCTCCATATAGGGAATAGCACCCTGGAGACACCATGGTCAGCCTATCAGCCTAGCAGAACTATCTACCTCATTAGTGACCGGACTATCCTTGATCAGACTTTGCTGGCTTTAACGTTATTCCTTATCATGTATCTATACACTGTGAATGACTCGATCATAATCAAGTATTGCTTACGGCTGATTGGATAGCACACAACAAAAGCTTTCACTGTACCTCGGTACACGTGACAATAAACTGAACTGAACTAAATTAACTGTGACGCCACTTTCTAGAAACTATGTACCTGCACTCCTAGATCCCTCTGCTTAACAACACTATCCAGGGGCTTGCATTTTGCTGTGAAGGTCCTCCCCTACTTTATTTCCCTCATACTTATCCACATTAACCTCCATTAACCATTCCCATAGACTGCTTGCCCAACTGATCAAGATCCTCTTTTAAGAATAAGGGGTTAAAGCCATTTAGATAGGAGATGAGGAAAAACTTTTTTACACAGAGGGTTGCGAGTCTGTGGAATTCGCTGCGTCAGAAGGCAGTGGAGGCCAATTCTCTGGATGCTTTCAAGAGAGAGTTAAATAGAGCTCTTAAAGATAGCGGATATGGGGAGAAGGTAGGCATGGGGTACTGATTGTGGATGATCAGCCATGATCACTGTGAATGGCAGTGCAGGCTCAAAGGGTCGAATGGCTAGTCCTGCACCTATTGTTTATTGTCTATTGTCTCTTTAGGTTTTAGATAACCATCTTTGGTATCTACGATACGACCCACTTCAGTGTCATCCGCAAACTTACCATCATGCCTTTTGCATTCTCATCCAAATCGTTGATGCAAGCCACAAACACCAGTGAACCCAGCACCGATCTCTCAGGCACACCAGGGCCGCCCGAAGGAAGCCCACGCGGTCGCAGGGAAAACTCATGCAAACTCCACGCAGACTGGCACCCGAGATTAGGATCGAACCCGGGTCTCTGGCGCGGGGAGGCAGCAGCTCTACCAGCTGCGTCACCGTGCCGAACACAAGCCCAGCAGCACTGTGGGTAGTGCCACCCTGAGATTGATGACTTAGGTTCAAGAATGTGGCTCACCATCACCTTGCAATTGTGATTGGGGGAGTCCAGAACCAGGGGTCGGCCATTTAGGACTGAGATGAGGAAAACCTTTTTCACCCAGAGAGTTGTGAATCTGTAGAATTCTCTGCCACAGAAGGCAGTGGAGGCCATTTCACTGGATGTTTTCAAGAGAGAGTTAGTTTTAGCTCTAGGGCTAATGGAATCAAAGGATATGGGGGAAAAGCAGGAACGGGGTACTGATTGTTGATGATCAGCCATGATCATATTGAATGGCGGTGCTGGCTCGAAGGGGCGAATGGCCTACTCTGCACCTATTTTTTATGTTTCATTGTTTCTATGTTTCTATGAACAGCGATGAACATTAACTGTGTAGGGAAGAACTGCAGATGCTGGTTGAAATCTAAGGTAGACACAAAATGCTGGAGTAACTCAGCGGGCGAGAAGGGAATGGGTGACGTTTCTTCAGACCCTTCTTCAGACTGATGTCAGGGGAGGGGGCGGGACAGAGATAGAATGTAGTCAGAGACAGTAAGACTGGTGGGAGAACTAGGAATGGGGAGGGGATGGAGAGAGAGGGAAAGCAAGGGCTATTTGATGTAAGAGAAGTCTATGTTCATTCCGCTGGGGGTCAGCTACCTAAGCGAAATATGAGGTGCTGTTCCTCCAATCTACGCTGGGCCTCACTCTGACAAGGGAGGAGGCCCAGGACAGAAAGGTCAGTGTGGGTAGACACAAAATATTGGAGTAACCCAGCAGGTGAGACAGCATCTCTGGAGAAAAGTAATGGGCGACGTTTCGGGTCGAGACGCTTCTTCAGACTGATGTCAGTGTGAGGAGCAACCGGTTTTCGTAGCTGGCAAGTACCGAGAAAACATTTTGATGAACAATAAATGTTATTCTTGCCACTGAGGCCCAGCTTCTGAAAAATGCATAAAATGGGAAAAGAAATGAAAAAAGCCAATATGGCTCGGAGGCATCCATCAGCTTTTCCGCAGGAATTAAACATGCAGTGATAATTACTGTTAATGACAATGAACTGAATGTCACTTTCACAATCATAAAGTTCATGAGAGATTTCACACATTTGGCAGTCATCAACACTGAGTCATTCTCTGGACCCTCTCAGAGGGCAATCGCTCTGCCAAGTATACAGAAGCCTGTTTGTGTGCAATTTGTAGATTTTTAGTTGAGCTTAGGACACAGCGTGGAAACAGGCCCTTCGGCCCACCGAGCCCGCACCGACCAGCGATCAACCGTACACTAGTTCTATCTGGACACTTTCAAGAGAGTGCCAGATTGGGCTCTTAAAGATAGCAGAGTCAGGGGATATGGGGAGAAGGCAGGAACGGGGTACTGATAGTGGATGATCAGCCATGATCACATTGAATGGCGGTGCTGGCTCGAAGGGCCGAATGGCCTACTCTGCACCTATTGTCTATTGTCCATTATCTATCTTACACACTAAAGGCAATTTAGAGAAGCCAATTAACCTAATTTGGGTAGGAAGGAACTGCAGATGCTGGTTTATACCAAAGGCAGACAATAAGTGGTCTGGCAGCATCTGTAATATACAGTAGGATTGCTACGGAACTGTACGCAAAAAAAATAATGTGACTGTTCTTAAGAACACATGAGAATAAAGTACTGAGGGAGAATTAAGAATTGGATTAAAGGTGAATTATGAATTTTAACAGGAACCCCTCTTGTATGGTGTGTGGAGGAAACCGAAGCACCTGGAGAAACCCATGCAATCACAGGGAGAAATTACTAACTCCTACAGACAGCACCCGTAGTCAGGATCGAACCCTGGTCTCTGGCGCTGTAAGGCAGCAACTCAACCGCTGCACCACCTTGCCGCCCACTGTTTCCTTCCCGAACAGCATTAATTATTCAGGGTTTGTTTTAAACACCCACCATCACCTATTACTGATGCTAACTTTTAAATTTCTATTTTATTTCATGAGTTGGATTTTAAATCCTCAGCTATTATGTTAGGATTTGAACTCATCCCAGATCCATAGCTCCGTCTTTTGGACTCTTAATGACTTATCTACCATGCTTTTATTCATCCAATTCATTCGGCAATTTATTAACTACCTTGTTCAATGATACTGACTCACACAATTTTGGTTCTGCTGGAATATTTGATTGCGTTGATGTCGACGAGGTTTAAGAGTGGGTCGGATCAACGGTGTAGGCCGCAGGAGGCCCTGCAGCAGCCTGGGGCTCAATTAGAACGGGCGCCACCACATGTGGCCAGGCACGTGGACTGGACGCGGCCTGCTGCAGCGCAGAGCGGTGGAGAACATCGACACAATGCCTGGCCAGGCCGACCATAGGGCAGCACGGTGGCGCAGCGGTAGAGCTACTGCCGTACAGCGCCAGAGACCCGTGTTCGATCCTGACTACGGGGGATTATCCATTGCCAGTGCTGTGTCGAGGGAATGTGTTCTTTTTTGGAGATGTCAGTCCACAGATGGGACACTAAACTGGGATTGCTACGGAACTGTACGCAAAAAAAATAATGTGACTGTTCTTAAGAACACACCAGGCCACCTGCCCAGCCGATCCGTGGTCGTGTTTGAAGAACGCAGTTTCTTTTTCACCTGCTTTCTCTTTGCCGCTACGGTCAGCCGGGCATCATGGGAAACTTGATGAGGTCCTCACGTGTGGGAAGGAACTGCACGCAGATGCTGGTTGACGCCAAAGGCAGACAGGCGGCACGGTGGCGCAGCGGTAGAGTTGCCAGAGACCCGGGTTCGATCCCGACTACGGTTGCTTGTCCGTACGGAGTTTGTACCTTCTCCCCGTGACCTGCGTAGGTTTTCTCCGGGATCTTCGGTTTCCTCCCACACTCCAAAGACGTACAGGTTTGTACGTTAATTGGCTTGGTATGAATGTAAAAAATGTCCTAGCCGTGAAAGGTGGTGTTAATGTGCGGGGATCGCTGGTCGGAGCGGACTCGGTGGGCCGAAGGGCCCGTTTCTGTGCTGTATCTCTAATGGGGCCGTCCCACTGTACGAGCTAATTCAAGAGTTCTCCCGAGTTTCCCCTGATTCGAACTCGGAGATTTACGGTAATGGCCGCTCGTAGGTACTCGGGGCTCTCGTGGACATTTTTCAACATGTTGAAAAATCTTCACGAGTCTTCACGAGCTTACCGCGTTTCCCGAGTGCCTGCCGTTAGCTTTACGAGCCGCTAAGAGACGTCCCCGAGCTCCGACGTACCCGCCACATACATTCTACGTGCTTACCACGAGTTTGATTTTTTTTTTTTAACTCGGGAGAGCTCTTGGGTGAATTCGTACAGTGGGACAGGCCCATAAAACTAAAACTCTAACCCAAGTTTAGATGTTAGCAATTTTCTAAAGAATTTTGGACATGAATGGTACAAGATAGCATCTGAAACGTGGTGACTCTTGTGTACTAACTCAGTGTAGTCTACTATCTTACTCTTATACTTAGTATGATTGTGGCTAATGTACAGTAGGATTGTAACTGAACTGTACGCAAAAAATTAATAATAATAATTTCACTGTACTTAGGTACATGTGACAATAAAGTACTGAGGGAGAATTAAGAATTGGATTAAGGGGTAAATTATGATTTTTTTTTTTGGGCCAAGGCGCTTAACAATGCCACAGGTTGACAAAAACAAATGCTGGAGAAACTCAGCGGGTGAGGCAGCATCCATGGAGAGAAGGAATAGGAGACGTTTCGGGTCGAGACCCTGAAGACAGGGTCTCAACCCGAAACGTCTGCCTATGATCAGTCTGTAGAAGGGTCCCGACCCGAAACATCACCTAGTCCTTCTCTCCATAGATGCTGCCTCACCCGCTGAGTTTCTCCAGCATTTTTTGTCCAACATCGATATTCCCAGCATTTGCAGTTCTATCTTTAACAATGCTACAGGGTTGGTTCTGAGCAGTTGAAACCAGTTCTAACGAAGAAAGAATTTCCAATAGATCAACCTATCAGTCTGAAGAAGGGTCCTGACCTGAAATGTCACCTATCCTTTCCACCTGAGATGCTGCCTGGCCCGCTGAGTTACTCCAGCGCTTTGTGTCTATCTTGGTATCAACCAGCATCTGGAGTGCTTTGTCTTTTACAAAGAATTCCCATTTATGGAAGAGTGTCGATCTTGCAACAAACACCTGAGGAGGGAGGAACTGCAGATGCTGGTTTATACCAAAGAGAGACACTAAATGCTGGAGTAACTCCTAGTGCAGTATTGTGGTGCAGCAGTAGACTGGATGCCTTACAGCGCTGCAAGGTTCAATCCTGACTCAGCAATGCTGTCCGTACGGAGTGTGTACGCTCTCCCTGTGACCTGCCTGGGTTTTCTTCAGGTACTGCGGTTTCCTCCCACAGTCACGTACAGGTTTGCAGGCTAATTGGCTTGGTAAAAAATTGTACATTTTCCCTAGTGTTAGTATGTGGGGATCGCTGGTCGCCCTGGACTCGAAGGGCCGAAGGGCCTGTTTCCACGCTGTATCTCCAAACTAAACTGAAATAAACTAAACTGTACGTCAAGCAACATCTCTGGAGAAAAGGAATAGGTGACGTTTCGGGTCGGAACTCTATTTCAGGGTATGCAACATTTTCATTAGGTCATAAGTGATACGAGTAGAATTAGGCCATTCGGCCCATCGAGTCTACTCCGCCATTCAATCATGGCTGATCTATCTATCCCTCCGAACCCCATTCTCCTGCCTTCTCCCCATAACCTCTGACCTAATCAAAAATCTATCTATCTCTGCCTTAAAAATATCCACTGAATTGGTCTCCACAGCCTTCTATGGCAAAGAATTCTGCAGATTCACCACCCTCTGACTAAAGAAATTTCTCCTCATCTCCTTCCTAAAAGAACGTCCTTTAATTCTGAGGCTAAGTATAGTCCAAGACTCTCCCACTAGTGGAAACATCCTCTACGCATCCACTCTATCCAAGCCTTTCACTATTCTGTACATTTCAATGAGGTCCCCCCTCATTCTTCTAAACACCAGGCCCAGTACACTCATTATAGGTTAGTGTCTATCTTGTAGCAAACACCCTGCTGGTTAGAGCTAAACCAATTAGAAAGAGACATGGCGTCTGAAGAAGGGTCTCGACCTCAAAACATTACCCATTGCTTCTCTCCAGAGATGCTGCCTGTCCCGCTGAGTTACTCCAGCATTTTGCGTCTATCTTTGGTTTAAACCAGCATCTGCAGTTCCTTCCTACATGATTTTGAATAATGCCACCGACCATTAGAAAGACAAGGAAGTACTATCTGATACAGAGAAGATTGACGAGGAGGTCAGATTTGCCAGGATTAGAGGGTGTGAGCTATAGGCAAAGGTTGAGCAGGCTGGGACTCTATTCCTTGAAGTGCAGGAGGATGAGGGGTGATCTTATAGAGGTGTATAAAATCATGAGAGGAATAGATTGGGTAGATGCACAGAGTCTCTTGCCCAGAGTAGGGGAATCGAGGACCAGAGGACATAGGTTTAAGGTGAAAGGGAAAAGATTTAATAGGAATCTGAGGGTAACTTTTTCACACAAAGTATGGAACGAGCTGCCAGAGGAGGTAGTTGAGCAGGGACTATCCCAACATTTAAGAAGCAGTTAGACAGGTACATGGATAGGACAGGTTTGGAGGGATATGGATCAAATGCTGGCAGGTGGGACTAATGTAGCTGGTACAGGTACATGTTGGTCGGTGTGGGCAAGTTTGGGTCGGAGGGCCAGTTTACATACTGTATCACTCTATGACTCTATGATCTACAGGAAAGTTGAAGTTGAAGTTACTCCATGGTTTCTTTGTTCGTCTGTACCATGTTTCACTCGGAAAGTATGAAAGCTCTGTGCCTGAATAAAGGTTTTAAAACGCTACCACTGAACTCGGGGAATCATCGAGAATTCAATGATCTAACATGTACCATTGAACAGTTGATCCTGAATCCAGGTCAATTTTTGCAAATTTGGAAGTGAAGTGGTTCCAGTAGATGTTTATAAGGTCCTGAAGAAGGGTTCCGACCCGAAACGTCACTTATTCCTTTTCTCCAGAGATGCTGCCTGTCCCGCTGAGTTACTCCAGCGCTTTGTGTCTATCTTCAGTTCCAGTACATGTTTGTGTGGAGTTCCCAGTCAATGCTCCCAACCGGATTTCAGGACAGTTCCTCCAACAAGCATTCATTTCCTAGTGTTTTCTTCCCAGTGTTTTCCTTAAATCCCTGTGGCGATGTGTTTGTGTCTAACAGCAACCATCCCATGAAGCACTTCGGAGCACTTAGATGTTCATGATAAGATAGGCTGAAGTCAGCATGGTTTGTGAAGGGGAGGTCTTGCTTGACAAATTTGCTGGTATTCTTGGAAGTCAATAGCAGGACAGGCAAAGGAGTCAGTGGATGTTGTTTACTAAGATTTTCAGAAAGCCTTTGATAAGGTGCCACACACGTGAAGCTTCTAAGGAAGATGAGAGCCCATGGCATCAAGGAACAGATACCAGCATGGATAGCAGGTTGGCTGGATGGCAGAAAGCAAAGTGGCAATAAAGGGGGATTTTTCTGGTTGGCTGCCAGTGACTAGCAGAGTTGCGCATGGGTCAATGTTGGGGCCGCTACTCTTCACGTTGTATATCAATGATTTGGACGAGGGATTTAAAGGCTTTGCGGCCAAGTTTGCGGATGATACGAAAATAGGTGGAAGGGCAAAGAAAGCAGGGACTCTGCAGAAGAACTTGGACAGGTTGGGAGAGTGGGCAGAGAAGTGGCAGATGGGATATAGTGTAGCAAAGTGGGGAGTCGTGCATTTTAATAGTAGGAATAAAGGCGTAGGCTATTTTCTAAACAAGGAAAGAATTCAGAAATCGGAGTAGGCAAAGCGACTTGGGAACGCTGGAGCAGGATTCCCAAAAGGTTAATCGGTAGTCGAATCGGCAAGTCGAATCGGTAGTAACAGGGGCCGCGGAACATTTTTGAAAGTGGGGGGGCTGAGCGATCACTGATCACCGGCCTCGGGGGTACCCGGTGAGGGAGTGGAGCAACCGAACGGGGGGTGGGTGGCACAATTATTATTCATTTTTTATTTTTTGATAATATTATTTTATTATTATTTGTTTTTTGTTATTCTTATTATTTTATTATTATTAAAAATATTTTTGTTGTTGTTGTCCAAAAACTGGGGGATAATATAGGCCATCCCCCAACTCTCAGGCCGTCTCTCTCTCTCTCTCTCTCTCTCTCTCTCTCTCTCTCTCTCTCTCTCTCTCTCTCTCTCTCACTCTCTCTCTCGGGGCCGACTCACTCTCTCTCTCGGGGCCGACACTCCCTCCTTTCCGCTCGGCAGCTAATCACAGCGCTTCGTTTACTGCCCCATAACTCGACTGTTGAGCAGAGGGTCCAGAGGAGGTTTACAAGAATGATCCGTGGAATGAGTAGGTTAACCTATGATGAGCGTTTGTCGGCACTGGGCCTGTACTCGCTGGACTTTAGAAGAATGAGGGGGGACCTCATTGAAACATACAGCATAGTGAAAGGCTTGGATAGAGTGGATGTGGAGAGGATGTTTCCACTAGTGGGAGAGTCTAGGACTAGAGGTCATAGCCTCAGAATTAAAGGACGTTCTTTTAAGAAGCAGAAGAGGAGACATTTCTTTAGTCAAAGGGTGGTGAATCTGTGGAACTCAGTGCCACAGAAGGCTGTGGAGGCCAAGTCAGTGGATATTTTTAAGGCAGAGATGGATAGATTCTTGATTAGTACAGGGGCTATAGGGAGAAGACAGGAGAATGGGGTTAGGAGGGAGAGATAGATCAGCCACAATTGAATGGCGGAGTAGACTTGAAGGGCCGAATGGTCTAATGACCTTATGATCAAGTCTACTCCGCCATTCAATCATGGCTGATCTATCTTTCCCTCTCAATCCCATTCTCCTGCCTTCTCCACATAACCAGCGTCTGCTGTTCCTTGTGTCTACAGGCACTTTGGGGTATCTGATATCATGAAGGATGCTGTATAATTGCAAAATATTCCGTTTCTTTTGGCACTTTACATGGATTCCGATGTAATAGACTCTGAATCAAGCTGATATCAGTCTGAAGAAGGGTCTCGACCAAAAACGTCAGCCATTCCTTCTCTCCAGAGATGCTACCTGTCCCGCTGAGTCACTCCAGCATTTTGTGTCTATCACGAGTCTACTCCAGTTGATCCAACACCAACCACGAAAGATGGACAATAAGTACAGAGATATTACTGTACTGCCATTAAAACCAACCATGGCACGAAGAATAATTTATGGTTGCATGCATCAAGGTCAAAATCGACATTAGTGCTTCCCACCAGCTACAGAAGATTTGCAGTCACTTCATTTCTTTGACCCAATTCCTCAGAAAACGTTTGGGCGGCACAGTGGCAGAGCTGTAGAGTTGCTGCCTTGCAGTGCTTACAGCGCCCGAGACCCGGGTTCAATCCCGACTACGGGGGCTGCCTGCACGGAGTTTGCACGCTCTCCCCCGTGACCCGCGTGGGTTTTCTCCGAGATCTTCGGTTTCCTCCCACCCTCCGAAGACGTGCAGGTTTGTAGGTTAATTGGTTGGGGTTTGTGTAAATACTTGGTATGTGTAAATTGTCCCTAGTGTCCCCCAGGAACTTCGTGCTACTGACCAACTCCACATCAATGTTATTAATGTGTAGTGGTGTATGACTGTGCCGGTTTCTCCAGGCTTGTGTAGGCTTGTGTTAATGAGCGGGGATCGCTGGTCGGTGCAGACCCGGTGGGCCGAAGGGCCTGTTTCTGCGCTGTATCTCCAAACTAAACGAAACTAAACCTACAGTTAAGAAATCAAACCATATAAAGTCAGCAAGCGTTGCCTCCTGGGGTCTGTGTTTAACTGTGCACTTTTAGTGAACATGTATATTTATACTGTGAGAAGCTCCCCCCAAAAAATTGGACCTTCATGGCAATCCAAGGCACTTTACAATCAATTAGGTACTTTTAAAGTGTAGTCGTTGTCGTTGTGTTCACAAATGTTTACACAGCGAAATCCCACAAATAGTTATGCGATGACAAACATAATTCATAGAAACATAGAAAATAGGTGCAGCAGTAGGCCCATTCGGCCCTTCTAGCCAGCACTGTCATTCAATATGATCATGGCTGATCATCCAAAATCAGGAGCCCCGTTCCTGCTTTCTCCCCATATCCCTTGATTCCGTTAGCCCTAAAAGCTAAATCTAACTCTCTCTTGAAAACATCCAGTGAATTGGCCTCCGCTGCCTTCTGTGGCAGAGAATTCCACAGATTCACAACTCTCTGGGTGAAAACGTTTTTTCACATCTCAGTCCTAAATGGCCTACCCTTTATTTTTAAACTGTGATCCCTGGTTCTGGACACCCCCAACACGGGGGAACATTTTTCTTACATCTGGACTGTCCAATCCCTTATGAATTTTAAGGAGCACTGAGGCAGGGTAGGATATTTTGTTCTGAGGCTACAAGTCACTGCAGATGCTGGTTTCCCAAAGATGGTGGGACTGTCATATGCTGAGAGAATGGAGCGGCTGGGCTTGTACACACTGGAGTTTAGAAGGATGAGAGGATATCTTATTGAAACATATAAGATTGTTAAGGATTTGGACACGCTAGAGGCAGGAAACATGGTCCCGATGTTGGGGGAGTCCAGAACCAAGGGCCACAGTATAAGAATAAGATGTAAGCCATTTAGAACGGAGATGAGGAAACACTTTTTTGCACAGAGAGTTGTGAGTCTGTGGAATTCTCTGCCTCAGAGGGTGGTGGAGGCAGGTTCTCTGGATACTTTCAAGAGAGAGCTAGATAAGGCTCTTAAAGAAAGGGGATATGGGGATATGGGGAGAAGGCAGGAATGGGGTACTAATTGTGGATGATCAGCCGTGATCACATTGAGTGGCGGTGCTGGCTCGAAGGGCCGAATGGCCTACTCCCGCACCTATTGTCTTTTGTCTATTGCCTATAAAGACCACAAAATGCTGGAGGAACTCAGCGGGTCAGGCAGCATCTCTGGAGAACATGCATAGGTGACGTTTTGGGTCAGGACCCGTCTTCAAACTGATTCAGAGATGAAAAGACAAAAGATGATGAGATAAGGAGAGAAAAGGCATGCAATGTGCAGTCAGAGGATGGAATTTAGGTTCCACCCCACCACAATCAGTCTGAAGAAGGGTCTCAACCCCCAAAAATCACCTTTTCATTTTCACTAGAGATGCTGCCTGACCCGCTGAATTACTCCAGCACTTTGTGTCTTTCTTTAAGGATATTAATGACTCGGTATCCTTTCTCTTTCATTAACTGAGTGATTGAGAAACAGTAGATTACATATATTAACAAACTAGTTCAGTTCAGTTTATTGTCAAGTGTACCGATGTACAGTGAAAAGCTTTTGTTGCGTGCTATCCAGTCAGCAGAAAGACAATACATGGTTACGGGAGTCAGGGGTTATGGGGAGGAGGCAGGAGAATGGGGTCATGAGGGACAGATAGATCAGCCAAGATTGAAGGGCGGAATAGACTTGATGGGCTGAATGGCCTAATTCAGCTCCTATTACTTATGATTACAATTAAGTCAATCACAAGGAACAGATACGGTGATACAGGGCGGTCACGGTGGCGCAGCGGTAGAGTTTCTGCCTTACAGCGAATGCAGCGCCGGAGACCCGGGTTCGATCCCGACTACGGGTGCTGTCTGTATGGAGTTTGTACGTTCTCCCCGTGATCTGCGTGGGTTTTCTCCGAGATCTTCGCTTTCCTCCCACATTCCAAAGACGCACAGGTTTGTACGTTAATTAGCTTGGTAAATGTAAAAATTGTCCCTAGTGTGTGTGTAGGATAGTATTAATGATCGCTGGTCGGCACGGTCCCAGTGGGCCGAAGGGCCTGTTTCTGCGCTGTATCTCTAAGCTAAACTAAACTAAAAGATACATGATAAAGGGATTAACGCTTATCACCAGATAATGTCCAGTAAGGGCAGAAAAGGTATTTGATTAATCATCATTAGAGCCAGGATTTTGCCAAAAGTGCCTTTTCATGCCTTTTTTGATGATTTCACCAGGATAATGCCCTTTTCACGATCGAGTGCCTAAATCAGCCTTTTTTGCCGTTTTGCTAAAAAGTCGTGCTATTTTCTCTAATTGTACCGTGATTACAATGACGTTTTCTATATTAACATGTTAATATTAATGTTATTATTAACGTGTTAACATTGTATAAATTGCAAGAAAATTTCCACCACCGGGGCGACATCGGGGGCACCACCGTTGGTCGTTCATTCATTCGTGCCACTGCCCGCTGGGTCAGCCTTCTCCAAAATCTATTTATTGCTTCCAATTTTGCAAACTTCCCACAAGCTACCACTTCCCTTGAGAAACGTGGCGAAACATTAATGAACAACCTGCAGGTTTTCAACAAAGTAACTGACGATACCATAAAATTCCTGGCGATGTAGGTAAAGACATACAAGGAAAATGTGAGAGAGTGATTTTAGCTAACAAAGATCTTGAAGAAATACAATACATAGCTAAAATTCTCAAAGGTAGTTGTAATGCACAAGATATCGACATGAATATAGAGTCTGTATCTTGTTTCGGGTATGCACCAGTGACCTCAGCTGAGGTAGAAATACGTTTTTCATAACTGAGCTGTCTGACAGACGACATAGTTTAACACCAGGTCATTTGAAAAAAATGCTAGTAATTATGTGCAACTAGGCAACTTTGGTCATTTATGGTAGTATACCTTTATATTATCATTTTTTACCATATTTTGGTGGAGGAAATACATGCCTTTTTTGTCAATAAATGCCTTTTTCGTTCTTTTTTTGTAATTTTATTATGCCTTTTTGCCAGCCTATTTCAGAGTTTTTTAGTGCCTGCCTCAGCGGGTCAGACAGTGTAGATGAGATATGCATGTGCCTTTAACATAGTGACCTCATACCTACTAACCACTCCCCATATCACAAGTATATCTACAACCACCCCACCCACAGATCGCTCTCTGGTTCCTGTGACAGACCACGTACAGCTAGTGCAATATGTAATGCTCCAGTATGAATAAAGATAGTAAAGTAACGACGCCTAGTTATGAATCCTTTACATGGTGTCAGAAGTCAGAAGCCATTCGACGCCCTCACTACCCTATGAGAACGGTGGAAGACGTCGCTGCACAGGTTGGTCCAGCAACGGTTTTTTCTGTCCTCGATGCCAAAAGCTCCTTCTGGCAGATACCACTGGACGAGCGGTCGTCCATTTTGACAACTTTCACCACCCCCTACGGAAGGTTTCGGTTCCTCCGAATGCCATTCGGGATCAACTCTGCCAGCGAGGTATTTCAGCGGACCATGGAGCAGTTGTTTTTAGATCTGCCTTGCGCCATAATTGTTGACGACATCCTCGTTTACGGTAAGGACGTTGCCGAACACGATGTCAACCTCCGCCTGGTCCTGGACCGGGCCCGGCAAATCAACTTGAAATTGAACCCCAAGAAGTGCCGATTCCGCGTCTCGGAGGTCACCTATGTTGGACATGTATTCACCGCTGAGGGGCTAAAGCCAGACCCGCAGAAAACGGCTGCCATCTCAGGGATGCCCCCTCCTACCAATGTGGCAGGCCTGCAACGCTTCCTCGGCTTGGTAAACTACCTGGGGAAGTTCATCCCCGACCTCAGCGAGCTCAGCGCTCCCCTGAGGGATCTGATCAAAAAGGACACGTCCTGGCTTTGGTTACCCAACCATCAGAAGGCATTTGACATTCTTAAGTCTAAACTGATCAGCACCCCCACGCTCAAGTTCTTTGACCTGCAGCGTCCCATTGTCCTCACCTGCGACGCCTCTCAATTCGGACTCGGTGCCGCCTGCCTCCAGGTCCATGACGGCCTGCAGCTGCCTGTCTCCTTCGCGTCCCGCACCATGACCGCCACCGAACAGCACTACGCGCAGATTGAGAAGGAGCTACTGGCCGTGGTGTTTGCCTGCTCCAAATTCCGGGACTACATCGTGGGCAACACTTTCACCATTGAAACTGACCATCAGCCACTTGTCACCATCCTCAACAAATCGATCCATGTGGCCTCATCACGCCTGCAGCGCATGATGCTGCAGCTCCAGCACTTCACGTTCACGGTGGTTTATCGCAAGGGCAAGGACATGTTCGTGGCCGACACGTTGTCTCGTGCCCCGCTGACGTCCACTGCTCGCCACCAATACGAAATGTCTGAGTTATTGGTGCTACGATTGAACATCGTCCCCTCGCAGCAGATGAAGTCCCTGGTTGAACACACTACCAATGACCCTGCCCTGCAACAGCTGTCTGCCGTCATCCGGCAGGGCTGGCCTGACCGTCGTTCGGCACTGCCGGCTGGTACCGTGCCCTACTTCCTGGTCTGGGACGAGCTCGTACTGCACGACGGCGTGGTGGTGAAGGGTCACAAAGTGGTCGTGCCCGCGGCGCTGCACGACCAATATTTCAAGTCGCACACCGCGGTCACCCTGGGGCCGAAGCCACCGTGTCTCTCGCCAGGAGCCAGTTCTATTGGCCGGATATGGCCAAATACATCCGGGAGAGGGTCTCCTCGTGTTCCACCTGCAACAGCCGCGCCCCCCATCAGCAGCGTCAGCCGCTTCTACAGCAGCCGCGCCCGAACTGCCCTGGATGGCGCTTGCACAGACATTTTCGAGTGGCGGGGCAAACATTTCCTGGTACTCGTTGACTCCTACTCCAGCTGGTTTGTGGTCGACCGGCTGCCTTCCGTGACCTCTTCGGCCGTCATCGACAGGTTGTACCCTCATTTTGGCACTTTTGGCCCCCCGGCAAGCCTGCAGTCGGACAATGGCAGCCAGTTCACGAGCTCCGAGTTTAAAGCGTTCGCTTCCAGATGGAACTTCCGCATTTCACCAGCAGCCCGGAGTACCCGCAAAGCAACGGTTTGGCCGAGCGCGCAGTCCGCAGTGCTAAGCACCTGTTGGAACAGTGTGGCGGCATTAACTCCGACTCCATCTGGCCCTCCTCAACCTTCGGAACATTTCCCGCGACTCTGCCATGGGTTCACCTGCTCAGCGGCTCATGTCTCGCGCTACCAGACTCCCGCTCCCTGTGGCCCAGCGCTCCCTCATACCCTCCATCCTCCCACCTGCGGCGGTTCAGAAACGCATTGCCTTCAGGCACGACGTCCAAAAGCGTTCCCATGACAGGTCCTGCCACCCGCTGCCGCGCCTCTTCCCCGGTCAAGTTGTCCGTATGCAGACCACTCCCGGTCACTCCAAGCTCGCTACTGTCGTCGGCTCTGCGGGGTTGCCCAGGTCCTATTTCGTCGACCACGCTGGGGCCATTTACCGACGGTCCCGCCAGCACCTTCGGCTCGTCAACGAGCCGCGTCCTCCTGCCGCGGATCCCTTTGCTCCCCCACTGCCTGTTTCGCGTCAGGGCGTTGCTCTGCCCGTCCGTCCTGACATGCAACGTTCTGCTCCTCCTCCGCCCCTTCCGTTCCATCCCACTCCGACTAGTCCTCGCTCGCCTGCCCGCGCTCGTCCCGGTCCCGACCCCGCATCCCCTCCGGGTTCGGTGCCGCGGTCTCTTCCGTCTCCTCCCGTTTCTCCCTTTCAGGTTCGTCTTTCCCCGCCGGTGCCTCTTCCTCCTGCAGGAAGGGTGGATGGCGAGACGCGAACCCGGGCGGGACGTCTTGTCAAACCGCCTGACCGCTATGGCGATTTTGTTTAACTATCCTAGCGCATGAGCCGTGGTCGCCATGTCACCATTGTATTTGCCTGTCGTTTCGAAGAGGAAAGATGTAGATGAGATATGCATGTGCCTTTAACACAGTGACCTCATACCTACTAACCACTCCCCATATCACAAGTATATCTACAACCACCCCACCCACAGATCGCTCTCTAGTTCCTGTGACAGACCACGTACAGCTAGTGCAATGTGTAATGCTCCAGTATGAATAAAGATAGTAAAGTAACGATGCCTAGTTATGAATCCTTTACAGACAGCATCTCTGGAGAAAAGGCATAGGTGATGTTTCCGGTCGAGACCCTTCTTCAGACCAGGGGAAAGGGAAACATAGAAATATAGAAACATAGAAAATCATAATCATAATCATACTTTATTAGCCCAGTATGTTTTGCAACATACGAGTAATTTCATTTGCCACACATTCATACCAATAAAAAGCATCAGAACACACAAAATACATTTTAACATAAACATCCACCACAGTGACTCCTCCACATTCCTCACTGTGATGGAAGGCGAAAAAAAGTTAAATCTCTTCCCTTCTTTGTTCTACCGTGGTCGGGGGCCTCGAGCCTTCCGTTGATGGGACGATCTTGACTCCCGTAGCCAGCGGCGGGCCTCCTCGTCGGGGCGATCAAGCTCCTGCATCGGGGGGGGATGTCAGCTCCCCCACGCTGGGCGATCTACCCCGGGTCGGGGCTGGTCGAACCTGTTCTGCATCGTTGGAGCTCCCAACTCAGCCTCTCCCGAGACTGCGAGCCCTTGATGTTAAAGTCCGCAGGCCGCGGTTGGAGCGTCGATCCCAGGCAAGGGATCGGCTACGATGGTAAGTCCACGCCACGCGGTGGGGCTCAAAGCCAGTCCCGAGCGAGGCCTCCAGCTCCACGATGTTAGGCCGCAGAGCGACCGGAGATACGATCCAGAAAAAAAATCGCATCTCCGGCAAGGTAAGTGAATTGAAAAAAAGTTTCCCCCTCCCCCACCCCCACATAAAACAAACCAGAAAACATGAACACAAACTTTTAAAACGCAATAAAAATAATTTTTAAAAAAGGACGAAAGAACAGGCAGACTGTTGGCGAGGCTGCCATTGCAGCGCCACCCGGTGGTACCAACTGTTGGCGCAGGAAAATGGGTGCAGGGGTAGGCCATTCGGACCTTCGAGCCAGCACTGTCATTCAATACGTTCATGGCTGCTCCGTTCCTGCTTTCTCCCCATATCCCTTAAAAGAAAGATATGGATGGTGATGTAGAGAGATATAGAACAAAGGAATGAAAGATATGCAAAAAAGTTACGATGATCTGAATCTGAAAAAAAATCAATTATTCACAAACAATTGTAGCTCCATTTTTTTTAAAGAAAAAAGTATCAAAGAATTCTCTCCGCTCCTGGTTACGTGACGATTATTGGTAATAGTCAGCTGTTTCATGTCCAGGTGACTCGCGATGTACTTGTCATGCATCCGATACATTCTCTGAGCTTTATGATAGCATATAACTGGAAGCTCGGGGTGATGTCTATGGAAGGAGGAAAATTACACAGCTCCCTCTCTTTCCACCTCCCCCTCCTTCAGCATCCGGAAGGAAACATTCTAATTGCGACTTCCTGGTTCTCGCTTCTACCTCTAACGAACGGAGATCAGTCAGGGACCCCGACAGCCCTTTCAGGTGAGGCAGAGGCTCACTTGCGCCTCCTCCAACCACATCTACTGTATCCATTGTTCCAGGTGTGGACCCTTATACATCGGCGAGACCAAACGTAGACTGGGCGATCGTTTCGCGGAACACCTTTGCTCAGTCCGCCTGGACCAACCTGATCTCCCGGTTGCTAAACACTTTAATTCTCCTTCCCATTCCTACACAGACCTTTCTGTCCTGGGTCTCCTCCATTGTCAGAGTGAGGCTAAATGCAAATTGGAGGAACAGCACCTCATATTTCGTTTGGGCAGATTACGCCCCAGTGGCATGAACATTGATTTCCCTAACTTCAAGTAACCCTTGCTTTCCCTCTCTCTCCATCCCTCCCCTTCCTAGTTCTCCGACCAGTCTGACTGTCTCCAACTACATTTTATCTCGTCGACCTCCACAAAGCTGAGGCCACGCGCCAACTCTCGGACACCTCTTCCTACTTACCCCTGGACCATGACCCCACTGACGAGCACCAGGCCACCATCTCCAGCACCATCACCGACTTCATCCACTCCCACGCCCTGCCCGAACGAGCCTCCAACCTCATCGTTCCCCAGCCCCGCACAGCCCGCTTTTACCTTCTCCCCAAAATCCACAAACCTGACTGTCCCGGTAGACCCATTGTCTCTGCCTGTTCGTGCCCCACCGAACTCATCTCCACCTACCTCGACTCCATCCTATCCCCCTTGGTTAAATCCCTCCCCACAAAAAAAAAAGCAGTCTGAAGAAGGGTTTCGGCCCGAAACGTTACCTATTTCCTTCGCTCCATAGATGCTGCTGCACCCGCTGAGTTTCTCCAGCATTTTTGTGTACCTTACATTTTATCTCTGCTTGCTTCATTGTTTTACCTTCTCCCAACTAACAACATCTATTCTACATTTTCCTTGATCTCCATCCGCTTTGTCCCACTTTCACACCTTACTCTTCCTTATCTATGTATCTCCCTCTCCTCTGACATCAAACAGAAGAACGATCTGGACCCAAAACGCCACCCATTCCTTCTATCCAGAGACGCTGCCTGTCATGCTGGGTTACTCCAGCATTTTGAGTCTATCCACCCCCGTCCTAGTTCCATGTTTTAGACAGGGAATACAGGGGAGAATGTGAGAACAATCTTAACTGAG
Source organism: Malacoraja senta (assembly GCA_038087875.1). Lineage (NCBI taxonomy): Eukaryota > Metazoa > Chordata > Chondrichthyes > Rajiformes > Rajidae > Malacoraja > Malacoraja senta. The sequence goes on from CM075978.1 coordinate 3,417,336, forward strand.
CCACAGTTGACACATTTAATAAAACAAGTGATTCAATGAAATGAAGCCATAGGTGGGCCTTTCTAGGGGGAATGTGGAGAGGATGTTTCCTGTTGTGGGAGAGTCTAGAACCCGAGGGCACAGCCTCAGAATTAAAGGACGCAGGTTTAGAATGGAGATGAAGAGGAATTTCTTTCGTCAGAGTTGTGGTGAATCAGTGGAATTCTTTGCCACAGGCGGCTGTGGAGGCCAGGTCATTGGGTATCTGTAAAGCAGAGATTGACAGGTTCTTCATTGGTAAGGGGGTCAAAGGTTACGGGGAGAAGGCAGGAGAATGGGGTTGAGAGGGAAAACTAGATTGAATGGCAGAGCAGACTCGATGGGCCGAATGGCCTAATTCTTCTCCTATCTTATGGTCATATGGGGGAAAAGGCATGAACGGGGTACTGATTGGGGATGATGAGCCATGATCACATTGCTGGCTCGAAGGGCCAAATGGCCTACTCCTACACCTACTGTCTATTGTCTATTGTCTATTGTCTATTGGTCTTATGTAAAGAGAGGCCAGATTGAACTGGTACCCTGAATCAAGGTTTAACTTGACAAAGAGCTGACTCAGACACAATGGGTCACATTACAAAGGGTGGCAGGTGTATAGAACAAGCTGCCAGATGAGGTAGTTGAGGCTGGGACTATCCCAGCATTTAAGAAGCAGTTAAACAGATACATAGATAGGACAGGTTTGGAGGGACTTGGACCAAGCGCAGGCAGGTGGGACTAGTGTAGCTGGGACATTGTTGGCCGGTGTGGGCAAGTTGGGCCGAAGGGCCTGTTTCCACACCGTATCACTCTATGACTCTACGACTCCATTTGCCTATTTTCACGTTGCAACTTGGTTATGGCACAAACCCACGGCAGGCGACGTGGGTTGATTCCTGAACGCAGTTAGCAGAAGTAATAGGACTGTCGCCAGGTAAAATGTGACTTCCATTCTGTGTGTTTAATGCACCATTTTTATAATTTACTTTCAATGAGGCAGCTTGTGGAATTCTGAAATTGCCTGCAATGGATCCCATTTTGAGAGAGTATATTTTACCTCACGTAAAAAAAGCACAAGTTAATAGTGAGCGACTTCGACACTTGCAATCAATCATCAAGTTCCTGAAGTGACAGATTCCTTCAAAAAAAAAAACCTCAACATGTTATTATTCATTTTGAATTTAGATACCCCAGTCTAAAAACTCACCATGTAGGAAGGAACTGCAGATGCACTGAAGATAGACACACACAAAAACATGGACACAGGAGGGGGCCCTCATTGAAACATACAGAGTAGTATAAGGCTGGGACAGAGTGGATGTGGAGAGGATGTTTCCACTAGTGGGAGAGTCTAGGACTAGAGGTCACATCCTCAGAATTAAAGGACGTTCTTTTAGAAAGGAGACAAGGAGAAATTTCTGTAGACAGAGGGTGGTGAATCTGTTGAATTATTTGCCACAGAAGGCTGTGGAGGCCAAGTCAGTGGATAGATTTAAGGCAGAGATAGATAGATGCTTGATTAGTACGGGTGTCAGAGGTTATGGGGAGAAGGCAGGAGAATGGGGTTCAGAGGGGGAGATAGATCAGACATGATTGAATGGCGGAGTGGAATTGATGGGCCGAATGGCCTAATTCCACTCCTATTCCTTATGACACCATGGCCTTATGACAAAATGCTGGAGTAACTTATCTGGTGCCAAAGCACGCCTCACTCCAGTTACCTTCTGCAAGAGTGTTTCCGACCCTCACCATTTACAATACCGTTACATTGAAACAGGCCTTTCAGCCCAACTCGTCCACAGGTTCATAAGTTACAGGAGAAGAATTAGATCATTCAGCCCATCGAGTCTGCTCCGACATTCAATCATGGCTGATCGATCTTTCCTGCTCAACCCCGTTCTCCTGCCTTCTCCGCATAAGCCGATGACACCCGTACTAATCAAGAATCTCTCAATCTCCGCCTTAAAAGTATCCATTACCTTGGTTGTCCACTCCAACTAAGGTGCCCCATCTAAGCAAGCCTCCTTTTGCCCGCAGAAGCAAATTAACGTACAGTCGGTATCTTGTAGGCACAAGGAACTGCAGATGCTGGACTACACAAAAAAAGGACACAAAGTGCTGGAGTGACTCAAAGAGTCAGGCCGTATCTTTGGAGGACATGAGGACATTTCTGGCCGTGACCCTTCTTCGGACAAATTGTAGTGGGGAGAGAAAGCAGGGAGAGAGGGTGTGGTCGGGGAGGAGTTGGGGGGGGGGGGGGTTTGATGACACCGTGCCCCCCTCCCCCCCACCCTCGTTCATGAGAAGGACTCAGAGCAAACATTTGGAAGTGGAACCGGCTTTTAAATTAAATTCCTCTGCTTGGTTCACGGAAACATTACACTAAGCGAAAGCATTTTCAACCGATGGGCTAATTTCTGTGGCAAGAACAAGCAATCCTTGATAGGAATCTGATAGAACTGCAATCAGTTTTGAAAGGCTTTTGATAGCAACTTTGCCTCCTCTGCTGTGCAATGCTAGTGTGGGGAGAAAAAACAACCCCATTGTCAAATAATGGACAGAAGCAATGAGAATGAAATGAAGTTTGTGGATTACATTTCACAAAACAATATGGTGCTTTCATGGACACAAAGAAGACAAAAAAAACCCACATTGGATATCAATTATAGAAAACAGCAAAGTCGCCACAAAGAGCAACAGATATATTATCTCAGCGGGAGCTATATCCTGCTGCGGTTATGTATTAGGATATAGTACTACTGCACCACTGGGCAGCATTGTAATGGGCCTCCTTGCCATTATAGCTGGACAAGCGACACGGTGGCGCAGCGGTAGAGTTGCTGCCTTACAGCACTTGCAGCACGGGTTCGATCCTGACTGCGGGCGCTGTCTGTACAGAGTTTGTACCTTCCGCCCCATGACCTGCATGGGTTTTGTCCGAGATCTTCGGTTTCCTCCCACACTTCAAAGGCGTGCAGGTTTGTAGGTTAATATAATACAGAGAAGTGTGAGGTGTTGCATTTTGGAACGTGGAACAAGGGTAGGACCTGCACAGTAAATGGCAGGCTTTTGGGGAGTGTTGTAGAGCAGAAGGATCTAGGAGTGCAGGTGCATGGTTCCTTGAAGGTCGAGTCACGGGTAGATAAGGTGGTCAAAAAGGCTTTTGGCATCAGTCATTCATCAGCCATAGAGTATTGAGTATAGAAGTTGCGAGGTCATGTTGCAGTTGTATAAGACGTTGGTGAGACGCATTTACAATATTGTGTTCAGTTCTGGGCACCATGTTACAGGAAAGATATTGTCGCGCTTGAAAGGGTTCAGAAAAGATTTACGAGGATGTTGCCAGGACTGGAGGGCGTGAGCTATAGGGAGAGGTTGAGTAGGCGGGGTCTCTATTCCATAGAGCGCAGGAGGATGAGGGGAGATTTTATAGTGATATACAAAATCATGAGAGGAATAGATCGGGTAGATGCACAGTCTTTTACCCATAGTAGGGGAATCGAAGACCAGAGGACATCGTTTTCAGGTGAAGGGGAAAGATTTAATAGGAATCCGAGGGGTAACTTTTTCACACAAAGGGTGGTGGGTGTATGGAACAAGCTGCCAGAGGCTGGGACCATCCCATCGTTTAAGAACCAGTTAGATAGGTACATGGATAGGTGAGGTTTGGAGGGAAATGGACCAAGCACAGTCAAGTGGGACTACTGTAGCTGGGACATTGGTGGCAGGTGAGGGCGAGTTGAGCCGATGGGCCTGTTTCCACACTGTATCATTCTATGACTAACATTCATTTTTGCACAGAAAGCTCCCACCATCTATATTACTAAAAGTCTGATCTTGACCACTTCCTGTTGTTCTGTATATTGATTTTAGAAAAAAAACGCTGTCACTTATGGCTGTGATTTTTGGCCATCTTACTCAGAGTCCCCCTCCGCTGCGCAAGACAAGAGGATTTTTCCCATCGATTAAAAATAAAAGAGTTATTAGTGTTTAAAAAATGTTGAGATTCTCTCACCTGAAGGCCACGCCCCTTCCAGAGGGACTATAAAACCCGGAAGTGTTGAGTGCCTCAGTCAGTCTCTGCAAGATGGGGGAGCGAGAGGGTCATGTCTCTCAGTCTGAGCTGTGATTAACACTGAACATATGTCAACTAAACTGTGAGTGATTTTACTGACCTGTCAGTGCCCTTAATGTGGTTTGAAAATATAGTTTGGAAATGCTAAAGCTGTGTTGCCTTTGGTTAGGAAATGCTAAAGCTGTGTTGCCTTTGGTTTGGAAATGCTAAAGCTGTGTTGCCTTTGGTTTGGAAATGCTAAAGCTGTGTTGCCTTTGGTTTGGAAATGCTAAAGCTGTGTTGCCTAATTAAAGTTGCTTTGCCTAATTAAAGTTGCCTTGCATAATTAAAGTTGCCTTCCCTTCTATATAATTAAACATCCAATCTTGACCACTTCCTGTTTGCGCTTTATATTGATTTTAGAAAAACCGCTACCACGTATGGCTGTGCTTTTTGGGCATCTTACTCAGAGTCCCCCTCCACTCATTAGGTGCCGAGGATTTTTCCCATCGATGAAAAATAAAAGAGTTATTAGTGTTTAAATAACGTTGAGATTCTCTCTCCTGTCAATCAAGCCATGAATGCCTTCCGGTAAAACCCAGAAGTGTGGGCGTGGCTCAGGCTCTGCAAGATGGAGGAGGGAGAGGTCACGACTCGCTGTCTTTAGTGGCCTTACACCGTGCTTGAAATGGTATGAAACTGCACTTGAATTTGGTGGCCTTACATCCTGCTTGAAATGAAATTTCAAGGAACAGCCGTGAGTCAACTGCCAGCCCACCAGCCGCGAGTGAGTGAGCTGCCAGCACAACAGGCTTGAGTTACTGAGCCGCCAGCCCAAGAATCCATTCGGCCCACAATGTCCATACTAGCCCTCTGGAAACCAGTCCCTTCAGCCCACAACACCCATACTAGTGCTCCAGAAAGCCCCCCAACCCAACGGGTCCCACTTAGTCTAGTTAGTAATATAAGAATGGCAAAATAATTGATTCCATAATACCAGGGTTAAGTATTGGATCAAGGTACTGGGAATTTCATTGTTCCTTTTCGGGACTTTGCTATTTAGGCTTTATATTTTAGAGATACAGCGTGGAAACAGGCCCTTCGACTGACCGAGTCCGCGCCGACCAGCGATCCCCGCACACTAACACGGTCCTACTGACGAGGGCCAATTTACACGAAGTAAACACACGCGGTCACTGGGAGAACGTACAAACTCCATTATCTGGCTTTGATCTTGCACTAAACATTATTCCCTTATCATGTGTTTGTACACAGTGAGAGGCTTGTGTATAGTCTTTTCACTGACTGGTTAGCACGCAACAAAAGCTTTTCACTGTACCTTGGTACACGTGATAATAAACTAAACTAAACTTAACTCCGTACAGACAGTACCCGTAGTCGGGATCGAACCCGGGTCTCTGGTGCTGAAGGGTTTTCTCCAGGTGCTCCGGTGTCCTCCCACATTCCAGAGTCGTGTACGTCAATTGGCTTCTATAAAATTGTAACTTGTCCCTAGTCTGTAGGATAGTGCTGGCATACAGGGATTGCTGGTTGGCGTAGACTCAGTGGGCCGAAGGGCCTGTTTCAGCACTGTATCTCAAAACTAATCTAAACTTGACATTCTCTTAGCTTTGATGTATGTCTGTTGCCCTGTTTGTCTGGCATTGTTCATGTGAACTTTACCAATGGCTTTAATGGATCACTTTGCCTAGAAGGATGAAAGTAAACATACCACATGCCCTCTTCAACAATCCTTGTTTGTTGCTGTTTTCAGGAAACTATGGGCAGCACGGTGGTACAGCAGTAGCGTTGCAGCCTCACAGCGCCAAAGACTCCGGTTCGATCCAGACTACGGGTGCTGTCTGTACGGAGTTTTTGCGTTCTCCCCATGGCCTGCGTGGGTTTTCTCCGGGTGCTCCGTTTTCCTCCCACACTCCGAAGATGTCCAGGTTTGCAGGTTAATTGGTTTTGGTAAAATTGTAAATTGTCCCCAGTGCGTGTAGGATAGTGTTTAAGAAGGAACTGCAGATGCTGGAACATCGAAAGTAGACAAAAGTGCTGGAGAAACTCAGCGGGTGCAGCAGCATCTATGGAGCGAAGGAAATAGGCAACATTTCGGGCCAAAACCCTTCTTCAAACTGAGGTGTAGGATAGTATTAGTGTGCTGGGATCGCTGGTCGGCATGGACTCGGTGGGTCGAAGGGCCTGTTTCTGCGCTGTATCTCTAAACTAAACTAAACTAAACTAAACTAACCAAAGATCCCTCTGTACGTCAATGCTTTTCAGGGTCCTGCCATGAACTGAGTTCTATCCCCTTATATTTGACCTCCCAAAGTGCAACACCACACACTTGCCTGGATTAAACTCCATCTGCCATTTCTCCGCCCATATCTGTGACTGATTTACAGTATATCTTGCTGTATCCTTTGACGGCCTTCTTCACTGGAGTGTGCACCTCCGTCAGTTATTGTTCCTTCTCAGTTGTCAGGTCAGATAAACAAAACAATAAATAGACACAAAGTGCCGGTTTAACTCAGCGGGTCAGGCGGTATCTCTGGAGAACATGTGCCTTCTTTGAGACGGGGGGATCACATTAGGGCCTGGAAGTGCAAGTTGGGCCGATGGGCCTGTTTCCAAGCTGCATGACTCTATGACAAGGGTTTTTGTGAAACCCTTTCACCGTAGCTCGGTACATAGATACATAGAAAATAGGTGCAGGATTAGGCCATTCGGCCCTTCGAGCCTGCACCGCCATTCAATATGATCATGGCTGATCATCCAACTCAGTATCCCGTACCTGCCTTCTCTCCATACCCCCTGATCCCCTTAGCCACAAGGGCCACATCTAACTCCCTCTTAAATATAGCCAATGAACTGGCCTCAACTACCCTCTGTGGCAGAGAGTTCCAGAGATTCACCACTCTCTGTGTGAAAAAGTTTTTCCTCATCTCGGTCTTAAAGGATTTCCCCCTTATCCTTAAGCTGTGACCCCTTGTCCTGGACTTCCCCAACATCGGGAACAATCTTCCTGCATCTAGCCTGTCCAACCCCATAAGAATTTTGTACGTTTACGTGACAATAATGAACCAATATCAATACCCCAACTAAACCTCTCAAAACTCTGGTGACCTAGAAACATAGAAACATAGAAAACATCTAGAAGATTAGTCGAGCATGATTTCCCTTTCATAAATCCATGCTGACTTGGACTAATCCTTTTACCGCTATCCAAATGCCCCATTATTACCTCTTTAATAATTGACTCCAGCATCTTTCCCACCACCGAAGTCAGGCTAACTGGTCTGTAATTCCCCGTTTTCTCTCTCGCTCCTTTCTTGAAAAGTGGGATAACATTAGCTATCCTCCAATCCACAGGAACTGAAACTGAATCTATTGAACATTGGAAAATGATCACCAATGCGTCCACTATTTCTAGAGCCACCTCCCTGAGGACCCTGGGATGCAGACCATCAGGCCCCGGGGATTTATCATCCTTCAGTCCCATTAGCCTGCCCAATACTATTTCTCGCCTAATGAAAAAAAATTCAGTCCCTCGACCCCCTTAGATCCTCTGTCCTCCAGTACTCTGACCTGTTAAAGCTTATTTGTTTGTGCCAACATAGGATTTATTTGTGAAGATAAATTGACGAATGCAGATCTGGTCAAGGTCATTTCAGTCAAAAATCAAACTCTGAGCTTTAAGCCTCTGGAGAGTGGCTGGTTGAGATAGCTATCGGATGGGCGCTGGTAATTGGGGTGTGCGAGTAGTTGCATTCTGCGCAGGAAGCAAATTAGTTTAGGCTTCCTCACAACATGATCTGATCATTTTCATTAATGTCACCAGACTGGACAAATAAGATACACAACCTTCCATTGATTAATTGCACATGGAGTAGCTGAGAGCTATTGAGTACATCAGGAGCCAGAAATTGAATGTCACTTACTATTTAACTTTTGCATCCAACTTCACCAGAAGGCTAGGGCCCGAATCTAAGTCTCTTTTAGGGCTATTGTTGGTTGTTGGTGGCAGACTAATCAAGCGCTAGTTTCGTTTAGAGACACAGCACGGAAACAGGCCCTTTGGTCCCCAGAGTCCGCACCGACCAGCGATCACCCGTTCACTAGTTCTATCCTCCCATCGGCGGTCACTCGAAACCAGTATGACTCTCCTCTCATGGGTGCGTGACTTTGTTTAACGTGGGGAGACTGGTGCACAGACAGCCACCCCACGGTCCTTGACAGATCAGGGTCAGGATCCAGTGGCCTGGAGTCCAAGACGACCGGGGACCCTTTTCTGCCGCAGCCTTCATCCGCCTTCCCAGCCGTTGTGACACTCCACTAAGGTCAGCCATCATCCTCCGCCTGTTCCACCGTTGAGGTCTTGGTTGGATTGCTCTTTGTCAGGGACCTCCCCCTCGACCTTACCGCCATGGGTGGCCCTACCAGGAGCATCGCTCTAGACGGCATCGCTCTCAGGATCTCAGGTCCACACAAGCTTCTCCACCACGACAAGGTGACAATCCACGGAGTTCTATCCTACACACTAGGGACAATTTATACAAGCAAAATGACCTACAGACCTGTACGTCTTTGGAGTGTGGGAGGAAACCGGAGCACCCGGAGAAAACTCACGAGGTCACAGGGAGAACGTACAAACTCCACAGACAGCACCTGTAGTCAGGATCGAACCGGGTCCCCAATTTCTAGGATAGAACTAGTGTACGGGGATCGCTGGTCGGCGCGGACTCCATGGGCTGAAGAGCCAGTTTCCACACTGTATCTCTAAACTAAACTAAACTAAAGATACTGCCGACGGATAGAGGAGGCAGACGAAGCAGTCCCTGGTCCTCCAGGTTGGGGGTTGGGCGTGGGGTTAACTACCCTGCCCTGGAAAAAAAGTGTGAGTTACAGAAACTTTGACGAATGAAAACCAAATTACACACTTGGTTGAAGAAGGTGCCCCAGCGATGGGGAACATGACGCTTCCCAGCCAAACCCGCAAGGGCACTGGGAACCATCCTTGTGGGGACATGGAACATACGAACCATGTTTCAGGCTGGCAAGGCTGCCACAATTGCCAACAAAATGGTGCGCTACAACCTCTTTGTCCTGGGCTTGGCTGAAACAAGTTGGACACAGATAGGGGGGAGGTCAAATTGGTCAGCGGGCAGTCCATTATCTGCTCCGGACAGGAGAAAATGGAGTTGGTTCGGACACACGCTCAGAAAACCTGCCACAAACATCACCCGGCAAGCCCTGAAAGAATGGAGCAGCTGGGCTTGCTGAGAGAATGGAGCAGCTGGGCTTGTACACTCTGGAGTTTGGAAGGATGAGAGGGCATCTTATTGAAACATATAAGATTGTTAAGGGTTTGGACACGCTTGAGGCAGGAAACATATTCCCGATGTTGGGGGAGTCCAGAACCAGGGGCCACAGTTTAAGAATAAGGGGAAAGCCATGTAGAACGGAGATGAGGAAACACTTTTTCTCACAGAGAGTTGTGAGTCTATGGAATTCTCTGCCTCAGAGGGCGGTGGAGGCAGGTTCTCTGGATGCTTTCAAGAGAGAGCTAGATAGGGCTCTTAAAAATAGCGGAGTCAGGGGATATGGGGAGAAGGCAGGAACGGGGTACTGATTGGGGTTGATCAGCCATGATCACATTGAATGGCGGTGCTGGCTCGAAGGGCCAAATGGCCTACTCCTGCACCTATTGTCTATTGTTTTTTGTCTATTGAAATGGAACCCCCAAGGATAAAAGACAAGTGGTCGCCCCAGGAACAGCAGGAGAAGAGGTGTCCAGACAGAAATGTTTGAGAGTGGGCTCAACTGGGGGAGATCTCGAAAGAACTGCCAACAAGCAAGTGGGGTGGAGGACATTTGTCAATGGCCTATGCTCCCTAGAAGAGAAGATGATGAAGAAGAAGAAGAAGAACAGATAGTTTTTAGCTCGAGGTCTTCTGGTCAGTGAGTGAATGTGAACAGATAGAGAGTGCAAACAAAGACAAAAGCATGTATGATAGGTGTTGTAGGAAGGAACTGCAGATGCTGCTTTACACCAAAGTTAGACACAAAATGCTGGAGTATCTCAGGGGGGCAGGCAGCAACTCGGGAGAGAAGGAATAGGTGACGTTTTATCTGAAGACCCTTCTTCAGATGATAAGTTGTCTGCCTTGTAATTTTGTACTAAAATTTCAGATCAATAACAGAAATAAATCCCATAAAAGCAGTTATATCTGTTGAAGTTTACAAAGAAATAGAAATCAAATTCTGCTAAGCCGGTGGATAAAATACCGTCAACTCTCGAGCCCAATCACCATATCTTTAGATTGGTTTAAAATCCCAATGTATTGATCAGACCTTGGATATACACCATGACTAAACATTCTGCTTCTTCGTAATTTTTTCTTGGACAGCCTCTTTGAATCAAGAGTAAAAAGAGCACAATTGCCATTTGTACTGACACCTAACACGGGGATACCGTACAAACTCCGTACAGGCAGCGCCCGTATCCAGGATCGAACCTGGGTCTCTACCGCTGCGCCACCGTGCCGCCCGATAATTTAGCTATTCACCATTTTGAAATTCTTAATCAATGCTCACATGTATTTGATCCTTTTTTTATGTTCATAAGTGATAGGAGCAGAATTAGGCCATTCGGCCCATCAAGTTTACTCCGCCATTCTATATTGGCTGATCTATCTTTACCTCTCAACCCCATTCTCCTGCCTTCTCCCCACAACCCCTGACACCCGTACTAATCAAGAATCTATTAATCTCTGCCTTAAAAATATCCACTGACTTGGCCTCCACAGCCTTCTGTGGCAAAGAATCCCACAGATTCACCACCCTCTGACTAATGAAATTCCTCCTCATCTCCTTCCTAAAGGAACGTCCTTTAATTCTAAGGCTGTGCCCTCTAGTCCTAGACTCTCCCGCTAGTGGAAACATCCTCTCCACATCCACTCTATCCAGGCCTTTCACCATTCGGCAAGTTATGTCCTCAGAAGATGGAGATTACGAGGTTTTTAATGAGGATTCGTTCACAGAAGTATATTGAGCAGAAATTCTGGGCTGTTTCAGAGGTCGGGGCCTTGCTCAGAACGACTTCTAGCCGGGTGGAAAATTGGTGGAACGAATCAATGGCCAGAACAAGGACATTACACTAGAAATGAGTCAAAAATTACCATGCAGCCTCTGGGATATAATTGTGGATCTCCATGGAGATGCAGAGCTAACTGCGGCCAAAATTAACCACTGTAAAAAATGCGTTGAATACATAAAACTGGAATAAGGATGGTTTAGGGAAGAGCTTTTTCAAAGGAGTTGATGCAATTGGAATAGCGTGGCTTGTAGATCCCGTACTTGCATTCACAGATTCACTAGATTAGTGCGGTACCACCATTGTGTTTGTGTGTGTGTGTGTGCGTGTGCGTGTGTGTGTGTGCATTTGCGTGTGCGCGTGTGTGTGTGCATTTGCGTGTGCGTGTGTGTGTGTGTGTGTGTGCATTTGCGTGTGTGTGTGTGTGTGTGCGTTCATTTGCGTGTGCGTGTGTGTGTGTGTATGTGTGTGTGTGTGCGTGCGCATGCATGAACATGCTGACACAAGCATGGGAATGCATGTGTTGATGTATGCATATGTAAGCAATGATGGCGCAGCGGTAGAGTTGCTGCCTTACAGCGCAAGAGACCCTTGCTCGATCCTGACTACGGGTGCTGTCTGTATGGAGTTAGTACGTTCTTTCCGTGACCTGCGTGGGTTTTCTCCATGATTTTCTCCCACACTCCAAAGACGTACAGGTTTGTAGGTTAATTGGCTGGGTATAATTGTAAATTGTTCCCAGGGTGTGTAGGATAATGTTAGTCTGCGGGGATTGCTGGTCGGCACTGACGTGGTGGGCTGAAGGGCCTGTTTCCGCACTGTACCTCGAAAGTAAACTATCCATATACACATATATGAAGGTGTGTGCGTGTGCGTGTGTAGTTGCATATGCATTTGTGAGTGTAATTATGTGCTGCTTCTGTGTGTGTCTGTCTGTCGTCATGTGTCTGTGTGTGTGTATTATTTACTGAGTTGTGGGTATGTATTAATCTGCATATATGTTTCCGCCTGTATCTGTGTATTGTGTGTCTTTGTGTGTGTCTATGTGTCTGTGTCTATGTGTCTGTGTCTATGTGCCTGTGTCTATTTGCCTGTGTTGTGTGCCTGTGTTGTACCTGTGTTGTGTCTGTCTGTGTGTGTGTATGTGTGTGTTTTTGTTGTGCGTGTAAGCATAAGTGTGTGCGTCTATATTGTGTGTGTGTCTGTGTTATGTGTGTGCGTAAGCATATGTGTATGTGTGTGTGCATGTGTGTGTGAGCATATATGTGTGTGTATGTGTGTGTGTGTGGTGCGTGTGAACATATGTGTGCATGTGTGTGTCTGTGTGTGTTGCTCTTGTGTGTGTGAGCAGATGTGTGTGTATGTGTGTGTGTGTGTGGTGCCTGTGTGTGTGAGCATATGTGCGTGTGTGTCTGTGTGTGTTGCTCTTGTGTGTGTCTGTGTGTGTTGCTCTTGTGCTTGTAAGCATATGTGCGATTGTGTGTGCATATAAGTCCACATGCACGTACTTCTGTTATGTATAATTAACATTTGCTGATGGGAAATGGTTTTGGCAGTGCATTTATTTCATTACATTACCAATCATGCCATTGTGAAAATTTACTTTATATAATCTCGTTTCCGAAAATGCTTTGGAAAACACATTACCAGATGCCAGAGCAATTTCGAAAGACGAGATCTGGGACAAAGACACATCTGCATTAAAACGCGGTCTGGCTTTAAATAATAGATATCCCAAGATCTTTGACCGAACTATCTTAGTCTAAGTTTCAGGAATTGCACAGTCTGACAACTTCTAAGGAAGGCTTCTGAGTTTCATGCTTCTCTCCAAAGCTCTTCAGCAAAGAGAGAATCTGCATTAAATATTAGCCTTATGCTTTTTTTTTTCTTTTTTTTCTTTTTTAAATTTTTATTTATTAGAAGTACATTACATCCAATTATATTAGTACTCATCACGTATATATTATTACAATTAATGTACTCTGTCATTTTTTACACTAATAAAAAGGAAAGGTTGAGATTAAGAAAAAAGAGAAAGTGAAGGAAAATAGTGAAAGTGTAAAAACGTGACAACAAGAAAGAACAGAGACCCTGTAAGAAAGAAATTAAAAAGAAAGGATTAAGAGATAGACCCTAAAGAAGAAGAAAAAAAAAGAGGAAAAAGAGAAAAACAAATACTTTCTTATACGCATCACGCAAATGGGATATACCAACTCTCCAGCTTTCATCCCCCTTTACCTGACCTCAGTTTTTTTTTAAGTACTTTTGCACCCTATACTTGTAATAATTCTATAAATGCAGACCATGTCAGGTGGAAGTGATCTGGTTTACCTGCCAGGAGGAGTCTTATCTCTTCTAGGTGTAATGTTTCGAACATATTTGAAATCCACATGTTTATAGTGAAACTGGAAAATTACTATCATTCCAACAACTACAAATAAAATATAAACTGGGAAATAATCAATATTTTAAATATTTTCAAATCTGTGACTATTTGAAAAAATATACAAAAGATCATTATAATATCCCAGCAGATGTATTGGATAAAGCAATGCAGATAAAAGCTGAATCAGCAAACTTAATATCATATTATCTTAAATGTAGAAATACCATCTACGGAAGGTATTAGAAGAGACTGGGAACAAGAATTAGCTATTAAAATCTCAAAGGAAAGGTGGAATGAACATTTATTAAACGTGCATAAATGTTCGATTAATGTAAGACACACTTTAATACAATTTAAAATTTTACATAGATTATATTATTCAAAATCTAAAATTAATAAAATTTCCCAAATGTATCATCCATTTGTGATAAATGTCAATCTCAAGAAGCTACTATAGCGCACTCATTTGTTTTTTGTACAAAAATTCAAAAGTTTTGGATTGAAATTTTTGAAATCTTTACAAAATTATTTAAAATAAAACTGATTCCAAAAGCAGAATGGATTATCTTCGGAACAACGGAAGATAGTCCTGAACTAAATGTGTTTCAAAAGAAATTAATAGACTATGGGTTAATAACTGGAAAAAAGTTAATCCTAAAATTCTGGAAAAATGCTCCAATACCAACTATAAAGCCTTATGCTTTTGACCAGATTTTCTGCTTTGTTGTATAGTTTAGAGATACAGTGCAGAAACGGGCCCTTCGGCCCACCGAGTCCGCGCCGCCCAGCGATCCCCGCACACTAACACTATCCTACACACGCTTTAGGGACAATTTTAAATTTACATCAAGCCAATTAACGTACAAACCTGTACCTTTTTTTGGAGTGCGGGAGGAAACAGAAGATCTAGGAGGAAACCCACGCAGGTCACGGGGACAACGTGCAAACTCCGCACAGACACTTGGGAATGAACCCGGGTCCCTGGTGCTGTAGGGAGTAGCTCAACCGCTGTGCCACCCACCTTACCTACTAAATATCTTGGGGAAAATAACAAAAACCTTTTACAAAGAGGTGGAGATGTTGTTCCCTCAGGATTCAGCCCATTTTGTTGATTGGCCCACCATGTTGATCGTAATAAGACATCGGAAAAGAATAAGGACATCCAGCCCATCAAGTCTACTCCACCATTCGATCATGGCTGATCCATTTTTCCCTCTCATGTTCCCGATGTTGGGGGTGTCCAGAACCAGGGGCCACAGTTTAAGAATAAGGGGTAAGCCATTTAGAACGGAGACGAGGAAACACTTTTTCACACAGAGAGTTGCGAGTGTGTGGAATTCTCTGCCTCAAAGGGCGGTGGAGGTCAGTTTTCTGGATACTTTTAAGAGAGAGCTAGATAGGGCTCTTAAAGATAGCAGGGTCAGGGGATATGGAGAGAAGGCAGGAACGGGATACTGTTTGGGGATGATCAGCCATGATCACATTGAATGGCTTGAAGGGCCGAATGGCCTACTCCTGCACCTATTGTCTATTGTCTATTGGTCCATTGTCTATAACCCCATTCTCCTGTCTTAGAGTCCTAGAGTGATACAGTGTGGAAACAGGCCCTTCGGCCCAACTTGCTCACAACGGCCAACATGTCCCACCGGCTACACTAGTCCCACCTGCCTGCGTCTGGTCCATATCCCTCCCAACCTGTCCTATCCATGTACCTGTCTAACTGTTTCTTAAACGTTGGGATAGTCCCAGCCTCAACTACCTCCTCTGGCAGCTCGTTCCAAACACCCACCACCCTTTGTGTGAAAATGTTACCCCTCGGATTCCGATTAAATCTTTTCCCCTTCACCTTGAACCCATGTCCTCTGGTCCTCGATTCCTCTACTCTGGGAAAGAGATTCTGTGCATCTACCAGATCTATTCCCATAACCTTTGACGCCCTTACCAATCAAGAAACTGTCGCTCTCCGCTTTAAAGATACCCAATGACGTAGCCTCCACTTCCATCTGTGGCAATGAATTTCACAGATTCACCACCATCTGACTAAAGAAATTCCTCCTCATCTTTCTAAAGGTACATCCTTTTATTCTGAGGCTATGGGCTCTGGTCCGAGACTCTTCCACTAGTGGAAACATCCTCTGAAAATCCACTCTATCTAGGCTTAGTATGATCTTAGGCTTCTCTAACTATCTTGATAATTATACATAGAAGCCTAAATTCATACTGCACAGAAATAGACTCTTTGACCCACCATGTCAATACCAATTATCAAGTGCCTTTCTATAATAACAATATTTACTAGCACTTTTTGGTTTAATTTAGAGGTGCAGCTTGAAATAGGCCATTCGGGCCACCATGTCCCTGCCGTCCATCGATCACCGTTCACACTAGTTCTATGTTATCCCACTTTCTCATCCACTTGCTACAGATTTGGCAAACTTGTTTTTCCTGGAGGCCAATTAACCTGCAAACCCTCTTGTCTGCGGGATGTGGTAGGAAACTGTAGCACACGGAGGAAACCCATGCGGCCACAGAGAGAACGTGCCTACTCCGCACAGACAGCACCAGAGGTCAGGAATGAACCTGGGTCTCTGGCGCCATGAGGCAGCAGCTCTACCGCTGTCTTGCCACGTCTTGTAATTTGGATTCTTGTCCAGATATTTGTTAAATTATATCATTGCTTGCTCATATTTGTCCATTATTTTCACTTTCATTAGTTTAGTTTAGTTTAGTTTAGTTTAGTTTAGTTTAGTTTAGAGACATATCGTAGCAACAGGCCCTTTGGCCCACCGAGTCCATGCCGGCCACCAATCACCCATTCACTATTTCTATCGTACCGACTGGGGACAATTTACCGAAGCGAATGAACCTACAAACCTGCACGGCTCTGCATTGTGGGGGAAACTGGAGCACCCGGAGAAAACCCACAAGAAGTGGCCGATGCGGAAGTCCAAGCCGCTGAGAATGTTCTCCCGTTCCGGACGTCGGAGTTCCACCATCCGGCGAGCGACAGCGAGGGGTTCGGGGGCCCCCCCGACCACGGGTGAGCAACAGAGGACAACAGAGGAGGATGACTGAACTTTGGTGCCTTCCCTCACAGTGGGAAACTTTAATTCCGCTGTGTGGGGATGTCTATGTCAAAGACTATCGTAGTTTGTGTTATTTTTTATTCGTATGGCTGTAAGTCAAGTCAAGTCACTTTTATTTCTATAGCACATTTAAAAAACAACTCTCGTTGACCAAAGTGCTTTACATTGGTGGAGGTACTAACGTTATACAACAGTGGTTCATAGATTAAGTACATACATAAATACACACATATAGCCCTCCCTCAGAGGACGTCAAGAAAAGCTTGAGAGTAAAGATGAGTTTTAAGTCTCGACTTAAAAGAGTCGATGGAGGGGGCAGTTCTGATGGGAATGGGATGCTGTTCCACAGTCTAGGAGCTGCAACCGCAAAGGCTCGGTCGCCCCTGAGCTTATGCCTAGACCGCGGGATGTTCAGCAACCCCAAGTCGACCGATCTGAGGGACCTGGAGGTGGTGTCGTGGGTAAGCAGATTTTTTATGTAGGTGGGGGCAAGCCCGTTAAGGGCTTTGTAAACATAAAGAAGGATCTTGAAATTTATTTGGAACCGCACAGGGAGCCAGTGGAGATAGGGCCAGAATCGGGGTGATGTGGTCCCTTTTTCGGGTGCCCGTCAGGAGTCTCGCTGCGGCGTTTTGGACGAGTTGCAGGCCGGACAGGGAAGATTGGCTGATGCCAGTGTATGGTGACCACAAATTTCTCTGTACCAATTGGTACATGTGACAATAAATGCCTCTTGTCTCTCTTGTCTCTTGGTCGCAGGGAGAACGTACAAACTCTGTGGAAACAGCACCCACAGTCAGGATCGAACCTGGGTCCCTGGCGCTGTGAGGCAGCAGCTCTACCCGCTGTGCCACTCGATGAGTTGCACTGGCTAACTGCTGGATAAAGTATTCATGTGAAATAAAAACAAAAATTGCTGCAAGTTTGTATCATAGGCGGAAAAATGCATTGTTATGAGTTATGTACATGACAAACCTTTCAGTCAATATGAATTATAGAGCCAGGGACTGCAGTGAAAAATAGTAAACTGTATGTTCTTTAACGCTTGCGGGACAAGCAAAGCAAAATGTGTATTTTCACACTCAGACTTATTCTGTTGGGTTTCAGATGACTAAAACGGATGTCCAAAATAGAATAGCTGAATAGCTTCAGCTTGCCCACAGGAGGTGAATCGAGGACCAGGGGAAAGGGAAATGAGAGATATAGACGGTGGTGTAGAGAGATATAGAACATATGAATGAAAGATATGCAAAAAAGTGACGATGGTAAAGGAAACAGGCCCCACTGTCAGCTGTATCGCTGTACCCAGCTTCCGCGGTTCCTTCCTACACATCCCTTCCATTGATTCGGTCTACACTTCACGCAGCCTCAGCAAGGCCACCAGCACAACCGAGGACGTCTCGCCCCAGTCACTCCACCTTCTCCCCTCTCCTTAGCATATGGTGAGCGCTTGACAGCACTGGGCCTGTACTCGCTGGAGTTTAGAAGTTTGAGGGGGGACCCTCATTGAAACTTACAGAAAAGGGGTGACCACTGCCCAGTCCATCACCGGTTTTGACCTCCCCACCATCGAAGGGATCTATCGAGGTCGCTGCCCTCAAAAAGGCAGCCAACATCATCAAAGACCTGGCCGCACATTCATTTCACCATTGCCATCGGGAAAAAGGTACAGGAGCCTGAAAACTGGTTCAGGAACAGTTGCTCCAGGCTGTTAAACATGACAACAAATAAGCTCTGAACTACAACAGACTATTATTATTATTGTACTATATTTGTTATTTATTGAGTAATATGTGCATGTATACTTTTTTTCTTCTCCCGTTATCAACCATGTTTACATATTCTGTTGTGCTGCAGCAAGTAAGAATTTCATTGTCCTATCTGGGACACATGACAATAAAACACTCCCGACTCTTGACTTGAATAGTGAAAGGCATAGATAGAGTGGATGTGGAGAGGATGTTTCCACTAGTGGGAAAGTCTAGGACCAGAGGTCATAGCCTAAGAATTAAAGGGCGCTCTTTCAGAAAGGAGGTGAGGAGGAACTTCTTTAGTCAGAGGGTAGTTAATCTGTGGAATTCTTTGGAGGCTGAGTCAGTGGATATTTTTAATGCAGGGATAGACAAATTCTTGATTAGAACGGGTGTCAAGGGTTATGGGGAGAAGGTAGGAAAATGGGATTAGGAGGCAGAGATCAGCCATGATTGAATGGCGGAGTAGACTCGATAAATATGAGGCGCTGTTCCTCCAATTTGCGCTGGGCCTCACTCTGACAACGGAGGAGGCCCAGGACAGAAAGGTTAGCCTGGGAATGGGGAGGGGGAGTAAAACCAACCCGTCTTCGTGCTCCCTGATACCAACATTGGGGAAGTGCACCGCAGTCATTCTAATTCTACTCCTGTAACCTGTGAACTTGTGAACTGTGACCTGTGAACTTGTGAACTCTCCCGTCAGGCAAGGGGCACAGAAGTGTGTAAACGCACAGCTCCCCCTGTCCCGGCTGCCGTTACGGTTCTGGCAGCTCCCAGAAGCGGGCGGGCCGATCGTGAACGAGGCCTGTCCCTGGCTGCCAAGCGCTGCAGAACGGCCATAACAGAGAATGGACAATAGGTGCAGGAGTAGGCCATTCAGCCCTGCGAGCCAGCACCGCCATTTAATGCGATCATGGCTGATCATCCACAAACAGTACCCCGTTCCTGCCTTCCCGCTTGAAAGCATCCAACTCTCTCTTGAAAGCATCCAGAGAACCGCCCTCTGAGGCAGAGAATTCCACAGATTCACAACTCTCTGGGTGAAAAAGTTCTTCCTCATCTCTGTTCTAAACGGCCTACCCCGTATTCTTAAACTGTGGCTACCGGCTCGCGGCTAGCTTCACGTGAAGCTATCAGCTCGTCGCACGTGGTCCCCGAGCGTTACCCGAACCGGCCGACAGCGTTGGAAGCTTCGATTCTGCAGAAGGTAAAGCTGAAAATCGTAAAGGCAAAATGAAAGAAAACAAAAGAGCAACATTTCTTAAAGGTGAATGTCATTCTGAGGGATGTTCACAAAATCTCTTCTGCCTTGTATGGTGCAACAGTCCAGTGACAGAGTAATTTTCCTATCTGTGTGCAGTCACATTGCCGAGAGCTCATCAAAGAATTGTCATTGCAGCTCTCCCTGGAGCAAGCTTATCACACACGTGTCCACCTGTCATATGCTGAGAGAATGGAGCGGCTGGGCTTGTACACTCTGGAATTTAGAAGGACGAGAGGATATCTTATTGAAACATATAAGATTGTTAAGGGTTTGGACACGCTTGAGGCAGGAAACATGCTCCCGATGTTGGGGGAGTCCAGAACCAGGGGCCACAGTTTAAGAATAAGGGGAAAGCCATGTAGAACGGAGACGAGGAAACACTTTTTCTCACAGAGAGTTGTGAGTCTGTGGAATTCTCTGCCTCAGAGGGCGGTGGAGGCCGGTTCTCTGGATACTTTCAAGAGAGAGCTAGATAGGGCTCTTAAAGAGAGCGGAGTCAGTGGATATGGGGAGAAGGCAGGCACCGGGTACTGATTGGGGATGATCAGTCATGATCAGGGGTGGAAGATTGCAACCTTCACGTGGCCCGCCCTGTTTCGACGAATGCAATCAACCCGGCGTGCACGATCAAATAAGATCAAATAGAACAAGTTGTCCTACAACGTTAGACTGTGCACGCCATACACAAGAAGAAGAAGAATAAGCCATGATCACATTGAATGGTGGTGCTGGCTCGAAGGGCCGAATGGCCTACCTATTGTCTATTGTCTAAAGTGTGAGTGACATTACATTTTGGGTAAGAAGGAGCTGCAGATGCTGGCTTAAACCGAAGATAGAAGCCAAAAGCTGGAGTAACTCAGCGGGACAGGCAGCATCGCTGGAGAAAATGGACGTTTTGGGTCGAGGCCCTTCTACAGACCGAAAGTCAGGGGAGAGGGAAATGCGAGATATAGACGGTGTTGTAGAGAGATACAGAACAAATGAACGAACAAAAGTAACGGTGATGAAGGAAACAAGCCACTGATAGCTGCGGGGAAGGTGAGAACGTGAAACAGACAATGAGACTCACCAGAACGACATTGGAACTAGTGCAACAACTGGAGTGGGGGAGGGACAGAGAGAGAGAGAGGGAGAGGGAAAGCAAGGGTTACTTGAAGTTAGAGAAGCCAGTGTTCATACCGCTGGGGTGTGAGCTGCCCAAGCGAAATATGAGGCGCTGCTCCTCCAATTTGCGCTTGGGCCTCACTCTGACCATGGAGGAGGCCCAGGACAGAAAGGTCAGTGCGGGAATGGGAGGGGGAGTTGAACCAACCAGTCTTCTTACTCCCTGATACCAACATTAGGCCAGCGCCCACATAGTCATCATCACATGAAGACTGAGCGCTCTATGACTGGGACGGTTTATTTTTTAACAATGCAACATCATAGTGTCATACAGCATGGAAACAAGTCACTGTGAAGTCATGTTGTTAAAAGTCGGAATGGCACCATTCGGGTCCGCCGTTTAGGCACCGCGGTTTCGGGGTGGGTTAGGGTTAGGGTTAGGGTTAGGGTTAGGGTTAGGGTCAGGGTTAGGGTTAGGGTTAGGGTTAGGGTCAGGGTTAGGGTTAGGGTTAGGGTCAGGGTCAGGGTTAGGGTTAGGGTTAGGGTTAGGGTTAGGGTCAGGGTCAGGGTTATGGTTAGGGTTAGGGTTAGGGTCAGGGTTAGGGTTAGGGTTAGGGTCAGGGTCAGGGTTAGGGTCAGGGTTAGGGTTAGGGTTAGGGTCAGGGTCAGGGTTATGGTTAGGGTTAGGGTTAGGGTTAGGGTCAGGGTTAGGGTTAGGGTCAGGGTTAGGGTTAGGGTTAGGGTTAGGGTTCTGATGAGTACAGATATTATAAACGGAGGCGCCGAACCAGCGGCTCTAAAACTGCGGCGCCGAAAAGTACCCAACCCGTTAAAAGTTAGCCCAACTTGTTTGTGCCGACTAAACTCGTCCCACTTGCCTGCGTCAGGTCCCTCTAACCCTTTTAAATGCTGTTATAATAGAGCGGCACGGTGGCGCTGCGGTAGAGCTACTGCCTTACAGCGCCAGAGAGCCGTGTTCGATCCTGAACACGGGCGCTGTCTGTGCGGAGTTTGTACCTCCTCCCCGTGCCCCGCGTGGGTTTTCTCCGGGTGCTCCGGTTTACTCCCACACTCCAAAGACGTGCAGGTTTGTTGGCTAATCGGCTTGGTAAGATTGTAAATTGTACCTAGTGTGTGCAGGACAGCGTCAGTGTGTGGTGATCGCTGGTCGGCGCGGACTCAGTGGGCCGAAGGGCCTGTTTCCACACTGTATCCCCACAGTAAACTAAACTAAACTAATATTGTTAAAAGTAAATAGCTCAACCCATTTGTGCCATCTAACCTAATCCCACTTACCTATGTTTAGTCCCTCTAAACCTTTCCAGTCCATGCACATGCTGTTATAATACCTTCTTGCACTACTTTCCCTGGTGGATATTTCCATATTCCTCTTGAATATTTCCCCTCTCGTTAAACCCATGTCCCCTGGTTCTTCATTCCATGACCTCGAGTAAAAGACTCTGTGCTTTCACCCCCATCTAATCCCCTCATGATTTTATACACCTCTAAAAATCCCCCCTCGGCCTCCTGCGCTCCAAGGAATGAGGTCTCGGCATGCTCTAACTTTCCCTGCAGCTCAGACCCTTGAGTCCCAGCAACATCCTTGAAGCGTAGAGAGAGGCCATTTGGCCCACTGAGTAACATGCTGTCTCTCAGAGAAAATCTTCCATCCCTCACTTATTTCCCTGCAAGTGTTTTTTTTTTCTCCAGTCCTTTCTGGTGTATCAATACTGGTCTGAAGAAGGTCCCCTTCCCGAAACATCAATCTTTATTTTAGAGATTACAGTGTGGAAACAGGCCCTTCGGCCCACCGCGCCGACCAGCGATCTCCATGCGTTACTGCTAGGGACAAGGGACAATTTACGATAGTGTCCCGAGACACGAGGGGACAATTTACAATCTTTTACCAAAGCCAATTAACATGCAAACCTATACGTCTTTGGAATGTGGGAGGAAACCGGAGCACCTTGGGGAAAACCCACGCAGGTCGCGGGGAGAACGTACAAACTCCGTACAGGCAGCACCCGTAGTCAGGATCGAACCCGGGTCTCTGGCGCTGTGAGGCAGCAACTCTACCGCTGCGCCGCCGTGCAGCCCCAATCTCCTATCCGATGTGCTCCAGAGTTGCTGCCTGACCCGTCGAGTTACTCCAGCACTTTGTATCCTTTCGAGATGTTTCAGCACGATCGTTCAAAAGGAAGCCCGTTTTAAGTTGCAGTATCACCACTTACTTGTCCAGATCCACGTCTGAAGAAAGGTCTTGACCCGAAACGTCGAGAATAAGAATAAGGGGTACGCCATTTAGAACGGAGACGAGGAACACTTTTACTCACAGAGAGTTGTGAATCTGTGGAATTCTCTGCCTCAGAGGGCGGTGGAGGCAGGTTCTCTGGATGCTTTCAAGAGAGAGCTAGATAGGGCTCTTAAAGATAGCGGAGTCAGGGGATATGGGGAGAAGGCAGGAACAGGGTACTGATTGGGGCTGATCAGCCATGATCTCATTGAATGGCGGTGCTGGCTCGAAGGGCCGAATGGCCACTCCTGCACCTGCTGTCTATTGTCTGTTGTCACCCATTCCTTCTCTCCAGAGATGCTGCCTGTCACCGCTGAGTTACTCCAGCTTTTTGTGTTTAACTTCCACATCTGAAGAAATGGTTCTGACTCGAAACTTCGCCTGTCCACTCCCTACCTGGATGCTGCCCGGCCCGCTCAGTTCCTCCAGCACTTTGTGTTTTGTGCAAGTTTCCACCATCTGCAGTTCCTTCTGTCTCCTTGCAATTGCTGGAGTGCTGGAGAGGTGAAGTGTAATTACTCAACCTGTACACTGGGTGGCGATGATCTTGAAGTGTGAAGCCACTAGTGGAGACTGTAGTATTCTGGTAGCAAGAAGCCAAAGTTGTCTTAAGTTCCCGCCCAAACACCTTGGAATGTCCCCCTCTACATCCCACCCCCCACTGTCACTTTCTGACCACTGACCCCAAACATATAAAATTATAAAAGGACTGGACGAGCTAGATGCAGGAAAAATGTTCCCAATGTTGGGCCAGTCAGAACCAGGGGCCTCAGTCTTAGAATAAAGGGGAGGCCATTTAAGACTGAGGTGAGAAAAAACCTTTCCACCCAGCGAGTTGTGAATTTGTGGAATCAAGGGATATGGGGGAGAAGGCAGGCACGGGTTATTGATTGGGGACGATCAGCCATGATCACAATGAATGGCGGTGCTGGCTCAAAGGGCCGAATGACCTCCTCCTGCACCTATTTTCTATGTTTCTATATTTCTATGTTTCTTACCATTGGCGTTCCCTTCACATATTCATTCATGCATTCAGAGCATGTCGGAGGAACTCAACGCATCAGGCAGCATCTGGGGAGGGAATGGATAGAGAACGTTTTGGGTCGGGACCTTCTTCAGGCTGAAGATCAGTCTGAAGAAGGGTCTCGACCCGAAGCGTCACCCATTCCTTCTCTCCAGAGATGCCGCCTGTCCCGCTGAGTTACTCCAGCATTTTGTATCTATCTTTGGTTTAAACCAGCATCTGCAGTTCCTTCCTACACATGAACTGAGAGGGTTGTTTACCCATCGAAGAGGGCAGTCAAGTCATAAATTCATAGGTTCTAGGAGAAGAAATAGGCTGTTCGGCCCATCAAGTCCTCTCCACATTCATCATGGCTGATCTATCTCTCCCTCCTAACCCCATTCTCCTGCCTTCTCCCCGTAAACCCTCACACCCGTACTAATCAAGAATCTGACAATCTCTGCCTTAAAAAATACTCAAGTCAAGTCAAGTCACATTTATTTATATAGCACATTTAAAAAACAACTCTCGTTGGGCCAAAGTGCTTTACATTTGTTATAAGAATAGCACAAACAAAACAAACTACATACATATATACATGTAGCCCTCACTCAGAGGACGTCAGGAAAGGCTTGGAGTATAGATAAGTCTTTAGTCTTGACTTAAAAGAGTCGATGGAGGGGCAGTTCTGATGGGGAAAGGGGATGCTGTTCCACAGTCTAGGGGCTGCAACCGCAAAGGCCCGGTCGCCCCTGAGCTTATGCCTAGACCGTGGGATATTCAGCAACCCCAAGTCGGACGATCTGAGGGGCCTGGAGGTGGAGTGGTGGGGGAGAAGACTTTTTTATGTAGGTGGGGGCAAGCCCATTGAGGGCTTTGTAGACATGGAGGAGGATCTTGAAGTTATACGGAACCGCACAGGGAGCCAGTGGAGAGAGGCCAGGATCGGGGTGATGTGGTCCCTTTTTCGGGTGCCCAAATAGACTTGGCCTCCTCAGCCTTCTGTGGCAATGAGTTCCACAAATTCACCACCCTCTGACTAAGAGCCGTCCACACCAGTGAGTCCAGAGCCACTAACCTTGCCTGAGCGAGCAAAGGCGACAGGTCAGTGGGTTTACACAACAGTCCAGTTCGTAATTAACTTTATTCGAAATCTAATTAATTGTCTCAATTATTATTCTTCAGCGGCTCTGCTGGGAATTGAACCTTTGACTGGGGATCAATAAGTCAGGACGGGGTGACATAACCAATAAACGATCGTAGACTTGGGCCGTTTCCAGTCTTCTAGTTTAGTGTAGTTGAGAGAACTGCACCGAGTCCGCGCCGACCAGTGATCCCCGCACACTAACGCTATCCTACACACACTAGGACAATGTACACATACACCAAGCCAATTAACCTACAAACCTGCACGTCTTTGGAGTGTGGGAGGAAACCGAAGATCTCGGAGAAAACCTACACAGTCACAGGGAGAACATTCACACTATTCAACACCCTCTGACAAAAGAAATTTCTCCTCGCCTCCTTCCTAAAAGAACGTCCTTTAATTCTGAGGCTATGACCACTAGTCCTAGACTCTCCCACCTGTGGAAACATCCTCTCCACATCCACTCTATCTATGCCTTTCACTATTCAAGTCAAGAGTCGGGAGTGTTTTATTGTCTCCACATCTCTCTCCACATTCACTCTACCCAAGCCTTCCACTATTCTGTACGTTTCAATGCGGTTCCTCTGTCCACTTGTTCGTTAATCTACCTACTTCAAGATTATTTAGCATTTATCATTATATTTCATGAATTTATCATTTATTTCAAGAGGACACTGGTGTAAGGTGAAGGGGAAAGATTTATCATGACTGTGAGTGGTGGGTGGTGAGTGTATGGAACAAGCCCCCAGAGGAGGTAGTCGAGGCAGGGACTATCTCAACGTTTAAGAAACAGTTAGACAGGTACTTGGATAGGTCAAGTTTGGAGTGATATGGACCAAACGCGGGCAGATGGGACGTGTAGCTGGGACATATTGGCCGGTGTGGGCAAGTTGGGCCTAAGGACCTATTTCCACACTGTATCACTCAATTGCAGATTTAATTTAGTTTAGTTTAGAGATACAGCGCGGAAACAGGCCCTTCAGCCCATCCAGTCCGCACTGACCAGCAATCCCCGCACACTAACACTATCCTACACACACTGGCGACATTTTACACCAAGCCAATTAACCTACAAACCTGCACGTCTTTGGAGTGTGGGAGGAAACCGAAGATCTCGGAGAAAACCCACGCAGGTCACGGGAGAACGAGCAAATTCCATGCAGACAGCACCCGTAGTCGGGATCGAACCCGGGTCTCCGGCGCTGTGAGGCAGTAACTCTACCGCTGCGCCACCGTGAACAGCAGAAATTTCAGCACAGGTGGCTATTCGGCCCATTTTTCCCAGCGTGCCTGTGGTGGCGAAAGCCCTGTATGATGGAGGGATTGATTCCACACGGGGAATGCAGACACCGGGCAAAGCTTGAGAAGCCGACCGTTATTTATTTGTGTGTTTAGTGTAAACATGGCTTGACTGCGACGGATCGATACGGTGGGCGAGAGGGGCAACAGGGAGTCTCCTGCTGGGGGTCTGTACAACATTGCCGGCTGTCTTTGTGTACTGAAAGCTGCCATCAATTAAGATGAATAATTTGATTTCAGCTGCCAGAAGGAAAATGAATCAGCCCACACCACACGCCAAATAAACCTCGCTGCGCCATGGAATCCCTCTGAGCTGAGGGAAAGATTTAATAGGAACCCGAGGGGCAATTTTTACACACAAGAGGTCGGTGGGGACACGGAACGAGCTGCCAGAGGAGGTAGTTGAGGCAGGTTCCATAACAGCATTTGAAAGACATTTGGACAGGCACATGGATAGGAAAGGTTTAGTAGATGAGACGGTGGCACAGCGGCAGAGATGCTGCCTCACAGCGCCAGAGACCCAGGTTCATTCCTTACCACGGGTGCTGTCTGTACGGAGTTTGCACGTTCTCCCCGTGACCTGCGTGGGTTTTCTCTGGGTGCTCCAGTTTCCTCCCACACTCCAAAGACCTGCAGGTTAGTGGGGTTAATTGGTTTCTGAAAATTATCCCTCGCGTGTGCAGGGTGCGATAGAACTAATGAATGGGTTATTGATGTTTAAGAAGAAACTGCAGATGCTGGAAAAATCTAAGGTATATAACAATGCTGGAGAAACTCAGCGGGTGAGGCAGCGTCTATGGAGCGAAGGAATAGGTGACGTTTCGGGTCGAGACCCTTCTTCAGACTGATGTGTGGGGGCGGGCGGGAAGAAGAAAGGAAGAAGCGGAGGCAGTGGGCTGTGAGAGAGCTGGGAAGGGGAGGAGAAAGAGGGAGAAAGCAGGGACTACCTGAAATGGAGGTCAATGTTCATACCGCTGGGGTGTGGCAGCACCTCATATTTTGCTTGGGTAGTCTACACCCCAGCGGTATGAACATTGACTTCTCCAATTTCAGGTAGTCCTTGCTTTCTCCCTCTTTTTCCTCCCCTTCCCAGCTCTCCCACAGCCCACTGCCTCCTCCTCTTCCATTCTTCTTCCTGCCCCCCGCACCCACCCCCAAATCAGTCTGAAGAAGGGTCTCGACCCGAAACGTCACCTATTTCCTTCGCTCCATAGATGCTGCCTCACCCGCTGAGTCCCTCCAGCATTTGTATCTACCTATGGGTTATTGATGGTTGGCGTTGACTCGGTGGGCCGCAGGGGCCTGTTTCCATGCTGTATCTCTCAACTAAACTAAACTAAACTAAACTAAACTAAACTAAACCAAACTAAAGAAAAGAGAAGAGAGACAAAAAAAAGAGCTGGAGTAACTCAGCGGGGCAGGCAGCATCTCTGGAGAGAAGGAATGGGTGACGTTTCGGGTCGAGACCCTTCTTCAAAAGGGATACGGGCCAAACACAGGCAGATGGGACCAGTGTAGATGGGGCAACTTGGTCAGCATGGGCAAGTTGGGTCGATGTGCTTGTTTCCACGCTGTATGACTCTATGATCCAAGAATAGAAACTGATCCCAAACATTTGTGGACATTCCTGCAATTCAGGCGGGAAGAAGATAATGGCAACTTTAATGGTCTGCATCAGTTCATATTGAACCCCTTGGATTTGAATGAATGAGCCAAGTCTACGGCAGCAGCCTGGGTCGGGCACGGCTCATAACAACTAGAGTGCGGAGTGGACTTGGAAAATGGCGGCAAAACATGGCGCCTCTTGCGTACGGGCTCAGTGGACTATTTCTGTACACTTGCTTACAGGGATGTGTTTGGCTGTGGCAATGCTCTGCTGGACTGTTTGTATGAAGCAGCAGCTCTACCAGCTGCGCCACTGATATTATTTGTCATTTCAAATATCGTAAACGCTTGTGGGATGTCCATTTGGTGTTTTATCAGTAACGTTGCCAGACAATTAGTGGGGGGGGGGCATAGAAACAAAATAAAAAGCCGGGCGATTGATTAGGTCACGCACGCACTGATATTCAAATTTTAATTAAACAATATTCATGGCCATGCTTTGATTCATCTGGCCAAAGGTGAAAGTTAAGGAGCCAGGAAAAATAAACAGTGCAAGGTTCGAGCCTTGACATTTGTCGGGATTCCCAGTCACAAGCTGCGGAGAGAGTGGTGTGGGGGAGGACATTAATGGGCGCACAGCTATGGTGCCATTGATGAGGGAGCTGCTTGTATCAGGGAGGTAATGGCATGAGTCATGGTGCACTCAATGGTGTGTGCTTCACCTCGGTTGCACCTATCTAGGAATAACTGTGCATAGTTCCCTGAAGGTGGAATCTCATGTAGATAGGGTGGTAAAGAAAGCTTTTGGTGTGCTGGCCTTTATAAATCAGAGCATTGAATATAGAAGTTGGGATGTAATGTTAAAATTGTACAAGGCATTGGTCAGGCCAATTCTGGAGTATGGAGTACAATTTTTGGTCGCCTAATTATAGGAAGGATGTCAACAAAATAGAGAGAGTACAGAGGAGATTTACTAGAATGTTGCCTGGGTTTCAGCAACTAAGTTACAGAGAAAGGTTGAACAAGTTAGGTCTTTATTCTTTGGAGCGCAGAAGGTTAAGAGGGGACTTGATAGAGGTCTTTAAAATTATGAGCGGGTTAGACAGAGTGGACGTGGATAAGCTTTTCCATTGAGAGTAGGGAAGATTCAAACAAGGGGACATGACTTGAGAATTAACGGACAGAAGTTTAGGGGGAACATTAGGGGGAACTTCTTTACTCAGAGAGTGGTAGCTGTGTGGAATGAGCTTCGAGTGGAAGTGGTGGAGGCAGGTTCGATGTTATCCTTTAAAAATAGATTGGATGGGTATATGGACGGGAAAGGAATGGAGGGTTATGGTCTGAGTGCAGGTAGATGGGACTAGGGGGAAGTATTTATTTTTAATTTAAAAACATTTTTTAAAAAATGTTCGGCACGGACTCGAAGGGCCGAGATGGCCTGTTTTCCGTGCTGTTATGGTTATATGGTTATATATGGTTATCTCTGCGGCTCAGTTTGTGCAGAAGGAACTGCAGATGCTGGTTTACACCAAAGATAGACACAAAAAGCTGGAGTAACGCACGGGCCAGGCAGCATCTCTGCAGAGAAGGAAGGGGTGATGTTTCGGGTCGAGACCCTTCTTCAGACTCATTCTGTGATGGTCTGGGCTGCGCCCCCATGTGGAATGGGTGCAGAAAGGGGGTGGGGGGCGCAGAGTGAAGCTCATCAAAAGTCCATCGGGTACCCCGCCACTTGTCACTTAAAAGACACTTGGACAGGTACACGGATTGGGAAGGTTTAGAGGGAAGGTCGGCAGAAAATGCTGGAGTAACTCGGAGGGTCTGGCAGCATCTCCGGAGAAAATGGTGAGAGAAAACTACGGTCTGGAGAAAACTGCGGTCTGGACTGAACTGGTTCTGACCTGAAACGTCACCCATTCCTTCTCTCCAGAGATGTTGCCTGTCCCGCTGAGTTACTCCAACTTTTGGTGTCTATCTGAGGCAATGTTCACAGCTATCGACACTCTTGAGCAGAACATTTCCACATTTTAGTTTAGTTTAGTTTAGTTTAGCTTAGTTTAGCTTAGTTTAGATTGGATTAGATTAGATGAGGCTTGGCGATCGTTTCGCCGAACACCTCCGGTCGGTCCGCAGTAACCAACCTGACCTCCCGGTGGCTCAGCACTTCAACTCCCCCTCCCATTCAGTATCTGACCTCTCTGTCCTGGGTCTCCTCCATGGCCACAGCGAGCAACACCGGAAATTGGAGGAAATGCACCTCATATTCCGCTTGGGCAGTCTACATCCTGGGGGCATGAACATTGAATTCTCCCAATTCTGCTAGCCCTTGCTGTCCCCTCCCCTTCATCAGCCCTCTGGTTGTCTCCTCCCATCCCCCAGCCCTCGGGCTCCTCCTCCGCCTTTTTTCCTTTTTCTTTTCTTCTCCCCCACCCCCTATCAGTCTGAAGAAGGGTTTTGGCCCGAAACGTTGCCCATTTCCTTCGCTCCATAGATGCTGCTGCACCCGCTGAGTTTCTCCAGCATTTTTGTGTACGTCAGATTAGATTAGTTTACTTTAGTTCAAAACATGTAGAAAGAAACTGCAGATGCTGGTATATACCGAAGATAGACACAAAGTGCTGGAGTAAAGGGCCTGTCCCACTATACGAGTTTGCCCAAGAGCTCCCCCGAGTTTAAAAAAAAAATCAAACTCGTGGTAAGCACATAGAATGTACGTAGCGGGTACGTCGGAGCTCGGGGACGTCTCTTAGCGGCTCGTAACGCTAACGGCAGTTACTCGGGAAACGCGGTAAGCTCGTGAAGTTTTTTCAACATGTTGAAAAATGTCCACGAGAGCCCCGAGTACCTACGAGCGGCTATTACCTTAATTCTCCAGGTTCGAATCAGGGGAAACTCGGAAGAACTCTTGAATTACCTCGTACAGTGGGACAGGCCCTTTACTCAGTGGGACAGGCAGCATCTCTGGAGAAAAGGATGGGTGACGTTTCAGATCGGGACTCTTCCTCAGACTGAATGAATCATTGGATCAGAAGGCCAAAACAGGCCATGAAATGTCTTTGGCGGGTCAATTTAAAAAAAGTCCCAAGGCTTTTTATGCTTACATTAAACATGTCCACGGTATCCAGGGGGAAGGTTAGTCTGCTCAAGGATAAAGGATAAAGAATTTGTGTTTGGAATCAGAGGTTGTAGTTTGTGCAGGAAGGAACTGCAGATGCTGGTTTACATCGAAGATAGACACAAAATGCTGGAGTAACTCAGCGGGACAGGCAGCATCTCTGGATAGAAAGAATGGATGATGAGAAGGGTCTCGACCCAAAAAACATCACCTGTTCCTTCTCTCCAGAGATGCTCTCTGTCCCGTAGAGTTACTCCAGCAATTTTTGTCTGTCTTCCGTGTTATAATGGTGATGAGAATGAATGGGTGACGTTTCGGGTCGAGAGCCCTTCGTCAAACTGAGAGACAGCGAGAGCGGATGTTGCAGAACTCTCGTCGGAGAGAGGAGGGGAACTTCTTCAAAGCACGCATACCTTGATGAGATTTCGCAGTGGAGAAGACAGAATGTGTAGGAAGGAACTGCAGATGCTGGTTCACACCGAAGATAGACACAGAATGCTGGAATGACACAGCAGGACAGGCGGGAACTCTACGCCACACTCTGGAGAGAAGTACTATATGGGTACGACACATCTGTGTTCACCGAGGAGAAGGACATGGAGGACAGTGAGATCAGTGGGGAGAGTACTAATGAGAAAAATCTGGCAGCGACATTGTGGGCTGAAGGGCCTGTCTCTGTGCTACATTCTAACAATAGATAATAGACAATAGGTGCAGGAGTAGGCCATTCGGCCCTTCGAGCCAGCACCGCCATTCAATGTGATCATGGCTGATCATCTACAATCAGTACCCCGTTCCTGCCTTCTCCCCATATTCCCTGACTCCGCTATCTCTCACTCTCCCTTGAAAGTATCCAGAGAAGCGGCCTCCACCGCCTTCTGAGGCAGAGAATTTCACAGACTCACAACTCTCTGTGTGAAAAAGTTTTTCCCTCATCCCCGTTCTAAATGGCTTAGCCCTTATTCTTACACATTCTGGACCCTCCGCCAACATCGGGAACATGTTTCCTGCTTCTAGCATATCCAAACCCTTAATAATCTTATATGTTTTAACAAGATTCCCTCTCATCCTTCTAAATTCCAGAGTATACAGAAAAACAAAGGGAAGAGATAAGACTTTGCCTTCCATCACAGTGAGGAGGTGTTGGAGACTCACTGTGATGGATGTTTATGTAAACTGTGTTAAGTGTGGGTCTTGTTTTTTTTTATAATGTAAAAAACTGTAGTAAATGCAACTTTGTTCAAACCTAGGTTTGAATGACAATAAATAGCATTCCATTCCATTCCATACAAGCCCAGCCGCTCCATTCTCTCAGCATATGACAGTCCCACCATCCCGGGAATTAACCTGGTGAACCCTATGCCACACTCCCTCAATAGCAAGAAAGTCCTTCCTCAAATTTGGAGACAAATTGCAAGTCCACAGTTAACGATCGCAAGTCCACAGTTTGAGATCAATTGTTGCAGGACTGGAGGACAGACGGGGAAGGGCAAAAATGATGATAGATTTAAACTGCATCATTAGATCAGAAGATTGTCGCATATTAAAAAGGTGAAGCCCTTTCCACTGGACCTCACTGAAGCACTGATGTCTTGCATTAGGTTGGGGCAGTTCTCCGGGAGATGATCTAGAGAAACATGATGTCTTGATAGAAGGCAATTACACAACAGCGGCAAAATATTTATTATCAAGACATGGCCAAATGGTTGTGAAGGAAATAAAAGAGACAGGGTATTTTGGAGCAGACTTTGCTGTAATCATTTTTCATTATTTGGGGCCGCATAATACAAGCATTACTGCATCCAAATTTACAAATTGCAATCAAAATCACAATTTGTTTAAATTTAATTTTGTTTAATTTCTTCAAGAAAGAACTGCAGATGCTGGAAAAATCGAAGGTAGACAAAAATGCTGGAGAAATTCAGTGGGTGAGGCAGCATCTATAGAGCGATGGAATAGGTGACGTTTTGGGTCGAGACCCGAAACGTCACCTATTCCTTCGCTCCATAGATGCTGCCTCGCCCGCTGAGTTTCTCCTGCATTTTTGTCTACCTTCGTTCTATTTTCTTCCATTGCTTGTTTAGTTTTAGTTTAGTTTAGAGATACAGAGCGGAAACAGGCCCTTCGGCCCACCGGGTCCGCGCCGACCAGCGATCCCTGCACATTAACACTAATCCTCCACCCACTAGGGACAATTTTTACATTTATACATTTACACCAAGCCAATTAACCTACAAACCTGCACGTCTTCAGTGTGTGGGAGGAAACCGGAGATCTCGGAGAAAACCTACGCAGGTCACAGGGAGAATGTGCAAACTCCGTACAGACAAGCACCCGTAGTCAGGATCGAACCTAGGTGCCTGGCGCTGTAAGGCAGCAACTCTACCGTTGAGCCAACGCTGTGCTGGCACGAAGGGCCGAATGGCCTACTCCTGCACCTATTGTCTATTGTCTATTGCCACTGTGCAGCCCCAAGGGACATCAGTTTAGTTTATTGTCACGTGTACCGAGGTACAGTGAAAAGATTTTTGCTGCGAGCCAACCAGTCAGCGGAAAGACAATACACGATTACAATCAATCCATTTACAGAGTACAGATAAACGATTAAGGACACAGGTTTAAGGTGAGAGGAGCAAAATTTAATAGGAATTTGAGGGTGAACATTTTCACTCAGATGGTGGTGGGTATATTCAGCGTAATATGTTCAGAATAAGTGCCTATGTTGAGACGAAGTGTTCTGTTTACAGGTAAATGTTTATTTAGCCAGCGTGTGTGACAACATCATAAATATGTTTATGGAAGGGAAAACACTATGCAATTTCCCCAAGGCATTTTGTAGGTACATCAGTAAACATTGCTACATTAAATACAAGATGGCAGCCCTTAGATGAGGGGAACTGTCAATTTGAAACTGGCGTTTGCACAAAGGCAGAGGTATTTAATTTTGTCTAATTTCAGCATCTGCTGCACTTTGATGCCATTTAATTAATGCTCAGTCGTTTAGTTACGCAACAGAGAAAAGAACGCTTTGCATTTATGTAATCTTTCATGGCCACAGGATGTTCCGAAGCATCTTAGTTTAGTTTAGAGATACAGCACGGAAACAGGCCCTTCGGCCCACCGAGTCCGCGCCTACCAGTGATCTGCGCACACATTAACACTGCCCTACACACACTCGGGACAATTTTCACATACACCAAGCCAATTAACCTACAAACCTGCACCGTCTTTGGAGTGTCGGAGGAAACCGAAGATCTCGGAAAAAATCCACGCGGGAGAACGTACAAACTCCGTACAGACAGCGCCCGTAGTCGGGATCGAACCCTGGTCTCTGGCGCTGTGAGGCAGCAACTCTACCGCTGTATATTTTAGTCTAGTTTAGATTAGTTTAGTTTAGTTTAGTTTAGATTAGTTCAAAATGTGTCGAAAGGAACTGCAGATGCTGGAACTGTATACGCCAAAGATAGACACAAGGTGCAGAAGTAACTCAGCGGGTCAGGCAGCATCTCTGGAGAAAAAGGATGGGTGACGTTTCAGGTCGGGACCTTCCTCAGACGGAATCATTGGATCAGAAGTGCATAACAGGCCATGAAATGTCTTTGGCTGGTCTATTTAAAGAAAATCCCAAGGGGATTCTGTAGATGACATGTGCATGTACCTTTAACATAGTGACCTCACCACTACTAACCACTCCCCACATCACTAGTATAATTACAACCTTCCCACCCAGTGCTCTCTCTCTCTGGTTCCGGTGACAGACCACGAACAGCTAGGGCAGTAAAGTATGTGTATCATGAATAAACAGTAGTAAAGACACAGTGTGTTATGACTCCTCTTTACATGGATTATACTAGTGATGTGGGGAGTGGTTAGTAGTGGTGAGGTCACTATGTTAAAGGTACATGCACATGTCATCTACAGATTCATACGTTATTCATACGTTAGAAACCCACGCGGTCACAGGGAGAAGGTACAAACTCTGTCCGTATAGACAGCACCCGTGGTCGGGATCGAACCTGTCTCTCCGGCGCTGCAAGCGCTGTTCGGCAGCAACTCTACCGCCGCGCCATTGTGTCTTGTAGTTAAGCAACAGAGAAAAGAACACATTGCATTTATGTAAACTTTCATGGCAACAGGATATTCCGAAGCATCTTAGTTTAGTTTAGTTTAGAGATTCAGTGCGGAATCAGGCCCTTCGGCCTACTGAGTCGGCGACGACCAGCGATCCCCACACATTAACACTATCCTATACACACCAGGTACAATTTACAATTATCCCAACCAATTAACCTACGTCCTTGGAATGTGGAAGGAAACCGGAGCACCCAGAGAAAACCCACGCAGGTCACGGGGAGAACGTACAAACTCTGTACTGGCCCGTAGTCAGGATAGAACCCAGGTCCCTGGCGCTGTAAGGCAGCATCTCCCTGTGACCGTGTGGGTTTTCTCCGGGTGCTCCGGTTTCCTCCCACACTCCAAAAGGAGTACATTTGTAGGTTAATTGGCTTCGGTAAAATTGTAGATGGCCCCTAGGTGCATAGGAAAGTGCTGGTATACGGGGTGATTGCTGGTCAGTGCAGACTCGGTGGGCCGAAGGGCCTGCTTCCACGCTGTATCTCTAAAGTCTTAAATTTAAAGCACATCGTCTCGTGCCTGAACCCATCCTCCAGAGTCACGGAGAATATTGAATTCTCCAATTTCTGGTAACCCATACACATTCTCCGTGGATTGTCACCTTGTCGTGGTGGAGAAGCTTGTGTGGACCTGAGATCCTGAGAGCGATGCCGTCTGGAGCCATGCTCCTGGTAGGGCCACCCATGGCGGTAAGGTCGAGGGGGAGTCCCTGACAAAGAGCAATCCAACCAAGACCTCAACGGTGGAACAGGCGGAGGACGATGGCTGACCTTAGT
>CM075978.1:3453669-3458669 GCA_038087875.1 Malacoraja senta
TGGAGCAGGAGGTGGGGTGGGGGAGCCGGACGGGTCCAGCTGCGCGAGGCGGTGCGCGGGCGGGAGAGTGGAGCTGCGGGTGGCGCGGCGCGAGCGTAGTTGGAGGTAGGGAGGGGAGGGAGGGGGGGGCGAGAGCCGGGCTGCCAAATGAAGAGAGAGAGAGAAGCCGCTTCGATTGGTCGGCATGTGGGATTGTGACGTCAGCAGATCGTGAGTTCCGCTTAGATTTTAAAATGAGTGTGGGGTGGGGGGGGGGGGTGAGGGGGAAGGACTTTATTAAAAAATGTGTACATAACAATGTCTAAATTTAATGAGTGGATTTGCGAATGTAAAAGCGAAATCGCTAGCGAAATGGGAAAAAAAATCGCAGAGTTTTCGCGTGTGGTATTGGCGGACCAAGGAATCAAAGGCCAAAAAATCTAATCTGAAAAAAAATCTGAAAATGGAACAAACACACACACACAGAGTTTTAATAATATAATAGATAGATAGATGGTTTCTGTCCTATTTCCAGGAAGCACACATGGTACATCCATACTTAAACTGTCCACTCTTTTCTGAGCATGAATGTCAAGGGACACCACTAATTTGCAAGTGACCGAACCAACTATGAGAGCAAACCAGCAGCAGAAACACATTTGAAATTTGTATCTTGTCAATTTTGGTAGCTGAATTCAAAACGTATCACATTTATAAAATGGAGACAGTGAGACAAGGGTGCTAGATTGTCATATGTCCCAGAATGGAACCATGAACTGGAACTGGAATAGCCGCCAGTCCCCTGCAAAACCGGGAACTGGAACGGCGACTGTCCAAGCAGAACACACACTCACACACAAACACATCGCAAAGGCGGGGGCCAGGGCAAGCGGGGGGAGCGCTGTCTGTGTAAAATTCACTTGGTGCAAAGCCAATGTGAACAGGAAGATTAAGACGGCTAGCACAGTGTACGGTAAGTCCTTTAAAAGAGGGGGTGTGGGGAAGGGGGAGAAGGAGTGGAGACACTTTTAGGAAGCCAGACAACTTTTAATAAGCCAGAGATACACAGCTGTGAAGTTTGGCGGACATTTAACATTACCGATCGGTTTTCCTTGGTTCTGAAAACGCCTGATTATGTTTTTTCCCCCCAATGAGCCAATGAAAATGCCCAGTCAGCAAAGGCGATTAACTAAAACTACCTACGACTACCTCGACTACCTATAACTACATGGCGACCCCACTACAACTGTACCTACGACTACAGGATTATCGATTTTCGCCATGGCGACCAATTTCACGTTGAAAAATTTGCGGCGTCAATACTGAGGCCGTGACCTGTTCCCAGAATGCGGGAACTCCTCGCGACCATGAACGAGACTCACCAGAACATGTGGCGAGTGCAGTCTCCTGCACTAGCCTAAAAAGACGCCTAAGTGGGACAGGCCCATAAGAGTGCAGGAAGGAAGTGCAGGTAGACACAAAATGCTGGAGTAACTCAGCGGGACCGGCAGCATCTCTGGAGAGAAGGAATGGGGGAGGTTTCCAGTTGAGACCCTTCTTTAGACTGAGTTGGGGGAGAGGGAGATACAGAGATAAGGAAGTGTAGGGTGTGAAAACGAGACAAAGGGGATGTAGAACAAGGAAAATGTAGAATAGATCATTTGTTGACTGGGAGAAGGTAACAAAGCAAACAGAAATAATATGTGAACGAGGACAGCCAGAATAGTTCAGTTTAGTTTAGAGATACAGCGTGGAAACAGGCCCTTTGGCCCAGTGGGTCCGCGCCGACCAGTGATCCCCGCACATCAACACCACCAAATCCCGCAAATTCATCTATGCAGATGACATCTGTTTGGCCTTCCAAGCACCAGATTTTGGTACATTGGAACAGGTGCTCAATGAAGACCTTGCTAAACTAGACGAGTACTGCAAAACCTAGCGCCTAAAACCAAGCCCAGAAAAAACGGTCTCTAGTGTGTTCCACCTCCATAATGCAGACGCCACAAGAGAACCAAACATCTATCTGAGCAGGACCAAACTGAAGTATGCCCCCACTCCAACCTACCTCGGAGTGACCCTTGACAGGACCCTATCCTTCAAGGAACATCTCAAAAGAACAGCAGCTAAGGTGAAGTCCAGAAACAATCTCCTCAGTAAGCTTGTTGGCTCAAAGTGGGGGGGCAGCAGCCCCCACACTGCGCATTTCAGCACTAGCCCTTGCATTTTCTTCAGCCGAATATTGCGCCCCTGTTTGGTCCAGGTCATCCCACACACACCATGTGGACACCCAATTGAACTCAACAATGAGGATCATCACAGGAACAATCCGCTCAACACCACTCCCCTGGCTCCCTGTCCTATCCAACATAGCCCCTCCACACATCCGGCGAGTAGCCCTCACTCAAAGGATGCTCCAAAAGACCAAAAACTCCCCTCATCTGCCAATTCACATGGACATCTTCAACCCACCCACTGCTCGACTTCCATCTAGACGACCAATTTGGAACGACCAATTTGGAAGAACCCACCACCAGCTGATTTCACCACCCAATCAGCTTGGAAAAAGGAATGGGAGTCCAAGGACGTCCCAAATAAACATCTGGTGTCAGACCCAACCCTACCGGTCCCTGGCACCAATCTCCCAATGAAGCAGTGGACAACGCTGAATAGATTCAGGACTGGACATGGCCCCTGCTTGGCCAGCCTTCACAAATGGGGCAGCAGCCCAACCCCACGGTGTGCTTGTGGAGAGCAGCAAACAATGCAACACATCATTGAAGCATGCCCTCAAAAAGACTTAAAGGAGGACTTGTCACCCTTCATACAGCAGATCAAGAGGCAACTGCTTGGCTAAAGGACTTTGCATTCGCTAAAGAAAACACCATCCTTCACCCACTAGGGACAATTCTTTTACATTTACCAAGCCAATTAACCTACAAACATGTACGTCTTTGGAGGTAGACAAAAGTGCTGGAGAAACTCAGCGGGTGCGGCAGCATCTATGGAGCGAAGGAAATAGGCAACGTTTCGGGCCGAAACCCTTCTTCAGACTGAAGTGTGAAGTCTTTGGAGTGTGGGAGGAAACTGAAGATCTTGGAGAAAACCCACGCAGGTCACGGGGAGAACGTACAAACTCCGTACAGACAGCACTCGTAGTCGGGATCGAACCCGGGTCTCCGGCGCTGCATTTGCTGTAAGGCAGCAACTCTACCGCTGCGCCACCCTGACCGCTGCGCCACCGTGACTGGTCGGAGAACTGGGAAGGAGGAGGGATGGAAAGCAAGGGTTACTTTTAGTTAGAGAAGTTAATATTCATATAACTGGGGTGTAAGCTGCCCAAGCAAAATATGAGGCGTTGTCCCTCCCAGGACAGTAAGGTCAGTCAGTGTGGGACTGGAAGGAGGAGTTAACATGTTCAGCAACCGGGAGATCAGGTTGGTTTAGGTGGACTGAGCGGAGCTGCAGATGCTGGTTTACACTAAAGCTGGACACAAAATGCTGGAGTGAGACAGGCAGCGTCTCTGGAGAGAAGGAATTGGTGACGTTTCGGGTCGAGACCCTTCTTCAGACATGCTTACTTTTTACTTCAGAAACTCTTATTTCCAGCAGCATAACAGATATCTAACCATATTACCCTGTAAAACCCATAATAAACAACGACAAAATGTTCCGCAGATATAAAAACACAAACAGACAAGGAAATCGATAGTAGTGCAAAGTCAAGAATAATGTCCCCATGTCGAGATTGTTCGAAGCCTATTTGGAGGTTGTAGTGTTTAATAGCCTGATGGCTGTAGGGAAGAAGCTGTTCCTGTAACCTGGGCATTACAGTTTTCAGGCTCCTGTGCCTTCTTCCCGATGGCAGGGGTGAAATGAGTGTGTGGCCAGGATGGTGTGGGTCTCTGACGAGCGTACACACATATGCACACACACACCCAAACACACACAAACACATGCACAGAGGCACATACACACAGATGCACATGCAATACATGCACAAATACATAAGGACACATGTGCACACACTCTCTCTGTCACACACACACATACATGCATCGACACGTATGCACGCCTATTCAGACACATGCATGTTCAAACATACCTACTCCTCACACACATGTTCACATACACATCCATTCCCAGCTCACTATGGCAACTGAACCATTCAACCGACGACTTGTGACTTGAAATACCATAAACCTCATTGGAAACCCTCGGCCTATCTGTGTTTGGTCTTCACTGGACTTGACATTGCACTGATCAGTTTTCACAATATTCCCTTTATCATGTATCTACCCACTGTGGATGGCCCGATTGTAATCACGTTTTGTCTTTCCGCTGATCAGTTCGCACGCAACAAAAGCTTTTCACCGTACCTCGGTACACGTGACCATAAACTAAACTAAACCAGTAAACTCTCAACCACTCAGATTCTCTCACACAGATTCTCTCACAATTCTTAACGAGTTGGTCTCCATTTGTCGACTTTTTGGAAGCATATGGTGCAAAAAAATCGTAGAAACCAACTGTTTCAGGACTGGGTGAAGGATGGTCAAGAATATAAATAACTATCTCCTACTCTCTACTACTTCTCTTTCTCTCTCTTTTTTTTTTCTTTTTTCTTTTTCTTCCCTCTTTCCCCCCTTTTCCTTTTCACACATCTAGACATCACACGCTTTTCTATTGCTTTATTACCTATTCTTTCTTTCTCTCTTTTATTGTTAAAGGAAAAAAAAAATGAAGCTGTACATAAAAATGTAACATGTCAATATATATTAGGCACCTTGGTGCCACATTATTGTACTTCTAATAATTTTTTTTTAAAATAAATAAATTTAAAAAAAGATTCTCTCACACAAACGTTCACCCTGTCTCACTCACGCACACGCGCTCACACATACAAATGCATGCACGCTGACTGAACACGGTGGCGCAGCGGTGGAGTTGCTGCCTTCCAGCGCTTGCAGCGCCGGAGACCCGGGTTCGATCCCGACTACGGTTGCTTGTCTGCGCGGAGTTTG
>CM075978.1:3461169-3555161 GCA_038087875.1 Malacoraja senta
ATAGATTCTTGATTTGTTCAGTGTCAGGGGTTATGGGGAGAAGGCAGGAGAATGAATGGGGTTAGGAGGGAGAGATAGATCAGCCATGATTGAATGGGGCCGAATGGCCTAATTCTGCTCCTATCATTTATGACCTTATGATGAATGGCGGAGCAGACTTGATGGGACGAATGGCCTAATTCTGCCCCTATCACTCACAACCTCATGGATCATGTGTCCAGGCTGATGAGATCGGCACCATATTCAGCACCAACATTGTGGGCCGAAGGGCCCGTTCCTGTGCCGTGCTGTTCACCATTGGTCTATGATCTAGTATATAATATAATAACATGGCAGAGCATGGCTTGGGCAGGGAGCGCAGCGGCAGAGTTTAACGTTGACTGTCCCTTTAAGAGCAGCGAAGCAAGCAGGCAAAGAGCGGTAATTATGCCGGTACCTGGAATCGATTGAGGCAAGTCAACTGGAACGGGTAGTAAATCTCAAGCAACAGGCCAACGACCAGTTTTTTTTTGTGAACAGTGAGAGTGGAGGATAAGCTGATTTCTAACAATGGGGTTATGCTTCAATCCATTATTTGCATTCGTTAAGATAGTGCAATAAAATACTGTAAACCAAATAGAAAGGGCAGCATCAAAACAGTGTTCAGAATGTGCACCTCTATCTTGCTAAAGCTAAAGGTGCTAGATTACTGGATTGTGAAATTTGCTTTTGGGGAAGTAAACATTTTATTTCCCTTTCTCTGAGGCTTCCTCAGCTTTGCGTGGCCTCTCCCCCTGCTTGCTGTTACTAATGACTGTAATTAAACCTTCACTACTCTTTGGCTCCATCTGCTTTTGTTATCCGTGTCATCATGCCGACTATTCACTTGCAACTCCGAGCGCACAGGATTGGGAGAAAAAAAAACAACCAAACACACGAGGGAGGCGAAATCGAACGATGTGAGCCACTGAGGTTTTACTTGCGAGCGATATCGAAAGTACGACACGAAGCAAATGCTTTTTTTTTTAAATTACATCTTCCAGTAAGGTTGCCAACATTCTCACTCCCAAATAAGGGACAAAAGGTCAAAATAAGGGACAAATTCACCACGGCAATCCGTTGACCGACTCGGCCGTGGCTGGGTGAATGATGAGTTGGCTGTACTGTACACAAAGCCCAGCCGGCGGGCCAGCTGAGGAGTTTTGGCCCGGGCTGCGGGATGTCGCCCGCAAAGTCCAGCACCCCATCCAACTCATGAACCGATGATCGGCCATGAGAAGGTGGTGTCGGCGGTAAGCGAAG
This sequence comes from Malacoraja senta, assembly GCA_038087875.1. Lineage (NCBI taxonomy): Eukaryota > Metazoa > Chordata > Chondrichthyes > Rajiformes > Rajidae > Malacoraja > Malacoraja senta. The sequence goes on from CM075978.1 coordinate 3,462,451, forward strand.
GTCCGAAGGTCGGGCAGCTGGCCGGGCTGCCGACCGACGGGGCCACGGGCGAGGCGCTGCTGCTGCTGCTGCACTCCATGGGCTGCACTACGTCGGGACGGGTGAGGCGGGGCCGGACGCGGCTCTCCGACCCGACATCCCCTCGACCCGAGTAGTAGCAGTCAAATATGGGACAAGGGCGGTCCCGTACGGGACAAACCAATTTAGCCCAAAATATACGGGATGTCCCGGCTAATACGGGACAGTTGGCGACCCTAACGTCCAGCCTTAACATAACTCACCGCTCCTTCACAGAGCCAGAAAAGATTTTTAAATTCTTTGTCTTCCTAAATGCCCTGCCGGGACAATTAAGTTGCTGAAATTGTGGATGGTGCAATTTACATTCATTTTGTGTCGACTTCCACACGCACGGCCTTTTGTTGTCCGTGGCTCGGCATTGCTCCAACCTGCCTCAAGTGCAACTAATTACCAAAATGACAAGGGTGTTAAATGAACACTCTTTGCTCCGCAAAAAATCTGCTGCAAAAAGCTATGAAATGGACCTCCTTCCAACAGCGGATGAACAGAAAGACATTTACAATAAATAAGAAAGGAGTCTTTGTCTTCAATCCCTAACACAGGCTATTTACCAGCCATTCCCATTTACATTTCCTAACCGCCAGCTCTTTTGCTCCAGACAGCAACTACAGTTTCGTCTGGTTAAGTTTAGTTTCAATTAGAGATACAGCGTGGAAACGGGCCCTTCAGCCCACCGGGACCGCGTCGACCAGCGATCCCCGCATTTTACTCTGGAGTAATTGTATACTCTGGAGTTTAGGAGGATGAGAGGTTATCTTATTGAAATATAAGATTACTAGACTAAGTGGGCACCCGTTGGGAGGGCTGGTCCTCCAACGCAACTGGTGGCCAGTGGGGGGGGGGGGCATTCTGGAGTGCTAGTATGGGTGTTGTGGGCTGAAGGTACTGGTTTCCAGAGGGCTAGTATGGACATTGTGGGCCCAATAGATTCTTGGGCAGGCAGATCAGTCACTCATGCCTGGTGGGCTGGCAGCTCAGTCACTCAGGGCTGGTGGGCTGGCAGCTCATCACTCAGGGCTAGTGGGCTGGCAGCTGTCACTCAGGGCTGGTGGGCTGGCAGCTCAGTTACTCAGGGCTGGTGGGCTGGCAGATCAGTCACCCAGGACTGATGGGCTGGCAGTTCACTCACGGCTATTCCTTGAAATTTCATTTGAGTGCAGGCCACCAAATTCAATTTCATAGCATTTCAAGCAGAGTGCAGGCCACGAAATTTAATTTCATAGCATTTCAAGCAGAGTGCAGGCCACCAAATTCAATTTCATAGCATTTCTAGCAGAGTACAGGCCATCAATTGACTCACGTCCAGGCATGCGGGTATTTATAGTCCTGCCCCACCCGGGCGTTACCTTCATCATGGTGATTAACAGGCGAGAGGACAAACCAGCTGATCTCAAGATTTTTAAACAGTCATAACTTTTTCTATTTTTCATCGATTGGATAAATCCTCGCGGCTGCCTCAGCGGAGGAGGACTGTGAGTACGATGGCCAAAAATCAAAGCGATATATGGTCGCTTCTTTTCTAAAATCTATATAAAGCACAGACAGGAAGTGGTCAAGATGAGACTTTTAGTTATATAGATTAAGGGTTTCGATACACGAGAGGCATGAAACATGTTCCCGATGTTGGTGGAGTCCAGAACCAGGGGCCACAGTTTAAGAATAAGGGGTAAGCCATTTACATAGAAACATAGAAACATAGAAATTAGGTGCAGGAGTAGGCCATTCGGCCCTTCGAGCCTGCACCGCCATTCAATATGATCATGGCTGATCATCTAACTCAGTATCCCGTACCTGCCTTCTCTCCATACCCTCTGATCCCTTTAGCCACAAGGGCCACATCTAACTCCCTCTTAAATATAGCCAATGAACGGGCCTCGACTACCCTCTGTGGCAGAGAGTTCCAGAGATTCACCACTCTGTGTGAAAAAAGTTCTTCTCATCTCGGTTTTAAAGGATTTCCCCCTTATCCTTAAGCTGTGACCCCTTGTCCTGGACTTCCCCAACATCGGGAGCAATCTTCCTGCATCTAGCCTGTCCAACCCCTTAAGAATTTTGTAAGTTTAGAATTTAGAACGGAGACGAGGAAACACTTCTTCACACAGAGAGTTGTGAGTGTGTGGAATTCTCTGCCTCAGAGGGCGGTGGAGGCCGGTTCTCTGGATGCTTTCAAGAGAGAGCTAGATAGGGCTCTTAAAAATAGCGGAGTCAGGGGATATGGGGAGAGGGCAGGAACGGGGTACTGATTCGGGATGATCAGCCATTATCACATTGAATGGCTCGAAGGGCCGAATGGCCTACTCCTGCACCTATTGTTTATTGTCTATTATCTATTAACAATATCCTACACACACTAGGGATAATTTATATTGAATTGAATTGAATTGAATACATTTTATTAGCCAAGTATGTATACATACCAGGAATTTTCAAGAGAGAGTTAGATTTAGCACTAGCGCTAACGGAATCAAGGGATATGGGGGAAAAGCAGGAACGCGGTACCAAGTCAATTTACCTATGTCTTTGGAGTGTGGGAGGAAAGCGAAGATCTCAGAGAAAACCCACGCAGGTCACGGGGAGAACATACAAACTCCATACAGACAGCACATGTGGTCGAGATCGAAGCCGGGTCTCCGACGCTGTAAGGCAGCATGGAAACAGGCCCAAAGAGTCCACGCCGAATATTGACCACCCGTTCACACTAGTTCTTGGTTATTCCATTTCCGCAACCACTCCCTGCACATTAGGGGCAGTTTACAGAGGGTCAATTAACCTACAAGCCAGCACGTCTTTGGGATGTGGGGGAGAACGGAAGGCCCGGTGAAAACCCACGCATCAAAATACTTGCAGGAGGAGCCACTAGGCCCTTCGAGCCAGCACCGCCATTCAATATGATCATGGCTGATCATCCAAAATCAGTACCCCGCTCCCGTTTTTTTTCCCCCATGTCCCTTGATTCCGTTAGCCCTGAGCTAAATTTAACTCTCTCTTGAGAACATCAGTTGCAGGGAGAACATGCAAACTCCTCACAGACAGCACCCATGGTCAGGATCGAACCTGGGTCTCTGGCACTGTGAGGCAGCAGCACTACCAGCTGCACCACGTTGCCGCCCCCTTGCACCAGGCAACTATCTGAGGCCGAGCCAATGTGTTCCCATCCTTCAACTCCAACCTGAACTGCTGACCATAAACCTACCTCATCACTAACACCACCCCCCCCCCCCCTTCCATCACTTCGGACACCTTGCCCGACTTTCCCGCCACCTTTTCCCGGCACTGGTGGCACTGCGGTAGAGACCCGGGTTCCATCCTGACCACGGGTGCTGTCTGTAAGGAGTTTGCACGTTCTCCCCTGTGTGATCTCGCGGATTGCCCCCTGGTGCTCCGGTTTCCTCCCACATCCCAAAGACGTGCGGGTTGGAGGGTTCCAAAAAATTCCAGCCAGCGAGTAGGCAGTGGATGCGAATGTGGGATAACATAGAACTAGTGTGAACAGGTGAGATCGATAGTCAGTGTGGATTCAGTAGGACATAAAGGCCTGTTTCCTTGCCGTGTCTCTCAACTCTAAACTAAAAAAAAAGGTCTTGGACTGTCCTGCCAGTGCCACTGTTCGTATCCCTTCATTATCACTTCTTCCACAGGCAACAATGGACCATTGTGGGCTCCACCTTTCCTTGGTCACCTTTCGTTGCCGGCTCTGATTTGTTCCGAACCTTCTCATACCTCTAGTTTCCCTCTCCCCTGACTCTCAGTCTGAAGTAGGGTCCCAACCCGAAACATCACCTATTCCTTTTCGCCAGAGATGCTGCCTGACCCGCTGAGTAACTCCAACAATTTGTGTCTGCTTAGTTCAGTTTAGTTTAGAGATACAGCGCGGAAACCAGCCCCCCGGCCCACCGAGTCCGCACCGACCAGCGACCCCCGCACACTGGCACACACTAGGGGCAATTTACACATACACCAAGCCAATTAACCTACAAACTTGTACGTCTTTGGAGTGTGGGAGGAAACCGAAGATCCCGGAGAAAACCCACGGGGAGAACGTACAAACTCCGTACGGACAAGTCGGGATCGAACCCGGGTCTCCGGCCACTCTACCGCTGCGCCACCGTGCAGCCTGTCTGTCTTTGGTGTAAACCAGCATCTGCGTGCAGTTCCTTCCTACACGTGAGGACCTCATCATGTTTCCCATGATGCCCGTAGCGGCAAAGAGAAGCAGGTGAAAAAGAAACTGCGTTCTTCAAAAACGACCACGGATCGGCTGGGCAGGTGGCCTGGTGGGTCCCAGTTTAAGGGCCTGTCCCACTTTCACGACCTAATTCACGACCTTTTTTACTCGTGGACATTTTTCATCATGTTGAAAAAACGCCCCGACCTACTTGATGCCACGAGTACCTGGGACTAGCATCACGGCCCGCTACGACCTACCTACGACCTCCTGCGACCCCGTGACGACCATGCTGCGAGTATGAGTCAAGGGCAAACTCGGCAGAGGTCGTGAATTAGGTCGTGAAAGTGGGACAGGCCCTTTAGTGTCCCATCTGTGGACTGACATCTCCAACAAAAAAAACCACACTCCCTCAACACAGCACTGGCAATGGATAATCCCCCGAAAGGTTTAGTTTGCCCGCAAACATCTTCACACATCTGTCTGCTGTAGGTTTTATCTGCCAGCTAAATCTCTAAATAGTGCTTGTCCAAACAGCATGTTTAATGCGTGCAGCCCTGCATGTTAGCACGGTTCTGAAAATAACAGGGCATTACAAAGGGGAGGTGGGTTTGTTAAAGCATAAGTGACCATAATGGCTTGAATGTAGCCTTCAAGGTTGCTCAAGAGCTCATAAGCTCATGTGATAGAAGCAGAATTATGCCAAGCCAGCATCTGCAGTTACCTGTATCTACAGTAACCCAACGCTTCTCCTTTGAACTGTTTCTAAAGCTATTATGTAGAAACAAAGAACTGCAGATGTTGGGATAGATACATAGGTGCAGGAGTAGGCCATTCGGCCCTTCGAGCCAGCACCGCCATTCAATGTGATCATGGCTGATCATCCCAAAGCAGTAATTGGGAATTAACCTGGTGAACCTACGCTGCACTCCCACAATAGCAATAATGTCCTTCCTCACATAAGGAGACCAAAATTGTACACAATATTCCAGGTGTTGTCTCACCAGGGCCCCGTACAACTGCAGGAGGACCTCCTTGTTCCTAAACTCAAATCCTCTCACAATGACGGACAACATGCCATTAGCTTTCTTCACTGCCTGCTCTACCTGCATGCTTACTTTCAGTGACTGATGTACAAGCACACCCAGGTCTCGTTGCACCTCCCCTTTTCCTAATCTGACACCATTCAGATAATAATCTTGTGTATATACACAAAAGGACACAAAGTGATGGAGTAACTCATTGGGTCGGGCAGCATCTCTTAATGAGGATAATTATCCTGACCTGCTGAGTTACTCTAGTGTGGATATTGATCCATGTTCCCAGGGCTTCCATAATTGTGTCCAACGCTCTAATACTGCACAAGGTCATTGGGACATGCGACAGGAGCAGAATTAGGCCATTCTGCCCATCAAGTGTACTCCACCATTCAATCATGGCTAATCTATCTCTCCCTCCTAACCCCATTATTGCATACAGCACTTGTAACTTGTTCCATGTAGTAACTTTGCTCTGGGTTCAACCAAAAAAGAAGCATAGTCAATGTTTACAGTTGCTCAGAATTTCTTTAGGTTAGTTTAGAGATACCGCACGGAAACAGGCCCTTCGGCCAAACGGGTCCGCGCCGCCCAGTGATCCACGCACATTAACACTATCCTACACCCACTAGGGACGTTTATAACACTAACCAAGCCAATTAACCTACAAACCTGTACGTCTTTGGAAAGTGGGAGGAACCCGAAGATCTCGGAGAAAACCCACGCAGGTCACGGGGTGAACATAAAACTCCGTACAGACAGCACCCGTAGTCGGGATCGAACCTGGGTCTCCGGCGCTGCGTTCGCTGTAAGGCAGCAACTCTACCGCTGTGCCACCGTGACTCTTTAGAGTCATAGAGTTTTACGGTGTGGAAATAGGCCCTTCGGCCCAACTCGCCCACACCAACCAACATGTCCCATCTACACTAGTCCCACCTGCCTACAAAAAGTGGTGAACACTGCCCAGTCCATCACCGGCTCTGGCCTGCCCACCATCGAAGGGATTTATCGGAGTCGCTGCCTCAAAAGGGCAGCCAGCATCGTCAGAGACCCACACCACCCTGGCCACACACTCATTTCACCCCCTGCCATCGGGAAGAAGGTACAGGAGCCTGAAAACTGTAACGTCCAGGTTCAGGAACAGCTACTTCCCTGCAGCCATTCGGCTATTAAACACCACAACCTCCAAATAAGCTCAGCTTCCTGAAAGAGCGTCCTTTAATTCCGAGGCTACGACCTCTAGTCCTAGACTCTCCCACTAATGGAAGCATCCTCTCCACATCCACTCTATCCAAGCCTTTCACTATTGTCTTCAACCGTTCTACTGAAACCCGAACTCACGCCATCAACCTAAAACAACCTGCTAACAAGTTTGTAATACCAATACTATAAGATTGTTCTTCCTTTGGTGGCTATCGGCTGAGCAGTTCGTCAGGAAAATCTTCAGCTCTTGTTTTCCCCATATTAATTCTCTCCTCAACTGGTTTGGATCGAATGGAACATAACATTTTACCCTTCAGGGATTCAAAGAGAACTCTTCCTGAGAAGATACGAATCGACTTACTCGGGGAAAACGATGAAATCCCAATTTTGTATCCGGCAACCTCTGTTTCAACCAGATAACACAGGAAGCGCACATCCCATTGCACGTTGCCATGGCAGCAGAAATCCCTATTATTTCAGGGAAAATTAACATGCATTTTGTATCAAAAGCTGCGGTGCGAATGGCAGATGTGATGTACCAATTAACCTACAAACTTGCACGTCTTTGGAGTGTGGGAGGAAACCGAAGATAGACAATAGACAATTGACAATAGGTGCAGGAGTAGGCCATTCGGCCCTTCGAGCCAGCACCGCCATTCAATGTGATCATGGCTGATCATCCACAATCAGTACCGGGTTCCTGCCGAAGGGCCTGTTTCTGTCCCGTATGCCTCTCCGATTTTATTTTTATGTTCAGATTTATTATTTTCATGTGTACCGAGTTACAATAAAAAGCTTTGCCTTTGTTTTGTGTGGCGTGCAATCGAATCAAGTAGTACTATAGAGTCATACAGTATGGAAATAGGCCCTTCAGCCCAACAGACCAAGACGCCCCACCTTGTTTTAGTTTAGTTTTAGTTTACAGATGCAGTGCAGAAACAAGCCCTTCGGCCCACCGAGTCTGCGCCAACCAGTTATCCCTGTACACTTACACCATCGTACACAAACTCGGGACAATTTGCATTTACACCGAGCCAATGAATCTACAAACCTGTACCTCTTTGGAGTGTGGGAGGAAACCGAAGATCTCAGAGAAAAACCCACACAGGTCACGGGGAGAACGTACAAACTCCGTACAGACAGCACCCGTGGTTAGGATCAAACCCGGGTCTCCGGTGCTGCAACCGCTGTAAGGCAGCGACTGTGGGGGAACAGTCGTGAGGGGGGTGGGGGGAGAAACAAGGAGGACCTGGCGAGGGATGTTTTGTAACTGTGTCAGCACCCTTTACCTCGGGTACGCGAAACAAAGAATTTCACTGTGACTGAGGAAGCACAATCTGCCACAGGCAATGATGGCCCAATTCTATACGGCCATCGTAGAGTCTGTCCTCACCTTCTCCATCATGGTCTGGTTTGGCTCAGCCACCAAGCACGACACCTGGAGACTGCAGCAAATCGTCCGATCAGCAGAGAAAGTTATTGGCTGCAACCTTCCCTCCATTGATGAACGGTAAACTGCAGGGCCAGGAAGCGAGCGGGTAAGATCATCTCTGACTCCTCTCACCCTGGCCATAAACTCTTTGAATCACTTCCCTCTGGAAGGCAACTCCGAACTGTCAAAGCTGCCACAGCGAGACATAAAAACAGTTTTTTTCCACATGTAGTAGCTCTACTCAACAGCCAAAAATCTGTAGCCTCCTTTTGCTCCTGTATTTTATTTAATTCTTCACATGTTTAAATGATAAAGTTTTATTATTATTAATGTTTTATGTGTCATTCCTAACTGTCACTGTATGTCATGTTGTCACTTGCGGGCGGCGCACCAAGGCAAATTCCTTGTATGTGAATACTTGGCCAATAAACCTATTCATTCATTCTCACCTGTGGGCAATAAAGTATCCATTCATTAATTTACTCATTCTTCAGATGAATGGAAAGATACAGATTGCCGAATAGAGGTCTCAGCATTTTCCAGCATCAATAGATTTGTAGTTATTTATTTTCAGTTGGATTTCCATTCCTGTTCTGAATCCCAGGTCTTTGTTCACCTGCCTGCAGATGCCTGCAGACTCTTTTTCTCACTTTGTTTTCCCGTGCTCATCGATGAGTTGATTTCATAGTTCCACGTCGACGTCGTTGAGGAGGGACACTGCTGGTGGTGAAAGGTCGTCGACCGTAAAGGTTAACGTTTCTCTATTCACCGCCCGGAAGGAACTGCGAGCTCAGTGCTCAGCGTGGCACAGGCTGCTGATACGGAACTGACTGCAGAGGTCACTAGTACGGAATAGGCTCAGGCACTGAAATTGACTAAAGTTGCTGCTAATGAAGAAGAATGTTTCTTCGAGCGCAAGGAAAAATCTACGGACCCTTCGGATGGGTGGGTGGAACTGCGGTAAATGAATATTCCATCGGGAGAAGGGTGACAGAAATGGAAACGCAACAGAACACACAGTGTTTAAGAAGGTAGGCAAAAATGCTGGAGAAACTCAGCGGGTGAGGCAGCATCTATGGAGCGAAGGAATAGGTGACGTTTCAGGTCAAGACCATTCTTCAGACTGATGTGGGGGTGGGGGGGGGGGGGTAAGAAGAATGGAAGGTTAATTGGTTTCTGAAAATTGTCGCTAGTGTGTGTAGGGTGCGATAGTTAGATAACATGGAGCTAATGAATGGGTTATTGATGTTTAGGGAACTGCAGATGCTGGAAAAATCGAAGGTAGATAAAAATGCTGGAGGAACTCAGCGGGTGAGGCAGCGTCTATGGAGCGAAGGAATAGGTGACGTTTCAGGTCGAGACCCTTCTTCAGACTGATGAGGGAGTGGGCGGTAAGAAGAAAGGAAGAGGCGGAGACAATGGGCTGAGGGAGCTGGGAAGGGGACGGGAAAGAGGGAGAAAGCAGGGACTACCTGAAATTGGAGAAGTCAACGTTCATACCGCTGGGGTGCAAACTACCCAAGCGAAATATGTGGTGCTGCTCCTCCAACTTACGGTGGGACTCACTCTGGCCATGGAGGAGGGCCCCGGACAGAAAGGTCGGATTCGGAATGGGAGAGGGAGTTGAGGTGCTGAGCCACCGGGAGATCAGGTTGGTTATTGCGAACCGAGCGGAGGTGTTGGGCGAAGCGATCGCCGAGCCTACGCTTGGTCTCACCGATGCAGAGCAGATGACACCTAGAGCAGCGGATGCAACAGATGAGGTTGGAGAAGGTGCAGGTGAACCTCTGCCGCACCTGGAAAGACTGCTTAGGTCCTTGGATGGAGTCAAGGGGGGAGGTAAAGCGACAAGTGTAGCACTTCCTGCGGTTGCAAGGGATAGTGCCCAAAAAGGGAAAGAGCACAAAGTGAATAAATTCCATAAGTGATAGCAGCAGAATTAGGCCATTTGATCCATCAAGTCCACTCCGCCATTCAATCATGGCTGATCTATCTTTCGCTCTCAATCGAACTCTCCTGCCTTCTCCCCGTAACTCTAGACGGCCACAATGATAGGAAAGAAGTCTGAAGAAGGGTCTTGACCCAAAACGCCGCCTATTTCCTTCGCTCCATAGATGCTGCCTCACCCGCTGAGTTTCTCCAGCATTTTTATCTACCTACCTTTAGGAAGGAGGTGAGGAGGAATTTCTTTAGTCAGAGGGTGTTGAATCTGTGGAATTCATTGCCACAGAAGGCCGTGGAGGCCAAGTCTAATGGATATTTTTATGGCAGAGATTGATAGATTCTTGATTGGTACGGGTGTCAGGGTTTATGGGGAGAAGGCAGGAGAATGGGGTTGAGAGGGAAAGATAGATCAGCCACGATTGAATGGCGGAGTAGACTTGATGGGCCAAATGGCCTAATTCTGCTGCTATCACTTATGAACTTCTGACTGGTTGTCAGGTGTCAGAACTCCAACTTATTGGCTGAGGCACAGGATACAAGTGTAGGGAATGCATGGAAAGAATTGTATAAATATTAATTATACCACAGTATTCTATGTAGTTCTGCTCCCCACATTACAGAAGTTTAGTTTAGTTTAGTTTAGAAATATATCATGGAGCCAGGGCCTTTGGCCCACCAAGTCCACACCAGCAATTGAACACCTGCGCATTAGTTCTATATTTCCCACTTTCGAAGAATGGCGGTGCTGGCTCGAAGGGCCGAACGGCCTAGTCCTGCACCTATGGTCTATTGACTAACCTACATGTTCGAGCCTGACTACGGGTGCTCTCTGTGTGGAGATTGTACGTTCTCCCTGTGACATGTGTGGGTTTTCTCTGGGTGCTCCGGTTTCCTCCCATGTTCCACAGGTTTGTAGGTTCATTGGCTGCGATAGAAATTGTAAAATTATCCCTGGATAATTATCCCTGTGTAGGATAGTTCTTGTTTATGGGGATCGCTGGTCGGCGTGGACTCGGTGGGCCGAAGGGCCTGTTTCCTCGCTGTATCCCTAAGCTAAAGTTTAGCGTCCAGGCTGCACTTCCATAATATAAACATAGAAACATAGACAATAGGTGCAGGAGTAGGCCATTCGGCCCTTCGAGCCAGCACCACCATTCAATGTGATCATGGCTGATCATACAAAATCAGTACCCTGTTTCTCCCTTGATTTCAGACTATTGGCCGACACCAACTACAAACTGACTTGACAACACTTCTTCCCACCCTGCTTCTTGTAAAGACTCTATCCCCTATTTCGTCTACGCCGCATCTGCTCCCAGGACGAGGTTTTCCATACTAGATCATCGGAGACGTCCTCATTCTTTAGGGGATGGGGGTTCCCCTCTTCCATTATAGATGAGGCTTTCACTAGGGTCTCCTCGATATCCTGTAGCTCCGCTCTTACTCCCACTCGTAACAAAAACAGTGTCCTCCTTGTCCTCACCTTCCACCACATCAGCCATCGCATTCAGCATATAATCCTCCAACATTTTTGATCCAACTACTGGCCACATCTTCCCATCTCCACCCCTTTCTGCTTTCCGCAGAGACCGTTCCCTCTGCAACTCCCCGGTCAACTCGTCCCTTCCCACCCAAATCACCCCCTTGCCAGGTACGTTCTCCTGCAACCGCAGGAGATGCAACACCTGTCCCTTTACCTACCCCCTTGACTCCATCCAAGGACACAAACAGTCTTTCCAGGTGAGGCAGAGGTTCACCTGCACGTCCTCCAACCTCGTCTACTGTACCCGCTGTTCCAGGTGTCAACTCCCTGTATATCGGCGAGACCAAGCGCAGGCTCGGCGACCGTTTCGCTGAACACCTCCAGCTCAGTCCGTCTTAACCTACACGATCTCCCGGTGGCTCAGCACTTTAACTCGCCCTCCCATTCCCAATCTGACCTTTCTGTCCTGGGCCTCCTCCATTGTCAGAGTGAGGCCCAGCGCAAATTGAAGGAACAGCGCCTCATATTTCGCTTGTGTAGCTTACACCCCAACGGTATGAACATTGACTTCTCTTTTCAAATAGCCTTTGCTTTCCCTCTCTCTCCATTCCCTGCCCATTCTTAGTTCTCCCACCAGTCTTACTGTCTCCGCCTACATTCTTTCCTTGTCCCACCCCCTCCCCTGACACCAGGCTGAAGAAGGGTCTCGACCCGAAAACATCGCCAATTCTTTCTCTGTATAGATGTTGCCTCCCTTAATTTTGTTAGCCCTAAGAGCTAAGAGCTAAATCCAACTCTCTCTTGAAAACATCCAGTGTATTGGCCTCCACTGCCTTCTGCAGCAGAGAATTCCACAGATTCACAACTCTCTGGGTGAACCTCATTTTTCCTCATCTCAGTCCTATATGGCCTTCTCCTTATTTTTAAACTGTGACACTTGATTCCGGACTCCCCCAACAGCAGACCTATTTTACATATGACACGTAAATGAGGCGCAAATGATGGCCAAGTGGGACAGGCCCTTTAGGATCTGCATGTAGGCCCACCACTGTGATGTAATGCTACAAGGTTATCCACTGCTCCATCGTAGAACATCATGCCTCGATGACATAAAGTACCCAAGTCTTGGCAAAAATCCAACGATACGGCTACACTTATTCAATTGTTTCAACTGCACATCTCTGATTCAAGAGCAAGTGTAAAGAATCCATAATCATAATCATGCTTTATTAGCCAAGTATGTTTTGCAACATACGAGGAATTTAATTTGCCATACAGTCATGCTAATAAAAAGCAACAGAACTCACGAAATACATTTTAACATAAACATCCACCACAGCGACTCCTCCACATTGCTCACTGTGATGGAAGGCGATAAAAAGTTCAAATCTCTTCCCATCTTTGTCCTCCAGCAGTCGGGGGCCGCTAGCCTTTCCGTTGACGGGACGATCTTGACTCCCGTAGCCAGCGGCGGGCCTTCCTCGTCAGGGCGATCAAGCTCCTGCATAGGGGGGGATTCTCAGCTCCCCCGTGCCGGGCGATCTACCCCGGGTCGGGGCTACGTCGAACGCCGTGCGGCTTTGAATGAGAGTTTAAGAGATACAATAACGAGGACACTTGAAAAGAAGACCTTGCTTCTTCCATTTCGCTCGTTGAAGCTTGTCTTAAGGACCGGGTACTGGAATATTTCATGTTTACCTGAAGCCATGCTGCAGCATTCTGCCATGCAAACTCGTTCTGCCATCTGATTGTATCATGGCTCCACCCCTACCCGCCTTGACGCCATTACCTTGAGTATCCTCATCTCTCAAGCACGGTGGCGCAGGGGTAGAGTTGCTGCCTCACAGCGCCAGAGACCCGGGTTCGATCCAGGCCACGAGTGCTGTCTGTGCGGAGATTGTACGTTCTCCCCGTGACCTGCGTGGGTTTTCTCCGGGTGCTCTGGTTTCCTCCCACGCTCTAAAGACGTACAGGTTGGTAGATTCATAGGCTTCGGTTAAATAAAATTGTAAAATTGTCCCTAGTGTGTAGGCTAAGGTTCATAAGGTTCATTTATTGTCACATACAACAATTGGTGTAGTGAAATCTCACTGGCCAGGTCAGTCATACAATTTTTTTTTAAAGCAACAGACTCAAAAAGCCACATTTTAACATGAACATCCATCACAGTGACTCCTACACATTCCTCACTGTGATGGAAGGCGAAATAAAGTACAAGTCCATCCCTTTTTGTTCTTCCTTGGTCGTGGGCCTCGAGCCCTCCGTTGACGGGATGGTCTTGACTCCCGTAGCCGGCGGCGTTCGGGCCCCCCGCGCCGGGCGATCAAACCTCGCGTCGGGGCTGGACGAACCTTCTGCGGCGTTGGTGCTCCCGACTAGCCTCTCCCGAGACTGCGAGCCCTTGATGGTAAGTCCGCAGGCCGCGGTGGGAGCGATCCCAGGCACGGGATAGTGTTAGTGTATGGAGTGATCGCTGGTCAGCATCTCTGGAGAACATGGATGGGTGACAGTTCTGGTCGGGACCCTTCTTCAGACTTTTTTCAGACCCTTCTTCAGACCTACCTACGACTTTGTCAAGTAAATTCTGCTAATTACTTTGAAGGCCTCGAAAGGGTCAATCATGATTTTTTTTCCAGACTCACTTCAGAATTCCTGCACCCAACTATAAGGAAAATGGAAATCAAAGGTAGGTAGTGGGAATTACTGAGTGTAGAAACAAGGAACTGCAGGTGCTGGTTAATGCGCAGAAGGACACAGCGTGCTGGAGTAACTCAGCGGGTCAGGCAGCATCTCTGGAGAACATGGGTAAATTATGTCACGGGTCGAGAGCCTTCTTCAGACAGCTCAGGCAGCATCTCTGGAGAAAAGGAATATACCTGATGTTTTGGGCCTCGTCGCGAAATGTCACCCATTCCTTTTCTCCGGAGATGCTGCCTGACCCGCTGAGTTGCTCCAGCTTTTTGTGTCTATCTTTCGTTTGAACCAGCATCTGCAGTTCTTTCCTACACAACCTTCTTCGGACTGCAGACTTCAGTCCAATTGTTGCAATATCGAAGGGGTAGGTGACCCACAGACAGGATGGAAAGAGGGAAAGAGGGGGTAAATGGTTCAACATAGGGTCGCCAACTGTCCCGTATTAGTCGGGACATCCCGTATATTGGGCTAAATTGGTTTGTCCTGTACGGGACCGGCCCTGTCCCGTATTTGACTGCTACTACTTGGGTCGAGGGGACTGTCGGGTCGGAGCACCGCGTCCGGCCCCGCCTCACCCGTCCCGACGTAGTGCAGCCCATAGAGTGCAGCAGCAGCAGCAGCGCCTCGCCCGTGGCCCCGTCGGTCGGCAGCCCGGCCAGCTGTCCGACCTTCGGACCTCCGCTTACCGCCGACACCACCACCACCCCTCCTTCTCATGGCCAATCATCGATTCATGAGTTTGACGGGGTGCTGGACTCTGCGCGCGATGTCGCGCGGCCCGGGACAAAACTCCTCAGCTGCCCGCCAGCTGAGCTTTGTGTGCAGTCCAGCACCCGGGGCCAACTCATCATTCACCCAGCCATGGCCAAGTCGGTCAACGAATTGCCGTCGGGAATTTGTCCCTTATTTTGACTTTTTTCCCCTTATTTGGGAGTTAGAAAGTTGGCAACCCTAGTTAAGCAGGTTATGGCTGTTGGGGGTGGGAGTGTTAACGAAAAGGTTTAGCAAACACCAACAAAGCTGGAACAACCCAGCAAGCATAGCAGTGAAGAAATAGTGGCTCAACCATAGGACGATTCATCATTTCTTAATGCTAATTTCATCATTATGTCAACGTGATTAATTAAAGTACCTCACACTTCAATGGAGATGGAGCTAGGTCAAATTTTTTGTAATAGGAGACATTAGACATTCATCTTCACAATTCAGCTCCGTTCACTAAGTGAAATAATTTTCTCTCAAATCTCTTCGGGGTGGCACGGTGGAGCAGCGGTAGAGTTGCTGCCTTACAACGAATGCAGCGCAGGAATCTCCGGTTCGATCCCGACTACGGGTGCTGTCTGCACGGAGTTTGTACGTTCTCCCCGTCGCCTGCGTGGGTTTTCTCCGAGATCTTCGGTTTCCTCCCACACTCCAAAGACGTACAGGTTCGTAGGTTAATTGGCTTGGTGTAAATGTAAAAATTGTCCCTAGTGTGTGTGGGATGGTGTTAATGTGCGGGGATCGCTGGTCGGCGCGGACCCGGTGAGCCGAAGGGCCTATTTCCGCACTGTATCTCTAAGCTAAACTAAACTAAACTACAGCGCCAGAGACCCGAGTTCGATCCTGACTACAGGTGCTGTCTATCCGGAGTTTGTACGTTCTCCCTGTGACCGCGTGGGTTTTCTCCGGGTGCTCTAGGTTCCTCCCACACTCCAAAGACGTCCAGGTTTGCAGGCTAATTGTCTTGGTGTAGTGTTAGTGCGTAGGATAGTATTAGTGTGTGGGGATCGTTGGTCGGTGCAGACTCGGTGGGCCGAACGGCCTGTTTTACGCGCTGTATCTCTAAACTAAACCGAACTTCCCACGCATAGAACTTAAATGGCCGTCAGAAGATGGTCACAAGGTAAAGCATTTATTGAGAGCTTATTGGCCTTGGAGTCACAAGGAACTGCAGATGCTGGTTTACAAAAGAAAAGCGCTGAAGTAACTCAACGGTTCAGGCGGCATCGACCTTACCTGGTTCTCACAGTAGAGAAACATAAAAGTATGCGAGGCATAGATGGAGTAGACATTCAGGACATTTATCCCATGCCCCAGACTGAAGGGCATAGCCTTAAGATGAAAGAGGCAAAGATTAAAGGGGGTG
Source organism: Malacoraja senta (assembly GCA_038087875.1). Classification (NCBI taxonomy): domain Eukaryota; kingdom Metazoa; phylum Chordata; class Chondrichthyes; order Rajiformes; family Rajidae; genus Malacoraja; species Malacoraja senta. The sequence goes on from CM075978.1 coordinate 3,478,615, forward strand.
TTTGGGACAGGTTTTTCCACAGGGAGTGGTGTGTACCTGGAATGATATGATAGCGGCTTTTAGGTGCATGGATGTTTAAAGAATGGTGGGATTGGGATCATGTGCAGGCCAATGAGACTGGCTTATCCTGGCCTTATGTTTGACACAGACGTCCTGGGCTGAAAGGTGGCAGGGTGGCGCAGCGGTGGAGTTGCTGCCTTACAGTTCTCACAGCGCCAGACGCCCGGGTTCTTTCCTGGCTGTGGGTGCTGTCTGTATGGAGTTTGTACGTTCTCCCCGTGACCTGCGTGGATTTTCTCAGAGAACTTTGGTTTCCTCCCACACGCCAAAGACGCACAGGTTTGTAGGTTAATTGGCTTGGTATCTATGCAAAACAATTGTGGGATAGTGTTAATGTGCGGGGATCACTGGTCGGTGTGGACTCGGTGGGCCGAAGGGCCTCTTCCTGTGTTGTACTGTTCTATGTTCTATATTTTATAATCATCTGATTTCTGACACACTTATAACATGAATGCAGACATTAACCGACTTACGTAATGGGCTGCTTACGTAAACTTGCATTTACGTAACAATTCTGGCAGTTTGTAATTTCTACTACACTGTACGATCTCTCACGTCTGCATGGGAAACAAGCTGGCAATGGCGGTGGTGCTTACCCAGAAGGCCGTGCACGGTAGAAAGTGCCCTGGACGCAGCTGGTCTCCGCTGAGACAATCAATAGTCTCTGCGATGGAGCCAGAGTGCTGGAGTAACTCAGCGGGTCAGGCAGCATCTCTTGAGAACATGGATAGGTGACATTTCGGGCCGGAACCCTTCTTCAGACTGACCTATTTCGGGCAGGGGATGGGGACAGTGATTCCGAACTTACTTAAACACTAATTTATGTACGGGATTAGGGACAAATCAAATCCCTGATATAAATCCCCTAATTTGAGGAAGGACATTCTTGCTATTGAGGGAGTGCAGCGTAGGTTCACAAGGTTAATTCCCGGGATGGCAGGACTGTCATATGCTGAGAGAATGGAGCGGCTGAGCTTGTATACTCTGGAGTTTAGAAGGATAAGAGGGGATCTTATTGAAACATATAATATTGTTAAGGGTTTGGACACACTAGAGGCAGGAAACATGTTCCCGATGTTGGGGGAGTCCAGAACCAGGGGCCACAGTTTAAGAATAAGGGGTAAGCCATTCAGAACAGAGATGAGGAAACACTTTTTCACACAGAGAGTTGTGAGTCTGTGGAATTCTCTGCCTCGGAGGGTGGTGGAGGCCGGTTCTCTGGATACTTTCAAGAGAGAGCTAGATAGGGCTCTTAAAGATGGCGGAGTCAGGGGGTATGGGGAGAAGGCAGGAACGGGGTACTGATTGTGGATGATCAGCCATGATCACATTGAATGGCGGTGCTGGTTCGAAGGACCGAATGGCCTACTGCTGCACCTATTGTCTATTGTCTATTAAATTAGGGAGTGCCTATATTTTGCAGGATAACCCCTAGAGTTAAAACACTAGATGTACAGATAATGTTTGTGTAGGAAGGAACTACAGATACTAGTTTACACCGAAGATAGATACAAAATGTTGGAGTAACTCAGCGGGTCAGGCAACATCTCTGGAGAGGAGGAATAGGTGACGTTTCGGGTCGAGACCCTTCTTCAGACTGAGAGTCAGGGGAGAGGGAGACTAGAGGTATCTCCTTCTTCTTGTCGTGTCCATCTTGTTAAAAATGTTGTCCTCGCTGTCATCGTCCGTCCTGAAAAGGACGCAAGCTTCCAGCGACAATCGGTGGAAGCCATCACTTACTATACAATTATACAATTTATTTATTGTCATTTGAACCTCAAATGAAGTTCAAACGAAATTTGGTTTCTGCAGTCATACAACAAGAAGAGAACCAAGACACAACAACCAACACAATTTACACAAACATCCATCACAGTGAATCTCCTCCTCACTGTGATGGAAGGCAAAGTCTTGTCATTCCCCTGTGTTCCATTCTTCTCCCGATGTTAAAGCCCCCAGCGGGCGATGGCAAGTCCCGCGGCCATTAAGGCTGCGCCGGGCGATGTAAGGCCCCACTCCGGGTCTTAATGTTGGAGCCCCCGGCGGGCGGGTGATGGCAAGTCCCGCGGCCGTTAAAGCCGCGCCGGGCGATGCAAGGCCCCGCTCCGGGTCATCCTCAACCCCGCAACTTGTCACAGTAGATGATGGTGGTAGCAGAATTAGCTCGGGATACTTCTAGTTTCCAACCCCCATACGTGGACGCTTCTGCTACGGGGCCCACTAGAGGCATGGAAAGGTACAACGAACAAGTGTACGGAAGGTATGAAATGGACAAATCAAATCCAGCGACGATGATGAAGGAAAGGTTTGTTATACATTAATATTGTGTCTGAAGAAGGGCCTCGACCCAAAACGTCACCCATTCCTTCTCTCCAGAGGTTCTGCCTGTCCCGCTGAGTTACTCCAGCATTTGGTTCCTGTCTCCGATTTAAACCAGCATCTGCAGTTCCTTCCCACACGTTTGTTATGCATTGTTTGCTTTGTGTCTTCAACGCTGCTTGACCTTGGCGTGTTCCTTCGAGGAATATATAAAGCGGCAGACTTCATGTAGTGCATTATTCCGATACAATGTCAGATCTGATGCAGCCCTTGACAAGATTTACATTTCCCGGTGTCAGAAGGGGTCACGTTTTGTTGATCACCATCATCTCCAGAGATTAGCGGCATCACTTCTTGATGTAGAACTCCACGTAATGCACATGACCTCAGACACTGGGGCCTGTATCTGGAGATTACACTCCAGAGCCTCGCTGGGCATTAATGTGGATCTCACCGTAGATCTTATTCATACAACACCTCCATTATTTAAGGCCTCCTCACCAAACAAGCAACAATCCCAACTAGCGAGGTTCCGAATCCAAGAAGCCTTCTCCTTCCTTTACATAAGATCGTAAGGTCATAAAGCATAGGATCAGAATTAGGCCATTCGGCCCGTCGAGTCCCCTCTGTCTGCCGATCATGGCTGATCTACTTTTCCCTCTCTACCCCATTCTCCTGCCTTCTCGTTATAACCTGGGCGGCGCGGTGGCGCAGCGGTAGAGTTTCCGCCTTACAGCACTTACAGTGCCGGGGACCCGTGTTCGATCCCGACTACGGCCGCTGTCTATACGGAGTTTGCACGTTCTCCCCCTGACCTGCGGGGGTTTTCTCCGAGACCTTCGGTTTCCTCCCACACTCCAAAGACGTGCAGGTTTGTAAGTTAATTGGCTTGGTGTAAATGTAAAATTGTCCCTTGTGTGCATGTAGGGTAGTGTAAATGTGCGGGGTTCGCTGGGCGGCGCGTACTCGCTGGGCCGAAGGGCCTGTTTCCGCGCTGTATCTCTAAAGTTAAACTAAACTTAAACTAACCTTTGAATCCCTTCAAGAACTTGAAAACTCCACTTAGAAAAAAAAAACTTGGCCTCCACGCTCGTCTCTGTGGCAATAAATTCCACAGATTCACCACCCTCTGACTAAAGAAATTCCTCCTCATCTTCACTCTAAAGCTACATCCTTTTATTCTGAGGCTGTTCCCTCTGGTCTTTGACTCTCCCACTAGTGGAAACATCCTCTCCACATCCACTCTGTCCAGGCCTTTCACTACTCAGTTGACATCAGTGAGATTCCCCTCATCCTTTACAGCAGTAGCCTGGAGTCATGGGCGTTTTTTGAGGAGTGTGAATTTAGCTTAGTTTAGTATAGAGATACAGTGCGGAAACAGGCCCTTCGGCCCACCGAGTCCACACCGACCAGTGATCTCCCCACACATTAACGCTATCCTACACACACTAGGGACAATTTACACATACACCAAGCCTATTAACCTACAAACCTGTGCGTCTTTGGAGTGTGGGAGGACTAATCTTCTTGAATTTTTCGAAGAGGTTACAAGGGAAGTTGATGAGGGTAAAGCAGTGGATGTTGTCTATATGGACTTCAGTAAGGCCTTTGACAAGGTTCCTCATGGAAGGTTGGTTAAGAAGATTCAACTGTTGGGTATTAATGGTGGAGTAGCAAGATGGATTCATCAGTGGCTGAATGGGAGATGCCTGAGAGTAATGGTGGATGGCTGTTTGTCAGGTTGGAGGCCGGTGACTAGTGGGGTGCCTCAGGGGTCTGTGTTGGGTCCACTGTTGTTTGTCATGTACATCAATGATCTGGATGATGGTGTGGAAAATTGGATTAGTAAGTATGCAGATGATACTAAGATAGGTGGTGTTGTGGATAATTAAGTAGATTTTCAAAGTCTACAGAGAGATTTAGGCCATTTGGAAGAGTGGGCTGAAAGATGGCAGATGGAGTTTAATGCTGACAAATGTGAGGTGCTACATCTCGGCAGGACAAATCAAAATAGGACGTACACGGTAAATGGTAGCGAATTGAGGAATGCAGTTGAACAGAGTTATCTAGGAATAACTGTGCATAGTTCCCTGAAGGTGGAATCTCATGTAGATAGGGTGGTAAAGAAAGCTTTTGGTGTGCTGGCCTTTATAAATCAGAGCATTGAATATAGAAGTTGGGATGTAATGTTAAAATTGTACAAGGCATTGGTGAGGCCAATTCTGGAGTATGGAGTACAATTTTGGTCGCCTAATTATAGGAAGGATGTCAACAAAATAGAGAGAGTACAGAGGAGATTTACTAGAATGTTGCCTGGGTTTCAGCAACTAAGTTACAGAGAAAGGTTGAACAAGTTAGGTCTTTATTCTTTGGAGCGCAGAAGGTTAAGAGGGGACTTGATAGAGGTCTTTAAAATTATGAGCGGGTTAGACAGAGTGGACGTGGATAAGCTTTTCCCATTGAGAGTAGGGAAGATTCAAACAAGGGGACATGACTTGAGAATTAAGGGACAGAAGTTTAGGGGGAACATTAGGGGGAACTTCTTTACTCAGAGAGTGGTAGCTGTGTGGAATGAGCTTCCAGTGGAAGTGGTGGAGGCAGGTTCGATGTTATCCTTTAAAAATAGATTGGATGGGTATATGGACGGGAAAGGAATGGAGGGTTATGGTCTGAGTACAGGTAGATGGGACTAGGGGGAAGTATTTATTTTTAATTAAAAAAAAAATTTTTTTTTAATGTTCGGCACGGACTTGAAGGGCCGAGATGGCCTGTTTCCGTGCTGTTATGGTTATATGGTTATATGGTTATATGGTTGGAGAAAACACACACGGTCACGGGGAGAACGTACAAACTCCGTACAGACAGCACCCGTAGTCGGGATCGAACCCGGATCTCCGTAAGGCAGAAACTCTACCACTGCTCCACTGTGTCTGTTTAAGCATGTGTGTGTATATGAGTGTGTGTTTACACAGTGCCTGTGTATGTGTGATATAGTGTATGTACATGTTGGTGTGTGTGCACGTATGTGTATGAGTGCAGGTGTGCACATGTATGAGCATGTGTGCATAAGCATACGCATTTAAACAAGCCGTCACAGTGGCGCAGTGGTAGAGTTGCTGCCTTACAGCGCCAGAGGCCCGGGTTTGAACCTGACCACGGGTGCTGTCTGTACAGAGTTTACACGTTCTCCCTGTGAGCACGTGGGTTTTCTCCGGGTGCTCTGGTTTCCTCCCACATCCCAAAGAAGTGCAGGTTTGGAGGTTAATTGGCTTCTGTAAATGTGTAGGATAGAACTAGTGTGTGGGTGATCGCTGGTCTGCGCGGACTGTATCTCTAAAACTAAAAACTAATACTATAACTAAATTACTTGTTTCCCATATATGTGTACATTTAGAATAAGGGGTGAGTCATTTAGAACGGAGATGAGGAAACATTTTTTCACACAGTGAGTTGTGAGTCTGTGGAATTCTCTGTCTCAGAGGGCGGTGGAGGCTGGTAACTCTGGATGCTTTCAAGAGAGAGCTAGATAGGGCTCTTAAAGATAGCGGAGTCAGGGGATATGGGGAGAAGGCAGGAACGGGGTACTGATTGTGGATGATCAGCCATGATCATATTGAATGGTGGTGCTGGCTCGAAGTGCTGAATGGCCTACTCCTGCACCTATTGTCTATTGTCTATAGTTTAGTTTAGAGGTATAGCATGAAAACAGGCCCTTCGGCTCACCGAGTCCGCGCCGACCAGCAATCAACTTTTCCCAAAAGTTCAATGTTGTCTTACTTTCTCATCCACTCCCTGCACATTTGGGGCCATTTGAAGAATTAACCTACAAACCCGCACGTCCTTAGAATGTGGGAAGAGGTGGGAGAGTCTAGGACCAGAGGTCATAGCTTCAGAATTAAAGGGCGCACTTTTAGAAAGGAGGTGAGGAGGAACTTCTTTAGTCAGTGGGTAGTTAATGTGTGGAACTCATTGCCACAGAGGCCTGTGGAGGCCAAGTCAGTGGATATTTTTAAGGCAGAGATAGACATAGAAACATAGAAACATAGAAATTAGGTGTCCTCGAGCCTGCACCGCCATTCAATACGATCATGGCTGATCATCCAACTCAGTATCCCGTACCTGCCTTCTCTCCATACCCTCTGATCCCTTTAGCCACAAGGGCCACATCTAACTCCCTCTTAAATATAGCCAATGAACTGGCCTCGACTACCCTCTGTGGCAGAGAGTGCCAGAGATTCACCACTCTCTGTGTGAAAAAAGTTCTTCTCATCTCGGTTTTAAAGGATTTCCCCTTTATCCTTAAGCTGTGACCCCTTGTCCTGGACTTCCCCAACATCGGGAGCAATCTTCCTGCATCTAGCCTGTCCAACCCCTTAAGAATTTTGTACGTTTCTATAAGATCCCCTCTCAATCTCCTAAATTCTAGAGAGTATAAACCAAGTCTATCCAGTCTTTCTTCATAAGACAGTCCTGACATCCCAGGAATCAGTCTGGTGAACCTTCTCTGCACTCCCTCTATGGCAATAATGTCCTTCCTCAGATTTGGAGACCAAAACTGTACGCAATACTCCAGGTGTGGTCTCACCAAGACCCTGTACAACTGCAGTAGAACCTCCCTGCTCCTATACTCAAATCCTTTTGCTATGAAAGCTAACATACCATTCGCTTTCTTCACTGCCTGCTGCACCTGCATGCCTACTTTCAATGACTGGTGTACCATGACACCCAGGTCTCGCTGCATCTCCCCTTTTCCTAGGCTGCCACCATTTAGATAATACATACATACATACATACTAATACAGACAAATTCTTGATTAGAATGGGGGTCGAGGGTAATGGGGAGAAGGCAGGAAAATGGGATTAGGAGGCAGAGATCAGCCATGATTGAATGGCAGAGTAGACTCGATGGGCCGAATGGCCTAATTCTGCCCCTATAACTCGTGAACTTGTGAAATCAGTGCCCGGAGGAAACCCACGTGGTCACAGGGGGTACGTGCAAACTCCACACAAACAGCGCCCGGGGTCAGGGGATCGAACCCGGGTCTCTGCTGCTTAGAGGTGGTAGCTCTACCAGCTGCACCACTTTGTCACTCATATAGGCATGAGTGTGACTGTATGTCCATGGTTGTGTGAGTGTATGTGTGCATGGGCGTGTATAATAGTGCTCGTGAGTGTGGATGAACATGTATGCATGTATGTATGTATGATCAATGATGACCCGTAAAGGGTCTGGACCAGAATCATCACTAATTCCTTCTCTCCAGCGATGCTGCCTATCCCGCTGAGTTACTCCATCATTTTGTGTCGATCTTTGGCGTAAACCAGCATCTGCAGTTCCTGCCTACACATGTGAGTTTGTGCGTCTGAGTTTATAAGTATGTATGTGCATGCGTTGTGCGTGAGTGTCCTTAAGTGAGTCTTCTTCTTTTCGAGTCCACACACAAGATTAGAAGTTGCTCAGCCAGAGCTGAACACACTTCTCGGCGTCTGCCACACAATGGTGTCTGTCTTGTCGCTTCTTGTGCTTCTCGTGCGTGGTGGTGGAGAGATTGGTGGAAACAGGGTCCGCGACGTGTACGCTCTTTCCTTAACCCTCCGTAAGTGAGTGTGTGGGCACTTTCTTTCTCATTAATAAGTGTGTATAAATGTCCGTGCACCATTGCTTGGCCTTCAGTCATCCTTGGACCTTGGCAACGTTTTTCCTGCTGAACAAAGTGTGACCTGGCTAGGTGACAGAATTCATGTCTGCCACTGATTCTGGGCTAATTTTTGCTCTGCTATAAATGTGCCTGTGAGCTCAAACCATTGAGGGATCTTAAACACATCCAGAGCAAGTCTCAGAGCATCTGTTATTCAATGTAGTATTTGCCCTGGCTGATGGAAGATTCTGCTTCAGTCTAATTTGCAAAAAGAAGGCAATGTGACATAGTGGTCATTCTTGCTATTGAGGGAGTGCAGCGTAGGTTCACCAGGTTAATTCCCGGGATGGCGGGACTGACGTATGATGAAAGAATGGGTCGACTGGGCTTGCATTCACTGGAGGGGATCTTCATAATCATAATCATAATCATACTTTATTAGCCAAGTATGTTTTGCAACATACAGGGAATTTTATTTGCCATACAGTTATACCAATCTTTTAGAAACATATAAAATTCTTAAAGGATTGGACAAGCCAGACGCAGGAAAAATGCTCCCGATGTTGGGGGAGTCCAGAACCAATGGTGATAGTTTAGGAATATGGGGTCGGCCATTTAGGACTGAGATGAGGAAAAACTTTTTCACCCAGAGAGTTGTGAATCTGTGGAATTCTCTGCCGCAGAAAGCAGTGGAGGCCTATTCACTGGATGTTTACAAGAGAGTTAAGTTTAAGGGCCTGTCCCACTTGGGCGACCTAATCCGCAAGTTCTGGCGAATTTGCCCTCGACTCATACTCGCAGCACGGTCGACACGAGGTCGTAGGAGGTCTTCGTAACTCTCCTTCATGCTCAAGAGTGGTCTCCGCGTACTCGAGGCCTCAGCTAGGTCGCGACGGTTTTATCAATATGTTAAAAAAGGGTCTCCGGTCGTCTTGGACTCCATGCCACTGGATCCTGACCCAGATCTGTCAAGGACCGTGGGGTGGCTTGTCTGTGCACCAGCCTCCCCATGTTAAACAAAGTCACGCACAGGCGTCCTCCATATAGGGAATAGCACCCTACGACCCTATGGAGAGGAGAGGATAGTCATACTCATTTCGAGTGACCGCCGATGATCACATTGAGGTGTGAGTGGACTACAGGAGCCCATTCTGGGTGGTGGGCTTCACCTCACCAACACTGTCTCTGTGGGCCTCTGTGGAGGGAGGAGATGGGAGGGAGGAACATGTTCCATGTTGGCTGCAGAGCAAAAGGTCTTGGTCTCTGCATGTGGAGTAGGCTCGACGACTAGGAGGTCTGGTCCAGTTGTGCGTCTGGCCACCACCTTCTTCCCCTGAAGAAGGGTCTCGACCCGAAACGTCACCTGTCCATGTTCTCCAGAGACGCTGCCTGAACCTGCTGAGTTGCTCCACCACTTTCCTGTTCCCAAGGTCAATTATAGATGCCGACTTGACCAGCAACACCCAGGTCCTGAAAAAAACGAAAACTCAGTGCTAGCTGCTAATCAGAGAATACGGGCACGCACACAGGGAACATCACAGTGTAAAGGATGGATCATGACACGAGCCTCCTCGTGGCGAAACCTGGAAGTGACGACGCGATGCGCTCCGTGACGCGTCGGGCGACAATTCTGTCAACATGTTGGACGACGACAGAAGCCAACAGCGAGCGACATCGTCTGACACGCGCGCGAACAAAGATTGTAAAGAAATGGGTTTATTTTGTGTTATTGTAAGCGAGGTCCAGTGAAACGCTTTATTGTTGCGTGCTGCCTCAGAGGGCGGTGGAGGCCGGTTCTCTGGATACTTTCAAGAGAGAGCTAGATAGGGCTCTTAAAGATAGCGGAGTCAGGGGATATGGGGAGAAGGCAGGCACGGGGTACTGATTGGGGATGATCAGCCATGATCACATTGAATGGCGGTGCTGGCTTGAAAGGCCGAATGGCCTCCTCCCGCACCTATTTTCTATGTTTCTATGTTTCTATGAATGGCGGTGCTGGCTCGAACGGCCGAATGGCCAACTCCTGCACCTATTGTCCATTGTCTATTGGCAGTGAAAAGGCTATACATGATTACAATTAAGCCGTCCACAGTGTACAGATACAGGATGAAGGGAATAACGTTTAGTGTAAGATAGAGTCTAGTAAAGTCCAATTAAAGATAGTTCTAAGGTCTCCAGTCAGGTAGATGCCAGGTCAGGACCGCTCTCTAGTTGTGGTAGGATGATTCGGTTGCCTGATAACAGCCGGGAAGAAACTGTCCCCGAATCTGGAGGTGTGCGTTTTCACACTGCTATACCTCTTGCCCGATGGGAGAGGGGAGAGGAGGGAGTGGCCGGGGTGCGACTCGTCCTTGATTATGCTGCCGGCCTTGCCGAGGCAACGTGAGGTGTAAATGGAGTCAATGGAAGGGAGGTTGGTTTGTGTGTGATGGGTCTGGGCTGCGTGCACAATTTTACTTCGGAGTCACGTGAGTGATTCCGTGAAGAAGCCCCGCCAGTTCGCATGCGCGTCATATCGTCGTCCGCATTGCGAAGCACCGGACTGGCAGGGCATCGCTCCTGCCGGCGGTAAGTTTAAGACTTCAGGTAAGTTTGTATTACTTACCAGGTTTCTTGAATTTCTTGCAGGAAACTCTTTTCACAGAGGTATCCTGCTAGATATTGGGTGAATTCCGGCGAGTGAACCGGCTATGGGCTGTTGGGAGACCCCGGTTCCGACCGCGAAAGCGGATAGTCGGCAGATGTCGTGTTCGTGATTTTCCAGCCTGCTGTGTTCCCGGGGAGGGCAAATCAAGCAGGAAGGCGGTAACACCGCCAGAGTCGCTGACAGTGCGGTCAGCGGCTCACAGACATATCGTCGTTTGTCAGTGGTCCCCAGGCATGGGGTGAAATCACCGATACATCGATCAGCCCTATTGAACTCGGACGAGTCGGGCTGCAAGGATTCCCTTCTGGAAAAAAGCATGTATTTGGATGGATTCTGTTGTCATTTTAACCCTTTACAGGTGAATCTCCACACTCCAAAATTGAATTTGGACATGCATTCCCCGAGCTGAGGACACCATACCGGGTCAGGTCACCTCAGACACCAGATCTGTAATAGCGTGGGCCGATGGGACAGGCCGCGCCAGCAGCGCCTGGGACACGGCTGCTTAATCTCTCCCTGTTGGAGGGGGAGATCATCACGGGTCAGTATACTGCTGATGCCGAATCTGTCACAGCGCCGCCTACGGGAGAGCCCGCGCGAGCAGCGCCTAGGACAGGGCTGCTTAATGTGTCACAGCGGCGGCCTGTAGAAGAGGCCGCGCTAGCAGCGCCTGGGACAGGGCTGCTTAATGTCTCCCTCTTTGAAGAGGAGCGCATGCCGGGTCAGTGTAATTCTGACACCGAGTCTGAGAGTATAGCCATGGAGCATACCCCAAGGGATGAAGGGCACGTGTCAGAGGTATAATTTCCTGACAGCAAAGTTTGCCATCCCAACAGAATGTTCCATCCTGGTATAGGTCCATTGGGGGCCGTATCAGCGCAGGTATTCCCAGGGGCCTGCGGCAGCAACTGTTTAGGGCTGCCTACGAATCGCCCTCTCTAAGGAGGGGAGTGTGAAAGGTCAGATGTAACTGACGTCAGATTCTAAGATGTCCATACATACTGGAGCACATGTGTGCCGGCAGTGAACAGCGCTATCAGGGGAATATGAGAGCCAGCCGCCGAATCTTCTATTCAGGTAAGGTCTATTCAACAGCAAAAACCTGGCGGACGAAGCAAAAGCTGTCGGACCAATCAAGACCTAAGGCGGGCAAAGGTTCATCGTTTCAGAACGCACCCCATGCCTTCATCGGCAGTAAGCGGTTCACTGAAGCTGGTGGCAGCATGACAGCTGGGCAGAGGTTCCACGCACCCTACCAGTCCTACTCAACAAGGTGGGTGTGGCACTTCCGAAACATGGGTAAGTGGACCACTCACAAGTTGGTAATATTTACACTTGTTTGTACAGCACACAAAGGATAAAGGTATTGTCATCTGCTTAGAGGCATCTAACCATGTAAAACTGCACAATACTAGCATTCCAAGCTAGTTTGGAATTAGGGCCAGAATTGTCATTTTCAAGACAGAAATCGGGCCAGAGTTATGGCAGGAGTGGCCTGTTCATTATGCCATGGAATGATGGCAGGAGTGGCCTGTTCATTATGAAAAATAGAGAATGTCGTTTAACTCGCATATGAATTTTCCAAATAGGATACTTCTTTACTGACTAACAATGGATTCATAAGGGTCTCAAAGATCCATTCTATGCAGTTCCCATTGCAGGGATCATAAGAGACATTGGAAATTATCAAAAGGCAATGATAACTGTACTAATAACAGTAAAACATTGCAAAATGGGATAAACTTTCCCCAGGTTATTTAACTAATTAGTAAATCGGTGTTTGGACTCAGAGTTCGAAAACACTTGTTATGTCTATACTGGATGATATTCTAATGCTGTATTTTGTTAAAATCACCTGTTTCAGCCTCAAACTATTTTTGAGAAATTGAGCTCATCCATCCAGTTAACTTTAAGTTGTTACCAAATAGACTTGTTGGTCATTGGGATTTACCTTTAACTATTAATTAACCTATGACTCTGCCTTGTGGCACGAGATTGGAGTTAATAGAAACCTGTTATTAAGCTGAATTCTATTCATCAAGAGTAATTGGCAACATAGTAGCTGTGATTCAGCTGTGCAAGTCGGCAACTGACATCTTGCAAAGTAGCAACCTCTCATATGACATGTAGGTCATTGTTAACAGGCTTATGCTATGACCAGCTGAAGCTACCTAAGTCACAATGATGAACAAACAGTATTCAGCATTGCTCCAGTAGTTTGGTCAGTCGAATTTCAGTAATTTTACAAACTGATGCTAAGGGCTCTAAGGTGGAAAATTGCGAATGTCATCTCTAGGTTGGAGGTGGAGGAGATTTGCATGAGTTGCCAATTCTTCAGTTATTGGTATCAACTAGCTATAGACACTAGATGCATCCCATGGGTTAAGGGGTATTGAGCGAATATACATAATCTACATGCTCAACTTCGTTGATACACTACGGTGGTGGCATATGTTAGTCACATGGCAATCAAGTAAAAGTATCCTGTAATAATTTACCTAATCTCCTTTGCCACTGGTGTATCATCAAGTTCAGATCGATGACAACACAGAATAGGTGTTGGATCACAAAGTATTTATGAAAGTATGGTTCAATGAAACACCGAATATCGACATGTTGGTTTCATGCTTATTCGCTGATTGCAAAAATATGTGGCATAACAGCGTTGAGAGATACATTCTCGCTACAGGATGGAGGAATGTTCTTTTATGTCTTCCTCCATTTTGCCTCATCAGTCGGGGCTTGAAATAAATCCAGCAAGATCTCGCTTTAGTTTTTGTACTGTCTGACTGATTCCCGCTTCCGTCAGGCATAATAATACAAACATATACGGTTATTCTAAAAACAAAAACTTTGCTGGTTCAAACTGTGGTTCAGGAAACCAGTCTCTGCAAGATAAAATCAATTTATTGACTTGCAGATTCTGAATAGACTGCCCTACGGCTCAGGTTGTCACATCAATCCAGGTATGTGCTCACTGCAGAGTGCAGCGATGGCACCAAAAAAGCAATACATTTCCTATTCAGGAGGTGGGAAGCGGTTTTGTTTAATGTTAATGTTACATTTAATACGGTACAGATTACTGACGTCTTCCAGTTCATTCTTAAATGGTCTTCTGACAATAATTGAGTTTCGGGCCATTAGCTGTGCCAAACGTGCCTTCCCATCATATTAGCTGCAGCACACAGGACCCACTCTGTCGGGTTTCAACCCTGGGTATCGAGTTTGTAAACGATATCTTTAACACAAGTTCTCCCAGTACAAGTACAGGCAGTATGGGATATTGACATTGTGTTAACAATACTTCACCAGGGGCCAGCTACTTCCTTAGTCATGACACTAGTATCAGCACAAAGAGTGCAGACATTGCAAAAGCTGCGGCTAGATAGGATGGAAGTGGCTGCAGATGCCATTACGTTTTACATTTCTGGTCTACACAAGCAAAGCAGACCAGGGGTGACAGGGTTTAAGATCATATTTCGGCATACCCCACGGACTCAAGTCTATGTGTGAGGGCACGCTTGCTATATTATAGCAAGGCCACCAGAACCCTAAGATGTGTGGAATCAGCATTGTTTATTAGCCGCAAACAACCACACAAGAAAAAGTCGGTTCATACTCTTTCAAGGTGGCTGAAGCAGGTTCTGGTTTATGCGGGTATTAACACTGACAATTTTACATCTCATTCCACCAGGGCGGCATCAACGTCAGCGGCCAGGGCAATGGACGTTCCCATCGACTATATCTTCGCGGCGACAGGATGGTCAAGTGAATTGATTTTCAACATTTTTTTTACCATAGGCCGATTGCCGACCCGGGGCTATTTGCCCATTCTGTTTTGCGTCCACTTTAGCCTCCCCTGAGATAGAGGGGTTGCTATTGATTTTCTTTATTAACGTAAACCATTAATACGTTTAAATCAATGTCATGTATAATGCATTGTTGATTATTCACTCATCCTGAGTCAATTGATGCAGTGAGACGCCAGGATTTGAATCTACGGCATGAAATCACAGAGCTTTGAACTCTTCACGGAATCACTCACATGACTCCGAAGTAAAATAGTAAGATTAAACGAGAACTTACCAGTTTGAAGTTTGATCTTTATTTTATGAGGAGTTACGTTGGTGATTACGTGCCCTCCACTCCCAACCCTCTCTCACAAAGGTCATCTGGTAGTTCTCAAGTTTCTGATCTTACTATGTTACTTCAAATACCGTTACCTGTGATTTCATACCGCTGCTTTGAAGATTGACGCGCATGCGAACTGCCGGGGCTTCTTCACGTAATCACCAACGTCGCCGCGCGCCGCAGGGTATTCTAATGATGTCACGCGCACCAGACAGCATGATGACGCGCGTAACGATGCGTTGACCTATTTTACATATGACGCGTAAATGAGGTGCAAATGACGGCCAAGTGGGACAGGCCCTTAAGGCGCATCTGTAGAAGTCGCTGGGAGTTGCCAGTGACAGGCCGAAGTTCTTTGAGCCTTCTAAGGAAATCTAAGCTGCCTGCTCCATCTGCCACCAACAACCCCTCCCCACCCTGATTCCTTCAGCTTTCTGGTACATTCTCTGTCGCAACGACTGTTCAAATCGGTATAGACTACATATTCTCTCCATCTTTGATGCAGTGATATTGTCATTTAGTTTGAATGCATTCCAAACAACTTTAGGGAAAAACACTCCTTGTGTAATGAAATTACAACACACTTACAGTGATGTTCGGGAGTGATTATATTGCATTGAACAATGAAGTATATCCCACAAATCAATAGAAACCGCTACCTTGTGTGGCAAAGCATTTAATCTTTGCAAGTTTACTATCTGAATCCCTTAATTGCAGCTCATAAGAGATTAATTCACATTCAGACAGGAATGAACAACCATAGGTTTCGGAACTGGCTTTACTTCAGAATGCGTGGGAAGGAACTGCAGATGCCGGTTTAAAACCGAAGATAGACACAAAAAGCTGGAGTAACAGCGGGGCGGGAGAGAGGGAATGGGTAACAATAGACAATAGACAATAAGTGCAGGAGTAGGCCATTCGGCCCTTCGAGCCAGCACCGCCATTCAATGTGATCATGGCTGATCATCACCAATCAGTACCCGGTTCCTGCCTTCTCCCCACATCCCCTGACTCCGCTATCTTTAAGAGCCCTATCTAGCTCTCTCTTGAAAGTATCCAGAGAACTGGCCTCCACCGCCCTCTGAGGCAGAGAATTCCACAGACTCACAACTCTCTGTGAGATCCTTCTTTAATCTGAAGAAGGGTCTCGACCCGAAACGTCATCCATTCCTTCTCTCCAGAGATGCTACCTGTCCCGCTGAGTTACTCCAGCATTTTGTGTCTTTACTTCAGAATGGTTTGATACTATCAATCCCAGAACCGTTTCTCGTTAATCTTGCTCTGAATCAAGTCATGGAGACGGCCCTTCAGCCCACTGTCCATGCTAACCAGCAATTTAATTAATCCTACATTAATTTTCATAAAATCTTCCCTGCTCCCTTATCATCTCCCTTCACACTTTGCCACTCATCTACACACTTGAGGCAATTCACAGTGGACAAGTAATCCTGCAACTTGCACACCTTGGGGATATCTAGTTTATTTATTCAGTTCAGTTCAGTTTATTGTCACGTGTACCGAGGTACGGTGAAAAGCTATTGTTGCGTGCTAACCAGCCAGCGGAAAGACAATACATGATTACAATCGAGCCATTCGCAATGTACAGATACATGATAAAGGGAGTTACGTTTAGGTAAGGGAATAACATTAAGAAGTGTAGGAAGGAACTGCAAATGCTGGTTTGCGCTGAAGATATACCCAAAATGCTGGAGTAACTCAGCGGGACAGGCAGCATCTTTGGAGAGAAGGAACGGGTGATAGTCTCGACTCGAAACGTCACCCATTCCTTCTCTCTAGAGATGCTGCCTGTCCCGCTGAGTTACTCCAGAATTTTGTGTCTAATAACATTTAGATAATGAGGGTGGGGATACTGACCATTCTAACACAGGGCTCAATGTGACAGCCACTGTTAAGGGCCTGTCCCACTGTACGAGGTAATTCAAGGGTTCTCCCGAGTTTCCCCTGATTCGAACTCGGAGAATTATGGTAATAGCCGTTCGTAGGTACTCGGGCCTCTCGTGGACATTTTTCACAGTGCTGACAAAACTTCACGAGTTACCGCGTTTCCCGAGTACCTGCCGTTAGCATTATGAGCCTCTACGAGACATCCACGAGCTCCGACGTAGCCACTATGTACATTCTACGTACTTACCACAAGTTGTCACCAGCCACATTATCACAAGCCACGTGGTCACCAGCCACGCTGTCACCAGCCATGTTGTCACCAGCCATGTTGTCACCAGCCACGTTGTCACCAGCCATGTTGTCACCAGCCATGTTGTCACCAGCCACGTTATCACAAGCCACGTGGTCACCAGCCATGCTGTCACCAGCCAAGTTTAATTTTTATTAAACTCGGGAGAGCTCTTGAATTACCTCGTACAGTGGGACAGGCCCTTAAAACACAAGTACTTCACTCGATGGAGATCCTGGGTTCGTGAAAATTGATATTGAATTTAGTTTGGTTTAGTTAAGTTTAAAGATACGGCGCAGAAACAGGCCCTTCGGCCCACCGAGTGCATGCCGACCAGTGATCCCAGCACACTGGCACCATCCCACACACACACCAGGGACAATGGTACAATTATACCAAGCCAATTAACCTACAAACTTGTACGTCTTTGGAGTGTGGGAGGAAACCGGAGATACCGGGGAAAACCCACGGGGAGAACGTACAAACTCCGTACAGACAGTATCTGTAATTGCGTAGGATTGAACCAGTGTCTCTCTGGCCCTGTAAGGCAGCAACTCTACCGCTGCGCCACCGTGCCGCCCTGATTACCCCTCATTTAAAACATATATAAATTATAGCGAGAATCAGGTTCACAGTAGGGACATTTCTAATGTGTTGAGAGTGTGAAGGGAAGAGAGCCAGAGGATAAATTAATATTGCAGATAAACAGAAATTAAACGGTGCCAGTGTCTATGTAATGCTGTTGTAGTCATCAGCTTATGTGCCACCTGCCACATATTATAGTCGAGGAGTGAGGAAACATCTTGAGTTGTAATAAGACACATGGTCTCGTTATCAAAAGCCACGTGGTCACCAGCCACGTTGTCACCAGCCACGTTATCACAAGCCACGTGGTCACCAGCCACGCTGTCACAAGCCATGTTGTCACCAGCCATGTTGTCACCAGCCACGTTGTCACCAGCCATGTTGTCACCAGCCATGTTGTCACCAGCCACGTTATCACAAGCCACGTGGTCACCAGCCATGTTGTCACCAGCCACGTTGTCACCAGCCATGTTGTCACCAGCCACGTTATCACAAGCCACGTGGTCACCAGCCATGCTGTCACCAGCCACGTTGTCACCAGCCATGTTGTCACCAGCCACGTTATCACAAGCCACGTGGTCACCAGCCATGCTGTCACCAGCCACGTTGTCACCAGCCACGTTATCACCAGCCACGTGGTCACCAGCCACGTTATCACAAGCCACGTGGTCACCAGCCATGCTGTCACCAGCCACGTTGTCACCAGCCACGTTATCACCAGCCACGTGGTCACCAGCCAAGAGGGAAACACAACCAACATTTCAGTAATTCCACTACACCCCAACGGCATGAATATTGAAGATAGACACAAAATGCTGGAGTAACTCAGCGGGCAGGCAGCATCTCTGGAGAGAAGGAATGGGTGACGTTTCTGGTCAAGACACTTCTTCAGACTGAGAGTCAGGGGAGGGGGAGACACAGAGATAAGGAAGCGTAAGGCGTGAAGACGAGACAACAAAGAGGATGCCGATCAAGGTAGAATATATTCGGGTCGAGTCCCTTCTTCAGGCTGATGGCAGGGGAGTGGGTGGTACATAGATAAGGAAGAGTATAGATAAGGAAGTGCAAGGTGTGAAACGGGACAAAGGGAATAGAGATCGAGGAACATGTAGAATAGATCATTGTTCGCTGGGAGAAGGTAACAGCAAAGCAAGCAGAGACTAAATGTAGTCAGAGACAGGAAGACTGGTCAGAGAACTGGGATGCAAGAGGGGCTGGAGAGAGTATGAATATTCACTTCTCTAACATCAAGCAACCCTTGCTCTCTCCATCCCCCCCTCATTCTAGTTCTCCGACCAGTCTGACAGTCCCCCTGATTACATTTAATCTCTGTATGCTTTGTTGTCCCCTTCTCCAAGTACATGGTGGCGAAGGGTAGAGTTGCTGCCTTTACAGCGCTTGCAGCGCCAGAGAACCGGGTTCGATCCCGACTACGGGCGCTGTCTGCACGGAGTTTGTAAGTCCTCCCCGCCACCTGCCTGGGTTTTCTCCGAGATCTTCAGTTTCCTCCCACACTCCAAAGACGTGTAGGTTTGTTGGTTAATTGGCTTGGTATAAATGTAAAATTGTTCCTAGTGCGTGTAGGATAGTGTTGATGTGCGGGGATCGCTGGTCGGCACGGACTCGGTGGGCCGAAGGGCCTGTTGCCACGCAGTATCTCTAAACTAAACTAAAAAAATGAAACAATGATTTATTCTATGTTTTCCTTCATCGCCATCCCCTTTGATCCGTTGTTTTCACACCTTGCTCTTCCTTATCTCTGTGTCTCCCTCGCCCCTGACTCTCAGTCTGAAGAAGGGTCTCGACCCGAAATGTCACCCGTTCCTTCTCTCCAGAGATGCTGCCTGTCCCGCTGAGTTACTCCAGCATTTTGTGTCTACCTTCAGGGTCAAGCAGCATCTGCAGTTCCTTCCTTCACATTCCACACCAATGTTTAGTGGTGGGACGCTCTGTCATTGCAGATATCTGTTAAAGAGGAGGCATTTACAGACTAAACAGCAAAAACAAAATAGACGGGGCAATGAAAAGCAAAGTCGCAGGAGTAGGTGGGAGAAAGTGAGGTGATCAGAATGGAATCAATGGATCCCATGAAAACAATACGATGACTTGAGAAGAGAAGAAGTTGGAAAGCCTATAGTTTTGAGATACAGCGCGGAAACAGGCCCTTCGGCCCACCGAGTCCATGCTGACCATCGATCCCCGCACACTAACACTTTGACATTTATACCAAGCTAACTAACCTGCAAACCTGTACGTCTTTGGAATCTGGGAGGTAACCGAAGATCTCCGAGCAAACCCACGCAGTTTACGGGGAGAAGGTACAAACTCTGTACAGACAGCGCCCGTAGTCGGGATCGAACCCGGGTCTCTGACGCTGTAAGGCAGTAGCTCTACCACTGCCCCACCGTGTCGCCCACTGTACCTTGGTACAAGTGATGATAATAATAATAATAATAATAATATTAATCGGAGGGGGCATGGTGGCGCAGCGGTTGAGTTACTGCCTTACAGCGCAAAAGTACTGGGTTCGATCCTGACTACCAATGCTGTCTGTGTGGTGTTTGTACGTTCTCCCTGTGACCTGCGTGGGTCTCCAGTTTCCTCCCACACTCCAAAGACGTACGGGTTTGTAGGCTAATTGAGTTGGTATACTTGTAAAAAATTGTCCCTAGTGTGTGTAGGATAAGGTTAGTGTGCGGGGATCGCTGGTCGGCGCGGACTCGGTGGGCCGAAGGGCCTGTTTCCGTGCGGCATCTCTAAACTAGACTAAACTAATGAATCTCAAGCTAATCCCTAGTCAACCCAATCTCTCCTCATGTGGTAACCCCATTATCCCTGGAATCAATCTAGTGATTCCTTGCTACATCCCGTCTGGGACCATGAGCTATCCACAATGATGTCCGAATCCAGCCTGCAGTGTGAAAGGCTTGGATAGAGTGGACGTGGAGAGTATGTTTCCACTAATGGGAGAGTCTAGGACCAGAGGACATGGCATCAGAATTAAAAGACGTTCTTTTTGGAAGGAGATTTCACACAGAGAGTTGTGAGTCTGTGGAATTCTCTGCCTCAGAGGGCGGTTCTCTGGACAGTTTCAAGAGAGAGCTAGATAGAGCTCTTAAAGATAGCGGAGTCAGGGGATATGGGGAGAAGGCAGGATCGGGGTACTGATTGGGGATGATCAGCCATGATCACATTGAATGGCGGTGCTGGCTCGAAGGGCCGAATGGCCTACTCCTGCACCTATTGTCTATTGTCTATTGAGATGAAGAAGAATTTCTTTTGTCAGAGGGTGGTGAATCTGAGGAATTCATTCATTTAGTTTAGTTTGGAGATTGTACAGACTGCACCCGTAGTCGGGATCGAACCTGGGTCTCCGGCGTTGCAAGCGCTGTAAGGCAGCAACTCTACCACTGCACCACAGAGATAGATAGATTCTTGATTAGTACATGTGTCAGAGGTTATGGGGAGAAGGCAGGAGAATGGGGTTGAGACGGAAAGATAGATCAGCCATGATTGAAGGGCGGAGTTGACTCGACATACGATGGTATTGTAATTCAGTTCATTCAGATAAAGCCAATGCATTTGATTGTGAATATCCACCTTTTCTGCTCACAGTTGTTATGCTCAGCTCGAGCCATCAGCTTGGCACACACATGGCAGGATGTTGGCTGTGCTCATCATCCAGAGGTCTAGCGTGAAGATCCAGAGACGAGAGTTCAAGTCCCACTGCGGCAGCTGTGAAATTTAAATTCAGTTAATGGAATAAACTGGAATTGGTTTAAAAAAAAACTGATGCTATTTGTGAAATTACTGGATCGTTCCAAATCCTATCTGCTAACTTTAGAGTTCAATTTAGTTTATTGTCACGTGTACCGAGTGTACGTGTACAGTGGGGTTCACGTGTACAGTGAAAAGCTTTTATTGCGTGCTAACATATGATGAGCGTTTGTCGGCACTGGGCCTGTACTCGCTGGAGTCTAGAAGAATGATTGGGGGACCTCATTGAAACGTACAGAATAGCGAAAGGCTTGGATAGAGTGGATGTGGAGAGAATGTTTCCACTCCTGGGAGAGTCTAGGACTAGAGGTCATAGCCTCAGAATTAAAGGACGTTCTTTTCGGAAGGAGATGAGGAGGAATTTCTTTAGTCAGTGGGTAGTGAATCTGTGGAATTCTTTGCCACAGAAGGCTGTGGAGTCCAAGTCAATGGATATTTTTAAGGCAGAGATAGTTAGATTCTTGATTAGTACGGGTGTCAGGGGTTATGGGGAGAAGGCAGGAGAATGGGGTTTGGAGGGAGAGATGGATCAGCTACGATTGAATGGCGGAGTAGACTTGATGGGCCCAATGGCCTAATTCTGCTATCACTTATGATCTTATGATCTAACCAGCCAGCGGAAAGTCAATACATGATAAGGGAATAACGTTTAGTGCAAGGTAAAGTCAGTAAAATCCGATCAAGGATAGTCCCAGGGTCCCCGATGCACCTTGTACCTTGTACCTTTTATACTGGACCATTTTTACATTTATCAAGCCAATTAATCAAGCCAATTAACCTACTAACCTGTACGTCTTTGGAATGTGGGATGAAAACTGAAGATCTCGGGAGAAAACCCACGCAGGTAATAGCGATTAAGTACAAGGAGAAGGGTTTCGGCCCGAAACGTTGCCTATTTCCTTCGCTCCATAGATGCTGCTGCACCCGCTGAGTTTCTCCAGCATTTTTGTGTACCTGCGATAAAGTACAAACTCCGTACAGACAGCGCCCGTAGTCGGGATCGAACCCGGGTCTCCGGCGCTGCATTCGCTGTAAGGCAGCAACTCTGCCGCCGCGCCACCGTGACCCAGTCAAACCAGGGTGAGACCTTCACAGTGAATGGTCTGGCTCTGGGGATCATTGTAGAGTAGAGGGATCTAGGAGTGCAGGTGTACGGACCCCCTGAAAACCCATCACAGGCAGAGAGGGTGGTTTATAAAAACAGCTTTTGGTACATTGGCTTTTATCAGTCAGGGTATTGAGTCGAATATTTGGAACATTCTGTTGTACTAGACTTTGGCGAGGCCACATTTGGAGTACTGTGTCCAGTTTTGGACACGCTGCTCCAGAGGATGTCATGAAGCTGGAAAGAGTGCGTCGAAGGTTTACGAGGATGTTGCCAGGACTCGGAGGCCTGAGCTATCGGGAGAGGTTGGGCGGGAGATGACTTTATTCCTTGGAGCACAGGAGGCTGAGGAGTGATCTTCCAGAGGTGTATAAAATCATGAATGAGGCATTGATAGGCTGAATGCACACTGTATTTTACCCATGGCAAAGGAATGAAGAGCCTGAGGGGGCAACGTTTCACTCGGAGGGTGGTAGATAGATGGAATGAGTTGCCGGAGGAGGCAGTTAACGTAGGTACAATAATAGCATTTAAAAGACATTTACTCATGGTAGAATAACAATTTAAAAGACACTTGGACGGGCACATGGATAGGAAAGGTTGACAGCAATATGGGCCGAAAGTGGGCAAATGGGACTCGTGTAGATGGGGCATCTTGGTGGGTATGGGCGTGTTGGGGAAAGGGGCTGTTTCTGTGCTGTGTGTGACTCTAGGAAAACCTGGTCCAAAAGTGTTCTCCACACCCATAGCAACACAAGGGGCTACCCCCCCAAGAAAATAGCAACACAAATTGCTCATTTGTACCCAGTCGGCTACCATGGCGACTATGCCAGTCTACACACAGCATTGAGGAATGGGCATTTAACATTGCCCTTGCCCGACTTCCCACATCAATAGACAATAGGTGCAGGAGTAGGCCATTCGGCCCTTCGATCACTGTGATCATGGCTCATCATCCACAATCAGTACCCCGTTCCTGCATTCTCCCCATATCCCCCTGACTCCGCTATCTTTAAGAGCTCTATCTAACTCTCTCATGAAAGCATCCAGAGAACTGGCCTCCACCGCCTTCTGAGCCAGAGAATTCCACAGATTCACAACTCTCTGGGTGAAAAAGTTTTTCCTCATCTCTGATCTAAATGGCCTACCCCTTATTCTTAAACTGTGGCCCCTGGTTCCGGACTCCCCCAACATCAGGAACATGTTTCCTGCCTCTGGTGTGTCGAATCCTGTGATAATTTTATATGTTTCAATGAGTTTCCCTCTCATCCTTCTAGATTCCAGTATGTACAAGCGGAGTCGCTCCATTCTTTCAACATATGACAGTCCCGCCATCCCGGGAATTAACCTGGTGAACTTACGCTGCACTCCCTCAATAGCAAGAATGTCCTTTCTCATACTTGGAGACCAAAACTGCCCACACATCCTTTGAATTGGGTTTTTTTTAAATGTAAAATGTCTCGAAAAAAATCTGAAATAAAATAGAATGAACCGGAAGGTTTGTGGAGGTACTGAGAGGTTAATCAGTTTGACTCGCAAGGAGGGAGCAGAACAAATAATTTATAAACGTAAGATTCTCAAAACCAGTCATATAAAAAACAATTTCACACTGTGGCAGCTGGCTGAAAGACCATCAATAATGTAGATATTTGAAACATTCTCGATGTGCTCGCTGTCTCTCATACGCTGTGTGTGTGTGTGAGTGAGCGTGCATGTGAGTCTGTGCGTGAGTGACAATAGACAATAGGTGCAGGAGTAGGCCATTCGGCCCTTCGAGCCAGCACCGCCATTCAATGTGATCATGGCTGATCATCCCCAATCAGTACCCCGTTCCTGCCTTCTCCCCACATCCCCTGACTCCGCTATCTTTAAGAGCCCTATCTAGCTCTCTCTTGAAAGCATCCAGAGAACCTGCCTCCACCGCCCTCTGAGGCAGAGAATTCCATAGACTCACCACTCTCTGTGAGAAAAAGTGTTTCCTCGTCTCCGGTCTAAATGGCTTACTCCTTATTCTTAAACTGTGGTCCCAGGTTCTGGACTCCCCCAACATCGGGAACATGTTTCCTGCCTCTAGTGTGTCCAAGCCCTTAACAATCTTATATGTTTCAATGAGATCTCTTCTCATCCTTCTAAACTCCAGAGTGTACAAGCCCAGCTGCTCCATTCTCTCAGCATATGACAGTCAAGCCATCCCGGGAATTAACCTTGTGAACCTACGCTGCACTCCCTCAATAGCAAGAATGTCCTTCCTCAAATTAGGGGACCAAAACTGCACACAATAGTCCAGGTGTGGTCTCACTAGGGCTCTGTACAACTGCAGGAGGACCTCTTTGCTCCTATATTTGATTCCTCTCTCTTGATATAACGGCCAACATTGCCATTGGCTTTCTTCACAGCTGCTTGTACTCTGTCATGCTTACTTTCATAGACTGATGTACAAGGACCCCCAGATCCGTTGTACTTCTTTTCTGTATGTGTGTGTGCGCATATATTCTGAGTGAGTAGACACAAAAAGCTGGAGTAACTCAGCGGGACAGGCAGCATCTCTGGGGAGAAGGAATCATATTCCGAAATCTGATCTAAACACAGGTAAAGAAACATCGACGGTGCTCAGTGGCTGCAAAGACATGTCACGCAGGCGTCAAGATTCAGAGAGATACAGCTCAAGATGTGAACTCGTACATCGGCGAGACCAAAACATAGACTGGGCTGTGGCGGTCCCTGGGGGGTAAGCACTCCTTGGAAAAAAAAAAAAAGGTCTCCGTTGACGGTGCCCAGGGAATTCATCCCGTCGGCACGTGGTCAGGCGGAGCAGCCTTCGGACGCTCTACAATGTCTTCGGCACACGGTGGGCAAGTTGGCCCGGTGCCAACGTCTCGTCATGGGTCTTTCCGTCCTCATGTTCCGCCTGCCCTGGTGGACTGCCAGTTCGTTTTTCTGCGCAGGGATGCGCATCGGACACCTCTCCAGCGGCCGTGACGAGGGTCCCTTTCGGGTACTGGAACATGGCTCATCCTCTTTCGTCCTGGACATGGGGGTCGGCATGAGACTGTTTCAGTTGCGCGGTTGAAGCCAGCACATATTGATATCGATCAGCCGGTGTTGGTAGCGCGGCCTCGTAAGCGAGGGCGGGCCTCTGTCTAGGGTACCTCCTCTGGTAACTCGGTCCCATGCACCCGGTTGGTCAGTTGCCTGTTCCGGGGCAGGGCATGGTGTGTACCCGCGCTGGCCGCCGTGTACGGCCTCCTGTCCGTTTCGTGTCTCGGGTACTTGGGGGGGGGGCGTGTGGCGGTCCCAGGGGGGTAAGCCCACTCCTTGGATCATCCCCCCGCCGAGTGAAGGACAGTGGACTGGTCTGCCACGGGGTTTCCAGTCGACCCTGGATTGAGTGCTCTCGAGGTGTGTGTGTGGGGTGCTCTCGTGGTAAAACATTAAAGTCTGCTAATTGAACCCGTCTGGCGTCTGGCCTTTTCATGCCTCGTCTCAGCCGCCTACAGGGCCATCGTTTTGCTGAGACCCTTCGCTCAGTCCGCCTGGACCTACCCTGCCTCTCCGTTGGCTAAACACTTTAATTCCCCTTTCCATTCCCACACTGACCTTTCTGTTTAAGAAGGAACTGCAGATGCTGGAAATCGAAGGTAGACAAAAGTGCTGGAGAAACTCAGCGGGTGCAGCAGCATCTATGGAGTGAAGGAAATAGGCAACGTTTCGGGCCGAAAACCCTTCTTCAGACTGACCTTTCTGTCCTGGGCCTCCTCCATTGTCAGAGTGAGTCCAAACGCAAATTGGAGGAACGGCACCTCATATTTTGCTTTGGGCAGCTGACCACCCCAGAGGCATGAACAT
This sequence comes from Malacoraja senta, assembly GCA_038087875.1. Classification (NCBI taxonomy): domain Eukaryota; kingdom Metazoa; phylum Chordata; class Chondrichthyes; order Rajiformes; family Rajidae; genus Malacoraja; species Malacoraja senta. The sequence continues at coordinate 3,504,918 of CM075978.1, forward strand.
TGACTTGACTAACTTCAAGTGACCCTTGCATTCCCTTTCTCTCCATCCCTCCTCCACCCTAGTCAGACCACCTTTCATTCTCACCTAGCAAACAGTTGACAATAGACAAAAATGCTGGAGAAACTCAGCGGGTGAGACAGTGCCTATGGAGCGAAGGAACAGGTGACGTTTCGGATCGAGACCCTTCTTCAGACTGATGTGGAGGTGGGGGGGGGGGCAGGAAGAGAAAGGAAGAGGCGGAGACAGTAGGCTGTGGGAGAGCTGGGAAGGGGAGGGCAAGGAGTGTGGGAGAGTCTGTTTTGCTTTCTCATCATTACATTTTTGCATATCTTTCATTCATTTGTTCTATATCTTTCCACATCATTTTCTATGTCTCTCGTTTCACCTTTCCAGTCACTTTCAGTCTGAAGAAGGGTCTGGACCCAAAACGCCATCCACTCCTTCTATCCAGAGATGCTGCCTGACCCGATGAGTTACTCCAGCATTTTGTGTCTATCTTAGATTCCTACCTGGGCTTGTATTCGCTGGAATTTAGAAGGATGAGAGGAAATCTTATAGAAATTGGAGGATTGACAGGGTGGATGCAGAGAAAATAGTCCTGATGTTGGGGGAGTCCAGAAACAGGGGTCACAGTTTAAGAATAAGGGGCAGGCCATTTAGGACTGAGATGAGGAAAAACGTTTTCACCCGGAGAGTGTGATCTGTGGAATTTCTCTGCCACCGAAGGCAGTGGGGGCCAATTCACTGGATGTTTTCAAGAGAGAGTCAGATTTAGCTCTTAGGGCTAACTGAATCAAGGGATATGGGGAGGAAGCCGGAACGGGATTCTGATTTTGGATGATCAGCCACGATCATATTGAATGGCAGAGCTGGCTCGAAGGGCCGATGGGCCTACTCCTGCACATATTGTCTATGTTTCTATGTTTCTACCCAAGGTGTTGAGTCAGACTAAAGAAGGGTTAAGGGCCTGTCCCACTTCCCGAGTTACTCACGAATTCTCCGAGTTTTCCCTTGATTCAAACTCAGAGAATGTCCGTAGCGAGTCCGTAGGAGTCCTTGGCGAGTCCGTAGGAGTCTGTAGATATTTCGTAGCGGCTCGTAATGCCAGCCGTAGGTACTCGGGGCATTTCGGCATGTTGAAAAATGTCCAGGAGTAAAAAAAATAGCCCCGAGTACCTACGGCTGGCATCTCCGAGTTTGAATCAAGGGGAAAACTCGGGAGAATTTGTGAGTAACTCGGGAAAGTGGGGCAGGCCCTTTACACCCAATCAGAAACATCACCTATCCATGTTCTCCAAAGATGCTGTCTGACCGGCTGAGTTACTCCAGCACTTTGTGGCCTTTTGTCTTTTTGTCTGCATTGATAATGCACTAGGATGTATATTCTTCCTCCATAGTGCAAACATGCATATACAGTATTGATTCATGGTCATACAATGCGGAGACGTCTTATTTTTTGGTCTTGACTGGTTGTGTTCATCTGCGCTCTCCTGGCACCCAAACCAAAGTGCCCTCATGGGTATGAAAAAGCCAAATGGGTGGCACAGTGGCGCAGCTGGTAGAGCGACTGCCTCGCAGCACCAGAGATGCAGAATTGATCCTGACCATGGGTGCTGTCCATGTGGAGTTTGCACGTTCTCCCCGTGAGTACATGAGTGCCCTCCAGGTCCCCTGGTTCCCGGGAAAATAGCTCAAGGGACTGAATGGCCTACTTGAACTCCCAATTTCATATGTTCATTAATATTAATTCACAGTCTCCATTTATACATTGAATTGGTTTTCACTTCCTCAGTGACTAACTCCTCAGAACATGGGGCAGCACAGTAGAGTTGCTGCCTTACAGCGCCAGAGACCCGGGTTAGATTCTAACTCTAAGTGCTGTTGGTGTGGAGTTTGCATGTTCTTCCTGTGACCGCGTGGATTTCCGCCCGTGTGCTCCGGTTTCCTCCTACATCCCAAGGTCGTGCAGGTTTGTAGGTTAATTGCCTTCTGTAATTTGTCCCCCGTGTGTAGGCTAGAACTAGTGTATGGATGATCGCAGTTCGGCCCGGAGTTGGTGACGTGCCAAAGAGTCTGTGTCCGCGCTATATCTCTAAACTCTAAAGAGCGTTAGATAGTAAGGAATTACTATCTACCATTCCACCAGGGGCGGCGTATGATTGGCAGCCTGTTTGTGTATATAGTCTTAAAAAATTTTTTTTAGTGTATGTTAAAAGTTTGTGTATATGTTCTTCGGTTTGTTTTATGTGGTGAGGGGTCGGGGGAAACTTTTTTTTTCAGTTTCTTACCTTGCCGGAGATGCGATTCATTTTTCGGATCGCAATCTCCGGTCGCTCTGCGGCCTACCATCGATGCAGCTGGAGGCCTCCACGGACTGACTTTGGGCCTCACACCGGAGTCAGTCCCTTGCCTGGGATCGCTCCAATCGCGGCCTGCGGACTTTACATCGGGAGCTCGCAGCCTCGGGGGAGGCCGTGGATGTCGGGAGCTCCAACGTCGTGGAAGGTTCGACCAGCCCCGACGCGGGGTTCTATCGTCCGGCGCGGGGGGAGCTGACACCCCCCTGATGCAGGAGCTGATCGCCTCGATGCGGAGAGCCCGCCGCTTGCTACTGGAGTCAAGATCGTCCCGCCAACGGAGGGCTCGAGGCCCCGACCACGGGAGAACAAAGAAGGGAAGAGATTGAACTTTTTTCCGCCTTCCATCACAGTGAGGAATGTGGAGGAGTCACTGTGGTGGATATTTATGTTAAAATGTGTTTTGTGTGTTCTGTTGCTTTTTATTTGTGTGACTGTCTTGACAAATTAAATTCCTTGTAAGTTACAAAACATACTTGGCTAATAAAGTATTATTGTGATTGTGATAAAGGGTGAGGAGTTTGTGGGATGGGGAGAAGTTTTCGTTTATATTTTCATAGCTAATTTAGTTTTAGTTTTTAGTTTCAGAGGTACAGCGCGGAAACAGGCCGTTCGGCCCACCGCGTCCGCACTGCCCAGCAATCCCCGCACACTAACACAAGCCAACGCACACTAGGGACAATTTAGCACTTATACCAAGTATACAAACCCAAGCCAATTAACCTACAAACCTGTCCGTGTTTGGAGTGTGGGAGGAAACCGACAATCTCGGAGAAAAATCCACGAGGACACGGGGAGAACGTACAAACTCCGCACAGACAGCACCCGTAGTCAGGATTGAAACCTTGAAGAAAGAACTGCAGATGCTGGAAAAATCGAAGATAGACAAAAATGCTGGAGAAACTCAGCGGGTGAGGCAGCATCAACGGAGGGAAGGTTCAGTCTGAAGAAGGGTCTCGACCCGAAACATCGCCTATTCCCTTCGCCCCATAGCTGCTGCCTCACCCGCTGAGCTTCTCCAGCATTTTTGTCCACCTAGGATCGAAACATTGGTCTCCGGCGCTGCAATCGCTATAAGCGGCAACTCTACCGCTGCGCCACCATGTGGAATAATTTATCAGCAATCAATAAGAAATTGGTTCTTGACCAAATATAATCTGTGCTTTAATGCACTGACTACAACTATTCAATCGGTTGTCCACAGCCTGCCTAAGGCTCAATGAAATCGTCCCAAAAATCCATTACTACAAGAAGAAAAGTACGGGCCAGCTGATTTCAAGCTCGTTCAGTAATCTCAGCATTCACATTATAGATTTATACGACTTAATCCTCTCCTCAGGGCTCCAATATCCGCTGAATCCTTTAGTGTATTACTATTTTGCTGACACATCGAGGTAAACACTTTTCTTTGCCTGAAGCCCTGGGTGAGACTCCAGCCCTGTAACATGCTCCTCAGTATGCATTGTTCCCTCTACATTAAACCATATGACCACCCCACCCCCCTCCGGAAAACATTTGAGCCAGCGCCCGCTCCCAGGTATCCATTATACCCCATGTTAAACGGGGGGGCGGCACGGTGGCGCAGCAGTAGAGTTGCTGACTTACAGCGCCAGAGATCGGGTTCGATCTCGTCTTTTTCACACAGAGAGAGTTGTGAGTCTGTGGAATTCTCTGCCTCAGAGGGCGGTGGAGGCCGGTTCTCTGGATACTTTCAAGAGAGAGCTAGATAGGGCTCTTAAAGATCGCGGAGTCAGGGGGATATGGGGAGAAGGCGGGAACGGGCTACTGATTGGGGATGATCAGCCATGATCACATTGAATGGCGGTGCTGGCTCGAAGGGCCAAATAGCCTATTCTTGCCCCTGTTGTCTACTGTCTATTGACTACGGGTGCTGCCTGTACGGAGTTTGCACCTTCTCCCTGTGACCACGTGGGTTTCCTCCAGGTGTTCCGGTTTCCTCCCACACCCCAAAGATGTACAGGTTTGCAGACTAATTGGCTTTGTAAAATTGTAAATTGTCCCTAGTGTGTGTGGGATAATGCTAGCGTGTGGGGATCGCTGGACCGAAGGCCAGAAGCTCTACCACTATGCCACCGTGCCTTTCAAAAATTAAGAAATGTTGGATTGTTTTCTCTGGAAGGTCAGAGTCTGAGGGGAGACCTGATGGAAGTATAGTCTGAAAGGACGTTCCTTTAGGAAGCAGACGAGGAGGAATTTCTTTAGCCAGAGGGTGGTGATTCTGTGGAATTCATTGCTGCAGAAGGCTGTGGAGGCCAAGTCAGTGGATATTTTTAAGACAGAGATAGATAGATTTTTTGATTATTACGGGTGTCAGGGGTTATGAGAAGGAAAGAGAATGGGGTTAGGAGGGAGAGATAGATAGACAACAGACAATAGACAATAGGTGCAAGAGTAGGCCATTCGGCCCTTCGAGCCAGCACCGCCATTCACTGTGATCATGGCTGATCACCCACAATCAGTACCCCGTTCCTGCCTTCTCCCATACCCCTTGATTCTGCTAGCCCTAAGAGCTCTATCTAACTCTCTTTTGAATGCATCCAGTGAGTCGAGCTCCACTGCCTTCTGAGGCAGAGAATTCCACAGACTCACAACGCTCTGCGTGAAAAAGTGTTTTCTCATCTCCGTTCTAAATGGCTTACCCCTTATTCTTCAACTGTGGCCCCTGGTTCGAGACTCCCCCCCCCCCCCCAACATCGGGAACATCAGCCATGATTGAATGGCGGAGTAGACTTGATGGGCCAAATGGCCTAATTCTACTCCTATCCCTTATGACCTTACAACTATTCACTATTCAATGAACATTTAAAACATTGGCGGCACCAAAACGTGGCGACACTTGTGTAGTGCCCAGGTGACGTCTGTTGTATGATTTCACCGGGTGGTATGCGAAACAAAGCATTTCAATGTGCCTACGTACATGTGACAATTAGTTTAGTTTAGACAATTGAGACCAAGCGTAGGCTTGGCGATCGTTTCGTCGAACACCTCCGCTCGGTCCGCATTAACCAACCTGACCTCCCGGTGGCTCAGCACTTCAACTCCCCCTCCCATTCCGAATCCGACCTCTCTGTCCCGGGTCTCCTCCATGGCCAGAGTGAACACCACCGCAAATTGGAGGAACAGCACCTCATATGGTTGGTTAGTCTGCATCCTGGTGGGATGAACATTGAATTCTCACAATTCTGTTAGCCCTTGCTGTCTCCTCCCCTTCCCAGCTCTCCCTCAGCCCTCGGGCTCCTCCTCCTCCTTTTTCCTTTCTTCTCCCCGCCCCCCCACCCCACACCACCCCCCATCAGTCTGAAGAAGGGTTTTGGCCTGAAACGGTGCCTATTTCCTTCGCTCCATAGATGCTGCTGCACCCGCTGAGTTCCTCCAGCAATTTTGTGTGCCATTAGTTTAGCTTAGTTTAGTTTGTGGTCACGTGTACCGACGTACGGTGAAAAGCTTTTGTTGCCTGCTAACCGGCCAGCGGAAAGACAATACACGAATACAATCGAGCTGTCCACAGTGTACAGATAGATTTAAATGTGCGGAGCGATTGTAACACGTGATTGTCGACTAGCAACACAAATGGTCGCCTTATTGAAGCAGTATCGAATAAAGTATCATTGAATCATTGAATCACGTTTAGTTAGATGCCAGATTGAAGCGAAACATCAAATGCCTGTTGGCCACAATTAATCCCGGACGCGGAGGCCCATTAAAGGATTAAAATCAGACAGCCCGTTCTGCCAAGAGTGAATCGTAACATAGTTTGACCTTGACTAATTCGGGATAATCCATCAAGTAACTCAACGAGTGGCATCTGCCGGGACAAAGGAACTCGAGTGTAACGCTGTGTGTTATCACCTCCCTGGGATGATTCGTGTCACAGGTTCACCTCAGTGCTGCAACATTTCAGGGGAGCTGAAAGCGATACCTTGCAGCTAGATCCAGGAGCCTTTGGTTCTGGGCCCTGAGCAGTTCACAGCAGCCACCTGAGCAATGCGATTGGGTTGCTGCTGTGAAATCAATCTCCAGTCCAGGCTATTAAATAGGAGAATCACGTCTTTGTTATTGGAACGGTGGGTCTTTCTCCACCGTGTTTCTGCTCCAGTTCGTGCCGGCAAAGGGTATTGATGAGGGAAGCATTTCCCAGTTCAATCGAAGAAACTGGGCGCAGCGGTAGAGTTGCTGCCTTACAGCGCTTGCAGCGCCAGAGACCTGGGTTCGATCCCGACTACGGGTGCTTGTCCGTACGGAGTTTGTACGTTCTCCCCGTGACCTGCGTGGGTTTTTTTCCGAGATCGGTTTACTCCCACGCTCCAAGGACGTACAGGTTTGTAGGTTAATTGGCTTGGTATAAATGCAAATTGTCCCCCAGTGTGTGTAGGACAGTGTTAATGTGCGGGGGTCGGTGCAGACTTGATGGGCCGAAGGGTCTGTTTCCGCACTGTATCTCTAAACCAAATTAAACAAAGACTGGTGGCCTGGAGATTGAAAGGAGTCAGAGAGAAGGCTATGGAGGCCGACACTGGGAAAATTTAAGCCAGGGATTGATAGGTTCTTGATTGGGAAGGACATCAATAGACAATAGACAATAGGTGCAGGAGTAGGCCAGTCGGCCCTTGGAGCCAGCACCGCCATTCAATGTGATCATGGCTGATCATCCCCAATCAGTACCCCGTTCCTGCCTTCTCCCCATATCCCCTGACTCCGCTATCTTTAATACAGAGAGTGGTGAATCTGTGGAATTCTCTGCCACAGAAGGTAGTTGAGGCCAGTTCATTGGCTATATTTAAGAGGGAGTTAGATGTGGCCCTTGTGGCTAAAGGGATCAGGGGTATGGAGAGAAGGCAGGTACGGGATACTGAGTTGGATGATCAGCCATGATCATATTGAATGGCGGTGCAGGCTCGAAGGGCCGAATGGCCTACTCCTGCACCTATTTTCAATGTTTCTATGTTTCTATCTTTAAGAGCCCTATCTAGCTCTCTCTTGAAAGTACCCAGAGAAACCAGCCTCCACCAGAGAATTCCACACATTCACAACTCACTGTGTGAAAAAATGTTTCCTCATCTCCGTTCTAAATGGCTTACCCCTTATTGTTAAACTGTGGCCCCTGGTTCTGGACTCCCCCAACATCGGGAACATCGTCAAAGGTTATGGGTAGAAGGCGGGAGGACAGGGTTGAGGGGGAAAGATAGGTCAGTCAGGATTGAAAGGCGGCGTGGACTTGATGGACCGAATGGCCCAATTCTGCTCCTATAACCTATGAAACTTATGAATGGCTGATGGATCATACGACCCAATCACACAACTCTTGATCATGCCTGGCCAACTCTACAAGGCAGTTTTCCCAATGTTATTGGTGTTTACTTTATAAATTTCAAAACACTTTATGTCGTCCTAATTGTTCCCACTGAGAAGCAACCCTTGCAGTCTATTTCTCCATATCGGGAGATTATAAAATATGTTAATATAGTATATAGAGGCAGTGAAGAAAGCGAATGGTATGTTAGCTTTCATAGCAAAAGGATTTGAGTATAGGAGCAGGGAGGTTCTACTGCAGTTGTACAGGGTCTTGGTGAGACCACACCTGGAGTATTGCGTACAGTTTTGGTCTCCAAATCTGAGGAAGGACATTATTGCCATAGAGGGAGTGCAGAGAAGGTTCACCAGACTGATTCCTGGGATGTCAGGACTGTCTATGAAGAAAGACTGGATAGACTTGGTTTATACTCTCTAGAATTTAGGAGATTGAGAGGGGATCTTATAGAAACTTACAAAATTCTTAAGGGGTTGGACAGGCTAGATGCAGGAAGATTGCTCCCGATGTTGGGGAAGTCCAGGACAAGGGGTCACAGCTTAAGGATAAGGGGGAAATCCTTTAAAACCGAGATGAGAAGAACCTTTTTCACACAGAGAGTGGTGAATCTCTGGAACTCTCTGCCACAGAGGGTAGTCGAGGCCTGTTCATTGGCTATATTTAAGAGGGAGTTAGATGTGGCCCTTGTGGCTAAAGGGATCAGAGGGTAAGAGAGAAGGCAGGTACGGGATACTGAGTTGGATGATCAGCCATGATCATATTGAAATGGCGGTGCAGGCTCGAAGGCCGAATGGCCTACTCCTGCACCTAATTTCTATGTTTCTATGTTTCTATATCCGACAAAGCATTAAACTTCTCAAAGCTTATGTCTAAACAGACATGTTAATTGAAGAAACATACCCATTAAAATAAATTTTCACGGAGCTGACAGCCATATCATTAGCATTTCTGAATTTCTCCAATACAGATGACAGTCAATATTTATTTTCCCATAACATTTGTTAACAGCTGTGTATAAAGAGCTTTCCTGTTTAAACCAGCTCTCTGTGAGCGCTGGTACCTGTGTAAGCATTTCTTTGGTGGTTGGATGTGAGGCAGTTAAATCTCTTCCAAAGATCACCGGGAGACAAGGGATATCAAAATCAAATGAAAGCACAAAGTGCTGGAGAAACTCAGCGAGCCAGGCAGTTTGTAGACCGGTACGTGTGGCGTAGCATGGTGGCGCAGCGGTAGAGTTGCTGCCCTACAGCGCCAGAGACCCGGGTTCGATCCAAAACTACGGAGTTTGTACGTTCTCCCCGTGACCCCGTGGGTTTACTCTGAGATCCTCGGTTGCCTCCCACACTCCAAAGACATGCAGGTTTGTAGGTTAATTGGCTTGGTATAAAAATGTAAATTGTCCTTATTGTGTGTAGGTTAGTGTTAGTGCGCAGGATCGCTGATCGGCGCGGACTCGGTGTCCTGAAGGACCTGTTTTCCACGCTGTACCTCCAAACTAGACTAAACTAGTTTTTCACACACAGAGAGTTGTGAGTCTGTGGAATTCTCTGCCTCAGAGGGCGGTGGAGGCCGGTTCTTTGGATACTTTCAAGTGATTGGAGATGATCAGCCATGATCACATTGAATGGCGGTGCTGACTCGAAGGGGCTAATAGCCTACTCCTGCACCTATTGTCTATCATGGGTAGAAAGGTTTAGAGGAACATGTGCCAGAGGGACAAGTGTAGATAGGGCATCTTGGTTGACTTGGGCAAGTTGGGCTGAAGGGCCAGTTTCCATGCTGCTATGACTATGATCTATGGCGGGAATGGACAGGTGATGTTTCGGGCCACTTTTGGGTGTGAGGAAGGGTCCTAACCTGAAACGACCATGTATTCATGTTCTCCACAGATGCTGCCTGACCCACTGAGTTTCTCCAGCACTGTGCTTTGCTCGATTCCAGCATCAACATAGTTTGTTTCTTCTTAACATCTAAGATATGATTCATACCGATGAACCAGGCCAAAGTGTCCATGCACCTGTGGGTAGTGTCCAGGTACCCAGGGGTGAGGGCTGGTGTCCAGAGGAGGTTATTAAATTAGAAGGGAGCTCAATTATTAAAACAAGTGATGTTTATTCAGTCCCCTTAATTCATAGAATCATAGAGTTAAATAGCATGGAAATAGGCCCTTCGGCCCAACTTGCCTATGCTGACCAAGATGCCCCATCTACGCCTCTTCTTCTTCTTGTGTATGGCGTGCACAGCCTAGAGTTGTAGGACAACTTGTTCTATTTGATTGTGCACGCCAGGTTGATTGCATTCGTCGAAACAGGGCGGACCACGTGAAGGTTGCAATCTCCCCCTCCCCCCCCATCTACGCTAGTCCCACCTGAATCTCGTTTGGCCCATATCCTGCTAAACCTTTCCTATCCATGTTCCTATCCAAGGGATTTTTTAATGTTTGTTACAACTAGCTCTTAGCTTTAGGGTCGGCACGGTGGCGCAGCGGTAGAGTTACTGCCTCACAGCGCCGGAGACCCGGGTTCGATCCTAACTACGGGTGCTGTCTGTATGGAGTTTGCACGTTCTCCCCGTGACCTGCGTGGGTTTTCTCCAAGATCTCCGGCTTCCTCCCACACTCCAAAGACGTACAGGTATGTAGGTTAATTGGCTTGGTAAATGTAAAAATTGTCCCTGCTGTGTGTAGGATAGTGTTAATATGTGGGTTTCTCTGGTCAGCACGGACCCGGTGGGACGAAGGGCCTGTTTCCGCGCTGTATCTCCAAACTAAAAGAAAAAGCTCTTCTGGCAGATCATTCCATATACCCACCAACCTCTGGAAAAAAATGCCCCTCGGGTCCCTATTAAATCTTGTCCCTCTCAACTTAAACATATGCCCTCTGGTTCTCGATTCCTCTACTCTGGGAAATAAACTCTGCGCATTAATCCTACCTGTTCCTGTCACTTGCTACAGGATATTCAGTCTGACTTGCTCTGGTAGCCAAATCTAGATGTCTGGTTCAGTTGTGTGTCTGGCCACCACCACCTTCTTCCATCCGAAAAATTCCAATTCCCTCAGATTCCTATTAAATCGTTCCCCTCTCACCTTAAACCGGTGTCCCCTGGTTCTTGATTCCCCTACTCTGGGTAAAAGACTTCCTCCAATCCCTGCCCGTCTTTATGCTCATCCAAAAGTCTCTTAAGTGCAACTATTGCATCTGCCTTCACCACCACCACCACTGGCAGTGCATTCCAGGCACCCACCACCCTCTGTGTAAAAATCTTGCCCCACACATCTCCTTTAAACGTTGCCCCTCTCACCTTGGATATTGACTTCAGTGCAAGGCAGGCTACTTTGTTCTAGACAATAGACAATAGGTGCAGGAGTAGGCCATTCGGCCCTTCGAGCCAGCACCGCCATTCAATGTGATCATGGCTGACCATCCACAATCAGTACCCCGTTCCTGCCTTCTCCCCATATCCCCTGAGTCCGCTATTTTTAAGAGCCCTATCTAGCTCTCTCTTGAAAGCATCCAGAGAACCTGCCTCCACCGTTCTCTCAGGCAGAGAATTCCACAGACTCACCACTCTCTGTGAGAAAAAGTGTTTCCTCGTCTCCGTTCTAAATGGCCTACCCCTTATTCTTAAACTGTGGCCCCTGGTTCTGGACTCCCCCAACATCAGGAATATGTTTCCTGCCTCTAGCGTGTCCAAGCCCTTAACAATCTGGTTGGCATTGAGTGGCTTAAGTGATACTGGAATAGCATTTATGCTGCTAATTTAATGACCTGTTAATAAAAGTGAAAGGGAATAGGACAAATTGGATGCCCATTCATATGAGCCAGGACAGCTGGGCGGCACAGTGGTACTGCCTCACAGCGCCAGAGACCCTGGTTCGATCCTGACTACGGCTGCTGTCTGCACGGAGTGTGTACGTTCTCCCCGTGACCTGCGTGGGTTTATCTCCAGGGAGCTCAGGTTTCCCCCCCACACTCCAAAGACGTACGGGTTTGTAGGCTAATTGGCTTGGTATGAATGTAAAATTGTCCCTAGTGTGTGTAGGATAGTGTTAGTGTGCGGGGATCGCTGGTCGGCGCGGACTCGGTGGGCCGAAGGGCCTGATTCCTTGCTGTATCTCTAAACTAAACTGAACTACATTGGTAAGATGGGCCAAATGGCCTCTTTCCCTATTGCATCACTTCGATTCCATGGAATATAGAAAAGCAGAGAAAAATGTATTATAGCTGCTTTTATTGCTATTTGAAGGTTATTTAACATCCCACTGAATTTATTCCTTGAATTAGTATGAATTGTGAGACCCATTGGCCAGTTTATTTCCATTTGTAGTTTACTGACTTTATATTGGTGTAACACAGAGTATGACTAAAAAAATGATGTTAAGTTTGATGAAAGATGCAAAGCAACTGTGGCAATGGGAAAATAAATTTAGAGCTGCATTGGTTCGCTTTTGTGCTTTATTTCAAAGTGTTACATTGGCATAGACTGGTCCTGGAGGCTCAGACAGACTTTAGACTTTAGAGACACCGCACGGAAACTGGCCCGCCAAGTCCGCGCGGAACAGCGGTCACCCCGTACTCCAGCGCAATCCTCCTACACACGAGGGACAATTTAACAATTTGACCGAAGCCAATTAACCTACAAACCTGTACGTCTCGGGAAATGTGGGATGAAACCGGAGCACCCGGAGACAACCCACGTGGACACAGGGAGAAAGAACGTGCAAACTCCGAACAGACAGCACCCGCGGTCAGGATCGAACCCGGGTCTCTGGCGCTGTAAGGCAGCAACTCTACCGCTGCGCCACCGTGCCGCCGCAGACAGTTTCTGAACCATAAAGGGCCTGTCCACTTGGGTGATGTTTTCGGCGACAGCCTGAAAAGAGGTTTGTCGCGGCGTGGTCGTGGCGTGACGCGCGGTGACGCATGTAGTGTCTCCCTGCCGCCCCTGGATTTTGAATATTCAAAATCTTCAGGCGACTTCTGGGTGTCTTATCATGTCGTGCGCCCTGTCACAAGTTGACGTACGCTGTCCTGCGGGTGACGCCCGGTGACGCGGGTATATAACGCGCCGACTTATCCATTAAAAAGTTATTGGCCCTTAGATTTATTGTAGATAAGTTCATTTCCAATGTGATTATTATACTTCGGTGTAACCTTCCTCTGTTGTGAAGTGCGGGTGAGGCGGAGTGTCGTAGCTTGACGTGACGGTGAGGCGGTACAACTAGACGTTTTTTAGGGCGACTACGGGCGTCAGTCGCTGACGTTCGCAGTCGCCGAAAAAATCGCAAAGTGGTTCAGGCCCTTAAAAGTTTACTGGTTTCTTGGAAAATGAATAGTATATTCAGGGGGGTCCGGAAGTGGCGGCGTTGCCCTGCAGCTGCGGCTCGCCTGCAGTTTGTCTTTTCTTTTTTTTCTTTTCTTTTGTCCTGTTGTTTTAGTTTTTTCAGTTTATTTTAGTTGTGTATGTGTGTGGGGGGTGGGAGAGAAACTTGTTTTTAATCTCTTCCTTTGGGGGGGATGCAACCTTTTCTTGTCGTATCCCCCGTCTCCGTCTTCGCTGAGGCCTAATCGCGGAGCTGGCGGCCTCCAACTGGGACCGACCTCGAGGCTCCGGAGGCAGAGCCAGGACGTACTTACCAACGCGAGGCTGGCCGACTTCGGGGCTGCGGTGGCGTTGCGGCGGCAGCGACCCGAATTCGGAGCCTCGGGGGCTCGGCCGCGGGCCAAGTGGACGACAACATCGGGAGCTCGCAGGTCCCAGGTTGGTGACCGATTCTCCAGAGCTCCCGCAACAACAGCTTCGTCAGCTGGACTGAAGGGTGGCAGCTTCGTCCGCCCCGGGCCTCGGAGTTTGAACCGGCCCGTTCGCGGAGCTCAGATTCGGCCGCGGGACTTACCATCACCCGGTGGGGGGCCCAATATCGAAAGCCAGGATCGCCTCAACGCAGAGGGAGAACAAGGAAGGAGAGATAAGGACTTTAAGACTTTTGCCTTCCATCACAGTGAGGAGGTGCCTGGTAGACTCACTGTGGTGGATGTTAAATCTGTGTTCATTGTGTGTTCTGTTATTTTATTCTCTGTTATGACTGCAAGGTTCGTAATTTCGTTCAGACTGAAAAGTCTGAATGACAATAAAGGATACTTTGACTTTGATATATTCCGATATGCCACGCCTACTGGGAAGAAATGCCACCATTATTGCCTATAATTTCTGAATAAAATCTAGTAATTGGTGAAAATTGTGTCTAAGCATAGGATGAAGGGAACTACATTATGAAATGCACCATCTCTTTGCTCTTAGAGTCATAGAGTGATACAGCGTGGAAACAGGCCCTTCGGCCCAACCTGCCCACAACATCCAACATGTCCCAGCTACACTAGTCCCACCTGCCTGCGCTTCATTCATATCCCTCCAAACTTGTCCTATCCATGTACCTGTCTAATACCAACCTTGTTTTAGCATGATATAAACATTATTCTGCTGTTCTCTCAACTAATTTAGAACTGATCCAAACCAGCACTTTTGGATATCTTTGAGACAAGGTTACCTGCTGGTATCAATGTTTCGATGGTTCCATGGAACTTTATTGCTACATCTATCTTTATTCATCTCATTTCCATCCCAATTTGGGATGACAGTAGACAGTAGATCAGCCATGTAGGGGCGGCAGGGTGGCGCAGCGGTAGTGTTGGTGTCTTACAGCGCCAGAGACCCGGGTTCGATCCTGACCACGTGTCCATGCCAACCCATTTATCCATCTATACTAGAGCCCTGTGTAGGAAGGAACTGCGGATGCTGGTTTACATCGAAGATAGATACAAAATGCCAGAGTTACTCCGGAGTAGGGCGGCACGGTGGAGCTTACAGCGCTTGCAGCGCCGGAGACCCAGGTTCGAACCCGACCACGGGTGCTGTCTGTACGGAGTTTGCACGTTCTCCCCGTGACCTGCGTGGGTTCTCTCCGGGTGCTCCGGTTTCCTCCCACGCATTGATGTGCAGGTTTGTCGGTTAATTGTCTTCGGTGAAATTGTAAATGATCCCCAGTGTACGGGGATAACGCTAGTGTACGGGGATCGCTGATCGGCGCGGTGCCGGTGGGCCGAAGGGCCTGTTTCCGCGCCGTATCTCTGAAGGCTGAAGCCAAGGGGGTTCGGGGTCATTTCAGGATTCGCAGCTTGAAGATGCAAATTGGTGTCGTACGTCTGTCCTGCAAGAAGTGAGCTGTCGATAGTAATTCAATTACACCCACCAGTTGCCTTCACAAATTGCCGTTTTAATATTTCAGATCTTTTATTGCTTCCCAAGAAACCCCAGGCAAAATCAATGCCTCGCCAAGGAGAAAGAAGATTTAAAAGCAAATTATCTTAACTGTCCGCAACTAGACTCCTCCAGGGAAGCACCGATCTTCTGCTGTATGTTTGTGTTTGTGCGTTTTTTTAGACTTTGTTCTGAAGTGGTTTTGTGCTTCCTCATTGCAGCACTCACCAAATGAAAGAGAAGAAGGATGGTGCCGGCTCTGGAGAGGGTCCAGAGGGGGTTTACAAGAATGATCCCAGGAATTGGTGGGTTAGCATATGAGGAGCGCTTGACGGCACTGGGCCTGTACTCGCTGCTGGAGTTTCGAAGGTCGAGGGGGGGGACCTCATTGAAACTTACAGAATAATGAAAGGCATAGATAGAGTGGATGTGGAAAGGATGTTTCCACTGGTGGGAGAGTCTAGGACCAGACGTCATAGCCTCAGAATTAAAGGGCGCTCTTTTAGAAAGGTGAGGAGGAACTTCTGTGTAGTTAATCTGTGGAACTCATTGCCACAGAGGCCTGTGAAGGCCAAGTCAGTGGATATTTCTAAGGCAGAAATAGACAAATTCTTGATTAGAACGGGTGTCAAGGGTTAAGGAGAAGGCAGGAAAATGGGATTAGGAGGCAGAGATCAGCCATGATTGAATGGCGGAGTAGGCTCGTTGGGCCGAATGGACTAATTCTACTCCTATAACTTGTGAACTTGGGAAAACGCTGGAGTAACTCAGCGGGACATGCTGCATCTCTGGAGAGAAGGTGTGGGTGACGTTAAGGGTTGAGACCCTTCCTCAGACTTCCTACTCACCAAACGAAAGCCCGGTTTGGAACCAATAAAGACTATTTTGCCACAGTTTTATTAGTGCTGCTGTTAAAGATGATTCTGAAAACAAACCTTTCACTGTTGATTTTCAACCAGGAATACAAGTGTCGTAGACACAGGCTGCAGCTTTACGGGACATCCGTTCGACCGCATTTGGAGTACTGTGTGCGGTTTAGTTTAGAGATACAGCGTGGAAACAGGCCCTTCGACCCCACCGGGTCCACGCCGACCAGCGATCGCCCATAACACTAATTTTATCCCCCACACACTAGGGACAATTTACAGAAGCCAATTTAAACCTCCAAACCGGCACATCTTTGGAGTGTGGGAGGAAACCGGAACACCCGGGGAAAACCCACGCGGTCACAGGGAGAACGTGCAATCTCCGTACAGACAGCACCCGTAGTCAGGATCGAACCCGGGTCTCTGGCGCTGTAAGGCAGCACCTCTACCGCTGCGCCACCGTGCCACTCTATTACAGGAAGGTCGTGGGGGAGTTGTAGAGGGTGCAGCAGAGGTGTATCATAATGCCGCCTGCATTAGAGGGTATTACCTATGAAGGGAGACTGTACATACTTGGATGGACATAAGATGCTGGAGTAACTCAGCGGGTCAGGCAGCATCTCTGGAGAAAAGGAATAGGTGACGTTTCAGGTCGAGACCCTTCTTTTGTTTTCTCTGGAGTATGGAAGCTGAGGGTAGACCTGATCGAAGGTATATACAATTATGAATACGTTTATTGGCCAAGTATTCACATACAAGGAATTTGCCTTGGTGCTCTGCCCGCAAGTGACAACATGACATGCAGTGAGTTAGGAATGACACATTAAACATTAATTATGAGAGGCATGGATATATATTTATGACAGGGGAAAGTTTTTTTTTGGGGGGGGGCGGTGATGGGGTGATAGAAGGCAGAACAGCCTTATCAGTACAATAGGGGACCCACATAAACTGCTGGAAAGATGATAATAACTTGAATGTCAACCATTTTGATGGAGGCCAACTCTAAGTCAGACCAGAAGTCCATTTGGGCCAGGCCAGTTTCAACCCAGCACATGGGTCAGGAAGATGAGAGTTGGGCAGAATGGCCTGTGCAGAGGGAGGAAACCCAGTGTGTAGGAAGGAACTGCGGATGCTGATTTACACCCGAAGATGGCCATTGAAAGCTGGAGTAACTCAGCGGGTCAGACAGCATCCCTGGAGAAAAGGAATAGGTAGCGCTTCGGGTCGAGACCCTTCCTCAAAGACCCAGTCCTTTCGCTGGCAGAGAGAGTCTTCATTGCAGAGGGTGCTCATGTGTCCAGATACCTCCGACCCATCTCCACGCTGATGATGCCTTCACCCAGAGCAGGATCTCGTGCAGACTGATCTGCCAAAGGACCAGAGCTTCTGCCAAGGAGATTTTCAGCCTTCCGTACCAAGACTTTGATGCATCCTTCTCATACCTGCCCGATCAAACAAGAAAACCTCGTTAAACTGCTTGGAGCGTACGCAATGTAGACACTGACTTTTTTGAATCTTACAGACAGAAGCTTGGAAATAGGCCATTTGGCCCACCGAGTACATACATTAGTTCTATCCTACACACCGGGGACAATTTACCGAAGCCAATTAACCTACAAACCTGCAGGTCTTTGGAGCGTGGGAGGAAACCGGAGATCCCGGAGAAAACCCACGCGGTCACGGGGAAAACGTGCAAACTCCGTACAGACAGCGCCTGAGATCAGGATCTCTGGTGCTGTAGATGGGAGGTGTTGGTCGGTGTGGGCAAGTTGGGCTGAAGAGGCTGCAGTCAGGCAGAGATTGGCCTTGGCATCATGTTCGGCACAGACATTGTGGGCTGAAGGGCCTGTTCCTGAGCTGTACCGTTCTATATATTCTATGTTTAGTTTAGTTTATTCATGTGTACCGAGGTACAGTGAAAATCTTTTGTTGCCTGCTAACCAGCCAGCGGAAAGACAATGCATGATTACAATCGATCCGCTCACAGTGTCCAGGTAGATGCATGATAAGGGAATAACATTTAAGGGCCTGTCGCACTATGGCGACCTTATTGGCGAGTTTTGGAGAGTCTGCGCTCGCCACAAGCTCGCAGCATGGTCGACACGTGGTCGTAGGTGGTCTCTGGTAAGTCTCCTTCATGGTCGAGAGGAGTTCCCGCATCGTGGTTACTACTCGCGGCCTCATTTTGGTCGCGGAAGATTTTTCAACAAGCTGAAAAATTTTCTGCGAGTATAAATTGGTCTGCATGGAGAAAATCGCTACTTTTGAACTCGTAGTGCAGTGGTAGTGGGTCGCCATGTCGTTGTAGGTAGTCGAGGTAGCCCTAGGTAATCTCCTTTGCTGACCTGGCATTTTAATTGGCTCATTGGGGGGGGAAAAAAACGTAAGCACGAGTTTTCAGAACCAAGGAAAACCGACCGGTAATGTTAAATGCCCGCTAAACTTCACAGCTGTGTATCTCTGGCTTATTGAAAGTTGCCTGGTTCTTAGAAGTGTCTCCACTCCTTCTCCCCCCCTTCTCCCCCTTCTCCCCTCCCCCCTCTCCTCCCGCTCTTTTAAAGGACTTACCGTACACTGTGCCAGCCATCTTTAACCTTCCTGTTCATCGCGGGTATCACCTTGGCTATGCACGGTGTGATTTTCGGATAGCGCTCCCCCGCTTTCCCTGCCCCCCCCCCCCCACCCCCACCTTGCGATGTGTTTGTGTGTGTGTGTGTGTGTTCAACGTTGCCGGTCGATCCGGCTCGCGGTTTCATCGCTGACGGTCGATCCAGCTCGCGGTTATTCAGGC
This sequence comes from Malacoraja senta, assembly GCA_038087875.1. Taxonomy (NCBI): domain Eukaryota; kingdom Metazoa; phylum Chordata; class Chondrichthyes; order Rajiformes; family Rajidae; genus Malacoraja; species Malacoraja senta. The sequence continues at coordinate 3,523,521 of CM075978.1, forward strand.
GAGTGACCCAGAGCTTGAAGGTCGCAGACAGTTTGCTGAAAAGTCGCGTAAGTGGGACAGGCCCTTTAGTGCAAGGTAAGGCCCAGTGACGTCTGATCAAAGATAGTCTGAGGGTCCTTGATAATAGTTCTCTTTTTGTACTCAGTGCCCAATTGACCAATGAAGAGAGTCAAGAGTGATTTATTGTCATACGTCCCAGATAGAACAATGAAATTCTTACTTGCAGCAGCACAACAGAATATGTAAACAATATACCAAGAAAAAAAAGCTCAGTGTGTGTATACTCACTCACATAAATACGTGTGTGTGTGTATGTGTGGGAAGGAACTGCAGATGCTGGTTTAAATTTTACCTGGAGTATTGCGTACAGTTTTGGTCTCCAAATCTGAGGAAGGACATTATAGCCATAGAGGGAGTGCAGAGAAGGTTCACCAGACTGATTCCTGGGATGTCAGGACTTTCATATGAAGAAAGACTGGATAGACTTGGCTTAAACTCGCTAGAATTTAGGAGATTGAGAGGGGATCTTATAGAAACGTACAAAATTCTTATGGGGTTGGACAGGCTAGATGCAGGAAGATTGTTCCCGATGTTGGGGAAGTCCAGGACAAGGGGTCACAGCTTAAGGATAAGGGGGAAATCCTTTAAGACCGAGATGAGGAAAAACTTTTTCACACAGAGAGTGGTGAATCTCTGGAACTCTCTGCCACAGAGGGTAGTTGACGCCAGTTCATTGGCTATATTTAAGAGGGAGTTAGATGTGGCCCTTGTGGCTAAAGGGATCAGGGGGTATGGAGAGAAGGCAGGTACGGGATACTGAGTTGGATGATCAGCCATGATCATATTGAATGGCGGTGCAGGCTCGAAGGGCCGAATGGCCTACTCCTGCACCTATTTTCTATGTTTCTATGTTCTAAATCTAAGATAAACACAAAATGCTGGAGTTACTCAGCGGGACAGGCAGCATCACTGGAGAGAAGGAACGGGAGAGACGTTTCGGGTCAAGACCCTTCAAGGGTTAACCACGTCACCAATTTCCTTCTCTCCAGAGATGCTGCCCATCCCGCTGAGTTACTCTAGCATTTTGTATATATATATATGTGTATGGGTGTGTGTGTCTGTGAGCATGTGTGTGAGTGTGTGTGTGTGTATGTGTGTGTGTGTATTGAAACATTTAAGATTAGTAAAGGATTGGACACGCTAGGGGCAGGAAACATGTTCCTGATGTTGGGGGAGTCCAGAACCAGGGGCCACAGTTTACGAATAAGGGGTAGGCCATTTAGAACGGAGATGAGGAAAGACTTTTTCACCCAGAGGGTTGTGAATCTGTGGAATTCTCTGCCTCAGAAGGCAGTGGAGGCCAATTCTCTGGATGTTTTCAAGAGAGAGCTAGATAGGACTCTTAAAGAATGCGGACTTAAGGGATATGGTGAGAAGGCAGGAACGGGGTACTGAATGTGGATGATCAGCCATGATCAGAGTGAATGGCGGTGTGCTGGCTCGAAGGGCCTACTCCTGCAACTACTGTCTATTGTCTTTGTAGATGAAAGAACCGCAGGATACGCAATCCTTTGTAGATTAAGGAAATTCCACCCTTCCTGAGCCTGGCTTGCTGAAGGTTGGTGGCAGTGAAATGCTTGAACCCACCTGGACACAGCTCTGACACAGCAGCGAGACATGGTGATGAAGGAGCTTGCACTGGCCCGGGTCTGGAGCGATGTCTCAATCCCTCGAAGCAGGTCGTTAGTCTTCAGGAGCAGCAGCATTTGACGGGGGACATTGTTGAGCAGTTCATTGATGCTGCCGAGATACTTTGCTGCCTTTATTCTGATCTCCACATCCTGCAACACAATTGGAACGCTTGAATCAAACACCACATTTGCAGATAAAAAACGCCAGGTAAAATTGGACACAGAACACAAATTGTGAAATGTTACACTCTGGAGGTTCAGTAAAGGGCGAGGGTAGACCATGTGCAGCAAGTCTGAAGAAGGGTTCCGACCCAAAACATCATCCATCTTTATTCTCCGGAGAAGCTGCCTGACCCGCTGAGTCACTTCAGCAATTTGTGTCTATCTTTGGTGTAAACCCGCATCTGCAGTTCTTTGTCCCCACATCTTGGTCAAGCTCTTTTGCATCTTCTCTGTAGATTGGCTATTTCATACCAGCCAATTTGTTAGTAGTGACTCCGCCTATTATGTGCTTCATATTATCAAGAGCCTGCGTACGCTAGTATGAAATGGATAGCAGCTCGGAGATGTAATGTTTGCAGATCCCTGCTGTATGTAGATTTAATAAACATGTGTTGTAACTTGATGTGTGTTCGAGTTGACTCATTACATGGTGTCAGAAGTGGGATTCAAACCCACGCCTCCAGTTGGACGCATCGCAGGTGAGCGTTACTGGTAATTCCAAAGCAAAGTAGGCGAGAGTAGGTGTGCAAGCCAGCTTGTAGTGAGGCGACCAGATCTCCACACTGTAATGCGGCACAGTGGAGCAGTAGTGGAGTTGCTGCTTTACAGCTCCAAAGATGCGGGTTCGATTCTGACCACGGGTGCGTGTGCGTACTAAGTCCGTATGTTCTCCCTGTGACCGCGTGGGTTTTCTCCGGGATCTCCGGTTTCCTACCACATTCCAAAGCTGTGGAGATTTGTAGGTTAATTGGCTTCTGCACATTTTTTATTGTCCCTAGCGTGTAGGATAGGTGTATAGGGTTAGCCCAGACTCGTTGGGCCGAAGGTCCAACTTCAGTACTGTATCTTTAAAACCTACATTCTGCAGGGTGACCAGAACTGCACACCATCTGTTGACAATCTCTATTGGCCCTCTGCATTCTCCATAGGATCTGCCCTTGGGAGTCACCACCGGGTGGCGCCAGCAATGGCTGCCTCGTCAACGGTCTGTCTGTCCCTTCCTTCTTTGTTGTTTTTTAGTATGTGTTAAATGTATGTTTTTAGTGTTCTTTACTTTTTTAATGTGGGAGGGTTGGGGGGAACTTTTTAAAATCTCTAACCTCGACGGAGATGCAATTTTTTTCCGTGTCCTATCTCCGTCCGCAATGCGGCCTAACATCGAGGAGTTGGCGGCCTCTTGCTGGAGGCCGACTTCGGGAGCTCCAACCGCGGGAGCCTGCGGACTTAACATCGTGGAGCTGGTGGCCTCTGGTTAGAGACTGACTTCGGGAGCTCCAAACCGCAGGAGCTTCGACCGCCCCGACGTGGGGGCTTCAATCACCCCGACACGGGGGCTTCGATCGCCCCGACTGCCGATGGGTTGAATGCCCCGACCGCGGGAGAATAAAGAGGAAGAAGAATTTTTGTCTTCCATCACAGTGGGGAATGTGGGGAATCCGCTGTGGTGGATGTTTATGTTAACTTTTATGTAGTTGTGTGTCTTGTTGCTTTTTTTAGTATGGCTGTATGGTAAATTAAATGTTACTGCACCTTAATTGGTACACGTGACAATAAACTGACCAAGACCTTGTCATGGGTCTGATGGATGCCCTTGCTCCCCAGTGAAACAAAAATTATAGCGGCACGGTGGCGCAGCGGTAGAGCTACTGCCTTACAGCGCCAGAAACCCGGGTACGATCCTGACTACAGGTGTTTATCCTGACAGAGTTTGTACGTTCTACCCGTGACCTGCGTGGGTTTTCTCCGGGATTTGCGGTTTCCTCCCACACTCCAAAGACGTGCAGGTTTGTAGGTTAGTCGCCTTGGTATAAGTGTAAATTGTCTCTCGTGTGTGTAGGGTAGTGTCAGCGTGCGGGTATCGCTGGTCGGCGCGGACTCGGTAAACTAAACTAAACTAAGCCATGCAGCCTGTGACGTGCCGTCCCCGATGCTCAATCATGTGGATCCTCGACTTTGCTACACGTAAGTTAATGGAAAATGCAACCTGGATTTTCCACAGGCGTTCCCACTGGGCTGGAACTCCAGCTGAACAGAACTAAACTAAACTGAAAAATGTCTTTGGACATTTCCCGCAAATTTATCAGGATGCATCGCAGCTTGGTTTGGCAAGAAATTGCAGCAAATTGTGGACGCAGCCCAGACCATCACACAGACCGACCTCCCTTCCATTGATGGTAGACGGTAGATTTTCCAGCATCAGCAGTTCTTTCTTAAACATCCCTTCCATTGACTCAATTTATACCTCGCGCTGCCTCGGCAAGGCCGGCAGCATAATCAAGGATGAGTCGTACCCCGGCCACTCCCTCTTCTCCCCTCTCTCATCGGGCAAAAGGTACAGAAGTGTGAAAACGCACACCTCCAGATTCAGTGACAGTCTCTTCCCAGCTGACATCAGGCAACTGAATCATCCTACCACAACCAGAGAGCAGTGCTGAACTACTATCTTGTAGCGGCCTGGACGAGGCCAGCAAAAGGCCAGACACCAGGCAGGTTCAGAAGTAGTTTTAGTGAAGTCTGGAGAACACCACGCACCCCAGCGAGCAGGACCTGGGAAACCTCGTGGGCAGACAATCATCCCTGTCCTTCAAGAGACGAGGGGGATGACCCAAGGAGTGGCCTAACCCCCAGGGACCGCCACAACCTACTTCTTTGGTGACCCTCAGACTATCCTTGATCGGACTTTGCCTGCTTTACCTTGGACTAAACGCTATCCCCTTTATCATGTATCTGTACACTGTAAATGGCTCGATTGTAAATCATGTATTGTCTTACCGCTGACTGGTTAGCACGCAACAAAAGCTTTTCACTGTACCTCGGTACACGTGACAATAAACTGAACTGAACTGTCTTGTTCCTTTGAAAAAGCAAAGAGAGGCATTTCATAATCTCAGGCCTTTGCAAACACCTCCAGCCCCCAGATGGGTTTTGTTGGTGGGGGTCTTTGGTGTAAAAGTGGGCGACACGACAGCCAATCATTGTGCAGCAGCACCCCGCAAACAGCGATGTGATTAATGACCCTAGACAACACGCTTAGTTTACAGCACGGGATCAGGCCATTCTGCCCACCAAATCCACGCCGACCATGGATCACCCGTTCAGCATGGGAACACCCAGAGAAAACCCCTCGCCGGTCACGGGGAGTACGTACAAACTCCGTACAGACAGCGCCCGCAGTCGGGATCCAACCCGGGTCTCTGGCGCTGTGAGGTGGCAACTCTACCAGTGCGCCGCCGTTCCGCCCCAGACCGTTTCTGAACCATAAAGGTTTGCTCGTTTCTTGTAAAAAGAATGGTCTGTATTCTGATGTGCCGTGCATTCTGGGAAGGATTGCCGCCATTATTGCCGAGAATGGCTGAATAAAATCTAATTAAGAAAGTAATTGGTGAGAATTGTGTCTAAACACAGGATGATAGGAAATGGCCCTCTGGTCCTCGATTCCCCTAATCTGGGCAAGAGACTCTGTGCATCAACCCGATCTATTCCTCTCATGATATTATACACCTCTATAAGGTCACCCCTCATCTTCCTGCGCTCCAAGGAATAGAGTCCCAGCCTGCCCAACCTCCCCCTATAGCTCAGACCCTCGAGACTTGCAAACATCCTCACTAATCTTCTCTGTACCCTTTCCAGCTTGACAGCATCTTTGCTATAACACGGTGCCCAGAACTGAACACAGTACTCTAAATGCGGCGTCACCTACGTCTTATACAACTTGGGTTCGATCCCGACTGCGGGTGCTGTCTGTATGGAGTTTGCACGTTCTCCCCGTGACCTGCGTGGGTTTTCTCCAAGATCTTCGATTTCCTCCCATACTCCAATGAGGTACAGGTTTGTAGGTTAATTGGCTTGGTAAATGTAAAAATTGTCCCTAGTGGGTGTCGGATAGTGTTAATGTGCGGGGATCGTTGGTCGGCACGGACTCGGTGGGCCGAAGGGCCTGTTTCCTTGCAGTATCTCTAAACTAAACTAGACTAAACTGCATCATGACCCAACTTTTATATTCAATACTCTGACTGAAAGGCCAGGGACAGTGGAATTCATTTTTGCATACAGTGCAGTACAAGTATCACTATACACAAGCACTTAGATCGTTATCTTTCATGGTTTCTATTATTTGCTTTTTAACTGTAAACTATTGTGCAATACATAAAAAACATTTCAGAAGAACAAAGGGTAATGCGGTTTTACTCAAACTGCAAGACATCTGGTTAAAAAATGAAAGGTAGATAAAAATGCTGGAGAAATTCAGCGGGTGAGGCAGCATCTATGGAGCGAAGGAATAGGTGACGTTTCGGATCGAGACCCTTCTTCAGACTGATGTGGGGGTGGTGGGGGCGGGAAGAAGAAAGGAAGAGGCGGAGACAGTGGGCTGTGGGAGAGCTGGGAAGGGGAGGGGAAAGAGGGAGAATGCAAGGACTACCTGAAATTGGAGAAGTCAATGTTCACACCACTGGGGTGTAAACTACCCAAACGAAATATGAGGTGCTGCTCCTCCAATTTACGGTGGGACTCACTCTGGCCATTGGAGGAGGCCCAGGATAGAAAGGTCGGATTCGGAATGGGAGGGGGAGTTGAAGTGCTGAGCCACCGGGAGATCGGGTTGGTTATTGCGAACTGAGCGAAGGTGTTGGGCAAAGCGATCGCCAAGCCTATGCTTGGTCTAAAAAAATGTATCTTTTGTCAGGGAGTTGCTGTTGTACCTGTGGGAAGCCAGCATCACAGAGGATGCAGAAATTTCTCATTATTACAGACGCGGGTATCAGTGCAGTCAAATCCACTTAAAGGATCGCTCAGTTCCAACAGATAAGCTGTGTGGTCACCTGCCATTATCGTTTGTCTGTGCTGATCCAAGCAGTGCTGCAGCTTCAGCAACGGCACGTAACTCTTTCAAAGGCTTGGGAACAGCTCCATCCAACGCCGCAAGAAACCGCAGAGAATTGTGGACGCAGCCCTGACCTTCGCACAAACGAACCTCCCTTCCATCGATTCCATTTACACCTCGCGCTGCCTCGGCAAGGCCAGCAGCATAATCAAGGACGAGTCTCACCCTAGTCACTCCCTCTTCTCCCCTCTCCCATCGGGCAAGAGGTACAGAAGTGTGAAAACGCACACCTCCAGATTCAGTGACAGTTTCTTCCCAGCTGTTATCAGGCAACTGAATCGTCCTACCACAACCAGAGAGCAGTGCTGAACTGCGATCTACTTCTTTGGTGACCCTCGGACTATCCTTGATTGGACTTTGCCGGCTTTACCTTGCACTAAACGTTATTCCCTTAACATGTATCTGTACAATGGACAGTTTCTTCTCACCTGTTATCAGGCAACTGAACCATCTTACCAACAACTGGAGAGCAGTCCTGAGCTACTATCAACTTCATTCAAGACCTTTGGACTATCCTTGATTGGACTTTTCCTTGCACTGAACGTTATCCCCTTATCATGTATCTATACACTGTAAATAGCCCGAATGTAATCGCGTATTGGCTTTCCGCTGACCGGTTAGCACGCAACAAAAGCTTTTCACTGTACCTCGGTACACGTGACAATAAACTAAACTCAACCTCGAAGATAATTATTTTAACGTTGAGCCAACCTTTAGCAAGAGCAAGGAGAAGAGGTGAGGGGGAGATCCAGACATCTCCAGGTCACGTCTGAACAACCTGGAATATTGAGACCCCGCTCTGCTTCAGATTCCTCCCCACCAGAAGAAATAATATCTCTTGACTTTTTTTCCCATTGTCTCTTTTAAAGGCGGCACGGTGGCTCAGCGGTAGAGTTGCTGCCTTACAGCGCTTGCAGCCTCAGAGACCCGGGTTCGATCCCAACTACGGGCGCTGTCTGTACGGAGTTTGCACGTTCTGGAGTTATACTCTGGAGTTTAGAAGGATGAGAGGGTATCTTATTGAAACATATAAGATTATTAAGGGTTTGGACAGGCGAGAGGCAGGAAACATGTTCCCAATGTTGGGGGAGTCCAGAACCAGGGGCCACAGTTTTAGAATAAGGAGTAAGCCATTTAGAACGGAGATGAGGAAACACTTTTCACACAGAGAGTTGTGAGTCTGTGGAATTCTTTGCCTCAGAGGGCGGTGGAGGCCGGTTCTTAGGATACTTTCAAGAGACAGCTACAATACACAATACAATACAATACAATTTATTTGTCATTTGGACCCCGTTGAGGTCCAAACGAAATGTCGTTTCTGCAGCCATACATTACAAAACGAAAAAAGACCCAAGACACAACACAATTTACACATACATCCATCACAGCGCTGTGATGGAAGGCAAAAAAAAGTATCTCTCCACTGCACTCCCCCCCCCCGATGTCAGAGTCAAAGTCAAAGCCCCCGGAGGGCGATGGTGATTATCCCGCGGCCATTAAAGCCACGCCGGGCGATGCAAGGTCGCGCACCGGGTCTTGGTGTTAGAGGAAGGACATTATAGCCATAGAGGGAGTGCAGAGAAGGTTCACCAGACTGATTGCTGGGATGTCAGGACTTTCATATGAAGAAAGACTGGATAGACTTGGCTTATACTCGCTAGAATTTAGGAGATTGAGAGGGGATCTTATAGAAACGTACAAAATTCTTATGGGGTTGGACAGGCTAGATGCAGGAAGATTGTTCCCGATGTTGGGGAAGTCCAGGACAAGGGGTCACAGCTTAAGGATAAGGGGGAAATCCTTTAAGACCGAGATGAGGAAAAACTTTTTCACACAGAGAGTGGTGAATCTCTGGAACTCTCTGCCACAGAGGGTAGTTGAGGCCAGTTCATTGGCTATATTTAAGAGGGAGTTAGATGTGGCCCTTGTGGCTAAGGGGATCAGGGGGTATGGAGAGAAGGCAGGTACGGGATACTGAGTTGGATGATCAGCCATGATCATATTGAATGGCGGTGCAGGCTCGAAGGGCCGAATGGCCTACTCCTGCACCTATTTTCTATGTATCTATGTATCTATGTAGCCCCGGCGCGCGCTCGCAAAGTCCCGCGGCCATTCCAAGCCGCGCGGGGCGGTGAAGTAAAGCCCCGCTCCAGGTGCTCTTCAACCCCGCAACTCGGCTAGATCGGGCTCTTAAAGATAGCGGAGTCAGGGGATATGGGGAGAAGGCAGGAACGGGGTACTGATTGGGGATGATCAGCCATGATCGCATTGAATGGCGGTGCTGGCTCGAAGGGCCGAATGGCCTACTCCTGCACCTATTGTCTATTGTCTATTGTCTCCCCGTGACCCGCGTGGGCTCTCTCCGAGATCTTCGGTTTACGGTTTGGTCCCACACACCAAAGATGCGCAGGTTTGCAGCTTAACCAGCTTGGTACAAATGTAAACTTGCCCCTAGTGTGCGTAGGGTAGTGTTAATGTGCGGGGATCGCTGGACCCCGTGGGCCAAAGGGCCTGTCTCCACGCTGTATCTCTAAACTATACTAAAACTAATCATTTGAAACAGCTCGGTTCGATCACCACTTAATCTTCCACACACGAGTGAAACAGTCATATTTGTGTCTCCATATTTGAACCCTTTTAACCCTTTTATCTCTGGGTTTGCCTTTGTTTGCTAACCTCCACTCTGTGTCTTCTCATAGAGAGCGAGCGTCCATTGATTTATTGACCCGGGGAGAAGGGTGGTTGAGTGGAAAGAGATCGCTGGATAATAGCAGGGAACTCAAATGAGCAGGATCTGACTACTGGGGCCAGAAAGGTCCATCGCATGTGCAAATCACGGGACGGAAAGTCACATTAGCTCGCAGTGGGAGAGGGCAGATTGCATGCAGACTGGATGATAGTACTTCCATTATAAAGGGATATTAAGAGCAATCTCTGGGCAAGAGTGAGGGAAATCGATTTCAATGTTTGCAAATGTGGGGCCGTTCGCATTGAGTGCACAACAGGTGGAGAAACAGATGCAAATGTAGCTCAATTAGCCTCCTGGGTCACCCAATCAACCAGATTATGAATGATGTGTATCTCTAGACTCCCTCTCCCCTGCCTCTCTTCAGTCTGAAGAAGGGCCTCGACCCGAAAAGCCACCCATTCCTTCCCCACAGAGTCCCGCAGAGTCACTCCAGCATTTTGGGTCCATCTTACATTACGAACCACCTTCATTATCAATGGCCTACATTTAAGGGCGGCACAGTGGCGCGGCTGGTGGAGCTGCTGCCTCACAACGCCCAGACCCGGGTTTAGAAACATAGAAAATAGGTGCAGGAGGAGGCCATTCGGCCCTTCGTGCCAGCACCGCCATTCATTGTGATCATGGCTGATCGTCCCCTATCAATAACCCGTGCCTGCCTTCTCCCCATATCCCTTGGCCTCCACTGCCCTCTGTGGCAGGGAATTCCATAAATTCACAACTCTCTGGGTGAAAAGGTTTTTTCTCACCTCAGTCTTAAATGACCTCCCCTTTATTCTAACACTGTGGCCCCTGGTTCTGGACCCGCCCAACATTGGGAAAAAATTTCCTCCATCTAGCTTGTCCAGTCCTTTTATAATTTTATATGTTTATATAAGAGAACCCCTCATCCTTCTAAACTCCAGTGAATACAAGCCTAGTCTTTTCAATCTTTCCTCATATGAGAACCCCGCCATCCCAGGGATCAATCTCGTGAACCTACGCTGTACTGCCTCAATCACAAGGATGTCCTTCCTCAAATTAGGAGACCAAAACTGTACACAATACTCCAGATGTGGTCTCACCAGAGCCCTATACAACTGCAGAAGAACCTCTTTACTCCTATACTGAGGTTTGATCCTGACATCGCGCGCTGTCTGTGTGGAGTTTGCACGTTCTCCCAGAGAGGTGAAGAGCTGGACTGCGAGGGCCTTCAACCTGATTGGTCCTGGTCTTTTCTCGCCTCGAGCCCTTCACCTCCCCCACCCCAGCCCGTACTCTCAGTCTGAAGAAAGGTCTCGACCCGAAGCGTCGCCCATTTCTTGTTCTCCAGAGATGCTGCCTGGGCCTGCTGAGTTACTTTAGTACTTTGTGTCCATCTTGGGCATAAACCAGCGTCTTCAGTGCTTCGTTTCTGCATCAAGTCGTTTTCGATCTGCTCAGGAGGTGAAGTGATGAACCAAACCACACCAATGGAAGCCAAACCCCAGTAGGGGCAGCTGATGTACGTTCTGTTCAAGAACAATGGAGGAGGCGGCGTGAGACAACCGCTGTTGGGGGGGGGGGGTGCGGGGGAGAACAAAAGGAGAAGCCAACCTACTTTGTAACTTTGTTAGTTGTTTAAGAAGGAACTGCAGATGCTGGAAAAATCTAAACTCAGCGGGTGAGGCAGCATCTATGGAGCGAAGGAATAGTTGACTTTTTGGGTTGAGACCCTTCTTCAGACTCATGTGGGGGTGGTAGGGGCGGGAAGAAAATAGGAAGAGGCTTGGCGATCGCTCCGCCCAACACCTTCGCTCAGTTCGCAATAACCAACCTGATCTCCCGGTTGCTCAGCGCTTCAACTCCCCCTCCCATTCCGAATCCGACCTTTCTGTCCTGGGCCTCCTCCGTGGCCAGTGTGAGTCACACCGTAAATTTTGGAGGAGCAGCACCTCATATTTCGCTTGGGCAGTTTGCACCCCAGCGGCATGAACCCTGACGTCTCTAATTTCAGGTAGTCCTTGCTTTTTCCCTCTTTCCCCTCCCCTTCCCAGCTCTCCCACAGCACACTCTCCCTGCCTCTTCCTTTCTTCTTCCAGCCCCCACTACTCCCACATCAGTCTGAAGAAGGGTCTCGACCCGAAACATCACCTATTCCTTCGCTCCATAGATGCTGCCTCACCCGCTGAGTTTCTCCAGCATTTTTATCTACCTTTGTAACTTTGTCTGCGCCCTTTATGGGCGACTATTTGCATACATTGGGTACGGAAGCAAAGAATTGCACTGTGCCTTATTCCATTCCATTTCTTCAGCACGACATGCCAGAAAGACAGGCATGTGAGTTTGCTTCAATTATAGTCATAGAGTCATCCAGTGTGGAAACAGGCCCTTTGGCCCAACTTGTCCCACCCACCTGCCAGCGTTTGTCCCGTATCATTCTAAACCTGTCCTATCCATGTACCTGTTTAAATGTTTCTTAAACATTGCAATAGTCCATGTCTCAACTACCTCCTCCGGTAACTCGTTCCCTACACCCACCACCCCTTGTGTGAAAATGTCACCCCTTCAGATTCTTACTAAATCTTTCCCCCCCTCCCCCTCACCTTAAACCTATGTCCTCTGGTTCTCGATTCCCGTACCCCGGGCAAGAGACTCTGTGCTCCTTACCCGATCCATCTGACCCTTGTGATTTTTACACACAATTCACCAACATCTCTCAGCATATCTGCAACGCTCCACCTTCTTTGGATTTGCTGCCAGATGCCGGTAACCAAGGTAACACGACAGACACTAATCAGCGCTGCCTTAGGTGTCACCGGCTGAATAATGGCTTCGGTGTAAGAAATGGCCGCGTTAGGACTGCTGACCCGATGAGAAAATTACTTTGCCAGCACAGATCTGCTCAGGGTCAGCCCACAACTGTTCTCCACTCCGCTGCCGACTGCAAGCTGCAAAAACTGATAGCTCCACAAAGCCCGATCAATACCAGCTCAAAGAAAACACAATGAAAATCTTTTTTTTTTGGGGGGGGAGGCAGAGATTTACAAATTCTGTCAGATCGGTTTTGTTGCAGAATAACGTTGACTTTTTCAACGCTAAATGTTAGCTGTCTGGGAGTGAGATGTCATAGCAAAGTCAGCTTGGTAGTCAGTAGAATGGGGAGCTGATTGAGAGCTGCAGGCTGCAGTTTAATGGAGAGATCCAGGGTTTGTACTAGGATAAGCGAATGGTATGTTAGCATTCATAGCAAAAGGATTTGAGTATAGGAGCAGGGAGGTTCTACTGCAGTTGTACAGGGTCTTGGTGAGACCACACCTGGAGTATTGCGTACAGTTTTGGTCTCCAAATCTGAGGAAAGACATTCTTGCCATAGAGGGAGTACAGAGAAGGTTCACCAGACTGATTCCTGGGATGGCAGGACTTTCATATGAGGAAAGACTGGATAGACCCGGCTTGTACTCGCTGGAATTTAGAAGATTGAGGGGGGATCTTATAGAAACTTACAAAATTCTTAAGGGGTTAGACAGGCTAGATGCAGGAAGATTGTTCCCGATGTTGGGGAAGTCCAGAACAAGGGGTCACAGTTTAAGGATAAAGGGGAAATCTTTTAGGACTGAGATGAGAAAAACATTTTTTACACAGAGAGTGGTGAATCTCTGGAATTCTCTGCCACAGAATGTAGTTGAGGCCAGTTCATTGGCTATATTTAAGAGGGAGTTAGATGTGGCCCTTGTGGCTAAAGGGATCAGGGGGTATGGAGAGAAAGCAGGTACAGGATACTGAGTTGGATGATCAGCCATGATCATATTGAATGGCCTACTCCTGCACCTATTTTCTACGTTTCTATATTTCTATACAGGATGCCTCGGACTAGAGTGAGTCGCAAGCTAGAATCTAATCCCGCTTTGAGTTGTTTTATATGGGGAAGTGGGTGCCTGGAAGCGGGCTAGAATCTAAATGAGGAGTTTGGATAGTTTTATACATATTTTTGTATCTGGGATCAGAGCTATGGGCCTGTCCCACTATACGAGTTTACCCAAGAGCTCTCCCGAGTTTTAAAAAAAATCAAACTCGTGGTAAGCACATAGAATGTACGTTGCGGGTACGTCGGAGCTCGGGGACGTCTCTTAGCGGCTCGTAACGCTAACGGCAGGTACTCGGGAAACGCGGTAAGCTCGTGAAGACTCGTGAAGATTTTTCAACATGTTGAAAAATGTCCACGAGAGTAGTTCTCCGAGTTCGAATCAGGGGAAACTCGGGAGAACTCTTGAATTAGCTTGTACGGTGGGACAGCCCCATTAGGCTATTCGGGCCATCAAGTCTACTCCATCATCTGATCTATCTTTCCCTCTCAATCTCATTCTCCAGCCTTCTCCCCATAGCCCCTGACGCCCGTACTAATCAAGCGTCTCGCAATCTCTGTCATAAAAAAATATCAATTGACTGCCTCTACAACCTTCCGTGGCAATCTTCTTCTTATCGAGTCCACACACAAGATTAGAAGTTGTTCAGCCAGAGCTGAACATACTTCTCGGCGTCTGCACACAATGGTGTCTGTCTTGTCACTTCTTGTGCTTCTTGGGCGCGGTGGTGGAAAGACTGGTGGAAACACGGCCACGACATGAACGATCTTTGCTTGACCCCTCTGTGGCAATGAATTCCACAGATTCACTACCCTAAATAAATTCCTCCTCATTTCCTTTCTAAAGGTATGTACTTTAATTCTGAGGCGATGGCCTCTGGTCCTTGACTCTCCCACTAGTGGAAACATCCTCTCCACATCCACTCTATCCGGGCCTTTCACTATTCTGTATGTTTCAATGAGGTTCCCACTCATCCTCCTAAACTCCAGCGAGTACAGGCCTAGTGCTGTCAGGCGCTCATCATATGCTAACACACTCATTTCTGGAATCATTATTACAAACCTCCTCTGGACCCTCTCCAGAGCCAGCACATCCTTCCTCAGATATGGTGCCCACAATTGCTCACAATATTCCAAATGGGGCCTTACCAGTGCCTTGTAGAGCCTCAGCATTACATCCTGGTTTTTGCACACAAGCCCTCTTGAAATAAATGCTAGCATTGAGTTTGCTTTCATTACACCCCATTCGACTTGCAGATTAACTTATTGGGAATCCTGCACCAGCACTCCCAAGTCTCTTTGCACCTCTGATTTCTGGATTCTCTCCCCATTTAGAAAATAGTCTACGCCTTTATTCCTACTACCAAAATGCATGACTCCACACTTTGCAACACTATATTCCATCTGCCACTTCTCTGCCCACTCTCCCAACCTGTCCAAGTCCTCCTGCAGTGTCCCTGCTTTCTCTACACTTCCTGCCCTCCCACCTATTTTCATATCATCCATCAAACTTGGCCACAAGGCCTTCGATCCCCTCGTCCAAATCACTAATATACAACGTGAAGAGCAGTGGCCCCAGCACCGATGTTTTGTTCTTGGATAATAGAAACATAGAAACATAGAAATTAGGTGCAGGAGTAGGCCATTCGGCCCTTCGAGCCATTCAATATGATCATGGCTGATCATCCAACTCAGTATCCCGTACCTGCCTTCTCTCCATACCCTCTGATCCCTTTAGCCACAAGGGCCACATCTAACTCCCTCTTAAATATAGCCAATGAACTGGCCTCGACTACCTTGGCAGAGAGTTCCAGAGATTCACCACTCTCTGTGTGAAAAAAGTTCTTCTCATCTCGGTTTTAAAGGATTTCCCCCTTATCCTTAAGCTGTGACCCCTTGTCCTGGACTTCCCCAACATCGGGAGCAATCTTCCTGCATCTAGCCTGTCCAACCCCTTAAGAATTTTGTAAGTTTCTATAAGATCCCCTCTCAATCTCCTAAATTCTAGAGAGTATAAACCAAGTCTATCCAGTCTTTCTTCATATGACAGTCCTGACATCCCAGGAATCAGTCTGGTGAACCTTCTCTGCACTCCCTCTATGGCAATATAATGGGTGATTAGGAGTGAAATCGGCTGGAATCCAACCGAGGGGCACGGAGTGATTGTACACAGAATAATGCAAATAGTAAAAATTCCGATAATCTACAATCCGACTGTAGATTGGTTATTTCCTACTGGCAGGCGGGGAAGGAACTTGTGGCTGCAAAAACTGCTGGGACACAGGCAAGGAGGGGAGCACGGGTTTGGCGAGACATCAGTCGCTGGGCTGGGGAACCCAGTATGGGATCCCTTGCAATTCTCGCCTCCAGACCAACAAGGGCGGGCTATGGCCATCTGGGTCACGTCTACGGCCCAGCCAAAGAACCGCGCTCTTATCTGGTTGAAGCGGACGGAGCCATCTACAGACGCAACCGTCAACATATCCTTCCAGTGAAGGAACCGCGTCCTGCGACTCCGTATCCAGATGTCTCGCGTTTTGTATACCCTCCCACTACCTGGGGAAATTTGTTCCCAACCTCAGTGATACAGCTGCCCCCCTGCGGGAACTGACACACAAAGGCGCTGCATGGTCCTGGTATCCGCAGCACCAAAGAGCTTTCCACACTCTCAAGTTACAATTGGCTAGTAGGAAATAGACAATAGATAATAGACAATAGACAATAGGTGCAGGAGTAGGCCATTCGGCCCTTCGAGCCAGCACCGCCATTCAATGTGATCATGGCTGATCATCCCCAATCAGTACCCCGTTCCTGCTTTCTCCCTATATCCCCTGACTCCGCTATCTTTAAGAGCCCTATCTAGCTCTCTCTTGAAAGCATCCAGGTCTACACCGATCATTCAGAAATCCTGATGTCCTGGCACCAGCTCACCATGTTTGCCGAGCATCCTTCTCATTCACCAGAGCCACAATCCCAAATCCCACACTCCTCTTCCACTCACCAGATCCTGGTCCCATATAGAAGTTGGGAGGTCATGTTGCAGTTGTATAAGACGTTGGTGAGACCGCGTTTAGAATGTTGTGTTCAGTTCCGGGCACCATGTTAAAGGAAAGATATTGTCAAGCTTGAAAGGGTTGACGTTGCCAGGACTAGAGGGTGTTAGCCTAGGGAGAGGTTGAGTAGGCTGGGTCTCTATTCCATGGAGCGCAGGAGGATGAGGGGAGATCTTATCGAAGTATACAAAATCAAGAGAGGAATAGATCAGGTAGATGCTCAGAGTCTTTTACCCAGAGTAGGGGAATCGAGGACCAGAGGGCATAGGTTCAAGGTGAAGGGGAAAAGATTTAATAGGAATCAGAGGGGTAACTTTTTCACACAGAGGGTAGTGGGTGTATGAAACAAGCTGCCAGAGGAGGTAGTTGAGGCTGGGATTATCCCATCGTTTAAGAAACAGTTGGACAGGTACATGGATAGGACAGGTTTGGAGGGTTATGGACCAAGCGCAGGCAAGTGGGGCAAGTGTAGCTGGGACATTGTTGGCCGGTGTGGGCAAGTTGGGCTGAAGGGCCTGTTTCCATACTGTATCACTCTGTTAACTGACCAGGGTCCCATTTCCCACACTCCCGCTAACCATTTTCTAATCTAAATCTAATCTAGACATCTTCCTCCCCCTCTCCCATCCGGCAAAAGGTATAGAAGTGTGAAAACGCACACCTTCAGATTCAGGGACAGTTTCTTCCCAGCTGTTATCGGGCAACTGAATCATCCTACCAAAATAAAGCAGTGCTGAACTACTATCTACCTCATTGGTGACCCCCGGACTATCCATGTGCAGGGAGGAACTGCAGATGCTGGTTTAAACCGAAGATGGCCACAAAAAGCTGGAGACAGGCATCATCTCTGGAGAAGGGCCTCGACCCAAAACGTCACCCATTCCTTCTCTCCAGAGATGCTGCCTGTCCCGCCGAGTTACTCCAGCTATTTGCATCTATTCTTGATCAGACTTTGCTGGCTTTACCTTGCACTAAACGTTATTCCCTTATTATGTATCTGTACACTGCAAATGTCTTGATTATAATCATGTATTGTCTTTCTGCTGAGTGGATAGCACGCAACAAAAGCTTTTCACTGCACCTGGGAACACGTGACAATAGACTAAACTGAAACATATTGTGTTCACCGGTCATAGAGTCATAGTCATACAGCATGGAAACAGACCCTTCGGCCTAACCTGCCCACGTTTGGTCCATATTTCCTCTAACTCTTTCCTGTCCATGTACCTGTCTAAGTGTCTTTTAAATGTTCTTAAAGATTAGTAAAAGATTAGCTTAAAGATAGCGGAGTCAGGGGATATGGGGAGAAGGCAGGAACGGGGTACTGATTGGGGATGATCACATTGAATGGCAGTGCTGGCTCGAAGGGCCGAATGGCCTACTCCTGCACCTACTGTCTATTGTCTAATAGTGGTGTAATAATATTATGGTGTGTAACATTTTACAATGTGAATTAAAATATGTCGCTGTTTCAATACAAATACTATTCAGGAATCTGGAAAATTCACTAATTTTGTGTCGCCAAAATTTCAAGCCTGCGGAGTTTTTACTGTTCCATACAATGAGTTACTGACTGAAATATTTTCTATGGGATAATGGTGCTCGGAAGGGACTTACAGGCTAGAATTAAATTGAAGAGTTTAGATGGTTTATAGGCAGAATAATAGATACCTGGGAATAGGCTACAGGCTGGAATTTAATCGCGTGGAGAGATAGCAGTTTTATACGATATTGGATACCCCAGAGTTAGTTAATAGGTTGGAATTATTCAAAAGATTTAGATGTTTCTTTATTGAGAATAATGGATACTTGAAAGTGAGTTTTGTGGCGCAATCTAATCAGAAGAGTCATTGGTTTATATGTAGGATAATGTATACCTGGGAAAAACACAAAGTGCTGGAGGAACTTTAAAAAAATCTCTTCCCTGTATGGAGGACCCGACCTTTCTCTGTCGGGTCTCCGTTGTCGTTGGGGCCTAGCACGTGGAGAGGCCTCCAACCGGAACGACCTGGGGCTCCGGTCGCGGAGCCTGCGGACTACTCACCATCGTGGAGCTGGCCGAGTTCGGAGCGTGGAGAGCTGCGGTGACGCGCGGCTGTGACCCGACCCCGGAGATTCGGGGCTCCAGCCGCAGGTCTGGTGGATGGTAACATCGGGAGCTCGCGGGTCCCTGGTGGGAGACCGCTTTTCGGGGCTCCCGCAACGGCAACTTCTCCCGCCCGAGTTGCGGGGTTGAAGATGACCTGGAGCTGGGTCTAACATCACCCGGCGCGGCTTTAATGGCCGCGGGACTTGCTAGCGCTACCGGGGGCTCCAACATCCAGACCCGGAGGGCGGCCTTGCATTGCCCGACGCGGCTTTAATGGCCGCCGGACTTATTTTCCATCGCCCGCCGGGGGCTCTGACTCTGACATCGGGAGGAGAATGGGGAGTGCAGGGGAGAGATAAGACTTTGCCTTCCATCACAGCGAGGAGGAGATTCGCTGTGATGGATGTTTGTGTAAATTGTGTTGTGTCTTGGTTCTTTTTACTTGTTTGTATGACTGCAGAAACCAAACTTCGTTTGAACTTCTTTTGAGGTTCAAATGACAATAAATGGTATTGTATTGTATTGTATCGTATTGTATCAGCCATGATTGAATGGCGGAGTAGACTTGAAGGGCCGAATGGCCTAATACTGCTCTTATCACTTATGAGCTTAGGGGAACGTGTGTGAAGGAACTGCAGATGCTGGTTTACACAGAAGATAAACACAAACAGCTGGAGTAACCCAGTGGGTCAAGTAACATCTCCGAAGAAAAGGAATAGGTGACGATTCGGGTCAAGAGAAGGGTCTCGATCTGAAACGCCACCTTTTACTTCTCTCCAGAGGTACTGTCTGACCCACTGAGTTACTCCAGCATTTTGTGCCTGTCTGGGTAGAGAATATATACCTGGGAGTGGGTTACAGAATGGAATTTAATCTCAGGGCTCAAAAATGTATAAGCCTTGAGGATTGTGATGAGAGGAGAAGAAGAAGTTATATCTGTACGGAGTTTGTACGTTCTCCCCGTGACTTGCGTGGGTTTTCTCCGAGATCTCCGGTTTCCTCCCACACTCCAAAGGCGTACAGATTTGTAGGCTAATTGGCCCGGTACAAGTGTGACTTGACCCGAGTGTATTGGGTAATGTTCTTCTTCTTCTTGCGTATAGCGGGCACAGCCTAAAGTTGCAGGACAACTTGTTCTATTTGATCTTACTTGATTGTGCACGCCGGGTTGATTGCATTCGTCGAAACAGGGCGGACCACGTGAAGGTTGCAATCTCCCACCCCAGGGTAGTGTTAATGTGCGGGGATCGCTGGTCGGTGCGCACTGGGTGGGCTGAAGGGCCTGTTTCCGTGCTGTATCTCTAAACTAAACTAAACATTAACGTGAAAGGATTTATTGCGTGTTCGTGATAATCTACTACACGTCGCATCCATTTAATAACTTACCTAGAAAAATAAAGCGATGGTGAAAGGCTCGCTCTTGTGACTATTTGAATTGTTCTAAGCAAAGGCTAATGGTACATATTAGGTGATCATTCCAAGTGCTATTAGATGCGAATTCCAGGTGCTGATTTATTGTAAAGACCGTTTATCAATCAACACATTATATCAAATCATGAGAGGAATAGATCGGGTAGATGCACAGAGTCTCTTGCCCAGAGTAAGTGAATCGAGGACCAAAGGATCAGTCTGAAGAAGGGTTTCGGCCCGAAACGTTGCCTATTTCCTTCGCTCCATAGATGCTGCTGCACCCGCTGAGTTTCTCCAGCATTTTTGTGCACCAAAGGATATAGTTTAGATACAGTGCGGAAACAGGCCCTTCGGCCCCCCGAGTCTGCGCCGACCAGCGATCCCCGCACATTAACACTATCCTACACACACTAGGGATTATTTACACATACACCAAGCCAATTAACCTACATACCTGTACGTCTTTGGAGTGTGGGAGGAAACTGAAGATCTGGGAGAAAACTCACGCGGTGACGGGGAGAGCGTACAAACTCCGTACAGACAGCGCCCGTAGTCGGGATCGAACCCGGGTCTTCGGTGCTGCAAGCGCTGTAAGACAGCGACTCTACCGCTGCGCCAGGTTAAGATATATAGGTTTAAGGTGAAGGGGAAAAAGATTTAATAGAAATCTGAGGGGTAACTTTTTCACACAAAGGGCGGTGGGTGTATGGGACAAGCTGCCAGCGGATGTAGTTGAGGCTGGGGCTACCCCCAACGTTTAAGAAACAGTTAGACAGGTACATGGATAGGACAGGTTTGGAGGGATATGGACCAAATCCTGGCAGGTGGGTCTAGTGTAGCTGGGATATGTTGGCCGGAGTGGGCAAGTTGGGCCTAAAGGTCTGTTTCCGCACTGTATCACTCGATGACTCTGTGACTCAATTAAGGCGTTGTTCAGTATAATCAATGCATGTGATATATTTTGATATGGATGTCGTCATAGTAACTGGACTCAGGAAGGAGATTAATGCTTCTTTAAAATGGATATGGTAATGGTGGAAGTGCTTCCACATCATTGGCCTGTCAGACAGAGAATAAAAACGTGCTATATTTAAGAAAACATTTCCTTCTTTCTTCTCCACTCTAGTTCTGGAAGAATACTCCTCTGATCCCTGGCTCACATGACCTTGGCTCTCATTTCACTCCTACCTTCTGAGTCCTTCGTAACTGTTTTCTGAGTCATTCGTAACTGTCACTGTATGTCATGTTGTTACTTGTGGGCGGAGCACCCGGGCAAATTCCTTGTATGTGAATACTTGGCCAATAAACATACTTACTTACTTAAGGAAGAAGGTGTAGGATGATGAAAACATGGCCACCAGGTTCAAGAGCAGCTTCTTCCCTTCAACCATCAGGCTCTTGAACACCACGCAACACTTAAAGGAGGACACAAAGTGCTGGAGTAAATCAGCAGGTCACATAGCATCTCGGGCGAACATGGATAGGTGACATTTGGAGTCGGCATCCATCTAACATTGCCCATCCATGCTCTCCAGAAGCTACCTGAACCGCTGAGTTACTCCAGCACTTTGTGTAAAAAACAGCATCTTCATTTCCTTGTCGGAAGAAGTATGAGGTCTGAAGAAGGGTCTCAGCCCAAAACGTCATCCATTCCTTCTCTCCAGAGATGCTGCCTGTCCTGATGAGTTAATCCAGCACTTTGGTTAAACCAGCATCTACAGCTCCTTGTTACTACACAACACTACCCTCAACTCTCAACTTCTATGGACTGTCTTTCAATAAAATAAGGATTTGGATTTTTTTTGCATTTGTGTGGTAGTTATTAATTTGTTCATTTTTGTTTAGTTATAGTTTAGAGCGGGGGTTCCCAACCTTTTTCATCCCGTTTACCCCTGGCATCTTTAATGGCACATAACAGTGTTATTTCATGAACAACTAATAATGAACAGATATCCGTATACCAGAACCAAACACAGTCAGTCAATGAGAAAAAATATGTACAAATCCAGAATCAACAAATTTACCCCCTGGGTAGGCGAAATTTACCCCCTGATGGTAAATTTACCCCAGGTTGGGAACCCTTCGTTTAGAGATACAGCGCGGAAACAGGCCCTTCGGCCAACCGGGTCCGCGCCGACCAGCGATCCCCGCACACTAACACTATCCTACACCCACTAGGGACAATTTTTACATTTACCAAACCAATTAACCTACAAACCTGCACGTCTTTCGAGTGTGGGAGGAAACCAAAGATCTCGGTGAAAACCCATGCAGGTCACGGGGAGAACGTACAAACTCCGTACAGACAGCACCCGTAGTCGGGATCGAACCCGGGTCTCCGGCGCTGCGAGCGCTGTAAGGCAGCAACTTTCCCGCTGCGCCACCGTGACCGCCCTGTTTATTGTATATTATCTGTGTGTATTATGTTTATGCTGTCCTACTGCTGCAAGTAAGAATTTCATTGTTCTGTTGTTGGTACATATGACAATCAAACACTCTTGATTCTCTGAAATCTTGGTTTAGGTTTATTATTGTCATGTGTACTGAGATGCAGCATCTGTCCTTATACGTCCGCCCTCAACTCCATCCAGGAACTCCGACAGTCCTTTCAGGTGAGGCAGAGGTTTACTTGCATCTCCTGCAACCTCATCCACTGTATCTAATGTTCCCAGTGTGGGCTCCTGTACATCATCGGGACCAAGCGCAGGTTCGGCGATCGTTTCGTTTAACACTTACACTCAGTCCGCCTTGGCCTACTCGATCTCTCTGGTTGCCAAACATTTTAACTCCCCCTCCCATTCCCACACTGACCTTTCAGTCCTGGGCCTCCTCCACTGTCGGAGTGAGGCCCAGCGCAAATTGGAGGAACAGCACCTCATATTTTGCTTGGCCAGCTTACACCCCAGCGTTAGCTGTCCACCTAAACTCTGGAATTTAGAAGGATGAGAGGGGATCTTATTGAAACATATAAGATTATTAAGGGTTTGGACACGCTAGAGGCAGGAAACCTGTTCCCAATGTTGGGGGAGTCCTGAACCAGGGGCCACAGTTTAAGAATAAGGGGGAAGCCATTTGGAACGGAGATGAGGAAACACTTTTTCACACAGAGAGTTGTGAGTCTGTGGAATTCTCTGCCTCAGAGGGCGGTGGAGGCAGGTTCTCTGGATGCTTTCAAGAGAGAGCTAGATAGGGCTCTTAAAGATAGCGGAGTCAGGGGATATGGGGAGAAGGCAGGAACGGGGTACTGATTGGGGACGATCAGCCATGATCACATTGAATGGCGGTGCTGGCTCCAAGGGCCGAATGGCCTACTCCTGCACCTATTGTCTATTGTCTATGGTATGAACATAGATTTAATTTCAAGTAGCACCTGCATTCCCTCCCCTCCCCTCTCTCCCTCCCTCCCTCCCTCCACCACCCTAATCACCCTACCTGTTCCACTAACGTATCCCTCTAGTTATCACACCTTCCCCAGCCAACAATGGACCATTATGTGCTCCACCCTTCCTGAGGTCATCAGTTGCTGGCCCTGATTTGGTCTGGCATGATCTCGCCTTCCGTTAATTTCCTCCCCAACCCCACCCCTCCCCCACCTCTACTTTCACGATCTTCGGTTTCCTCCCACACTCCAAAGACGTACAGGTTTGTACGTTAATTGGCTTGGTGTAAATGTAATATTGTCCCTAGTGTGCGTAGGGTAGTGTTGACGTGCGGGGATCGCTGGTCGGTGCGGGCTCGGTGGGCCGAAGGGCCCCAAACGCAAGTACAATCGGTAGAGCGAAGGGAAAGATACAGAGGGCAGAATATTGTTCTCAGCATTGTAGTACATTACTAGCCAATGGACACAACCTTTCCCTAAATATCCAGCAAAACCATGGATGGGCTTAAATCCTCTACCACTCCATTCCCTGTCCAAACAGCTGGTGTACAGGATGATTGCTGGTCGGCGCAGTCTCAAAGGGCAGAAGGGCCTGTTTCCTAGCTGTATCTCTAAACAAGTCTTCACAGGATGCTCTGACAGGCACATTCAGTTTATTTCACCTTACAGAAACAGGCCCTTCGGCCCTCTGGGTCCGCGCCGACCAGCGATCCCCGCACATTAACACTGTCCTACACACACTAGGGAGCATTCACACCTACGCCAAGCCAATTGACCTGCAAACCTGCACGTCTTTGGAGTGGGGGAAAAAAAACGAAGATCTTGGGGAAAAACACACACGGTCACGGGGAGAGCGTACAAACTCCGTACAGACAGCACCCGTAGTCGGGATGGAACCCGGGTCTCCGGCGATGCAAGCGCTGTAAGGCAGCAAATCTCCCGTTGCGCCGCCGTGCCGCCCTATGTTCTGGCAGAGAGTGACTAGCAGAGAGTGACTATCTACAGGTATGCCTGGCGCCTTTGCCCAGTGCCAGCCTGTGGGTTGATGGTGCCAGAGACAGGGAGACCTCAGCCATTGCAGGAGCAGCCCACCTGAGGCACCAGCATCTGCCTTTACTTTCTCGAGTGGCATTAAGCAGGTGTTGTTGAACGGCAAGGCAGATGTTCCCCTGAATGGATTGATGAACTTGTTAGACAAGGTCTGTGAAAAATAACATTGGGCATGTTTAGTAATGAGTGATGTTGGAATGATGCGCCATCCGTTGAAGCATGCAGGTACAGCAGGCAGTGAAGAAAGCGAATCGCATGTTGGCCTTCATAACAAGAGGAGTTGAGTATAGGAGCAAAGAGGTCCTTCTGCAGTTGTACAGGGCCCTAGTGAGACCACACCTGGAGTATTGTGTGCAGTTTTGGTCTCCAAATTCGAGGAAGGACATTCTTGCTATTGAGGGAGTGCAGCGTAGGTTCACCGGGTTAATTCCCGGGATGGCAGGACTGTCATAGTCAAAGCTGAGAGAATGGAGCGGCTGGGCTTGTACACTCTGGAATTTAGAAGGATGAGAGAGGATCTTATTGAAACATATATGATTATTAAAGGTTTGGACACGCTAGAGGCAGGAAACATGTTCCCAATGTTGGGGGAGTCCAGAACCAGGGGCCACAGTTTAAGAATAAGGGGTAAGTCATTTAGAACGGAGATGAGGAAACACTTTTTCACACAGAGAGTGGTGAGTTTGTGGAATTCTCTGCCGCAGGCCGGTTCTCTGGATACTTTCAAGAGAGAGCTAGATAGGGCTCTAAAAGATAGCAGAGTCAGGGGATATGGGGAGAAGGCAGGAACGGGGTACTGATTGTGGATGATCAGCCATGATCACATTGTATGGCGGTGCTGGCTCGAAGGGCCGAATGGCCTACTCCTGCACCTATTGTCTGTTGAATTGAAAATAAATTCATCACATTTCACCACCATTCTGAGGCACAGAGTCTCTTGCCTGGAGGAGGGGAATCAAGAACCAGAGATCATAGGTTTAAGGTGAGAGGGGAAAGATTTCATAGGAACCTGAGGGGAAGCTTTCACACGCAAACGGTGGCGGGTGTATGGAATGAGCTGGCGGAGGAGGTAGCTGAGGCAGGTGCTATCGCAACATTCAGGATACATGTCGACAGGTACATGGAAAGGACAGGTTTAGAGGGAAGGGCCAAATGCAGGCAGGTGGGACGAGTGTAGCTGGGACATGTTGGCTGGTGTGGGCAAGTTGAGCCGAAGGGCCTGTTTCCACACTGAATGACTCTTTGACTCTATGACAACATTTTGGAAGGTCCTAACATATCAAAACAAGTGTCAAAGATCTGGGCTAAGAAGGGGAGTTTGTTACAGAAGAATGTCTTAGGTCTGCATAGTGGTGCAGCAGTAGAGCTACCTTCTGACAACGCCAGAGACCCGGGTTCGATCCTGACCACGGTTGCTGTCTGTACGGAGTTTGGACGTTCTCCCTGGGTTTTCTCCGGATGCTATAGTCTCCTCGCGCATTCCAAAGATGTGCAGGTTTGTAGGTTACTTGGCTTCTGTAAATTGTCCCTAGTGTGCAGGATAGAACTAGTGTACAGGTGATCGCTGGTCGGAATGGACTCGATGGCCGAAGGGCCTATATCCTATGCTGTATCTGTAAACTAACTGAAAACGAAACTAATTGATGTCACTTCACTTGAATCAGCACCCTATTATTGCCAGGCTTCGTGCTATATACATCATCATCAGTCTGAAGAACGGCCTCGACCCAAAAACATCACCCATTCCTTCTCTCCAGAGATGCTGCCTGTCCCGCTGAGTCACTCCAGCATTTTGTGTCTATCTTCATGTTATATTCCACAACTTCATTCTCTGCCTGTGTTTTAATCTTTGATGGATACCAAAAGCTGGAGCAACTCAGCAGGTCAGTCAGCATCTCTGGAGAAAAGGAAATAGTCTCCAGAGGCTCCTTCTCTCCAGAGATGCTGCCTGACCCGCCGAGTTACTCCATCTTTTCGTGTCTATTTAGTTTAGTTTAGTTTAGAGATACAGCGTGGAAACAGGCCCTTTGGCCCACCGGGTCCGCGCCGACCAGCGATCCCCGCACATTAGCACTATCCTACACCCACCAGGGACAATTTTTACATTTACCGAGCCAATTAACCGACAAACCTGTACGTCTTTGGAGTGTGGGAGGAAAGCGTAGATCTCGGAGAAAACCCACGCAGGTCACGGGGAGAACGTACAAACTCCGTACAGGCAGCACCCCGTAATCGGGATCGAACCCGGGTCTCCGGCGCTGCATTCGCTGTAAGGCAGCAACTCTACCGCTGCGCCACTGCGTCTATCTTCAGTTTAAACCAGCATCTGCAGTTCCTTCCTACACTTTTAATCTTTGATGTTAACCTGCCCCATGCAACCTCGTCATTTGCTCCTTTGAGGACTGAAGAGGCCAATTTTCTCCCACCCTTTGTAATAAATCAATTGAACGTCACCGGGGAGCGGAATTGATGAGAAATTACCATCAGGAATAGCCAGATCAATTGCAAAACATTTGATGGGAGTTCCATAATCAGGAGCTTCAATTGGCAACAAAAGCCTGTAGTTAACCTCACCTTGTTTTAGTTTAGTTTAGTTTAGAGATACAGCGCGGAAACAGGCCGTTTCAGACCACCGGGTCCGCGCCGACCAGCGATCCCCGCACACTAACACTATCCTATACCCACTAGGGACAATTTACATTCATACCAAGCCGATTAACCTACAAACCTGTACATCTTTGGAGTGTGGGAGGAAAGCGTAAATCTCGGAGGAAACCCACGCAGGTCACGGTGAGAACGTACAAACTCCATACAGACAAGCACCAATAGTCGGGATCAAACCCGGGTCTCTAGCGCTGCATTTGCTGTCAGGCAGCAACTCTACCCCTGTGACCACCCCAGTGCCCGTGTCTCACGCTCTGAGGAAACAGTGCACATTCAGAGGTTATGGGGAGAAGGCAGGAGAATGGGGTTAGGAGGGAGAGATAGATCAGCCATGATCGAATGGCGGTCGACTTGATGGGCCGAATGGCCTAATTCTGCTCCTATCACTTATGAACTGAGGAGTTTGAATTCCTTCGAAGGCGCTGGAAGTCAGTTTCAGTTTAGTTTATTGTCACGTGTACCGAGGTACAGTGAATAGCTTTTGTTGCGTGCTATCCAGTCAGCAGAAAGACAATACATGATTACAATCGATCCATTTACAGTGTACAGATACATGATATGGGAATAACGTTCAATGCAAGGTAAAGCCAGCAAGGATATTCCGAGCATCACTAGTGAGGTAGATAGTAGTTCAGCACTGCTCTCTGGTTGTGGTGGGATGATTCAGTTGCCTGATAACAGCTGGGAAGAGAAACCCTGTCCCTGAATCTGGAGGTGTGCGTTTTCACGCTTCTGTACCTTTTGCCCGATGGGAGAGGGGGAGAAGAGGGAGTGGCCGGGATGTGACTGACTGATCCTTGATTCTGCTGCTGGCCTTGCCGAGGCAGCGTGAGGTGTAGATGGAGTCAATGGAAGGGAGGTCGGTTTGTGTGATGGTCTGGGCTGCGTCCACAATTGGCTGCAATTTCTTGCGGTCTTGGATGGAGCTGTTCCCAAACCTAGCTGCGATGCACAGCTCACACACGTACTGACAAAGGGCAACTTATTCTCCATCAAGAAGGGGGAAGAATTGTGATCCCCAATGTGACCCAACTGTGTGCATTGCAGCACCTGAACTTACTGTAAGTCTCACTGAGACCACGCGCAGAATTCTCCAATTGTAGCTAACTAATTGTAGCTAACCAGTTGTAGCGGCAAGGTGGCGCAGTGGTAGTGCCTCACAGCGCCAGAAAATCCGGATTCAATCCCGACCACGGATGCTGCCTGTACGGAGTTTCCTTCTCCCCATGTCCACGGGGATTTTTCCCGGGTGCTCCGGTTTCCTCCCACATTGTACAGAGCCCTAGTGAGACCACACCTGGAGTAGTGTGTGCAGTTTTGGTCCCCTAATTTGAGGAAGGACATTCTTGCTATTGAGGGAGTGCAGCGTAGGTTTACAAGGTTAATTCCCGGGATGGCAGGACTGTCATATGCTGAGAGAAATGGTGCAGCTGGGCTTGTACACTCTGGAGTTTAGGAGGATGAGAGGATATCTCATTGAAACATATAAGATTGTTAAGGGCTTGGACACACTAGAGGCAGGAAACATGTTCCCGATGTTGGGGGAAATCCAGAACCAGGGGCCACAGTTTAAGAATAAGGGGTAAGCCATTTAGAACAGAGACGAGGAACTTTTTCTCACAGAGAGTGGTGAGTCTGTGGAATTCTCTGCCTCAGAGGGCGGTGGAGGCAGGTTCTCTGGATGCTTTCAAGAGAGAGCTAGATAGGGCTCTTAAAAATAGCAGAGTCAGGGGATATGGGGAGAAGGCAGGAACGGGGTACTGATTGTGGATGATCAGCCATGATCACATTGAATGGCGGTGCTGGCTCGAAGGGCCAAATGGCCTACTCCTGCACCTATTGTCTATTGTCTATGGTCCATTCTAAAGACGTACAGGTTTGCAGGTTAATTGGCTTGGTAAAAATTGTAAATTGTCCCTAGTGAGTGTAGGATAGTGTTAGTGTGCAGGGATCGCTGGTTGGAGCGGACTCGGCGGGTCGAAGGGTCTGTTTCCGCGCTGTATCTCTAAACTAAACTAAACTAACCTGGAAAGAACCTTCTCCCCACCACCTTTTTTTTCTTCTCTCTTCTCTGGATTTGCCCGCCCACATCCCCCTTCCTCCCCGCCCCCATCCCATTCCGCCTACATTCCTTTCTCTGGCTTCACAATTCTCTCCCCTTATCTCCCATTTTGTTTTGTCTTTTTCATCTCTGGACCTTGGTCCAACCATCTGCCTCTCGACCCTCCACCCCGCTCACCTCTATCCACCTATCACTCGCCATGGTGGCTTTATCCTGCCCCCCCCCCTCACCTCTCCTCCAGCTTTCTCCCCCTTCCCCCTTCCCCCACCCCCCCCCCCCCCCCCCCCCACCACCCACAATCAGTCTGAAGCAGGATCCTGGCCCCCCAAACCATGTCTCTCCATGTTCTCCAGAGATGCTGCCCTGACCCGCTGAGTTACTCCACTAACAGTGGGGGCGCACCCTCGGCAGGTTAGATAGATGTCGCAGTGAGGGGGCTCCCTCTGAAAAAAAAATGGTCGCTGCACAAAATGCAATTTTAAACCGGTCGCGTTACAAGGCAGCGCTGCTTCTCTAAAGCTCAGATGCAGCAGCGCTTTAGTGTAGCGCTCCCTCAAAACGGCACCAGCGTAGCGCACCCGCAATACCGTGCCTTACAATATAGGGCAGCGCTCCCCTAGAACAGTACCTGGCAGCCAGAGAGAAACTCTCCCTCTCTGTACATGGCCTGTACCAGCGCGGCACCACTAACAGTGCAGCGCTCCTCCAGAAGGCAAATAACACATATCTTTCATTCATTTAAGCTGGACACAAAAATGCTGGAGACACTCAATCAATGGATCAGGCAGCATCTCTGGAGAGAAGGAATGGGTGACGTTTCTGGTCGAGACCGTTCATTTGTTCCATGCAGCGTCTATGTGTATCTCCCGTTGTCCCTCTCCCCCTGACTCATCAGTCTGAAGAAGGGTCTCGACCCTTCTCTCTGTCCCTGTCCCACTGAGTTACTCCAGCCTGTTGCGCCTATCTTCGGTTTAAACCAGCATCTGCCACATAAGGCTGAGTTAGATAGATTCTTAATCCCTCCATAAATGACAAACGCGGTTTCTCCTCTGTACAACTTCTCCACAGATGCTTCCTTCTTTCACAACGGTGCCACCGTGCACTGCTTATTGTACAAGAGTTAGTTAAAATCCAGTAGTTAGGACCCCCTACGCAAATGCTGATGATAAATCTAAGTGAAAGGAGTATTGAGATGTCAGTGGTCGATTGGGACACGACATTAAAAGATATGAGAGCAACAAGCAAGGGCTAACATTTAAAGATGTAATACCCTGTTTACAATAAATGGATATCCCTTTAAGGTAAAACAAAAATAAATAAAGGATCTAGCCCAGTCATGGAAGTTAAATATAGTATCAGTTCAAAGGCAAAGGCTTATAAATTTACTAAATATAGCATTAAGCCCCAGGATTGAGAAAATGTCAGAATTCATTATAACAGCACCAAGGATGCAAGGAGGGTGGTGAATCTGTGGAATTCATTGCCACAGACGGCTGTGAAGCTTGTACCTTGTACCTTGTGGTCATCGCTTCAGAAGAGTCCGCCAGGGACTATACTGGAAGTTGGACAATTTTATACTGGACAATTTTTACATTTTACCAAGCCAATTAACCTACAAACCTGTACGTCTTTGGAGTGTGAGAGGAAACCGAAGGATCTCAGAGAAAACCCACGCAGGTCACGGGGAGAACGTACAAACTCCGTACAGACAAGCGCCCGTAATCGGGATCGAACCCGGGTCTCCGGCGCTGCAATTCGCTGTAAGGCAGCAACTCTACCGCTGCGCCACCGTGACCTGCCTTTCACTATTCGGTAAGCTTACAGAATAGTGAAAGGCTTGGATAGAGTGGATGTGGAGAGGATGTTTCCACTAGTGGGAGAGTCTAGGACCAGAGATCACAGCCTCAGAATTAAAGGATGTTCCTTTACGAAGGAGATGAGGAGGATTTTTCTTTAGTCAGAGGGTGGTGAATCTGTGGAATTCTTTGCCACACAAGGCTGTGGAGGCCACGTCAATGGATAATTTTAAGGCAGAGATAGATAGATTCTTGATTAGTGCGGGTGTCAGGGGTTATGGGGAGAAGGCAGGAGAATGGGGTTAGGAGGGAGAGATAGATGAGTCAGGCAGCATCTCTGAGAAAGGGAATAGATAATGTTTCGGATCGAGAACCTTCAAAATAGTATTGGGGGAAATAAACAAGTCGATAAATCTTCAGGACAACGTATTCTGAGGTTTTGAAAGAGCAGGTCATCGAGGCAATAGTTGTTTTAACTTCCAGAATAATTCATGTAGATTGTAAGGTTTAGACTTTAATCTTTAGATTTTAGAGATACAACATGGAAAAGGGCCCTTCGGCCGACCGAGTCGAGACCGACCAGCGATCACCCCGATCACAAGGGACAATTTACAATTTTACCGAAGCCAAGCAACCTACAAAACCTGTAGGTCTTTGGAGTGTGGAAGGAAACCTGAGCACCTGGAGAAAACCCACGCGGTCACAGAGAGAACGTACAAGCTCCGTACGGACAGCACCCGTAGTCAGGATCAAACCCGGGTCTCTGGCGCCGAA
>CM075978.1:3555361-3615169 GCA_038087875.1 Malacoraja senta
GCTGCCTGACCCACTGAGTTACTCCAGCTTTTTGCGTCTGTCTTCGGTGTAAACCAGCATCTGCAGTCCCACCCTGTACGATCTATTCACGATGCCTTGGATAATTTGCCGGGGGTCGTCAAATCCCCGGGTGCCGGGATAAGAAGCCCTGGCTCAACCTCTTAGTTTCACAGAGAGGAAACAGGCACCGAAGATAGATTTTTTTCTGCAAGGTGAGATTTACATTGAGCGGGCACCTAATTTATTTCTAACTAATCTTTCAAAAATATTGATTGGGAGCAGTTGGCTGCCAGATGCTAGATTATTTTGTGTCTGGGAACTGTATTCATGTCTCTGGATTTGTTACAGGCTTCTGCTTGGAATAACAGCAAACTGAAAGGCTATTATCTTGAGTTTGCAGTACGTTGCTTATTAATATTCATGGCAACCCAAATGGAGTGACAATGCGGGCAGCGTTGGGTAAATTACTTTCTAAATTAATCAAAGGTAACTGGATATTCCAGCGGTTATTCTTTTTGTTCAAACTTTATGGCATTTGGCATGGCACCTCAAATTACCCCGCGATAGTAAATATGGGGATCAAGCTACAAGATTCCATTCTCTACATCGGCGAGACCAAGCGCAGGCTCGGCGATCGCTTCGCTGAACACCTCCGCTCAGTCCGTCTTAAACAACC
The DNA here is from genome assembly GCA_038087875.1 of Malacoraja senta. Classification (NCBI taxonomy): domain Eukaryota; kingdom Metazoa; phylum Chordata; class Chondrichthyes; order Rajiformes; family Rajidae; genus Malacoraja; species Malacoraja senta. The sequence continues at coordinate 3,556,038 of CM075978.1, forward strand.
TGATTGCTCAACACTTCAACTCCCCCTCCCATTCCCACTCTGACCTTTCTGTCCTGGGCCTCCTCCATGGCCAGAGTGAGTCCCAGTGCAAATTGGAGGAACAGCGCCTCATATTTCGCTTGGGTAGTTTACACCCCAGCGGTATGAACATTGACTTCTCTAATTTCAGATCGCCCTCGCCTTCTCCCTCCTTCCCCTCCCCCTTCCCAGTTCTCAATAGACAAAAGACAATAGGTGCAGGAGTAGGCCATTCGGCCCTTCGAGCCAGCACCGCCATTCAGTGATCATGGCTGATCATCCCCAATCAGTACCCCGTTCCTCAAACAAGTCCGACTGTCTCCGCCTTCCTTTCTTTCCCCCCCCCATCCCTCCCACCGCCCCGACATCAGTCTGAAGAAGGGTCTCGACCCGAAAAGTCACCAATTCCTTCTCTCCATAGATGCTGCCTCACCCGCTGAGTTTCTCCGGCATTTTTCGTCTGCCTACAAGTTTCCCTTGTTGGGTCATCGCTCCGTCCACTAATTACATTTATCTTCGGGTCATCTGCCCGCTGCTTAACCCGCGCAGACGATTTACGAGAAAAATCAATCACTCGACATCGACGGTCCTGTAGTACTGTGTAAGGATGGCGCCATCAGGATGCGATGGGATCTCCGCACTTCAAGAGCGCCTCACAGCGCCAGAGACCCGGGTTCGATCTCGACCCTTTGACCTGCGTGGGTTTTCCCCGGGTGCTGTCTCCACGTCCTCCCTTTGACCCGTGTGGGTTTTCCCCGGGTGCTCAGGTTTCCCTCCCACACCCCAAAGACAGGCAGGTTTGTAGGTTAATTGGCTTCTGCAAATTGTTCCTAGTGGGTAGAACTCGGTGGTCCGAAGAACTTGTTTCCTCGCTGTATGTCCAAACAAAGCTGAAACAAATTCACCCCAACGCTACTAACAGGTTAATTGCCTTCTGTAACCTGTTCTTAATAAGTAAGATAGAATTGGGTGATCGCTGGTCGGTGCGGACTCGGTGGGCCAAAGGGCCTCTTTCCACTCTGCATCTCTCAACTAAACTAATCAAAGCTGAACTCTGATACCATAAGATGGTTCTTCCATTTGTTCAGTACAGTTTAATTTATTGTCACGTGTACCGAGGTACAGTGAAATTCTTTTGTTGCGTGCTATCCAGTCAGCAGAAAGACAACACATAATTACAATCGAGACATCCACAGTGTACAGATACATGATAAAGGAAATTACGTTTGGTGCAAGATAAAGTCCAGTAAGGTCCGTCAATGATAGTCTGAGGGTGACGGGGGAGGGGGGTAGAACAATTTAAAAGGAACCTGAGGGGTAACGTTTTCACTCAATTTGAGGAAGGACATTCTTGCTATTGAGGGAGTGCAGCGTAGGTTTACAAGGTTAATTCCCGGGATGGCGGGACTGTCATATGCTGAGAGAATGGACTTGTACACTCTGGAGTTTAGAAAGATGAGAGGGGATCTCATTGAAACATATAAGATTGTTAAGGGCTTGGACACGCTAGAGGCAGGAAACATGTTCCCAATGTTGGGTGAGTCCAGAACCAGGGGCCACAGTACAAGAATAAGGAGTAAGCCATTTAGAACGGTGACGAGGAAACACTTTTTCTCACAGAGAGTGGTGAGTCTGTGGAATTCTCTGCCTCAGAGGGCGGTGGAGGCAGGTTCTCTGGATGCTTTCAAGGGAGAGCTAGATAGGGCTCTTAAAAATAGCGGAGTCAGGGGAAATGGGGAGAAGGCAGGAATGGGGTACTGATTGGGGATGATCAGCCATGATCACATTGAATGGCGGTGCTGGCTCGAAGGGCCGAATGGCCTACTCCTGCACCTATTGTCTATTGTGGTGTGTGTGCAGAGCGAACTGCCGGAGGAGATTGTTGTGGCAGGGACCATCGCAATATTTAAGGAGCAATTAGACAGGAACAAGGGTAGGGCAGGTTTGGAGGGGCCAAACGCAGGCAGGTGGGTCTAGTGTAGCTGGCACATGTTGGTCGGTGCGGGCAAATTGGGCCGAAGGGCCTGTTTCCATGCTATATGACACTATGACTTTCACACAAAGGGTGGTGTGTGTATAGAACGAGCTGCCGAAGGAGGTATTTGAGGCAGATACTATCCTAACGTTTGGACAGGTACATGGATAGGAAAGATTTAGAGAGATATGGGCCAAACGCAGGCAGGTGGGATTAGTGTAGATGGGGGCCATGTTGGTCAGCGTGGGCAAGTTGCACTGAAGGCCTGTTTCCTCACTGTATGACTCCATGACCATGACTCTCTAAGACTCCATGACTTTCTCATTCCAGGCCTCTTGTACATCCCTGCCCCTCTCCTTGCCAGCACCATCAACACAGTCTTCAGCTACCAAGGCCCAAGACTCTGAAATTTAGGTTTAAATTTAAATTTAGGTTTAGTATGGTCACGTTTACCGAGATAAAGTAAAAGGCTGACACAAAGTGCTGGAGAACTGGAACTCGCCACCTCTGGGGAACATTGATAGGTGACATTTCGGGTTCAATGTTGTTTGGAGCTACAGCATGGAAGCAGGCCCTTCGGCCCACCGAGTCCACGCTGACCAGTGATCACCCTTCAACAGTTGTATTCTATAAACTAGGGACAATTTACAGAAGCCAATGAACCTAGAAACCTTTGGAACGTGGGAGTAAACTGGAGTACCCGGAGAAAACCCACGCGGTCACAGGAAGAATGTGCAAACTCCATGCAGACAGCAATCATGGTCAGGATCGAAGCCGCGTCTCTTCAACTGTAAGGCAGCAACTCTGTCGTCCTCATCGAATAAGGGGTAAGCCATTTAGAACGGAGACGAGGAAACACTTTTTCACTCAGAGAGTTGTGAGTCTGTGGAATTCTCTGCCTCCATTCTCTGTATCCAGAGGGCGGTGGAGGCCGTTTCTCTGGATACTTTCAAGAGAGAGCTAGATAGGGCTCTTAAAGAAGCAGAGTCAGGGGATATGGGGAGAAGGCAGGAACGGGGTACTGATTGGGGATGATCAGCAGTGATCACATTGAATACTCGGCTCGAAAGGGCCGAATGGCCTCCTCCTGCCCCTATTATCTATTGTCTAATCCGTCGACCCAAATCCTCATCCATCCTTGTTCTCCAGAGATGCTGCCTAACTGGGTGTAGGATCATGTTAATGTGTGGTGATCTCTGGTCGGCGCGGACTCGGTGGGCCGAAAGGCCTGTTTATGCGCTGTATCTCTAAAACTAAAACTAAAAACTAAGCTATTCCTGAGTCTGGTGGTGGGAACTTTTTTCCCCTTCAACCTGTCCATCGTCTCTTTCCTCAAAGATGATCAGTTAAATTTCCCTCTTGATCAAGTTTTTGATCATCTGCCCTCCTATCTCCTTATGTTTCTCAGGGTTGATTAATCTTTGATAATATTCCTGTTTTTGCTACCAAAGTGGATAACCTCACATTTATTCACATTAAACTTCATCTGCCATGCATCTGCCCACTCCCCCAACCTGTCCAAGTCACCCTGCATTCTCATAGCATCCTCCTCACAGTTCACACTGCCATCCAGCTTTGTGTCATCTGCAAATTTGCTAATGTTACTTTGAATCCCTTCATCCAAATCATTGATGCATATTGTAAACAGCTGCGGTCCCAGCACCGAGCCTTGCGGTACCCCACTAGTCACTGCCTGCCATTCTGAAAGGGACCCGTTAATCCCTACCCTTTGTTTCCTGTTTGCCAACCAATTTTCTATCCATGTCAGCACTCTACCCCCAATACCATGTGCCCTAATTTTGCCCACTAATCTCCTATGTGGGACCTCATCAAATGCTCTCTGAAAGTCCAGGTACACTACATCTACTGGCTCTCCCTTGTCCATTTTCCTAGTTACATCCTAAAAAATTCCGGAAGATTAGTCAAGTATGATTTCCCCTTCGTAAATCCATGCTGACTCGGACCGATCCTGTTACTGCTATCCAAATGTGCAGCTATTTCATCTTTTAAAATTGACTCCAGCATCTTCTCCACCACCGATGTCAGGCTAACGTCTATAATTCCCTGTTTTCTGTCTCCCGCCTTTCTTAACAAGTGGGATAACATTAGCTACCCTGCAATCCACAGGAACTGATCCTGAGTCTGTAAAACATTGGAAAATTATCACCAATGCATCCACGATTTCTAGAGCCACTTCCTTAAGTACCCTGGGATGCACACCATTAAGCCCTGGGGATTTATCAGCCTCAGTCCCATCAGTCTACCCAACACCATTTCCTGCCAAATGTGGATTTCCTTTAGTTCCTCCGACACCACAGATCCTCTGGCTAGTACTATATCAGGAAGATTCTTTGTGTCCTCTTTAGTGAAGACGGATCCAAAGTACCTGTTCAACTCATCAGCCATTTCCTTGTTCCCCATAATAAATTCACCTTTTTCGGTCTTCAAGGGTCCAACTTTGGTCTTAACTATTTTTTTCCTCTTCACATACCTAAAGGAGATTTTACTATCTTGCTTTATATTCTTGGCTAGCTTACCTTTGTATCTCATCTTTTCTCCCCGTATTGCCTTTTTACTTATCTTCTGTTGTTCTTTAAACATTACCCAATCCTCTTGCTTCCCGCTCATCTTTGCTACGTTGTACTTCTCTTTTATTTTTATACTGTCCCTGACGTCCCTTGTCAGCCACGGTCGCCCCTTACTCCCCTTGGAATCATTCTTCCTCCTAGGAACGAACTGATCCTGCACCTTCTGTACTATTGCTAGAAATACCTGTTTATTATTACTAGAAATTATTACAAGTGGACTTTTCGCAGCGTCTACTCTTCAAAGTGATAGTCATACTGCACAACAACAGGCCCTTCGGCCCAACTTGCCCATGCTGATCAAGAGACCCCTTCTCAGCTAGTTCCATTTACCTGCGTTTGGTCCATATCCCTCTAACCCATCAGCCATCCATGTATCTGTTGTGTACAGCTCTTTTTAGCGATTTGGCCAAGTTACTCACTACAGCCGACTTTCATTGAACCACAACTAACGGCTGAATCTTTGCACAAAATGTTGTAGTTGTTTAGTTTAGAGATACAGTGCAGAAACAGGCTCTATGGCCCACTGAGTCTGCACCGACCAGCGATCACCGCACATCAACTCTACCCCACACAAACTAGGGACAATTTTCCCATTAACACCAAGCCAATTATCCCGCTAACCTGTACGTCTTTGGAGTGTGGGAGGAAACCAAAGATCTCGGAGAAAACCCACACAGGTCATGGGAAGAACGTACAAACTCATATCTTCTGCTAGCTAACAAATATCTAACTCTTTGGTGACCTTCGGACCATCCTTGATCGGACTTTGCTGGCTTTAACTTGCACGAAACGTTAGACCCTTATCATGTATCTATGCTCTGTAGATGGCTCGATTATAATCATGTGTTGTCTTTCTGCTGACTGGATAGCACGCAACGAAAGCTTTTCACTGTACCTCGGGACACGTGACAATAAACCAAACTGAACTGAAACTGAACTCCGTACAGACCCTTAGTCAGGATCGAACCAAGTCTCTGGCGCTGTGAGGCAGCAACTCTACCGCTGCGCCACCGTGGTTCTACTCCCTGCTAAGATCCCTCCAACCACCCACCTCCTTCAAAGGCCCAAATATTCTTTAAATCAATACTCTCTTTACTCATATCTGTAGCCACCTGTTTCTAATGATTTCCGTTGCAGTTCCTCACACAGTGAAGGGCTGTGTCAATGTTTCAGCTGCATGTCCCTAAGGCATAATATGTGTTTGATAAGGGGTGATGATTCCAAGCTAAGTTCAGCTGGATCTTGCCCTGCTTCTCAGACTCCATTGCAACATATGACTTCCATTTTTACCCTCATATTGTGCCATTCCTAAAAATAAATTGATGTCAAATAACCTGTCGATCAGTCCAACTTAAGGTGTGCTTCTAATTATCCTGTTTAGAATATGTATGTTCTTAGATTGCAAAATCTTTAAGAGTTAACAAGGGCGGCACGGTGGCGCAGCGGTAGAGTTGCTAGCCTCACAGCACCAGAGATCCGGGTTCGATCCTGACCACGGGTGCTGTCTGTACAGTGTTTGTACGTTCTCCCCGTGACCTGCGTGGGTTTTTCTCCGAGATCTTCGGTTTCCTCCCACACTCCAACGACGTACGGGTATGTAGTTTAATTGGCTTACTATAAGTGTAAAATTGTCCCTAGTGTGTGTGTGTGTGTGTGTGTGTGTGTGTGTGTGTGTGTGTGTGTGTAGGATAGAATTAATTTGTGAGGATCGCTGAATGTGTGGGGATCGCAGGTCGGTGCGGACTCGTTGGGCCGTAGGGCCTGTTTCTGCGCTGTATCACTCTAAACTAAAAAAAGCTGAACTGAAACTAAATCTGTCGGATTAATGAAGTAATGTGCAGGGAAGAAGAGTGAAGGGAAGGCTTGTTAGATGAGGTAAGAAGTAAAAGAGTTCCCTCAGCATCAAAGAAAGATTTAGGTAATGAGGAAAAATGTCGTGAAAGTTTACTGGTCTCTTAACGTCACAACCTGCAGAGTTTAGGGGAGTGTAGTTATTATATCAAATCACAGGAGTTCAAAAGCGTCCGTGAGGTGCTTATCTGATACCAATAGACATTTTATATTTGCAAAAATGTATATTTTTTATTCTTGAGCAAATATATGCAGCAAATACAATTTTTTACCCAGTGTAGGGGAATCAAAAATAGGAAGATGTCGGATTAATGCGAGGTGGACAAGATTTAACGTGAACCCGAGGGGCAACTTTTTCACTCAGAGGGTGATGAATATATGGAAGGACTTGGCAGAGGAGGTGGTTGTAGATCAATCACTATTGCTGATTTGATCCATGTCTGGTTTGCTATTTAGGTCCCGATCCCGAATCCATGTCGGGTTTCCACCATGCCATCCTGTGGAACGTAAGCAATCATACCTGCAGTTTGAGCTACAACTTCGAGCCCACAGTACCCGTTGTTATGGTCTCTGTATGTATTCTTATTAAAGTACTTATTATGAAGTTCTATGACTCAGTGTTAACAGTACTCTAGACAGTAGTCAAGGCAGATACTGTAACAGTATTTAAAAGAAAACTGGACAGCTACGTGGATAGCAAAGGTTTAGAGGGATGAGGGGAAAATGCAGGCAAATGGGACTATCTTAGGTGGGCCGTCTTGGTCGGCATGGACAAGTTGGGCCAAAAAGGCCTTTTTATTGCCGTATGACTGTCTTTCATGACACAGAGCACTGTGGTAACTCAACGGTCAGGCAGCATCTGGAGAGGAAACGGATCGGCGCTGATCGGGGGTTGATGGCAAATGGAGTGAGATGGGGGGAGGGAGGGAAGGGTATTCTTCTTCTTAGACCCCCTTCGGTCATGGCTGACCATGGGTGTCTCCAGGGTTGGAGGACGCCAGTGCGTGACTTTGTTTAACGTGGGGAGACTGGTGCACAGACAGCCACCCCGCGGTCCTTGACAGATCTGGGTCAGGATCCAGTAGCATGGAGTCCAAGACCATATAACAATTACAGCACGGAAACAGGCCATCTCGACCCTTCTAGTCCGGAGACCCTTTTCTGCTGCAGCCTTCATCCACCTTCCCAACCGTTGTGACGCTCCACTTAGGTCAGCCATCATCCTCCGCCTGTTCCACCGTTGAGGTCTTGGTTGGATTGCTCTTTGTCAGGGACCTCCCCCTCGACCTTACCGCCATGGGTGGCCCTACCAGGAGCATCGCTCCAGACGGCATCGCTCTCAGGATCTCAGGACCGCACAAGCTTCTCCACCACGACAAGGGAATGAGTAGAGACATAGGCTGAGAAGTGATGGGTGGAGGTAACAAAGGGCTACAGATGCTGGGATCTGACAGGAGAGGAAAATGAAGCACAGAACTGATTAAGGGAGGCAGGGTTGGCTGATGGAAACAGGTGGGGCACAGGGGAGGGTGGGGGGGGGGAAAGGGGAGGGAGAAAAGTGGGGCCTTTAGTTTTTAGTTTAGTTTAGAGATACAGCGCGGAAACCGACCGAGTCCGCACCGACCAGTGATCCCCGCACATTAAAGGGCCTGTCCCACTTAGGCGATTTTTTAGGCTACTGCCGGCGACCACGACAATGGAATTCACCGAAGTCGGCACCGGCGACAACCTACGTCACTTGGCGACAACCTACGCCATCCTGGCGACAATCTACGCCAGCACCTACGTCAGGAGAAGACAAGCTACGACAAGCCCTCGGTCGCCGAAAAGCTTTGAACATTTCAAAATCCAGCGTCGACCAGAAAGACGCTACGGCTCTTTGGGCGACTGAGGAAACGACTCACGACCATAGAGGCGACACCCCGGCGACCATGTGGCGACAGCCTAGTCGCTGGCAGTCGTCTAAAAAATCGCCTAAGTGGGACAGGCCCTTTAACACTATCCTACACACACTAGGGACAGTTTACATTTATACCTAGCCAATTAACCGACAAACCCGTGTGGTTTGAAATGTGAGAGGAAAAAGGAGATCTCAGAGAAAAGCCACGAAGGTCACGGGGAGAACGTACAAACTCTGTACAGAAGCGCCTGTAGTCAGGATCGAGCCCGGGTCTTCTGCGCCGTAAGGCAGCAATTCTACCACTGCACCACCGTGCCTGCAAGAGGTTACCTACAGTTGGAGAATTCAATTAGTTTGAGACTAATTGTTGACGTCGTTCTTGATTAGGAAGGGTGTCAAAGGTTACGGGAGAGGGCAGGAGAATGGGGTTGAGAGAGATAATAGATCAGCCAGGATTGAATGGCGGAGTAGACTTGATGGACTAATTCTACTCCCATATCTTATGGTCATATAGTCTCATGAAAAGGTACAGCACCCTCATCATCGTTGAAAACATCAACGGGCACGGTGCCTTACAACGCTATATACGACAGTGATCGCAACTTCTACTGAAGTGTGGATGGCCGTTGGCTCGCTAGAAGCTCATTCGCCCTTTGACAGGTCTTGTTTTTGGTCCTGCTGGGGGTCCACAGCCACCTCCTCACCTGGCAAACCAGGTGGGGGAGACGGTTTAGTCGGCGACTATCCGACCATGGAGCAGGGAGCACGGGATTACATGGTACCCGCGCCGGGAGGAACTCCCCCGACCTGACCTGAGACCCCGTTACCTTTTGGTTCAAGAACAACGTCTTCCCATCAACCATCTTGAACCATGTGTCGGAAGGAACTGCAGATGCAGATTTACATCGAAGATAAAACACAAAAAGCGTGAGTAACTCAGCGGGTTTGGCAGCATCCCTGGACAGAAGGAACGGGTGAGGGTCTCGACCTGAAACGTCACCCATTCCTTCTCTCCAGAGATGCTGCCTGTCCCGCTGAGTTAATCCGTCTCTTTGTGTCTGTCTACAGCCTGAATAGCGGAGTCAGGGGATATAGGGAGAAGGCAGGAACGGGGTACTGATTGGGGATGATCAGCCATGATCACATTGAATGGCGGTGCTGGCACGGAGGGGCGAATGGCCTACTCCTGCACCTATTGTAAAAAAATTAATAAAAAATAAAAAATAAAAAAGACCACATCCCTCCCTCAGTATCAAACCACTCTGGACGTTTACACACCACTGGTTGCTCAACACACTATGATGTTTGGCTCTATCATGGTCTAATTTACGTAGAGTAACTGGTAATTTATTGTGCATTTAGTTTCTGACGTCTTTTGCATCTAACGCTGCAGCAAGTAAGGATTTAATTGTTCTGCTTCCTGCGCTGGTGATGAATGAATGCTCTTGTCTCTTGACCTTTAAGCTCCATTGCCAGACTGCGAGAGTACTCTCAGTAGCTAGGATTACAGGCCACCTAACAACTCTATTCAATAAGTACGGGTTAAAAAGAAATGACAGAAATCAGAAGAAGCCGTCAGATGAAAAGGAGTGGGTAATGGAGAAGCACGATGTGACATTTTGGAACAAAGAGCGAAGAAACAGAACATCATTTCTGTTCAGTTTCTGAGGACAAGAATCACAGGGTTGTTCAATGTGCGAGAACTCAGATCTCTGCCGCCTTCCTCAGTCTTGGTAGCACCTGGAAACTCCATGCGTGGAAATGGATTCCAGGGATATCCTTGGATAGCAACACGGCAGCACAGTGGCACAGCGGTAGAGTTGCTGCCTTACAGCGCTTACCGCGCCAGAGACCCGGGTTCAATCCTGACTACGGGTGCTGTCTGTACGGAGTTTGTACGTTCTCCCCGTGACCTGCGTGGGTTTTTCCCCCACGATCTCCGGTTTCCTCCCACACTCCAAAGACGTGCAGGTTTGTTGGTAAGTTGGCTTTGTAAATGTTAAAAAAAAAAAATTGGCCCCAGTGTGTGTAGGATAGTGTGTGGGGATCGCTGGTTGGCACGAATCTAGTGGGCCGAAGGGCCTGTTTCCGCACTGTTTCTCTAAACTAAACTAAACTAAACATTTGACGGGAATGTTGGCTGATTATTTTGCTACTTCATTACAGGGAAGGGTGTTCCTAGACCAATCAGTGCCAATAAAGGCCAGGTTAAGTCCAGTTGAGTTTAGTCCAGTTTAGTTTCTGAGATACAGCGCGGGAACAGGTCCTTCAGCCCACCGAGTCCGCGCCGACCAGCGATCCCCGCAAGCTAAAGCTATCCTACACGCACGAGGGACAATTTACATTTTTACCAAGCTAATTAGCCTACAATCCTGTACGTCTCTGGAGTGTGGGAGGAAACCGGAGCTGCCGGAGAAAACCCACCCAGGTCACGGGGAGAACGCACAAACTCCGTACAGACAGCACGCGTAGTCAGGGACGAACCCGGTTCTCTGGCGCTGTGAGGCAGCGCCATCGTGCCGGCCGGGTCCTCGCATTCCAGTCAACTGCCAAGGTATAGTTGACTCTGCACCAAATCCTGGAAATAGGATCAGTGTAGAGTCACACAGCACGGAAACGGGCCCTTCAGTCCAACTTGCCCATGCTGACCAAAATGCCCCATCTGCAAGAGGCCCAGCTGCCTGCGTTTGGCCCTGGGGTTTAGAGGGGTAAATCGAAAATCGAAGGTAGACAAAAATGCTGGAGAAACTCAGCGGGTGAGGCAGTATCTATGGAGCTTTTTTTTTCTTATTTTTCTTTTTTTTTCCGAAGGTAGACAAAAATACTTTTTTTTCCTTTTTTTTTCGAAAGACAAAAATGTTTTTTTTCGTTTCTTTTTCGAAGGTAGACAAAAATGCTTTTTTTTCTAATTTCAGGTGGTGTTCTGTAAATTCTGCTCTAATTTCAGATAATTTCTTCTCTAATTTCAGATAGTCCCTAATTTCTCCTCCCCTTTTCAGCTCTCCCTCAGCCCACTGGCTCCTCTTCCTTTCTTTTTCCCGCACCTCCCCCCCCCCACCCTCACATCAGTCTGAAGAAGGGTCTCGACCTGAAACGTTGCCTATTTCCTTCGCTCCATAGATGCTGCCTCACCCGCTGAGTTTCTACAGCATTTTTGTCTCCCCTCTAAACCTGTCCTATCAATGTACCTGCCTCAGTGTTCATTAAATGTTGCGATTCAAAAGAGTTATCAGGGAGCCACAAGAGAGTGCAGATGCCAGAACTGAGCACCATACAAGGTGCTGGAGGAACTCAGCAGATCAGACAGCACTTATGGGGGAAATGGACAGATGACATTTCAGGTCGGGACCCTTCTTCAAAATAATTATCATGCATGGCAAACCAGAAAGAAAAGGACACTATATTGATCGATTGTTCAAAAGCTCGTATGTTCCAGGAGCAGAATTAGACCATTCGGCCCATCACCACCATTCAATCATGGCTGATCTATCTCTCCCTCTCAACCCCATTCTCCAGCCTTCTCCAACCCCATAACCCCTGACAACTTTATGGGCCTGTCCCACTTACGCGACTTTTTTCGGTGACTGCCGGCACCCGTCATAGGTTGTTGCAGGTCGCCGAAAATTTTCAACGTTGAAAGATGCTACGACCAGAAAGACGCTACGACTCTTTGGGCGACTGAGGAGACGACTCACGACCATACAGGCGACACCCTGGGATCTCTTTGGGATGTGGGAGAAAATCGGAGCACCCGGAGAAAACTTACGGTCACAGGGAGAACGTGCAAACCCCACACAGACAGCACCCGAGTTCAGGATCGAACCCTGGTCTCTGGCGCTGTGAGGCAGCAGCTTTACCGACTGCGCCACCATGCCGCACATACGTGTAACTACAGTACAGATAAGTATTTCCCGTGTTATGAAGAGACATGATATTCCATAAAGAAATGTAAAATGTTATTTTTTAAATATTTCATTATATCTTGAAATATTCATCTGCAGGAATTACAAACCAGATATGTAAGACAACTACAGGTTGCCAAGAAGTAATTATGGCTCAAAATGATGAGAGTCAACTAATCTTAAGACGTTTGGGGTTTTCACAGTGTGGATTAGATGCCAGCAATTCTCAATGGCTCGGAGAGATTTAGAGATGACACAGGATGTGGTTATGAGGCAGTGGGGCTTGTGGAAGGCCATGAACTCCAAGGGCAGCAGATTCCAGCTTTCATGTTCTGACTCCAGGAACTGCTGTCAGTATTAATCACGGGCGATGTAGACTGCACCGCGTCCTGGCCACATGAAGGGTAGACACAAAATGGTGGAGGGCGGTCACGGTGGCACAGCGGTGGAGTTGCTGCCTTACATCGCTTGCAGCGCCAGAAACCGGGGCTCGACCCCGACTACGGGTGCTTGTCTGTACGGAGCCTGTACGTTCTCCCCGTGACCTGCGTGGGTTTGCTCCAAGATCTTCGGTTTGCTCCAAGATCTTCGGTGGGCTGAAGGGCCTGTTTCCGCGCTGTATCTCTAAACAAAACTGAACTAAAACTGAACCGTTTACAAGCCGTACAGGTTTGTAGGTTAATTGGCTTGGGTTTGTATACTTGGTGCAAGTGTAAATTTCCCTAGTGTGTGTGGGCTTGTGTTAGTGTGCGGGGTTCGCTGGACGGTGCAGACTCCCTGTATCTCTAAACTAAACTAAACTAAACTCAGCCGGTCAGGCAGCGTCTCTGGAGAGAAGGAACGGGTGATGTTTCAGGGTCGAGACAACTTCTTCAGACATTATGGGTAACACTATAGGTAACAGAGGAGCCAAACAAATTACTCTGGAAGCTAATCATTGCTGGGGGAGGGTGCCTAGGGAGGGTGCCTAGGGAGGGTCTGAAGAAAGGTTTTGACCCGAAACGACGTATATCCATGTTCCCCAGAGATGCCGCCTGACCTGCTGAATTACTCCTTTCACTAATGCCATTGGGAAGAAGGTACAGGAGATGGAATACTGTAACATCCAGGTTCAGGAACAACATCCCTCCAACAACCATCAGGCTATTAAACACTGCAGCCTCCAAATAAGCTCTGAACTACATAGACTAAAGGGGCTGTCCCACTTGGGCGACCTAATTGGCGAGTTTAGAAGAGTTTGGAAAAATGACATGTTGAAGACCTCCTACGACCTCCTTCGACTATGTTGAAGACTAGCTACGACTAACGTCGGGAAAATTGGACACCGAATAGTGGAGAGTGAAGACGACCTCCTTTGATCTCCTTCGACCTCCCTTCTACTATGATGAAGACTATCTACGACTACCTTCGACTACCCTCGATTACCCACGACTAACATGCCGACCCACTACGACTAAACCTACGAGTAAAAAAAGTATCGATTTTTTCCATGGCGACCTTTTTTTACTCGCGGGCATTTTTTAACCTATTGACAAAAAACGCCGCAACCTAGCTGAGGCCTCGAGTACGCGGAGACCACTCTCGAGCATGAAGGAGAGTTACGAAGACCTCCTACGACCTCGTGTCGATCATGCTGCGAGTATGAGTCGAGGGCAAACTCGCCAGAACTCGCGGATTAGGTCGCCCAAGTGGGACAGGCCCTTTCGGGGCATGGTTTTTGTCTTTGTTCTGTGGTTTCCAGCATCTGCTGTCTCTTTTATCTGCAGTCCTTTCACTGGTTCGTTATTTCAGGCTTCCTACACGTAGCGTAGTGTCCTCTTGTGTTACCGTTAGCTACAAGGTTAAGGATCGCAAAGCTCAAACGCTACTCTCAGGAAGGCCGCTGACAGCTGAAGCACAGAACAGTGGCTCTGTCGCCCCAATTCTCCACTGTTCCTGCGAGGTTAGCTGCCAGTTGCTGCCCAGGACAATGACATCTCCAGTCTGCTTTGGCCTACGCGACCTCCCGGTTGTGAAACACTTTAACTCCCCCTCCCATTCCCACACTGACCTTTCTGTCCTGGGCCTCCCACACTGTCAGAGTGAGGCCCAGCGCAAATTGGAGGAACAGCACCTCATATTTCTCTTGGGCAGCTTACACCTAAGCAGTATGAATATCGATTTCTCTAACTTCAAGTATTCCCTGCATCCCCTCACTCTCTGCCCCCCCGCATCCCCCCCCCCACCCTCATTGTCAACATCTCCACAGCCAACAATGGACCATTGTGGGCTCCACCTTTCCTTGATCATCGCTTTTGCATCCTGTTCATTCATTTTTTCGATGTACCTTTTCATATCTCTCGTTTCCCTCCCCCCGACACTCAGTCTGAAGAAGGGTCTCGATATATATATATTATATATATATATATGTATGAATATGTGAATATACGCACACACGGAACTTTTTTCTTGTTTATTATATTATTTACAGTGTACTTTGTTCACATACTCTGTTGCACTACTGCAAGTAGAATTTTATTGTTCTATCTGGTACATGTGACAATAAAATACTTTTGACCCCTGACTCTTGACACCAAAATGTCACCTATTCCATTTCTCCAGAGATGGTGCCCGACCCTGCCGAGTTACTCCAGCGCTTTGTGTCTATTTCCAGAGGTGGTGGCTGTAAGGAAGCAACAGATCCCACTGACAAAACATGACTCATTGTTCCACCCGTAACTGCGGGGATGGAAGCGTTTGCTTCAGCTGAAAGCTATGATTACAATCTCGCCGGCAAGCAAGACGCCAAGACAGGTGACGCAGCCGTTATACTGGAAGGAGTTGCAGACTGATCATCAGACGTAGGGAATTTAACTTCTACTAATTACCTACTCGCTATTTTAAAAACAGCACTCACGGACCATCATATCACCCGAGCCCATCAAAACGGTCACGGCCTGGCACTTCATTAGTTCCCATCTTAAGCTGCTGGAGCCCATCAGGTAGCAACGCAGTCAGAGGACATCCAGCATCATGTGCCACCAGATCCCATCCTGACCACCACATATAGGGCAGCACGGTGGCGCAGCGGCCGAGTTGCTGCCTTACAACGCTTGCTGTAAACTAAACTAAACTAAACATGTCTAAAACGAGTGGATGTGGAGAGGATGTTTCCACTTGTGGGAGAGTCTAGGACCGGAGCTCACAGGCTCAGAATTAAAGGAAGTTCCTTTAGGAAGGAGTTGAGAAGGAATTTCTTGAGAGGGTGGTGAATCTGTGGAATTCTTTGCCACAGAAGGCTGTGGAGGCCAAGTCAGTGGATATTTTTAAAGGCAGAGATAGATTTGTGATTAGTACGGGTGTCAGTGGTTGTACGGAGAGGGCAGCAGAATGGGGATAGGAGGGAGAGATAGATCAGCCGTGATTGAATGGCGGAGCAGACAATGGGCCGAATGGCCTCATTCTGCTCCTACCACTTATGGATGTCCGTGAAGTCCTTCAGAAGACATCGCGAGTCATTGACTGGCCAGCTGGACTTTCGTAATGCTACTGCAAACTTCCCACGTTCTGGAAGTCAGGAGTAAGGGAGGGAGAGGGAGAGGGATGAGGGTGGGAGGGGGACGAGGCAGGGAGGGGACTGAGGGAGAGGGTTGAGGGAGGGAGAGGGCTGAGGGAGAGACTTTCTTCCTGCCCGAGTTCACTGCGCTGCTGTGAATTGAACTTCCTTTACTCGATTCCCTTCTCACCTCCATCACTAAGCTGAGGTCACACAGCGTCACGGCATATTATGTCTGCCTGTCACCCGTAGGGTCGCCAACTGTCCTCTATTAGCCGGGATATCCTGCATTTTGGGCTAAATTGTTTTATCCCATACGGGACCGCCCTTGTCCCGTATTTGACTGCTACTACTCGGGTCGAGGGGACTGTCGGGTCGGAGCGCCGCGTCCAGCCCCGCCTCACCAATCCCGACATAGTGCAGCCCATGGAGTGCAGCAGCAGCAGCAGCAGCAGCGCCTCGCCCGTGGCCCCGTCGGTCGGCAGCCCGGCCAGCTGTCCGACCTTCGGACCTTGGCCGACACCACCACCACCCCAGCTTCTCATGGTCGATCATGGGTTCATGAGCTGGATGGGGCGCCGGACTTTGCGAGCGACGTTGCGCGGCCCGGGCCAAAACTCCTCAGCTGGCCCGCCGGCTGGGCTTTGTGTGCAGTCCAGCACCCCGGGGCCAACTCATCATTCACCCAGCCACGGCCCAGTCGGTCAACGAGTTGCCGTGGGGAATTTGTCCCTTATTGTGACCTTTTGTCCCTTATTTGGGAGTGAGAAAGTCGGCAATCCTAGTCACCCGCACTCCCAACTCCACCTCAATCCAGTCTCTTCCTCAACCAGACCCTCCCTTGACACTGTCTCCCTCAGCCTGTCCTTCCCACTGCCTGTCCCTCAGTTCTGCCTCTCTCCCAGTGCTACCTCTCATAAGGTCATAAGTGATTGGAGCAGAATTAGGCCATTCGGCCCATTGTCTACTGCGCCATTCAATCATGGCTGATCTATCTCTCCCTCCTCACCCCATTCTCCTCCCTTCTCCCCATAGCCTCTGACACCGGTACTAATCAAGAATTGATCTATCTCTCCCCCTTCATTATATAGCATCTGCAGTTTTCTGGATTTCCATAGACTGTGAAATAAGGGTTACTAAAGGTGACGCTGATAATTTTATGCTACTGAGCATTTTGCTCACACCACAGGTTGGCATGGTGGCGCAGCAGTAGAGTTGCTGCCTTACAGCACCAGGGTCCCGGGTTCGATCTTGACCACGGGTGCTGTCTGTACGGTGTTTGTGCGTTCTCCCGTTGACCCCGTGGGTTTTCTCCGTGTGAAACATAGAAATATAGAAAAATAAGTGCAGGAGGAGGCCATTCCGCCCATCGAGCCAGCACCGCCATTCAATATGATCATGGCTGATCATCTAAAATCAGTACCCCGTTCCTGATTTTCCCCAATATCCCTTGATTCCGTTAGCCCTAAGAGCGAAATCTAAATCTCTCTTGAAAACATCCAGTGAATTGGCCTCCACTGCCTTCTGTGGCAGAGAATTCCGGTTTCCTCCCACACTCCAAAGGCGTACAGGTTTGTAGGTTAATTGGCTTGGTATCATTGTAAATTGTGCCTAGTGTGCGTACGGCAGTGTTAATGTGCGGGGATCGCTGGTCAGCACGGACTCGGTGGGCTGAACGGCCTGTTTCCGCGCCGTATCTCTAAACTAAACACACAACACATGAGCGTGTATATTTTTTTTAATGTACATGGTACATTAAGAGATACATGTGTACACGCTCAATTACTGATACTCACATGCAGTTAAAAACCCAGGTATTATATGCAGAGCCAACCACATGACATAGAGATGTTCTCAGGTCAAAATCCCCCAAGTGAGGGAAATGCTGTCAGATTTTGTCACCTCTATGATTACTAACAATGAAAGGGCTACTTACTTCCACCACTGAACACAAGAAAGTAATCGGGGGATAAAAACTCCTCTGCCAGTTTAAATGAAATGTGGATGGTTTTAGCTTTTAGTTGCGTGCTAACCAGTCAGCGGAAAGACTATACATGATTACAATCAGGACCACTCTGTAGTTGTTGGTAGGATGGTTCAGTTGCCTGATAACAGCTGGGAAGAAACTGTCTCTGAATCTGGAGGTGTGCGTTTTCACACTTCTGCGCCTCTTGCCCGATGGGAGAGGGGAGAAGAGGGAGTGGACGGGGTGCGACTCGTCCTTGATTATGCTGCTGGCCTTGCCGAGGCAGCGTGAGGTGTAAATGGAATCAATGGAGTTTTAGATATCCAAATTAGCCTAATGATATAAAAACAAGTGGGAAGGCGTGTGATGTGATAAGGATATTGGGACATCGCTCCAGAATAGTGAGTGGGCAAAAACGTGGAGTTTAATGTGTAACGTCAAGCACTTCAGCAAGAGTAAAGTAAAAGACAGCATGTTATCTAAATCGGGAGAGACTGCAAATGAGCAAAGTAAGGAGGAATCGAGGTATTATGCATGAAACACAAAAAAGTCAGCATGCAGGTGCAACAGATAGCTAGGTACGAAGGGAAATAGATATTACTCTTTATTGCAAAGGGATTACGTGATTAAAAATGAGAAGTATTATTCTGATATGATGAATGAATGATTGAATCCGTTTTTTGGCCAAGTATTCACATACAAGGAATTTGCCTTGGTGCTCCGCCCACAAGTGACAACATGACATACAGTGACAGTTAAGAATGATACATAAAACATTAAACATTTATAATAATAAAACATTATTGATTAAACATGTGAATTAAATAAAATACCAGTGCAAAAACGAGGCTACAGATTGTTGGTTATTGAGTATTGATACGATACGATAGAACTTTATTTATCCCAGGAGGAAATTTGGTCAATTTTGGTCACTGACACACAATTGTCCAGTGTACCTGCAATACTGTGCACAGTTTAGGGCCCCTTATTTAAGAAATGATCTACTGCTATTGGAATAAAGATGAACTAGCAGATGCTGGTTTATACCAAAGGTAGATACAAATTGCTGGAGTAACTTTCAGGACTTCCGCAACGGCGACTTCTCCCGCCCGAGTTCCGGGGTTGAAAATGACCCGGAGCGGGGCCTTACATCGCCCGGCGCGGCTTTAAATGGCTGCGGGGCTTGCTAGCGCCCGCCGGGGGCTCCAACATCAAGACCCGGAGCGCGGCCTTGCATCGCCCCGCGCGGCTTTAATGGCCACGGGACTTATTTACCATCGCCCGCCGGGGGCTTTGACTCTGACATCGGGAGGAGAATGGGGAGTGCAGGGGAGAGATAAGACTTTGCCTTCCATCACAGCGAGGAGGAGATTCGCTGTGATGGATGTTTGTGTAAATTGTGTTGTGTCTTGGTTCTTCTACTTGTTTGTATGACTGCAGAAACAGAATTTCGTTTGAACCTTAATGAGGTTCAAATGACAACAAATAAATTGTATCATTGTATCAACTTGCAGGTCAGGCAGCATCCCTGCAGGAGAATGGATAGGTGACGTTTCCAGTTGGGAACCTTTGGCAGACATTTTCAGAATTTCCCAGTCTGAAGAAGGGTCCCTACCCAAGACACTTTAATTTCATGTTTCGCGTCTCTTTAATTTCATGTGTTCATGTATTTTATGTTTTTTACGGGACTGCTGGCAAATTTCCCTCCTGGAATAAATAATATCGTGTCATATCATATCATATCACCTGTCCATTTTCTCCAGAGATGCTGCCTGCCCCGCTGAGTTACTCCAGCGTTATGTGTCTATCTTTAGCAGTATCGGAGGTAGCTTAGAAGAGATTCACTCGGCTGATTCCTGGGATAAGAGGGTTATCCTGTCATGACCGGCTTAAAAAGGTCAGACTCCTCGTGTTTGACTCTCCCGATTCTCAGTCTGAAGAAGGGGTCTATCCGGAGATGCTGCCTGTCCCGCTGAGTTACTCCAGCTTTTTGTGTCTATCTTTCAAGTTTAGGAGATAGAGGGATGATGTTATTGAAAGGGATAAGCACCTTGGAGGGCAGGGAAAGGAAGAGGTGGAGATGTGGGGATGCCTCTGAGTGAAGGTGTCTCAGACAATGAGACATCGTTACACTTGTCCATGGACCATCATGTAAAAAATGAACTGCTTCAAATTTTTCAAAACACTTCAAAGCACTTTGTATTTTCGTCATAGGTAGACAAAGATGCTGGAGAAACTCAGCGGGTGAGGCAGCATCTATGGAGCGAAGGAATAGGTGACATTTCGGGTCGAGACCCTTCTTCAGACATTGTATTTTTGTCATTTTTTCTTCATGACTTGGCTCGATGCGGCACAATGGTGCAGCAGTAGGGTTGCTGCCTCACAGCACCAGAGATCTAGGTTCGATCCTGACTATGGGTGCTGTCTGTACGGAGTTTGTACGTTCTCCCCGTGACCTCGTGGGCTTTCTCCGGGATCTTCGGCTTCCTCCAACACTCCAAAGACGTACATGTTTGTCGGCTGTTTGGGGTGGTGTAATTGTAAATTGTCCCTAGTGTGTGTAGGATAGTGTTGGTGTACGGGGATCGCTGGTTGGCACGGACTCGGTGAATCAAAGGGCCCACTTCCACGCTGTATCGCGAACGATATAACCCCTGTTCGTGCAATTCAACTGTGATGCAAAACCTATTGCAATGATTGGCTTGGAGATACATCTTGAATTTATACGGACGGAACGCAAGCCTGCACACCACGCAGCAGCACAGCAACCAGAATGTTTATAGCGAGTGACCTATGACCTGGGCACGAGCAGTCGGAATACCGATCTCGCTTATCGTCCCTAATGTGTACGATAGAACACATGTATGGGTGATTGCTGGTCGCTGTGGACTCGATGGGCCGAAGGGCCTGTTTTCGCGCTGTATCTCTAAACTAAAGTAAACTAAACTGGAACCTGAAGTAGAATAAAATCTGCATGTCCTCAAGAAGTTTGTGGAATAGGTTTATGAGTTAATATTATTTAATACGTTTGGCTGTGAATATACATGACATGAATGTACGTGACAGGAATTCTCCCCAACCTTTGCTCAAGACTCGTAGCTAATGGGTAGCAGTCACATCATGGCTTTCAAAAACATTATCTGAATGACTTGCCTTCAGGGCATCGCACCTTAAAAGCATCGCGCTGTCGACTACCACGTATAAAAGTGCCTCCCAGTGGTTGATAAAGAATTAATGAGGGTTCGTGCAATCTCATCGATCACAGATCGGAATGACTATGTTTGAGTCATAGTCTTAGAGACATAGTCATACAGGCATTGAAAGATGCAGCATGCTAACCAGCTCTTCAACAAACCTAGTCCTACTATCTACTAAAGGCACTAAACATCCACTAAGGGTGGCACGTTGGCACAGCGGTAGAGTTGCCGCCTTACAGCGCTTACAGCGCCAGAGGCCCGGGTTCGATCCCGACTACGTGTGCTTGTCTGTAGGGACGTTGTAGGTTCTCCCCGTGACCTGCGTGGGGTTTTCTCCGAGAATTTTTGCTTCCTCTCACACTCCAAAGAAGCGTAGGTGAAACTTTTTCACACGGAGAGTTGTGAGTGTGTGGAATTCTCTGCCTCAGAGGGCGGTGGAGGCTGGTTCTCTGGATGCTTTCAAGAGAGAGTTAGATAGAGCTCTTAGGGATAGCGGAGTTAAGGGGTATGGAGAGAAGGCAGGAACGGGGTACTGATTGGGGATGATCAGCCATGATCACATTGAATGGCGGTGCTGGCTCGAAGGGCCGAAAGGCCTACTCCTGCACCTAATATATATTGTCTATTGTCTATTAATTCGCTTGGTATAAAAATGTAAAAATAGTCCCCAGTGTAGGATAGTGTTAATGTGCGGAGATCGCTGGTCGGTGCGGACTCGGTGGGCCGAAGGGCCTGTTGCCACGCTGTAACTCTAAGCTAAACTAAACTATTGTTTACACTAATCCTGCATTTGTCCCATTTTTTACTGAATCACCTTCTCACCAGATTCTACTATCACCTACGCAACAGGGGCAATTTACAGAGGCCAATTAGCTGACCAACCCACATGTCGGCGATCGTTCCGCTGAACACCTCCGCTTAGTGCGTCTTAACCAACCTGATCGCCCAGTTGCTCAGCACTTCAACTCCACCTCCCATTCCCAATCTGACCTTCCTGTCCTGGGCCTCCTCCATTGTCAGAGTGAGACCCAGCGCAAATTGGAGGAACAGCACCTCATATTTCCCTTGGGTAGTTTAGACCCCAGGGGTATGAACATCGACCTCTAATTTTAGATAGCCCTTGCTTTCTACCACAGTTTCCCCACTTTCTACCGATCTACCGATCTACCACAGTCGCTGCCTCAAAAAGGCTGGCAGCATCATCAAGGACCCACACCATCCTGGCCACACACTCATCTCCCTACTACCTTCAGGTAGAAGGTAAAGGAGCCTGAAGACTGCAACAACCAGGTTCAGGAACAGCTACTTCCCCACAGCCATCAGACTATATACAATACAATACAAAGCACTTTATTCGTCCCCGAGGGGCAATTTAAAAGGGCGCATTACAGTAGCTTCTAAAAAAAAGAGACACAATCAACAAACATAAGCAGCACGCATACTGCACAATCAACCAACACACGCATCTCACAGACACACTGCACAATCACACAACACACACAGCACATCTACATTCAACACATAGTAATAATCTTCAACACATAGTAACATCCTCTAAAGTGCTTCCTTACTGCTTCAACCAGAAAGTGCCTATAGAAGGCCATTTCACTTCACATGTTCGAGTCAGTGATCAGCATTAAAAAGCAGGACAGCCCTGGGGATGAAGGTTGCCTTCCTCCTCTGTGTCCGGCAACCCGGACAGCGAAGTCTGCGTCCTGAGGGGAGCCACTCAAACTCAGGAAACAGGATGTGAGAGGGGTCCTGAAGAATCCTGCGTGTCAACCTCCCAGACTGTTGGTCGCATAGAGCAGCGAGAGTTCGGACAGGCTGCTCAATGATTTTTGAGCAGACCTTGACCACATTCAACAGGCGGTTTCTGTTTTGCAGGGTGATGGAGTGGAACCAGCTAGTGAAAGAGAAACCTATTAAACCTGGCTTGGACATAACACTGAACTTTACTAGCCAATACTGTTATTTGCACTTTATCAGTATATTGACCATTGTGTATATATTTATAGAATGCCTTGTAGTAAATGCCTACTATGGTCTGTTGTGCTCAAGCAAAGCAAGAATTTCATTGTCCTACCAGGGACACATGACAATAAACTCACTTGACTTGACTTGACTTGACTTTCTCCCTCCTTCCCCTCCCCCTTCCCAGCTCTCCCACAAGCCTACTGTCTCCGCCTCTTCCTTTCTTTCCCCCACCCCCCCCCGACATCAGTCTGAAGAAGGGTCTCGGGCTGAAACGTCGCCTATTCCTTCTCTCCATAGATGCTGCCTCACCCGCTAAGTTTCTCCAGCATTTATAGGAAAGATATTGGCAAGCTTGGAAAGGGTTCAGAAAAGATTTACAAGGATGTTGCCAGGACTAGAGGGTGTGAGCTATAGGGAGAGGTTGAGTAGGCTGGGTCTCTATTCCATGGAGCGCAGGAGGATGAGGGGAGATCTTATAGAGGTGTACAAATTCATGAGAGGAATAGATCGGGTAGATGCAGAGTCTTTTGCCCAGAGTAGGGGAATCGAGGACCAGAGGACATAGGTTCAAGGTGAAGAGGAAAAGATTTAATAGGAATCTGAGAGGTAACTTTTTCACACAGAGGGTGGTGGGTGTATGGAACAAGCTGCCAGAGGAGGTAGTTGAGGCTGGGACTATCCCATCGTTTAAGAAACAGTTATACAGGTTTGGAGGGATATGGACCAAAACGCAGGCCAGTGGGACTAGTGTAGCTGGGATATTGTTGGCTGGTGTGGGCGAGTTTGGCTGAAGGGCCTGTTTCCACTCCATGACTCTCTGACTCTAAACACACATGAAGGTCAAGTTCAAGTTCGGATTTATTGTCACCTGCACCAGTTGAGGTACGGTGATATTTAATGAAACACCGCTAATTGAGTGCCTGCCTGCAAAGGATATATAAGGAGCAAGATTCTATCAAAATTAATTATGATTTGACTAATTGGAAGGTAGACACAAAGTGCTGGAGTAACTCAGCAGGTCCGGCAGCATCTCTGGAGAACATGTATAGGAAGGAACTGCCGAGTCTGGTTTAAACTGAAGAGAGACACAAAATGCTGGAGTAACTCAGCGGGACAGGCGGAATCTCTGGAGACAGGGAATGGGTGACGTTTCGGGTCGAGACCTTCAAGAAGAAGGTCGGGTCTGAAGAAGGGTCTTGACCCGAAATGTCACCCGTTCCTTCTCTCCAGAGATGTTTCCTGTTCCGCAGAGTTACTCCAGCATTTTGTGTCTATCTCTGTTAATTTTGTCTCTATCCACTCTGTATCTGGTTTGGTACCAGCATCTGCATTTTGAAGAAGTTCTCCTTCTCTCTCTGATGGGAGTTCTGTGACAGCCTCTCTCACTGCTCCCCCTCTGTCATTCCTGCTGGTCCCCTGCTCTACGACCATGCTCTCGTGCCATGCACTGAAAAGACTGGACCCTTTCCCACCCACCACTCTCCAATCAACACTTCACACCCAATTACCCACCCCGTCCGTGCTGCACAACATCACTTCTCCATCATCAACAATAAAAATAGAGGAGGTGGAGAGGCTGTTCAGAAGACAGAAAAGCCAGAAATCTCCAGGACCGGACAATGTTTCCCCCTCTACTCTCAAGCTCTGTGCTGAACAACTGGCAGCAGTCTACATAGACATTTTCAACCAGTCCCTGCAAACCTGTACTGTCCCTGCCTGCTTCAAAGCTTCCGCTATTGTCCCTGTATCCATAAAGGCAAGGATTACTGGTCTTAATGACTACAGGCCTGTCGCACTGACCTCTGTAGTCATGAAGACCCTTGAAAGGCTTGTGCTGGCCCACCTGAAAAATATCACAAACCCCCTGCTGGACCCTCTGCAGTTTGCATATCGGGCCAATAGATCTGTGGAGGACGCAGTCAACCTGGGCCTGCACTTCATCCTCCAGCACCTAGACCACCAGGGGACCTATGCAAGGATTTTGTTTGTTGATTTTAGCTCTGCATTCAACACCATTGTGCCAGAGCTATTACACTCCAAACTTACCGAGTTGACTGTGCCTGAACCCCTCTGTCGGTGGATCACCAGCTTCCTGACAGACAGGAAGCACCATGTGATGCTGGGAAAGCACATCTCGGACCCGCAAACCCTCAGCATAGGAGCACCGCAAGATGCGTACTCTCCCCTCTCCTCTACTCTCTCTACACCAATGACTGCACCTCCACTGACTCCTCTGACAAGCTTCGCAAGTTTGCGGATGACACAACCCTGATTGGACTGATCCAGGATGGGGAGGAATCTGCCTACAGACAGGAAGTGTCACAGCTGGCTTCCTGGTGCCATTGCAACAACCTGGAGCTCAATGCTCTTAAGACAGTGGAATTGATTGTAGACTTTAGGAGAGCTCCCCCTCCCCTCACCCCACTCACCAGCAACAACACCACAGTCACATCTGTGGAGTCTTTTAAGTTCCTGGGAACCATCATCTCCAAGGACCTTAAGTGGAAGGCCACCATCAACTCCACAGTCAAAAAGGCACAACAGAGGATGTACTTCCTGCGGCAGCTGAGGAAGCACAATCTGCCACAGGCAATGATGGTCCAATTATACACGGCCATCGTAGAGTCTGTTCTCACCTTCTCCATCATGGTCTGGTTTGGCTCAGTCACCAAGCACGACACCTGGAGGTTGCAGCGAATCGTCCGATCAGCTGAGAAGGTTATTGGCAGCAACCTTCCCTCCATTGACAAACTGTACACTGCAAGGGCCAGGAAGCGAGCGGGTAAGATCATCTCTGACCCCTCTCACCCTGGCCACAAACTCTTTGACTCACTTCCCTCTGGAAGGCGACTCTGGACTGTCAAAGCTGCCACAGCCAGACATAAAAACAGTTTTTTTTCCACAAATAGTACTAAGTAGCTCTACTCAATAACCAAAAATATGTAGCCTCCTTTTGCTCTGGTATTTTATTTAATTCACATGTTTAATCAATAATGTTTTATTATTAATGTTTAATGTTTTATGTGTCATTTCTAACTGTCACTGTATGTCATGTTGTCACTTGCGGGCGGAGCACCAAGGCAAATTCCTTGTATGTGAATACTTGGCCAATAAACGTATTCATTCATTCATGCTCCAAGCTTTGTACTGCTCCCCACTTTTCATCCAGCTTTCTTTTTAAAAAATAAAATTATTTTAGCGATACAGCGCGGAAACAGGCCCTTCGGCCCACTGGGTCCGCGCCGACCAACGAACCCCGCACATTAATACTGTCCTACACCCACTAGGGACATTTTTAAAATATTTTTTACATTTACCAAGCCAATTAACCTACAAACCTGTATGTCTTTGGAGTGTGGGAGGAAACCAAAGATCTCGGAGAAAACCCACGCAGATCTCGGGGAGAACGTACAAACTCCGTACAGACAGCACCCGTAGTCAGGATCGAACCCGTGTCTCCGGCGCTGCATTCGCTGTAAGGCAGCAACTCTACCGCTGCGCCACTGTGACCGCTGCTACAATCAGTCTGAAGAAGATTCCCACCCAAAATGTCACCTTCCCTCCACAAATGCTGTCCGACCCACTGAGATACGTTCATGCTCATAAGTGATATGAGCGGCATTAGGCCATTCAGCCCATCAAGTCTACCGCCATTCAATCATGGCTGATCTATCTTTCCCTCTTGACCCCATTCTCCTGCCTTCTCCCTATAACCCCCGACACCCGTACTAATCAAGAATCTATCTATCTCGGCCTTAAAAATATCCTTTGACTTGGCCTCCACAGCCTTCTGTGGCAGTGAGTTCCACAGATTCACCACTCTTCCTCCTCATCTCCTTCCTAAAAGAACGTCCTTTCATTCTGAGGCTATGACCTCTGGTCCGAGACTCTCCCATGAGTGGAAACATCCAAATCCAGTAGAAACATCCTCTCCACATCCAGATATTTTCTTGGTTCACATGCTTGATCAATGGTGTTTTATCATTAATGTTTTATTATTGTTAATGTTTAGTGTTTTCCGAGTCATTCATAACTGTCACTGTATGTCGTGTTGGAACTTGTGGGCGGAGCACCAAGGCAAATTCCTTGTATGTGAATACTTGGCCAATAAACTTACTTACTTACTTACTTACATACTCCTGCACTTTGTGCCTTGTTTTGATCTTTGAATCTTGACACTCCAGTGCAGTGTCGAGGGCACATCATAGGTCCTCAGATCCGGTGTAAATCTGAGGTACAATCTGCTCTCTCAAGTGGCTAAAATGTGATCCGCTCATCTCATTTGAAGCACAGCGGGAGAATTCTCTCAACTTTCTGGCCAGTATTTATTTCTCAACCAACCAAATAAGCAATTCATCTGGTCCTTATGACATTGCAGTTTCTGGGAGCTTGCTGTGTGCAAATTGGCTGCGTTGTTTTCTTCATTACATTAACAACCACACTCTAAAAAGGACACTCCACTAGTTGTAAATTGCCATGAGGTTAGCTAATGTTATGCTCTGTAAATGTGGTCTTTACTTTTTATAACGCACTGGAAGCTTCCTTTGTCTAACGTTTCACCACATAATGTGACTTGCACTATTACGGTCTGGTTGAGGTTTATGTTTGGTTCGTAAGTTTTAGGAGCAGAATTAGGCCATTCGGCCCATCAAGTCTACTCCGCCATTCGATCATGGCTGATCTATCTCTCCCTCTCAACCCCATTCCCCTGCCTTCTCCCCGTAACCCCTGACACCGTTACTAATCAAGTATTTGTCAATCTCTGATCTGTCAATCTCCAATCTCTTGGCTTTATTATTGTCACGTGGACCGAGGTACAGTGAAAATGTGCATTGTACCTTGATACAGGGCGGTACGGTGGCATTGTGGTAGAGCTACTGGCTTACAGATGCCAGAGACCCCCGAGTTCCATCCTGACTCTGGGTGCTTGTCTGTACGGAGTTCGTACGTTCTCCCCGTGAGCTGCGTTGTTTTCTCCGAGATCTCCGGTTTCCTCTCACACGTCAAAGACGTGCAGGTTTGTAGGTTAATCGGCTTGGTATAAATGTAAAAATCGTCCTTAGTGGGTGTAGGCCAGTGTTGGTGTGCGGGGATTGCTGGTCGGTGCGGGCTCAGTGGGCTGAAGGGCCTGTTTTCCGCGCTGTATCACTAAACTAAACTGAACACAAAAGCTTTGTTTTGTAGGCTAATCAAAAATATAAGTAAAGGGCCTGTCCCACTTGCCGATTTTTTTCGGCGACTGCCGGCATCATTGACTGACGTATCAGGTCAGCGAAAAAGTCACGGCGTGACGCGGCGTGATGACGTATCGACGCGCGGTGTTTCCACATGTGTCGCAACATATTTTTTTCTCGCCGCTTGATTTCGAAATGTTCAAAATCTTTCATCGACCCTGATACGTCAGTCGATGACGCCGGCAGTCGCCGAAAAAATGGCCAAGTGGGACAGGCCCTTTATACCCTACATAAAAACAATCAAGTCAAACTCAGAGCAGGGAGGACCTCTCTCCTTTTCCAGCTTTCTTCTCCGCTTTTCAATCGGTCTGAAGATGCGTCTCAACCCGAAACATCGCCTGTCCGTGTTCTCCAGAGATGTTGCCTGACCTGCTGCGTTACTCCACCACTTTGTGTCCTTTCAAGTCAAACTCAAATAGATGGAGCACAGGGGAAGATGCAGAGTGCAGAGTATAGTTCGTCGGCGCCAAAATGTGGCGACACTTGTGTGTGCTGCCTCGGTGAGGTCTACTGTGTGATTTCACAGGATTACTGTATGATTTCACCTCGGTACGTGTGGCAATGATGTATCATTGAATCAGTGAATAATGAAATGAATGCGTTCTCAGCATTGTAGCGCATCAGTTTCTCAGACAAAGACCAATGTCCACAATGTGGTCGGGGTGAATAGGACAGTACTCTAGCTTATGGGAGGACCGTTTGCCTAGATAATTTGCAGTGAACAGTAAATAATATTTAGTTTGTATGAAGGAACTGCAGATGCTGGTTTAAACCAAAGATAGACACAAAATGCTGGAGTAAATGGGCCTGTCCCACAGGCGATTTTTACGGCGACTACTGCCGATTGTCATGGTTGTAGCAGGTCGCCGAAAAAGCGGCAACTGGACCCCCCCCTACGACAAGCAACGACAACCTACCACCTAGTCAACGTCAAGCTACGGCAAGCTACCGACCACCGGCGACCCATTAGGACGACCACCTATGACCACACCTACGACAACCTACGACCACACAGGCGACAACCAACGACAACCGAAGTCAACCTACATCCACTCGTGACAAGCCACGACAAGCAACGGCCCTGTCGGTGACAACTGAAGACAACTGAAGACAATTCAGTCGCCGGTACCTGTCGCCGGTTGACGTAGGTTGACGTAGGTAGTCGCCAATGGAGATCACCAAAGTCAGCACCGGCGACAACCTACGTCACCTGGCGACAACCTACGACAGCAGCTACTTCAGGAGAAGTCAAGCTGCGCTCATTGGCGTCAACCCACTGTCGCCAACATTTTTTGAACATGTTGAAAATCCAGAGGCGACCAGAAAGACGCTACGACTCTTTGGGTGACCGAGGAGACCACTCACGACCATACAGGCGACACCCCGGCAACCATGTGGCCTCGACGCCTGCAGTTGCCTAAAAAATAGTCTAAGTGGGACAGGTCCTTCACTCAGCAGGACAGGCGGCATCTCTGGAAGGAGAGAAGGAATGGGTGACGTTTCGGGTCGAGGATATTTACTGTTGTGCTTTTCGTTCAATGGCCCTCTAAAGCTGCAGTAAGTCAAGTATTTTATCGTTCAAGTCCCAGCGCATATAACAATTAAACGCTCTCGGCTCTTGACTTATAGAGTTATTTTGTGACGTTCCACATGATGGGTTTGAGGTCTGTGTGAACAATTGTGCCTTTCTGCAGGTTGAAATTCCTTTATTAAAGAAGATAGGGGCAAAAGTGTGAGTTTTGATATTTAATTCAATATCAAATCATGTACAGAATGCAAAATAAAGACAATGAAAGAGGGAGAGAGCGCAGCACAGATCAATAGAAAGATGAACAGAAACAAATAGCCATGTCATTTCACAGTAAGGACGGCACGGTGGCGCAGCGGTAGAGTTGCTGCCCTCCATCATCGGATTCCCGAGTTCGATCCTGACCACGGGTGCTGTCTGTATGGTGTTTGTACATTCTTCCCTGGACCGCGTGAGTTTTTCCCGGGTGCTCAGGTTTCCTCCCACACTCCAGCTTTTGGAGATTAGTTGGCATCGGTAAAATTGTAAATTGTCCCGAGTGTGTCGGATAGTGCTAGTGTGCGGGGTGATGGCTGGTCGGCGCGGACCCGGTGGGCCGAAGGGCCTGTTTCCGTGCTCCAAATTAAACAAATTTAATCTGAATTAAATTATACAAACATTTATTTTTAATTTTCCTGTAAGAATGGAACTCCATGTCTGTAAAATGGAGGGACTAGGAACTGCAGATGCTGGTTTATTGCAAGTGTTGGTGCAATGCAGTGGGTCAGGCAGCATCTCTGGGGAACACGGATAGGCCACGTTTCGGGTTGGGACCTCACTTCGGACTGATTGCGGTGGGGTCGTGGAAAGAAAGCTGGAAGAGTGGTAGGGTTAAGGTAAAGTCTGGCAAGTAAGAGGTGGATACAGACACAAACTGCTGGAGTTATAAAGGGCCTGTCCCACTTTGGCGATTTTTTAAGCGACTATGCTGTCGCCACGTGGTCGCCGGGGTGTCGCCTGTACGATCGTGAGTCGTCTCCTCAGTCGCCCAAAGAGTTGCAGCGTCTTTCTGGTCGCCACTGGATTTTCAACATGTTCAAAAATCTTCGCCGACAGTCGGCGACAGTGGGTTTGACGCCAATGAGCGTAGCCTGATTTCTCCTGATGTAGTTGCTGTCGTAGGTTGTTGCCAGGTGCTGACTTCGGTGAATTCCATTGGCGACTACCTACGTCAACCTACGTCAACCGGCGACAGGTACCGGCGACTGAATTGTCTTCAGTTGTCGCCGACAGGGTCGTAGCTTGTCGCGGGTGGACGTGGGTTGACTTCGGTTGTCGCAGATTGTCGCCTGTGTGGTCGTAGGTTGTCGTAGGGGGACGTCCTAAGTCGTGACGATTGGGTCGCCGGTTGTCGGTAGCTTGCCGTGGCTTGACGTCGACTAGGTGGTAGGTTGTCGTAGACATTGTCGTAGGGGGGAGTCCAGGAGCCGGTTTATCGGCGACCTGCTACGACTGTGACAGTCGCCGGCAGTCGCCGAAAAAAAATCGCCTAAGTGGGACAGGCCCTTAACTCAGGGGGTCAGGCAGCAACTCTGGAGAAAAGGAATAGGTGACGATTTGGGTCGGGACCCAAAGTATGAGATGGATTCAGGTGAGGAGACATCTAGGTCGGACATGGTTAAATGGTTGGACAAAGGCCAGAGACGTAACGATTAAAAAGTGAGAGTAGGAGGAAAGGATAGAAGACATGAAAGGTGAAGCCATAGGAAGGAATATAGATGGATGGAGACAGGGGGTGAGGGGGAAGGGGAGGGATGGGTGTGAATTCATCCTGGCAACAGGGAAGAGGGGGGAAAGCTTGTGGGGTGGGAGAAGTTGTGGGGTGGGGGTGTGGTGGAGTTGTTGTTTGTAGGTTCCCAGGCAGTAATCGCAGCTTGCCGCACTGTTAGCATTTACCCACAGGGGAATAGACAGGCTGTAACATGTTCTGTGTATGAAGGAACTGCAGATGATGGTTTAAACCAAAGATAGACACAAAAGGCCGTAGTAACTCAGTGGGACCGGCAGCCATCTCTGGAGAGAAGGAATGGGTGACGTTTCGGGTCGAGACCCTTCTTCAGGCTGTAACATGTTCTTCTCTCCCACTTTCACACTCTCCTCCTTCAAAGTTTCTCGTAGAACATAGAGCAGAGTGCAGCACAGGAACAGGCCATTCGGCCCACAATATCCATGCCGAACACGATGCCATGTTAGACTGATCTCCGCTGCCTGTACGTGATCCAATAGACAATAGACAATAGGTGCAGGAGTAGGCCATTCGGCCCTTCAAGCCAGCACTGCCATTCAATGTGATCATGGCTGATCATCCACAATCAGTACCCAGTTCCTGCCTTCTCCCCATATCCCCTGACCGCTATCTTCAAAAGCCCTATCTAGCTCTCTCTTGAAAGTTTCCAGAGAAAAACGGCCTCCACCGCCCTCTGAGGCAGAGAATTCCACAGACTCACAAGTGTTTCCTCATCTCCGTTCCCTTATTCTTAATCTGTGGCCCCTGGTTCTGGACTCCCCCAACATCGGGAGCATGTTTCCTGCCTCTGGCGTGTCCAAACCCTTAATAATCTTATATGTTTCAATAAGATTCCCTCTCATCCTTCTAAATTCCAGAGTATACAAGCCCAGCCGCTCCATTCTCTCAGCATATGACAGTCCCGTCATCCCGGGAATTAACCTTGTGAACCTATGCTGCACTCCCTCAATAGCAAGAATGTCCTTCCTCAAATCTTAGACCAAAACTGCACACAACACTCCAGGTGTGGTCTCATTAGGGCGCTGCACAACTGCAGAAGGACCTCTTTGGTCCTATACTCTTGTTATGAAGGCCAACATGCCATTCGCTTTCTTCACTGCCTGCTGTACCTGCATGCTGACTTTCATTGACTGATGAACAAGGACCCCCAGATCCCGTTGTACTTCCCCTTTTCCCAAACTTAACACCATTTAGATAATAATCTGCCTTCCTGTTTTTGCTACCAAAGTGGATAACCTCACATTTATCCACATTAAACTGCAACTGCCATGCATCTGCCCACTCACCCAACCTGTGCAAGTTACCCTGCATTCTCATAGCATCCTCCTCACAGTTCACACTGCCACCCAGCTTTGTGCCATCTGCAAATTTGCTAATGTTACTTGTAATCCCTTCATCTAAATCATTAATACATTGTAAATGGCTGCGGACATGTAAATAGCATGTCACTCCATGGCAGGCACATCCATGTGCCCATCCACAAGCCGCTGAAATGCCTCTATTTGATCTGCCACCTCCACCACCCCTTGCGTATCAGGCACTCACCACCCTCTATGTAAAACATTTACCCCCTCATCAACTTTAAACGTTGCCCCTCCCACCATAACTTTACTCCTTTTACCTTAAATGCACCACACTTCTCCTTTAAACATTCCCCTCTCACCTCAACTTTGTGCCCCTTTCACCTTAAACTTGCCCCTCCGATCTCCTTTAACCTTTGCCCTTCTCACCTTAACATTGCCTCTCTCTCCTTAAAGTTGTCCCACACATCTCCTTTAAACATTGGCCCTCTCACCTCAATTTTATCCGCTCTCACCTTAAACCTGCCCCACACGTCTCCTTTAGATTTTGTCCCTCATCTTAAACCTGCCCCTCTCACCTTAAACTTGTCCGCACACGTCTCCTTTAAACTTGCCCCTCTCACCTAAAACCTGCCCCACGCGTCACCTTCAAACCTTTCCCCCTCACCTTTTAATCTGCCCCTCTCACCTTTACTATGCCCCTCTGCAGTGTTGCTTCTGGAGGAAAGGAAAAGCCCATTCAAAACCTCTGCAGGTACACATGTAGACATCAGAAAATTTCAAAAAAACACTGGTGTTTAGTTTAAAGATACAGCGTGGAAACAGGCCCCTCGGCCCACCGATTCCACGCCAACCAGCGATCCCCACACACTTCGATCTGAGTCTGAAGAAGGGTGTCGGCCCGAAACGTTGCCTGTTTCCTTTGCTCCATAGATGCTGCTGCACCCGCTGAGTTTCTCCAGCATTTTTGTGTACCATCCCCACACATTAATGGGCCTGTCCCACATAGCCGATTTTTTCGGCGGCTGTCATAGTCGTAGCAGGTTGCCGAAAAAACGGGGAATGGACCCTCCCTAGGACAATTTCTACGACAATGTCTACAACAACCTCCCTCCTAGTCGACGTCAAGCTACGGTAAGCTACCGACAACCGGCGACCCATCAGGACGTCCACCTACGACCACACCTACGACCACCCACGTCCACCCGCGCCAAGCTACGACAAGGTAAGACAATTCAGTCGCTGGTACCTGTCGCCGGTTGACATGGGTTGACGTAGGTAGTCGCCAATGGAATTCACCGAAGTCAGCACCGGCGACAACCTGCGTCATCCTGGCGACAACACCTACGTCAGGTTACGCTCGTTGGCGTCAAGCCCACGGTGGCCGACTGTCGCCGAAAAGTTTATAACATTTCAAAATCCAGCGGCGACCAGAAAAAAGGTGCGACTCTTTGGGCGACTGAGGTGACCGTACAGGTGACACCCATGACTGACCATGTGGCATCAGCCTAGTCGCCTGTAGTCGCCTAAAAAAATCGCCTAAGTGGGACAGGGGCATAACGCTATCCTACACACACTGGGGACAATTTGACATTCACACCGAGCCAATTGACCTACAAACCCGCACGTCTTTGGAGTGTGGGAGGAAACCGAAGATCTCGGAGAAAACCCACACAGGTCACGGGAAGAACAGACAAACTCTGTACAGACAGCGCCCGTAGTCAGGGTCGAACCCGGGTCTCTGGTGTCGTAAGGCAGTAGTTCTACCGCTGTGCCACCGTGCCGCCGGGAAGCCTAGACTGTTTCTTTAAGCCCCAAATCCTAGTCCAGGTTTGTTTCTGTGAGCGCAGTTACTGTTATCTGTACCTGTTACATGTGAAACGAACAAATGTACAGTATTCTCCTAAAGTACAGGGTAAAGCCTTTTCCTTCCAGAACCTAATCAAAACTGTGAACAACAATGGCTCAGATGCATTATTCACCAAATCGTCGTCAAAATCCTTTTACTGAACGTTCGACGGCCTCGGCAGAAGCAGCGCAGCATCTTATAAAATGCAAGGTGAGACTCCAAATAAAAATACAAAATAAAAATACGTGGTTATTCTGAACCTCTTTTTTTTTTGTGGTCCACCCAGCGTTTTACTCCACACTCTGGAAGAAAGGCTTTGATTTCACCGGTGAATTCCATTGGCGACTACCTACGACTAGATATATATCTACTACTAGACTATGTGGGACCCGTTGGGTCCCAGCATCACATGGGAGGGCTGGTCCCCCAATGCAATATTCCACCTCTCCACCAATTCCAATATTGGTGGCCAGTGGGGGGGCTTTCTGGAGCGCTAGTATGGGTGTGGGCTGAAGGGACTGGTTTTCAGAGGGCTGGTATGGACATTGTGGGCCAAATGGGATTATTGGGCTGGCGGCTCAGTCACTGAAGCCTGTTGCGCTGGCAGCTCACTCACTCACGGCTGGTGGGCTGGCAGTTGACTCACGGCTATTCCTTGAAATTCCATTTCAAGCAGGGTGCAAGGCCACCAAATTCAAGTGCAGTTTCTTACCACTTCAAGCAGGGTGCAAGGCCACCAAATTCAAGTGCAGTTTCATACCATTTCAAGCAGGGTGCAAGGCCACTAAAGACAGCGAGTTGTGACCTCTCCCTCCTCCATCTTACAGAGACTGAGCCACGCCCACACTTCTGGGTTTTATAGTCGCTCCCACCAGAAGGGCCATGGCCTTCATGGCGTGATTGACAGGAGAGAGGATCTCAACATTTTTTAAACACTAATAACTTTTATTTTTCATCGATGGGAAAAATCCTCGGCACCTGATGAACGGAGGGGGACTCTGAGTAAGATGGCCAAAAATCACAGCCGTAAGTGGCAGCGTTTTTTCTAAAATCAATATACAGAACAACAGGAAGTGGTCAAGATCAGACTTTTAGTAATATAGATTATTGTTATATAATTCATCTATATATCTGCATAAGGGTACAGGCAGGAAGGTGGAGTTAAGGCTTAGACCAGGTTAGCTGTGATCTTATTACATAGATACATAGAAACATAGACAATAGCTACAGGAGTATTCCATTCGGCCCTTCGAGCCAGCGCCACCATTCAATGTGATCATGGCTGATCATCCACAATCAGTACCCCGTTCCTGCCTTCTTCCCATACCCCTTGATTCCGCTAGCCCTAAGAGCTCTATCTAACTCTCTTTTTAATGCATCCAGTGAATCGGCTTCCACCGCCCTCTGAGGCAGAGAATTCCACAAATTCACAACTCTCTGTGTGAAAAAGTTTTTCCTCATCTCCATTCCAAATGGCCTACCCCTTATTCTTAAACTGTGGCCCCTGGTTCTGGACTCCCCAACATCGGGAACATTTCCTGCATCTAGCCTGTCCAATCCCTTAATAATTGTACATGTCTCCATAAGATGCCCTCTCATCCTTCTAAATTATAAAGGGTAACAGGCACAATGGCTGATTGGACCCATTCTGTTTTTGTCCAATAGGTACCAGTGATCTTCCCAAGCCTGCCCTGTTCGAATTAAGCCCCATCTCCTCAATGTTAAGCACCTTCACCTTCTTGAATTCAAGACAAAATAAATCGTCTCTGTCTAAGATGTAAGGCTGTGTATATTAAATTCCAGAGAACAGGCGCCAACCTGCTTGTGAGTCTATTGTTATTTCTGGATAAATGACGCAGCAACCTTAATCAAGGGGGGAGATATGTCATGAGAACTAATGCCCACATGTTGCTGCCTTATAAGTGCTGTTGTGTTTTTAATTTCATGTAAATGCATCTGCCTTGCCTTTGAAACACGGTGATTGATGTGACTGCTGGTTTGCGGAGTGGATACAAACTAACTCTCCAAAGAAAGTTAAGATTTGACATTCCAAACATGTCTTTCGAAGGTCAGTACAACAACGGCACAAGAAAAATATCAATTTCGTTTTTTAAAGATACAGCCGGAAACAGGCCCTTCGGCCTGCTGTCCGTGCCGACCAGCGATCCCCGCACATTAACGCGACCCCACACGCGCTAGGGACAATTTACATTTAATACCACGCCAATTAACCTACACGCCCGTACGTCTTTGGAGTGCGGGAGGAAACCGAAGATCTCGTAGAAAACCCACGCGGTCACGGGGAGAACGTACAAACTCCGTACAAAGAGCACCCACCGTCAGAATCGATCCCGCTGTGCCACCGGGCAAACAATTACAATTATAGAGTCAGAGAGTCATACAGCATGGAGAGCGGCCCTTCGGCCCAACTTGCCCACACCCACCAACATGCCCCATCTGTACTAGTCCCACCTGCGTGCGTTTGGCCCATATCCCTCTAAACCTGCCCTGTCTATGTACATGTCTAAATGTTTCTTAAACGCTGCGATAGTCCCTGCCTCCTGCACTCCTAGATCCCTCTGCACTGCAACACTCCCCAGAGCCCTACCATTCACTGTGTAGGTCCTGCCCACGTTAGTCTTCCCAAAATGCAACATATCACCTTTCTCTGTCAATATGTAGGAACAAGATTACTAGTTAATAGCTGTTGACACAAGGAAGTGCAGATGCTGCTGGTTCACAAAAAAAAAAGTGCTGGAGTAACCCTGCGGGTCAGGCGGTATCTCAGGAGAAAATAGACAGGTGATTTTTTTTTCCCCGACCGAAACGTCACCTCTCCGCGTCTTCCAGAGTTACCAGCAGTTGGTAGATGCCTCAATGCAGCAAAATCTACTCCTTGTGCCTTAAAAAAAAGTGGAATTACTCAAAATTTTAAATTAAGAAATAAATAACAGGACGGAGATTTCTTGCCGTGAAGAGTTGAATTGGAGAAGAATTTGAATGAAGCAACTTAAGCAGAATATTTTCCATTGGCAACGAAGATTGATTAATGCACAATGTACTGTGTGGGCTTATAAATATCATATAGCAGAAGGGATTCGTTCACTCATCATTTATACATCTGCTTGTTTCCAGACTGCCACCCAATAAAGTTCATTTCAAATTAGTTTTGTCATCATCTTCAGATATTTTTTCCAAAAGAAATCTTGTTAACTCAGACGCATATGATGCTGCTGCAGGTTGCCTTTTCAATAATGCCCTGTTATATGTAACTAATTACACTACCACAGCAGCCTGAATTCAAATAGCATCTTTAACACGGGCGGCATGGTGGCGCAGCGGTGAAGGTGCTAATTTACAGCGCTTATCGCGCCAGAGACCCGGGTTCGATCCTAGCTGCGGGTGCTGTCTGTACAGAGTTTGTAGGTTCTCCCCGTGACCGCGTGGGTTTTCTCCAAGAACTTCGCTTCCCCTCCCACACAACAAAGGCGTACAGGTTTGTAGCTTGGTTGGCTTGGTATAAATGTAAAATGTGTAGGACAGTGCTAATGTGTGGGGATCGCAGGTCGGTGCGGACTCGGTGGTACGAAGGGCCTGTTTCCACGTTGTATCCCTAAACCAAACCAAACTAAAACGGTAAAATATCTGGGGATATCAGGAAACACAAGGAACAGCAGATTCTGGAACTTTGCATTGAACACAAAATGCTGGAGTAAATCAGCGGGTCAGGCAGCATCTTTGGAGGGTAGGTGACGTTTGGGTCGGGACCCATCTTCAGACTGTGTCTCCAGAGATGCTGCCTCACCCGCTGAGGTACTCCAGCATTTTGTGTCTATCGTCGCCCTTCTTCAGACTGCCTGTGCGGTGAGTGGTACACGTGAAGAGCTGCTATCCTGTCAGCGGAAAGATATACATGATTCCAATCAGGCCGTCCACAGTGTACATACAGGATAAAGGGAACTACGGTACACAAAAATGCTGGAGAAACTCAGCGGGTGCAGCAGCATCTATGGAGCGAAGGAAACAGGCAACGTTTCGGCCTGAAACGTTGCCTGTTTCCTTCGCTCCATAGATGCTGCTGCACCCGCTGAGTTTCTCCAGCATTTTTGTGTACCTTCGATTTTCCAGCATCTGCAGTTCCTTCTTTAACATAAGGGAACTACGTTTTGCGCAAGATAAAGTCCAGTAAAGTCCCATTAAAGACAGTTCAAGGGTCATCAATGAGGTGGATGGTAGTTCAGGGCCGTTCTCTAGTTGGCGATAGGGTTGTAATAGAGCTAGCAACAAGGGGAGGTTGGGCAAACTTAGATTGCTTTCCCTGGAATATTGGTGGTTGAGAGGAGATATGACAGAAGTATATAAAATTATGAGAGGCATAGATAGGGCAGACTTTTTCTCAGGGTGGAAATGTCAAAAGCTTTAAGCTTTAGTTTCATAAGTTCCAGGAGCAGAATGAGACCATTCAGCCCGTCGAGTCTACTTCCCTATTCAATCATGGCTAATCTGTCATTCCCTCTCAATCCCATTCTCCAGCCTTTAAAGGAGATGTGCGGGGCATTTTTTTTAAACGCATTGGTAGGAATGGCGGTGGAGGCGGATATGTTGGACACGTTTAAGAAGCATTTAGGTAGACATGGATATGTCACCAGGGGGCGCCGCCCCATGGCAGCTTCGCCGACGGTCTGTCTGTCTTTTCGCCTTTTTTTTCTTATTTTTAATCTCTTATCTTACGATTGTTTTCCGGATCGTATCTCCGGTCGCTCTGCGGCCTAACAACATGGAGCAGGCGGCCTTGCGTGAGACTAGCTTTAAGCCCCACCGCAGGGCCGTGGACTTACCATCGGAGCCTGCGATCCCTGGGCTGGGATCGACGCTCCAACCGCGCCTGCGGATTTCACCATTGAGGAGCTCGCAGTCTCGAGTAGAGGCTGATGTCGGGAAGCTCCAAAGGACGCAGAGGTTTCGACCGGCCCCGACCCGGGGTAGATCGCCCGGCGCGGGGAAACTGAGATTCCCCTCGATGCGGGAGCTGATCGCCCCGACGCGAATGCCCAAATGCCCAACGCCGCCGGCTACGGGAGCCAAGATTGTCCCGTCAACAGAAGGCTCGAGGCTCCCGACCGCAGAAGAACAAAGAAGGGAAGAGATTGAACCTTTTTTCGCCTTTCAGCACAGTGAGGAATGTGGAGGAGTCACTGTGGTGGATGTTTATGTTATAATGTATCTTGTGTGTTCCGTTGCTTTTTATTGGTATGACTGTATGGCAAATGAAATTCCTCGTATGTTGCAAAACATACTTAGCTAATAAAAATGATTATAATTATATTCAGGGTATGGAGTGATAATATGCAGGCAGAGGATAGTATATGTTGGCATTGGGTTCAGTATGGGCATCATGGGCCGAAGGGCTGTACCTGTCTATGGTTCATGGTCAAATGGAATTTTAGTACAGATAACAGGATAGATAGTGAGGAAGGTTCATAAGAAAATGGATCAACTGGCTTATATTCACTGGAAAATTGATCCTGGGCTTATATTCACTGGAAAATGGATCGACTGGGCATATATTCAATGGAATTTAGAAGGATGAGAGGGTATCATAGAAACTTACAAAATTCTTAAGCGATTGGACAGGCTAGATGCAGGAAA
The DNA here is from genome assembly GCA_038087875.1 of Malacoraja senta. NCBI lineage: Eukaryota > Metazoa > Chordata > Chondrichthyes > Rajiformes > Rajidae > Malacoraja > Malacoraja senta. Next base: position 3,596,294 of record CM075978.1, read on the forward strand.
AATGTTCCCCATGTTGGGGGAGTCCAGAACAGGGGTAGGCTATTTAGGATTGAGGTGAGGAAAAACTTTTTCACCCAGAGAGTTGTGAATCTGTGGAATTCTCTGCCACAGAAAGGAGTGGAGGCCAATTCTCTGGATGTATACAATAGAGAGTTCGATTTAGCTCTTAGGGCCCAACGGAATCAAGGGATATGGGGAGAAAGCAAGAACGGGGTACTGATTGTGGATGATCAGCCATGATCATATTGAATGGTGGTGCTGGCTCGAAGGGTTGAATGGCCTACTCCTTCACCTAATTGCTATGTTTCCATGTATCTAAAATGAAGAGAAAGTTGAAGATGGGCCATTGGTGGTGAATTCACAATATATGGTTCACAAATATTAGAACCGAGATGAGAATTTTTTTTTCACACAGAGGGTGGTGAATCTGCGGAATTCTCTGCACAGAAGGTAGTTGAGGCCAGTTCATTGGCATTATTTAAGAGGGAGTTAGATGTGACCCTTGTGGCTAAAGGGATCAGGGGATATGGAGAGAAAGCAGGTACAGGATACTGAGTTGGATGATCAGCCATGATCATAATGAATGGCGGTGCAGGCTCGAAGGGCCGAATGCCCTACCACTGCACCTATTTTCTATTTTCTATGTTTCTATGGTCTTGGCAGATTAACCCATGGGCCTAGATGAAGCAATGCTAGAGTGAAGGAAATTGGAGAATGCCCAAGTCTTTGGATTGTTTAGTTTATTGTTTAATTTAGTTTAGTTTATTGTCACATGTACGAGGTACAGCGATAAGCTTTTGTTGCCGGCAGAACCAGTCAGCGGTCATGACTATACATGATTACAATCGAGCCATCCACAGTGTACAGATACATGATAAAGGGAATAATGTTTAGTGCAAGGTAAAGTCCAGTAAAGTCTGATTAAAGATAGTCCAAGAGTCTCCAGTGAGGTAGATAGTAGTTCAGGAGTGCTCTCAGTTGCCTGATAACAGCTGGGAAGAAACTGTCCCTGAATCTGGAGTTAGACAAAAATGCTGGAGAAACTCAGTGAGTGAGGCAGCATCTATGGAGCAAAGGAAATGGGCGACGTTTCGGGTCAAGACCTAGGCGTCAACTGCTCTACATTGGTGAGACCAAGCGTAGGCTTGGCGATCGCTTCGCCCAACGCCTCCGCTCAGTTCGCAATAACCAACCTGATCTCCCGGTGGCTCAGCACTTCAAGTCCCCCTCCCATTCCCAATCCGACCTTTCTGTCCTGGGCCTCCTCCATGGCCAGAGTGAGGACCACCGTAAATTGGAGAGCAGCACCTCATATTTCGGTTGGGCAGTTTACACCCCCAGCGCTGTGAACATTGCCTTCTCCATTTCAGATAGTCCCTGCTTTCTCCCTTCTTAACCCTCCCCTTCCCAGCTCTCCCACAGCCCACTGTCTCCGCCTCTTCCTTTCTTCTTCCCGCCCCCCCTCCCACCCTCACATCAGTCTGAAGAAGGGTCTCGACCCGAAAACGTCACCTGTTTCCTTCGCTCCATAGACGCTGCCTCACCGCTGAGTTTCTCCAGCATTTTTGTCTACCTTCGATTTTCCAGCATCTGCAGTTCCTTCTTAAAAACAACTGAATCTGGAGGTGTGCGTTTTCGCACTTCTGTACTACTTGCCCGATGGGAGAGGGGGGAAGAAGGAGTGACCGGGGTGAGACCCGTCCTTGATTATGCTGCTAGCCTTGCCGAGGCAGCGTGAGGCGTACATGGACTCAATGGAAGGGGGCTTGGTTTGTGTGATGGTCTGGGTTGCGTCCACCATTCTCTGCGATTCCTTGGAGCAGCACGGACTGTTGTTAGCGTACCAAACGTACCCATTCAATATTCTTTTAAGAGTGTTGATGGAGGCTTCCCCTCTTCACAAGTTGATTCTGTGCAAAACCAACAAATAGCAGAAATAGACAATAGACAATAGGTGCAGGAGTAGGCCATTCGGCCCTTCGAGCCAGCACCGCCATTCAAGGTGATCATGGCTGATCATCCCCAATCAGTACCCCGTTCCTGCCTTCTCCCCATATCCCCTGACTCCGCTATTTGTAAGAGCCCTATCTAGCTCTCTCTTGAAAGCATCCAGAGAACCTGCCTCCACCGCCCTCTGAGGCAGAGAATTCCACAGACTCACAACGGAACCCAGAAAGGCACGAAACAAGGTGCGGACCGGAAAGACACAAAATGCTGGAGTAACTCAGCGGATCAGACCTCATCCCTGGAGAACATGGAATACGTGACGTCTCAGGTCAGGACCTGAAGAAGGAACCCGACCCGAAAAATCGCCTATCCATGTTCTCCTGTGATGCCTCCTGACCCGCTCAGATACTCTAGGACTCTGCGTCTATTTTTTTTGTAAACCAGCATCTGCAGTTCCTTATCTTCAAATCATCCTCATATATTACCCCAGTTCCCTGAGATTTACCTTGAATAATAATCGGTTTTACGGCACATTATAGAATCCCTTGTGAAAATACAATATATTACATTCAATTTTTCTGCCCTGATGATCATATTTTTTTTAAATAAAAATCCATCGTAGATTTGTTAAACACAATTTTCTTTTCTTGAAAGCGTGTTGGCTCTGCCTAATCCTATTGTGATAACAGACTTTGATGTAAAGTGCTATTTTTCGTTGAATATGGTAACTTTTCTGCACAAGAGTTCACGAAATTGCAGAGTTGTGAACGCAGAGCCCAGTCCATCATGCAAACTAGCCCTTGACTCCATCTATACTTCACGCTGCCTTAGGAAAGCAGCCAACATAATCAACCACTCACATCCCAGGCACGCTCTCTTCTCCTCTCTCCCGTTTGGCAGAAGGTGCGAAAGCTGGAAAGCATGTTCCACCAGACTGAAGAACATTTACTTCCCCGCTGTTATTGGGCACTCAAACAGATTCTCGATCTTCCAATCTACCCCATTGCAACTCCCAGCACTTTTTTTTAACTGCACTTTCTCTGTAGCAATAACGTTATATTCTGCACTCTGTTTATTTTCTATTTTGCAGTACCTGATGTATTCATTTATACTACGATTTGCCTGGACAACATGTAAAACAAAGTTTTTGACTGTATCTTGGGACATGGTGGTACATCAACTGATGGTAATCATTTTTTCACTCTATCTTGATGCATCTAGGGCAGCCCATCTGACGCAGCAGTAGAGTTGCTGCCTTACAGTGCCAGAGACCCGGGTTCGATCCTGATTACGAGCGCTGTCTGGATGGAGTTTATGCGTTCTCCATGTGACCCGCGTGGGTTTTCTCCGGGTGCTCCATTTTCCTCCCACAAGTTTGTAGATTAATTGGCTTCGGTAAAATTGTAAATTGCCTATAGTGTTAAAGGCCTGTCCCACGGGCATGCGACTCCATGCGGCAAGCGCGACCTAAACAGAAGCGGGGGCCGCGCGGAGGTCGAGTGATCCCCGTACAGGGCCTGTCCCACGGGCATGCGACTCCATGCGGCAAGCGCGACCAAACCGGAAGCGGGGGCCGCGCGGAGGTCGAGTGAGTGACGCGGGAAGTTCGCGAGTGACGTATGGCGTCACGACGCTGCGTACGGCGTCGAGACGCTGCGCACGCCCGTCGAGGCGGTGCGTAAGGCGTCGAGGTGGTGCGTACGGTGTCGAGGCGGCTGCGGGCCAGCAGGCCGTTGCCGTGCGGAATTTTTGAACACGGTCAGTTTTTCGGAGCCCCGCGCGGTGTCGGGGTCAGCTCCGCACAACTCCATACGGCTCCGGCGATCGAAGTGGGACCGGCCCCGCGAGGCCGTGCGGCTCAAGCGACCACGTTAGGTCGCGCTTGTCGCATGCTCGTGGGACAGGCCCTTTAGTGTACGCGGTGATCGCTGGTCAGTGCGGACTCGGTGGGCCGAAGGGCCTGTTTCCATGCTGTATCTCTAAAGTCTAAAGCATTGCATGTGACAGCAATAAACCAATACCAATGCTTTGCCAGCTTATCACTGTTTATTGAATAAGATTTTGTACATAATTGAAACACAAATTCAATATAAAGTGTGGCAGAATCTGGGTAGCGCCAAGATTTAACAGCAGTGTCTGTGACAATTCTTTTTGTTTACCAACTTCTTGATTGCAAATAAAGATCTGAATATCGTGACCTTAAGAACATGTATCATCAGTGAATTACAGCACCATCCAAATGTGGTGATGACGTCATTGATGGGCTAAATTATGTTGGAAGGAACTGCAGATGCTGGTTTAAATCGGTGATAGACACAAAATGCTGGAGTAACTCAACGGGACAGGCAGCATCTCTGGAGAGAAGGAATGGGTGACATAGAAACATGGAAAATAGGTGCAGGAGTAGGCCATTCGGCCCTTCGAGCCAGCACCACCATTCAATATGATCATGGCTGATCATCCACAATCAGTACCCCGTTCCTGCTCTCTCCCCATATCCCTTGATTCCATTAGCCCTAAGAGCATGTAACTCTCTTGAATATATTCAGTGAATTGGCCTCCACTGCCTTCTGTGGCAGAGAATTCCACAGATTCACAACTCTCTGGGTGAAAAAGTTTTTCCTCATCTCAGTCCTAAATGGCCTACCCCTTATTCTTAAACTGTGACCCCTGGTTCTGGACTCCCCCAACATCGGGAGCATTTTTCCTGCATCTACCCTGTCCAATCCCTTAATAAATTTATATGTGTCTACAAGATTCCCTCTCATCCTTCTAAATTCCAGTGAATATAAGCCCAGTCGATCCATTCAGTCTGAAGAAGGGTCTCGAGCCGAAACGTCACCCATTCCTTCTCTCCAGAGCTGCTGCCTGTCCCGCTGAGTTACTCCAGCATTTTGTGTCTATCTTCAATGGGCTAAATTAGTTGGTGCTAACACATTCAGCCCACGAACAGCCCTCCTCAACAGCAACACAGGGAGAGGAGGAAGTGATTTTGCTGATTCAATCTGTTCAGACTGTCAAATCCACAACCCAACCCTTCAATACCAACAAAAAGACCATAATATCAGATTTAAAATTAACAAATGACTTCGCATCAATTCCAATTATAGAAGAGCATCTTAAATTTATTTATCTCTCCGCTTCATGAATAGCTTAACTACTGAAAGGTAGAGATCCCTATTGCTGGACTTTGTTCCCTAGCCTGTGACACTCCAAGCCACCAAAATGGGCGGCACTGTGGCGCAGTGCAGAGTTGCTGCCTTACAGCGCCAGAGAACCGGGTCCGATCCTGACTACGGGTGCTGTCTGTACGGAGTTTGTACGTTCTCCCCGTGACCTGCGTGGTTTTGCTCCAGGCGCTCCGGTTTCCTCCCGCACTCCAAAGGTGTGCAGGTTTGGTCGTTAATTGGCTTGGTATAGATGTAAATTGTCCCCGGCATGTGTAGGATAGCGTTAAGTGTGCGGGGATCGCTGGTCGGCGCGGACTCGGTGGGCCGACGACCCTGTTTCCGCGCTGTACCTCTAAACAAAACTAAACTGAAAGTAAAGATTCTGATAGCCAAAGAATCATAGCTTCACGGAGCACAGAAACAGGCCCTTCGGCCCAACATCCCTGCCCATCTACACTGGTCCCATTTGCCCCCATTTGACCCATACCCCCTTACAAAGTTTAGACTTTAGACCGAAGAGATACAGCGAGGAAACATGCTCCACTACCCACTGAGTCCACGCTGACCAGATACCTAGCTTGCTCAACCTCTCCCCACAGCTCAGGACCTGGAGTCCTGGCCACATCCTCGTAAATCTTCTCTGCACCCTTTCCAGCTTGACAACATCAATTGTTAAGGGACGAGCAAGTAATAGGGGGAATAGGTCGGGGGAACTGGTCTGATGGGGTTGCTGAGATAGAAAAGAGCTGGTGGCCTTGGTCTGCATAGTTTAGAGATACAGCGCGGAAACAGGCCCTTCGGCCCACCGAGTCTCCACCGACCCGCGATCCCCGCACACTACCCCACACACTAGGGACAATTTACAATCTTTCACCGAAGCCAATTAACCCACAACACTGTAAGGGAAACGTCTTTGGTGTGGGAGGAAAACTGGGCAAAAACCCACGTGGTTACGGGGAGAACGCACAAACTCTGCACAGACAGCACCTGCAGTCAGGATTGAACCCGGGTCTCTGGCGCTGTAAGGCGGCAACTCTACCGCCACGCCACCGTGCCGCCCCTTCTGCGTCCCGGTAAGCGAGACACTCGAGAGTGATGGGGGGGGGGGGTTACAGGAGGGGAACAGGGTTAAATTACTCGGAGCCTTCTCATCTTGGAACAAACTCAACCTCAGATAGCGCACAGCTGCGCTCACAATTGGAAAATTGACAACCTCGCCAAAGCTCCCGAGGCAAGACATTTATGAAAAAACAAAATATATATATATATATTTTCCTCCCCCTAGCTTGTGCGCTCAGCGCGGAGAATACAACGAGGCCTCTCCTTTCATCCGGCCAGTCAATGGGTTTGGGCATGAGAACTGCAGCTTGCAGGGTGGCTGCATTGTAAACTAGCTCCATGACCTGACTTTTTAAATCATCAGATGAAAAAAAAATTTCACCTCAAACCTTACCCATTTGCACAAACTTAATCTTCTTTATTTAAATTAAGCTCTTTATGTTCTGCTGGAAACGACAGTGAGTTGAAATTATTCCAGAGACAACTAAACGCGTGAGATGCTGCGGCATACTGCCTGTTAAGAGTAAGTCAGGAGGCTGTGGCTGTGGTGGTGAGAATGGGTAAAGCCATCTCTATTTGTGGGCATCTGCACTGTGCCATGTCAAACCTTTTGGTTCACATGTGTGTGTGTGTGTGTGTGTGTGTGTGTGTGTGTGTGTGTGTGTGTGTGTGTGTGTGTGTGTGTGTGTGTGTGTGTGTGTGTGTGCGTGCGTGCGTGCGTGTGTTTGTGTGTGTGCGTGTGTGTGTGTGTGCGTGTGTTGCTGGTTTAAACCGAAGTTAAGACACAAAAAAGCTGGAGTAACTCAGCGGGACAGGCAGCATCTCTGGAGTAAAGGAATAGGTGACGTTTTGGGTGGAGCCCCTTCTTCAGACCGAAGAAGGCTCTCGACCAGAAACGTCACCTATTCCTTTTCTCCAGAGATGCTGTCTCTTATATACATATGTGTGTGTGTGCGTGTGCGTGTCTGTGTGCATGCGTGCGTGTGTGCATGCATGTGTGTGTGTGTGAGTGTGTCCATGTGTGTGTGTGTGTGTATGTTTGTCATTTGGTGCTTTTTCTCTGTTCAGATTCTGTTCAAAGTCTAAAGCTCTATTCACTTTAATTTTTGCACACAAGAAAAGCAGAGTGGTGGAGTAAGTAACTCACAGGGTCTCTGAGAGTCATGGACAGGTGATGTTTCGGGTCTGGACCCTTCTTCAGACTGATTGTAGTGGGGGGGGTTGGGGGGAGAAAGCTGGGTAGGAAGTGGGGGCGGGACAAGGCCTGGCAAGTGATAGGTAGCCATTTTGTTCTCCACACCCACCTTTTCCCACTTTCTCTCCCCTATAAAATAAATCTGAAGATGGGTCCCGACCCAAAACATTGCTTATCTGTCTTCCAGAAATGCTGCCTGGCCCGCTGAGTTAGCCCAGTACTTTTAGTGTTTTTGTTTGCAAACCAGCATCTGCAGTTCCTTGTGTCTTAATTTAACAAGTTCACTTGCCAATACATATACCTTCTGTGGGTATATGCGTACACCTTATCAAAAGTTTTCCGAAAATTTGAATACATGACATCCACAGCTTCTCCCTTATCTATCTTCCTATTTGCATCCTCAAAATAATCAAGTAGGCATGTCAAGTATGATTTCCCGTTCATAGTTCCTTGCTAACTCTGTTTAACCTTGTCACTGTAGTCCAAATGCGCAGATGCTGGTTTACACCGATGATAGACACTAAATTCTGGAGTAACTCAGCGGGACAGGCAGCATCTCTAGAGAGAAGGAATGGGTGACATTTCCGGGTCGAGACCCTTCTTCAGACTGAGAGTCAGGGCAGAGGGAGACACGGGGATATGGATAAGGTGTGGAAACGACAGATCAAAGGAGACGATGCTCGGGGAAATGTAGAATGGTTCGTTGTTAGCTGAGGGGAAGGTGACAAGAAGGCATACAATCAGTTAAATGAATCAGGTGGACAGTGAAACTATCCGGAGAACAAGGTGTGGGGGAGGGAGAGAGAGGGAGAGGAAAAGCAAGGGTTATTTGAAATAAGAGAAATCAAGAATCCTACCGCTGGGTTGTAAGCTGCTCAAGCGAAATACGAGGCACCGTTCCTCCAATTTGCATTGTGTATTCCAAAGGCTCTGCGACTACGCTTTTTGTAATGGACTTTAGCATTTTCCCCATCACCATTGTCAGGCTCAGCGGTCCTTTTTTCAACTCCTTGTTTTCTCTCGAATGCCTTTTTCAAATACTGAGATTACATTAACTGCCGTCCAATTCATTCGAATTACTCCAGAGTCACTAAAACTTTGGAAAAAAGATCAGAATGCATTGATTCTTTTATAGGGCCACTTCCTTAAGTGCTCTGTGATGTCGATTATTTGGCCCTGGGGATTGAAAGGCCTTCTTATTATCAATTTCCCAAACACTATTTTCCCACTAATAATGACTTCATTCAGTTCTGTCCTCCCACCAGTCCCTGTGGCCTCCAACATTCCTGGAAGGTTATTTGTGTCCTCCTTTGGGACGAAGCATCAAAGCACCGAATTAATTGGTCTGTCACGTTTTTGTTCTCCATTATAAGCTCCCCTGATCCCGACTGTAAGGGACCTAAGAAAATGCAGAGGCTGGAACATGAAGCGAAATATAACAAGAGGCTGGAGGAACTCAGAGGGTCAGATACTGTTTTGGATCGGGCCCCTTCTTCAGACTGACCGTGTTCATGTTGATAAGTGATTGGAGCAGAATTAGGCCGTTCGACCCATCAAGTCTACTCCGCCATTCAATCATGGCTGATCTATCTCTCCCTCCTAACCCCATTCGCCTGCCTTCTCCCCAGAACCCCTGACACCCGTACTATCCATCTCTGCCTTAAAAATCTGCATTGACTCGGCCTCCACAGCCTTCCGTGGCAATGAATTCCACAGATTCACCACCCTCTGACTAAAGAAATTTCTCCTCATCTCCTTCCTGAAAGAAGGTCCTTTCTTTCTGAGGCTGTGTCTTCTAGTCCTAGACTCTCCCACTAGTGGACATATCCTCTCCACGTCCACTCTATCCAAGCCTTTCACTATTCTGTACATTTCAATGAGGTCCCCCCCCCCCCCCTCATTCTTCTAAACTCCAGCAAGTGCAGGCCCAGTGCCAACAAACACTCCTCATATGTTAACGACCTCATTCCTGGGATCATTCTCGTAAACCTCCTCTGGACCCTCTCCAGAGCCGGCACATCCTTCCTCAGATATGGTGCCCAAAATTGCTCACAGTATTCCAAATGCGGCCTGACCAGCGCCTTACAGAGCCTCAGCGTTACGTCCCTGTTTTCCGTATCCAAGCCCTCTCGAAATAAATGCTAGGTTTGCGTGATGAATGTGCAGATGCTGTTCAGGAAACATGGAAGCCAACAATGCGAATAAATGCAGGAGGGAACTGCAGATGCTGGTGTACACCGAAGATCCTGAAGATGCAAAATGCTGGAGTGACTCAGCGGGACTGGCAGCATCTCTGGGGAGAAGGAATGGCTGACGTTTTGGTAAATGCCAAAACAACGTCACCAGGAAGCGAAAATATGTCAACTCGTTTGTGAGCCCCGACACACCAGTAAAAGGTATTGTTGCATTAGCCGTGGGGCGGGAAGTAAACTAACCAACCCTGGTTGTAACAGTTCACCAAAGTGATGGAATACTAGATCGCTCTCAAGGTTCCTCATAACAACTTGAGCCATCAGACACGTTAGTTTAGTCCACCTCTCCTGAGTCACCGATGCAGGCTCTGCTTTCTTCTGTACCTTCTCATACCTCTAGTATCTCTCTCCCTTGACTCTCAGTCTGATGAAGGGACTCGACCCGAAACGCCACCTATTCCTTTTCTCCAGAGATGCGGTCTGACTCGCTGAATTACTCCAGCATGTTGTGTCCATCTTCCACGTTAATTATAGAGATGGTTTAGAGATGACAGCATGGAAACTGGCCCTTCAGCCCACCCTGTCCATGCCGACCATCGATCTCCCGTACACTCATTTCTTAAGATCCCATTTTTGCCTCCTACACACTAGGGGCAATTTTACAGAAGCCAATTAACCTATGAACTTTTCAGGAGACCCTTCTTCAGTCTGAACCCAAAACGTCACCTATCCATGTTCTCCAGAGATGCTGCCTGATCTGCTGAGTTACTCCAGCACTTTGTGTGCCTTCTTGTGTTTAAATCAACGTCTGTAGTTCTTAGTTGCCACAATCTTTTTGTTTGTTTGGGATCTAGACCTTGCCGACAAGGGCAACGTTTACTGTTTATTTCCCAAATTGTCCTTGACAATATAGCCATCATCTAGAACTGCTCCAGTCCATCTGGTGAAGATACGCCCACGGTGCTGTTATTAGGGTGTTGCAGGAGTAAAACCCTGGAGCACACGTACGCACAAGCGCAGCGGTAGGAGTTGCTGCCTCACAGGTTCGATCCTGGCTACGGGTGCTTGCCCTTGCGGAGTTTGTACGTCCTCCCCGTGACCTGCGTGGGTTTTCCCCGGTAGCTCCGGTTTCCTCCCGCGCTCCAAAGACGTGCGGGTGAAATTGTAAATTGTCCCCCGTGTGCAGGACCAGTGCTAGTGTACGGGGGTGATCGCTGGTCGGCGCGGACTCGGTGGGCCGAAGGGCCTGTTCCGCGCTGCATCTGTAGTTAATCTGTGGAACCCATTGCCACAGAGGGCTGTGGAGGCCAAGTCAGTGGATATTTTTAAGGCAGAGATAGACAAATTCCTGATTAGAACGGGTTATGCGGAGGAGGCAGGAAAATTTGGATTAGGAGGCAGAGACCAGCCATGATTGAATGGCGGGGTAGACTCGATGGGCCGAATGGCCTAATTCTATTCCTATAACTTGTGAATCTTTGAACTAAACTAAACTAAAAGTCAACAAGGAAATAGGAGCAGGAATGGGCCACCAGGCCCCTCCAGCCTGCTCCACCATGGATCATAATCATGGCTGATATGGCCAAGGCCTCAACTCTCCCTCGTGGCACTTCCCCAGGGAGCTCAAGATCTCTGATCTTTCAGAAATGCTGGAGAAACTCAGCGGGTGAGGCAGCATCTATGGAGCGAAGGAATAGGCGACGTTTCAGGTCGAGACCCTACTTCAGACCGATGTGGGGGTGGCGGGGGGCAGGAAGATGAAAGGAAGAGGCGGAGACAGTAGGCTGTGGGAGAGCTGGGAAGGGCAGCGGAAGGAGGGAGAAAGCAAGGACTACCTGAAATTGGAGAAACTACCCAAGCGAAATATGAGGTGCTGCTCCTCCAATTTGCAGTGGGACTCACTCTGGCCATGGAGGGGAGGAGGCCCAGGACAGAAAGGTCGGATTTGGAATAGGAGGGGGGGGGGGGGGGGGGGGTTGAAGTGCTGAGCCACCGGGAGATCAGGTTGGTTAATGCGAACTGAGCGGAGGTGTTGGGCGAAGCCTAAGATATATTTTCAGAAATGTATCTTCTTTCACTTGGAATCCTTCTAATGATCTCACCTCCATCACTCTGCGGGACAGAGAATTATGCTCTGTGATAGGCCTTTATGACCAAAGCATAGATAGGGTAGACACTCAGAACCCTTTTCACAGGATGGGAATATTAAACACGAGAGGACAAAGATTTAAGGTGAGAGGGGCAAAGTTTAAAGATGTTTGTCGTTTAGTTTTCTTATTTTTAGTGATACAGCGCGGAAACAGGCTCTTCAGCCCACCGAGTCCGCGCCGACAAGCGATCCTCTGACACTAGCCCTATCCATCCTATACACTGGGGTCAATTTACAATTTTGACCAAAGTCAATTAACCTATAAACCTGCACGTCGGGAGGGCGGGAGTAAACAGGAGCACCCAGAGAAAACCCACGTGGTCACGGGGAGAATGTGCAAACTCCGTATAGACAGCATCCGTAGTCAGGATCGAATTGGGTTCCTGGCGCTGTAAGGCAGCAACTCTACCGCTGGGCCGCCGTGCACCACTGAGATGTGTGCGGCAGGTTATTTACACAGAAGTTGGTGGAGTAACTCCGCGGGACAGGCAGCATCTCTGGAGGGTGACGTTTGGGTCAGGTTATTTTACACAGAAGTTGGTGGAGTAACTCTGCGGGACAGGCAGCATCTCTGGAGGGTGAGTGACGTTTTGGGTCAGGTTATTTTACACAGAAGGTGTTGGAGTAACTCCGCGGGACAGGCAGCATCTCTGGAGGGTGAGTGACGTTTTGGGTCGGGTTATTTTACACAGAAGGTGGTGGAGTAACTCAGCGGGACAGGCAGCATCTCTGACGGTGACGTTTTGGGTCAGGTTATTTTACACAGAAGTTGGTGGAGTAACTCCGCGGGACAGGCAGCATCTCTGGAGGGTGAGTGACGTTTTGGGTCAGGTTATTTTACACAGAAGGTGTTGGAGTAACTCCGCGGGACAGGCAGCATCTCTGGAGGGTGAATGACGTTTTGGGTCAAGACTCATTTTTAGTCCTGTACCCAAACCCGCTCTAAATAAAGACAATAGACAATAGGTGCAGGAGTAGGCCACTCGGCCCTTCGAGCCAGCAGCGCCATTCAAGGTGATCATGGCTGATCATCCCCAATCAGTACCCCGTTCCTGCCTTCTCTCCATACCCCCTGACTCCGCTATTTTTAAGAGCCCTATCTAGCTCTCTCTTGAAAGCATCCAGAGAACCGGCCTCCACCGCCCTCTGAGGCAGAGAATTCCACAGACTCACAAATCTCTGTGAGAAAAAGTGTTTCCTCATCTCTGTTCTAATGGCTTACCCCTTATTCTTAAACTGTGGCCCTGGTTCTGGATAAGACCAGCAAATCACTTGACTTCTTAATTGCAACCTGCATATTTGTTTTCGATGACTAATGTTCAAGGCTTCCCAGGTTCCTTTGAACAGCGTTAATTGCCAATCCCCTTGTCATTTAAAATAACTCAGCATTTCTATTTTTTTCTACCAAAATGAATAACCTGACATTTTTCCACACTGTATTCCATCTGCCTTGTTGCTGCTCACTCAATTAGCTTGTTTACATCTTCTTGAAGTCTTTTTTTTTGCATCCTCATCAATCCTCACCTTCATTTGCTCTTAGTTTACCTTCCTCAGCAAAACCCTGGAAATGTTACATCGCATCCTCCCGGCCAGATCGTGCCAACCAGCCAAGAGACAGGCCCTTTGCCAGCGACCGGAGGACTGGTGACAGGATCTAGGCAGTGGGCAGGGCCGAGGATGCCCTGGTCGGGTTGCTTCTAGGCCGGGCCAAGCTGGCCATCCGCGAGTCACGGCGCCAGGCGAAAGAGGACTCTGCCCGAGCCAGATGCTTGCCCATTTACCGGGGTTACGTCCGCGCCCGGGTGGTGATAGAGAGGGACATAGTTGTTTTGTAGTTAATTAGTATATTTGTAAAGGGCCTGTCCCACTTGGGCGACCTAATCCGCGAGCTCTGGCGAGTTTGCCCTCGACTCATACTCTCAGTATGAGGCCGTAAGAGGTCTTCGTAACTCTCCTTCATGCTCGAGAGTGGTCCCCGCGTACTCGAGGCCTCAGCTAGGTCACCGCGTTTTTTCAACATGTTAAAAATGCCCGCGAGTAAAAAAGTCGCCATGGAAAAAATCGATAGTAGGTCGGCATGTTAGTCATAGGTAAGCGAGGGTAGTCTAAGGTAGTCGTAGGTAGTTGTAGATAGTCTTCATCATAGTCGAAGGGAGGTCAAAGGAGATCGAAGGAGGTCGTCTTCACTCTCCACTATTTGGTGTCCAATTTTCCCAAAGCTAGTCGTAGCTAGTCGTAGCTGGTCTTCTGCATAGTCGAAGGAGGTCTTCAACATGTAATTCTTTCAAACTCTTCTAAACTCGCCAATTAGGTCGCCCAAGTGGAACAGCCCCTTTACATAATTGTTTGGAAATTTAGTGTCTGAATAATTTGGTGATTTTGTAATATATTGCTGGTTCTGTCACCATGGTTTTTTTTGGGGGGGGGGGTTTGTAACGTGATTGTAATTAAATCAATTAATTTTGATACACAAAAAAAAGAAACCGGCCCTTCGGCCCACCATGTCCGTGCTGGTCCCAAACTGGGAAGAGCTGGGGCTTAATCACAGACGAGAGGGAGACTAGAGGTAAGGAAGGGTAAGGTGTGAAAATTGACAGATCAAAGCAGTCGATGCTCAGGGATATGTGGAATGGTTCATTGTTGCTGAGGGGAAGGTGACAAGGAGGCATACAATCAGTAATATTAATCAGAAGGATTGAAACCGGTCGGAGAACTAGGGTGGGGGGAAGGACGGACAGAGTGGGTGGGAGAGCAGGCTAGGGAAGTTAGAAGTTAGAGAAATCAATATTCATATTGCTAGGTTGTAAGCAACGTATGAGGTGCTGTTCCTCCAATTTGTGTTGGGCCTCATTCTGACAGTGGCACGTACATGGATAGGTCATAAGTCACAAACAAGGTCATGTGATAGGAGTAGAATTAGGCCATTCGGCCCATCAGGTGTACTCCGCCATTCAATCATGGCTGATCTATCTCTCCCTCCTAACCCCATTCTCCTGCCTTCTCCCCATAACCTCTGACACCCGTACTAATCAAGAATCTATCTATCCCTGCCTGAACAATATCCACGACTTAGCCCTCCACAGCCTTCTGTGGCAAAGAATTCCACAGATTCACCACCCTGTGACTAAAGAAATGTCTCCTCATCTCCTTCCTAAAAGTACGTCCTTTAATTCTGAGGCTATGACCTCTAGTCCTAGACTCTCCCACAAGTGGAAACATCCTCTCCACATTCACTCTATCCAAGCCTTTCAGAGAGTCTAGGACTAGAGATCGAATCAATGAGATCCCCCCCCCCCCCTCATCCTTCTAAACGCAGGAAAGACAGGAAAGATTTGGACTGATATGGGCCAACTGCACGCCTATGAGACCAGCTTAGATGGGGCAACTTAGTTAGCATGGAATAGTTGGGCCAAAGGGCCTTTTCCGCACTGCTGTATTACTTTATGATTCTATCTTTGACTTTCTGACACCTCCTTATCTGGCTCAGTACCAATTATTTGTTTGATAAACTTCCTGCTAGATGCCTTGGAAGGATTTTGCAGCATTAGAGGTGATATATAAATTGAAGCTGTAGCTGTTATTGTTATTCTAGGGGCTTGACTGATGCAGCAAAGAAACTGATCTGTAAAGTGAATTGCTGATTCAGACTCATTTTAATGGCAGCCTGCACATCCCTTTATCCTCCTGGACTTTACGAGCTGAGCTCTGTGAGGGCACACTGCCTGTATCAAAAAAACAAACCAGGAGCCATCTGTTGTCAGATGTCTTTTTGGTTTCAGTTCAGTGCACTCTTCAGCTGATGTTCCCAGCTCTGAGGGGGAGTTGCTGCTCACACACTGCCCAGTGCAGCAAAGTCACTCAAAAACTTTCACACAAACACTCACACACGTTCCCACACACACACACACACACATATATATGTACACACACATGCACGCACACACTCACACACATTCACAAGTACACGTACATGCGGAGACGAACACATACACAAGTACACATATATATGCACACATGCATTCACAAGCACACATACATGCGGAGGTGCAGACATGCACGATTACACACAGGTACACGCACACACACACACAGACACAGACACACGCACACAGGCGTACACACACACATGCATTCACAAGCACACATACATGCGGAGGTGCAGACATATATAAATACACACAGGTACACACACACACACAGACACACGCACACATGCATTCACAAGCACACATACATGCGGAGGTGCAGACATATATAAATACACACAGGTACACACACACACACAGACACACGCACACATGCATTCACAAGCACACATACATGCGGAGGTGCAGACATGCACGAATACACACACGCACACAGGCGTACACGCACACATGCATTCACAAGCACACATACATGCGGAGGTGCGCACATATACGAATACACACAGGTACACACACACACACACACACACAGACACATGCACACATGCATTCACAAGCACACATACATGCGGAGGTGCCCACATATACGAATACACACACACACAGTCACACACAGGAAAGCATCTTGTCCGGAAACATCACGATCTGGTTTGGGAACTGCTCTGCCCAGGTCAAGAGGGCTCTGCAGAGAGTAGTGCGTTCGGCCGAACGCAGTATGGGAACTACACTTGCCCCCCTGCAGGAACTATACATCAGAAGATGCAACTCCAGAGGCAACAATATCATGGGAGACCCCTTCCACCCCAGCAACGGACTGTTCCAGCTGCTACGGCCAGGCAAACGCCTCCGTTGCCATGCTGTGAGAACAGAGAGGATGAGAAGGAGTTTCTTCCCAGAGGCCATTAGGACTGTAAACTCCTACCTCACCAGGGACTAACTTTACTGTACCAATTCACTGTGTGGTGTCTTTTTTAAATTGCTGTTTTTTCTTGTTTTTCCCTCCCACAAATATGTAATATGTGAATATGTGATTCTGTTCCATTCTGTTTTGTAGTTTTGTTTGCACAATCCGTGAGCATTGACACTTTTCATCTCACTGCACATCTCGTATGTGTGTGATGAATAAACCTGACCTGGCTTGACATATATCTGTGTGTATGTGTCTGTGTGTATGTGTGTGTATTTGCGCATATGTGCACCTCCGCATGTATGTGTGCTTGTGAATACATACACATTCACACGCACGCACAAGCAAACACACACACACAGTGCATATACACAGACACACCACCAGCTTCAGGATTAGGTTTATTAATGTCACGCGTACCGAGATACAGTAAAAAACATTTTTGCTTTCCATCCATACACATCAGATAATACTATACATAAATGCAATCAAGCCCAAACTCAAGGACAGTACGTAGAGCGAAGGGAAAGGTGAAGTACACAATATTGTTCTCAGCATTATATAGTTGTCAGTTCCAGAGACAAAGTCCAGTGTCTATACAAACACATATATACGCACATGAACGTACAACTACATACACATATGTGTGCACACACATGCATGCACATGTGCATGGACACACATGCTCACAAGCGCAGAATCACGATGGCATGCGTAAATGCATCCACAAAATGCATGTATGTGTACGCAAACAAAAAATAGAGAGAAATCATCTTGCAAAGAGTAATGTTCAGGCATTGATTCAGAAGTTTAAAAAAAAAACAATTGCCTGGTGACCTGAAGCAGAATCTCTGTATCAACACAGTGAATCCATCACCGTTGGAAAGAAGCAAAGACAGAATTAACATGCGGGCTACTGATCGCGATGCAGCTTGAAGGAATGCTGGAATGTTATTCTGCTCTCTGATGGAAATGTCCTTGCTACGTTCTGCTTTCCAAGTTAAACAAGTTTGCTTTTCTACATTCACTGGAAGACAGGTCAGGCAAGGTTGTGTAGCCAATCCCCACATATACAGCACGGTGGCGCAGCGGTAGAGTTGCTGCCTCACAGCGCCAGAGACCCGGGTTCCATCCTGACTATGGGGGCTGCCTGTACGGAGTTTGTACGTTCTCCCTGTGACCTCGTGGGTTTTCTCCGGGTGCTCCGGTTTCCTCTCACACTCCAAAGATGTACTGGTTTGTAGGTTAATTGGCTTTGGTGAAATTGTACATTGTCTCAAGTTTGTAGGATAGTGCTAGTGTACGGGGTGATCTCTGGTCGGCGCGGACTCGGTGGGCCAACGGGCCTGTTTCCACGCTATCTCCGAAGTCTCTGTTAAGTCTAAAGTTTAATGGAGCAACGAGCGAGAATGTTGAAGAGTACACTGCACACACCTGCCCAAAGTCGTGTACCATCGGCAGGAGATACGTGGGATGGATTACAGAGGTGTTTAGTTAAATTTAGTTTCGAGATACAGCGCGGAAACAGGCCCGTCAGCGGGTGGGGTCCACGCCGACCGGCGATCTCCGCACACTAACACCGTCCTACACACTAAGAGCAATTTACCATCTTTACCAAGCCAATTAGCCTACAAACCTGTACGTCTTGGGAGTGTGGGAGGAAACCGAAGATCTCGGAGAAAACCCACGCAGGTCACAGGGAGAACGTACAAAGTCCGTAGAGACAGCACCCGCAGTCAGGATCGAACCAAGGTCTCCTGAGTGACCTGAAAGAGATTTCACAGTAAAGCAGGCATTGCCTGTGAGAGATTACATTGAGTCATAGAGTGATACAGTGTGGAATCAGGCCCTTCGGCCCAACTTGCCCATACCAACCAACAATGTCCCAGCTACACTAGTCCCACTTGCCTGCGCTTGGTCCATATCCCCCCAAACCTGACCTATCCATGTACCTGTCTAACTGTTTTTTAGTTAGTAGTCCCAGCCTCAACTACCTCTTCTGGCATCTCGTTCCAGACACCCACCACCCTTTGTGTGAAAAAGTTACCTCTCGGATTCCTATTAAATCTTTTCCCCTCCACCTTGAACCTATGTCCTCTGGTCCTCGATTCCCCTACTCTGGTCAAGAGTCTCTGTGCATCTACCTGATCTAATCCTCTCATGATTTTATACACCTCTATAAGATCACCCCTCATCCTCCTGCGCTCCATGGAATAGAGACCCAGCCTACTCAACCTCTCCCTATAGCTCACACCCTCTAGTCCTGGCGACATCCTCGTAAATCTTCTCTGAACCCTTTCAAGCTTAACAATATATTTCCTATAACATGGT
>CM075978.1:3615369-3694384 GCA_038087875.1 Malacoraja senta
GGTCTCCTGGCGGTCCAACGCACACCGCCGGGACCGTGCGGTGTTGCTACCAACTGTGGGACACGGTGCTCAGAAAAAGTCGACAAACGTTCAAAAATGTTGTCCTACCGCACAGCCGCCGCCAGTGCGGCACGAGCACCGCCACAGCGCCGCGAGCTGAATTGACGTCATCGCGTAGCGCGTTGCGTTGCGCGATGACGTCTTCACCCGACGCCGCGCGACATACATTCCAGTCGGCCCGTGGGACAGGCCGTGCGGTGACCACCCGGCATACGCGCAACAGCTTCCGGTAAGATTGAACTTACCGCATGCTCGTGGGACACATCCGCGCGGCGCTCCCGTGGTAGCCGCGCGGTCCCCGCT
This sequence comes from Malacoraja senta, assembly GCA_038087875.1. Classification (NCBI taxonomy): domain Eukaryota; kingdom Metazoa; phylum Chordata; class Chondrichthyes; order Rajiformes; family Rajidae; genus Malacoraja; species Malacoraja senta. Next base: position 3,615,733 of record CM075978.1, read on the forward strand.
TCCGGGGACGCCGCGCTTCACCGCCAGTAACCGCCTGCCCGTAGGACAGGGCCTTCAGATGTGGCCCTTGTGGCTAAAGGGATCAGGGGGTATGGAGAGAAAGCAGGTACAGGATACTGAGTTGGATGATCAGCCATGATCATATTGAATGGCGGTGCAGGCTCGAAGGGCCGAATGGCCTACTCCTGCACCTATTTTCTATGTTTCTATGTTTCTATGTTTCCTTATCTCCGCGTCTCCCTCTCCCCTCTCCTTGAAAGACGTCACCCATTCCTCCTCTCCAGAGACGCTACCTGTCCCGCTGAGTTACCCCAGCGTTTTGTTGGCTATGTTTTACTTGGTGTAGCTCCCTGTTTCCCCAGAACTGGACGCGTAATGGCGGGATCGTAGTTAAAGATAAAGGGACGAAGATTTTGGCTGGAAAATGAACTGTAACTCAAGCTGCTGAAGTGGTGCCCGATGGTGCTGTGCTTCTGTGTCTAACGCCGCGCGCCCAATGTCCTTGACAACAGCGGCGTGTTGAACGAACCCCCGGGCTGCAACCAGCATTTGTCCCAACAAAAAGAAAAATTAATCTGTTCCAATAAAATTAGCTTCTGTAAAATATCCATCCGACAGGGGAGGAGAGAGGAGGAGGAGGGATTGGAAGAGGCATCTCTCATGCCTGTCGTTGCAGCTTCACCGATGCCCAGAGGACCCTCAGTGTAAGAGTAGTGGCGATATCAGGTGTGACTTCGGTGTGACTTCCAGCAACATCTCTCCAGGCCCCTGAACAAAGCCACCTGTGTTAAATAGGACAGTTCAACCGTTAACCCATCGCGTTCTAATGAGGATTCACTTGCATCTGAGATCTTTTCTTCAAACAGCCAGCAGGGTTTTAGTTTCGCTTGTATTATTCGGTCTGTATCACAGCTTCTGAAGGGCAGATTGCTGGAGGTTTGCGCCAGTCAATGTCACGCTTCAGGGCGAGGTCAAAGACGGGGGGTCTCCAACTCAGTCAAGCCCAGCATCTAGGGCTCTACCGCAGCACGGTGGCGCAGCGGTAGAGTTGCTGCCTCACAGCGCCAGAGGCCCGGGTTTGATCCTGGTTACGGGTGTTTGTCTGTACGGAGTTTGTACGTTCTCCCCATGACCCGCGTGGGTTTTCTCCGGGATGTCCGGTTTCCTCCCACGCTCCAAAGATGTTCAGGTTTGTTGGTAAAGAATGTAAATTGTCCCTAGTGTGTAGGATAGTGTTAGCGTGCGGGGATCTCTGGTCGGCGTGGACTCAGTGGGCCGAATGGCCTGTTTCCGCGCTGTAACGCAAAACTAATTAATTCATTCATCATCGTTGAAAACATTAGTGACGCAGTGGTGCTGGTTTCCGACGGGAACGGTGACGGACGCACCACACATCTCTGTCCTCCAGTTCCTGCGGACTTCCGCCGCTGGAAGTATAGGATTTTGGTGTGTGTGCTTTGTCATCGTTCCTTACAATGCTGCGTACGACAGTGATCGCAACTACTACTGAAGTGTGGATGGCCGTTGGCTCGCTAGAAGCTCATCCGCCCTTTGACACGTCTTGTTTTTGGTCCTGCTGGGGGTCCACAGCCCCCTCCTCACCCGGCAAACCAGGTGGGGGAGACGGTTTAGTCGCCGACTATCCGACCATGGAGCAGGTAGCACGGGATTACATGGTAGGTCAGGTCGGGGGGGAACTCCCCCCCGACCTGACCTGATCTGAACTATGCTGAGACAAACCAATGGCAGGGATGGTACAAACCTCATGCATTTCCAGGATGTGGACCTGATTCAGTGCCAGGGTCCAGGTCTCACTCCATGCCAACATCTAGGTCTCCTTCAGTTCCAGGTTACAGGCCTCATGCCAAGGCAAGATCTGGGCCTCCTTCAATGCTAAAAGGTCCAGCACTTGTTCAGTGCCAAGGTCTAGCCCCTATTGAATGCCAGGATCCAAGATTCATTCAGTGCCAGGCTCCAGCACTCATACAATGAGATCTGGGGGGTCCATGTTCATCAGTCAATGAAAGTAAGCATGCAGGTACAGCAGGCAGTGAAGAAAGCTAATGGCATGTTGGCCTTCATAACGATAGGAGTATAGGAGCAAAGAGGTCCTTCTGAAGTTGTACAAGGCCCTAGTGAGACCACACCTGGAGTATTGTGTGCAGATTTGGTCTCAAAATTTGAGGAAGGACATTCTTGCTATTGAGGGAGTGCAGCGTAGGTTCACGAGGTTAATTCCCGGGATGGCGGGACTGTCATATGTTGATAGAATGGAGTGGCTGGGCTTGTACACTCTGGAATTTAGAAGGATGAGAGGGTATCCTATTGAAACATATAAGATTATTAAGGGTTTGGACACGCTAGAGGCAGGAAACATTTTCCCGATGTTGGGGGAGTCCAGAACCAGGGGCCACAGTTTAAGAATAAGGTGTAAGGCATTTAGAACTGGGATGAGGAAAATCTTTTTCTCACAGAGAGTTGTGAGTCTGTGGAATTCTCTGCCTCAGAAGTCAGTGGAGGGCAATTCTCTGGATACTTTCAAGAGGGAGCTAGATAGGGCTCTTAAAGATAGCGGAGTCAGGGGATATGGGGAGAAGGCAGGAACAGGGCACTGATTGAGGATGATCAGCCATGATCACAGTGAATGGCGGTGCTGGCTCGAAGGGCCGAATGGCCTACTCCTGCACCTATTGTCTATTGTCTACTGTCTATTAAATGCCATTGTCTAGACCTCATTATGTTCATAGATTCTAGGAGCAGAATAAGCCCATTCGGCCCATCAAGTCTACTCCGCCATTCACCATTTAGAGTTGGCACTTTGTGACTTTCATTTGTTGGGTAATAATGAATAGACAATAGACAATAGGTGCAGGAGTAGGCCATTCGGCCCCTCGAGCCAGCACTGCCATTCAAAGTGATCATGGCTGATCATCCCCAATCAGTTCCCCGTTCCTGCTTTCTTCCATATCCCCTGACTCCGCTACCTCTAAGAGCCCTATCTAGCTCTCTCTTGAAAGTATCCAGAGAACCGCCTCCACCGCCCTCTGAGGCAGAGAATTCCACAGACTCACAACTCTCTGTGAGAAAAAGTGTTTCTTCGTCTCCGTTCTAAATGGCTTACCCCTTATTCTTAAACTGTGTGTGGCCCCTGGTTCTGGACTCCCCCAACATCGGGAACATGTTTCCTGCCTCTAGCGTGTCCAAACCCTTAATAATCTTATATGTTCCAATAAGATCCCCTCTCATCCTAAACTCCAGAGTGTACAAGCCCAGCCGCTCCATTCTCTCAGCATATGACAGTCCCTCCATCCCGGGAATTAACCTTGTAATTGAAAGAATAATAATAATAAAGTTAGATCTCGAGGCAGGAATAAATCCTTCTCCTACTCCGAAGATAGACACAAACGCTGCAGTGACTCAGCGGGGCAGGCAGCATCTCTGGAGAGAAGGAATTGGTGATTTTTCAAGGACGAGACCCTTCTTCAGACTGAGAGTCAGACACAGAGATAAGGAACGTGAAGTGTGAAAACGAGACATCAAAGGGGATGGGCTTCAAGGAAAATGTAGAATAGATCAACTTTCAGTGTAAACCAGCATTTGCAGTTCCTTCCTCCACATTTCCACTACTTCTAGTCCATGGTCTAGCCCCTGTTCAATGCCAGGATCCAAGTTTCATTAATTGCCAGGGTCCGGGACTTGTTAAATTATCTTCTCCTTGTAAGGTAATAGGTTCTCGGAGCAGAATTAGGCCAATCGGCCCATCAAGTCTATTCCGCCATTCAATCATGGCTGAACTGTCTCTCCCTCCTCACCCCATTCTCTTGCCTTCTCCCCGTAACCCCTGACATCCTTATTCTATGTCATGGTCTAGACCAATGTCATTGTCAGGGTCAAGGTTTTATTTAAGGCCACAGTCTAGATCCCTGCCAGTGTCAAGGTGTGGACACAACATAACTCAGCATAGAAATAAGAACTGCAAATGCTGGTTTATGCCAAAGATAGTGCTGGAGCAACTCAACGGGTCAGCAGCATCTCTGGAGAGAAAGAATGGGTGATGTTTCAAATTAGGATCGTATTTCAGACTGAAAGTAGATGGTGGTGGGAGGTGGTGGATTTATTTTGCCACAGAAGGCTGTGGAGGCCAAGCCTGTGGATATTTTTGAGGCAGAGATAGATAGATTCTTGATTAGTACGGGTGTCAGAGGTTATGGGAGAAGGCAGAAGAATGGGGTTAGGAGGGAGAGATAGATCAGCCGTGATTGAATGGCGGAGTAGACTTGATGGGCCGAATGGCCTAATTCAGCTCCTAGAACTTATGAGCTTATCGGGTGAAGAGAATTTAACAAGTTCCGCACTGCGGCCTAACATCGTGGAGTTGACGGCCTTTGCTGGAGATCGACCGGGAGTTCCATCGCGGGAGCCTGCGGGACATACCATCACGGAGCTCGCGATCCCTGTCGAGGGTCATCTTTGGGGCTCTAACCGTGGGATCATGCAGGACTTTAACATCGCGTAGTCACGGTCTCTGGTTGGAGACCGACATCGGGGACTCCAAGCTGCAGGAGTTTCGATCGCCCCGACGCGGGAGTTTCGATCGCCCGACGCGGGAGTTTCGATCGCCCCCACGCGGGAGTTTCGATCGCCCCCACGCGGGAGTTTCGATCGCCCCCACGCGGGAGTTTCGATCGCCCCGATGCGGGAGTTCCGATCGCCCCGATGCGGGAGTTCCGATCGCCTGACGCGGGAGTTTGGATCGCCCGTCTCGCGGGAGTTTCGATCGCCCCCACGCGGGAGTTTCGATCGCCCCCATGCGGGAGTTTCGATCGCCCCGACGCCGGAGTTTCGATCGCCCCCACGCGGGAGTTTCGATCGCCCCCACGCGGGAGTTTCGATCGCCCACACGCGGGAGTTTCGATCGCCCCCAGGCGGGAGTTTGGATCGCCCCAATGGGGGCTTCGACCACCAGCTGCGGATGGTTCGACTGCCCCGACCGCGTGAAAATAAAGAGGAAAAAGATTGGACTTTATGGACTTCCATCACAGTGAGGAACGTGGGGAATCCACTGTGGATGTATATATATTAACTTTTATGTAGTTGTGTGTCTTGTTGCTTTTTTTAGTATGGCTGTATGGTAACTCAAATTTCACTGTACCTTAATTGGTACACGTGACAATAAACTGACCTTGAAACCTTGAACAGGGGCTAGGAAGGAACTGCAGATGCTAGTTTACACCAAAGAAAGACACAAAATGCAGAGTAACTCAGCGGGTCAGGCAGCATCTCTGAATAGAAGGAATGGGTGACATTTTGAGTCGAGTGAGGGTCAGGAGAGAGAGAGAGACACGGAGATAAGGAAGTGCAAGGTGTGATTCCCCTTTACTTTCCCTCTGTCCCCATCCTTCCCCTTCCTACAGTAGTGCTCTGATCCGTCTGACTGACTAATTAAATGTTATCTCTGCATGCTTCGTTGTCATCGTCTCCTAGCTAACAATGATCTATTCTACATTTTCCTTGACCCTCATCCCCTTTGGAGACTCGTTTTCACACTTTCCCCAATCCTTATCTCGACATCTCCCTCTCCCCCTGACTCTCAGTCCGACGAAGGGTCGCGTCCTTGAAAAACGCCACCCATTCCTTCTCTCCAGAGATGCTGCCTGTCCCGCTGAGTCGCGTTTTGCAGCGTTTTGTGCCTATCTTGGGAGTAGGAGAACGATTTATTCCTGCCTCGAGAGCTAACTTTATTATTCTTCTTCTTCTTGCATTATTACCCCAACAAATGAAAGTCACAAAGTGACAACTCTAAACGGTGGCATTCAGGCGTAACTAATGATGTTAGCGTCCCGGTGTGAAGCAGATTAATTGACTGTCCTCCCTGTGCCTGACCTCTGTGGGGGGGGGGGGGGAGGAACGAGTCTTGCGATGGAACTGGCTACTGCTTCTGATTTCTTCTGGAGTCGTATGGAAGGAGCGGGACGGGGATTCTGGCCTCTGCCCTCTGCCCTCTGCAACCCCGTCTCTGTTGTGGTTCATGTCACCGCAAGACCCACTGCTCTCCAATTAGCGGGCAGGATCTTCTCGTGGCATCTGGCGGGTGGATGGTTGGCCCATTCTTTCTCAAAAATCGCCACGAGACTTCAATCCACCGCTAAACGGACTCTTACGATTTGACGAAGGTTTATCCACTTTTAATCAAGGACGATTAGTCACTTTTCATAAGTTCACAACTTGATAAGCGGGCGGCACGGTGGCGCGGCGGTCGAGTTGCTGCCTCACAGCGCCGGGTTCGATCCCGACCACGGGCGCTGTCTGTACGGGGTTTGTACGCTCTCCCCGTGACCTGCGTGGGTTTTCGCCGAGATCTTCGGTTTCCTCCCACACTCCATAGGAACAGGTTTGTAGGTTGATTGGCTTGGTGTAAATGTATATTGTCCCCCAGTGCGTGTAGGACGGTGTAAGTGGACGGGGATCGCAGGTCGGCGCGGACTCGGTGGGCCGAAGGGCCTGTACCCGCGCTGTATCTCTAAACTAAACTAAAAACAACGTCTTGCGCGTGGGTGATTTGCGCATTTTCTCGAAATCGCCACAAGATTTTAAGTTGCCACTAAATGAACAACCTCGCTCGTACAATATAACAAGGATTTATCAACTTTTAATCAAGGCCGATTAGAATAGAATAGAATAGAATATTGTCATTCAAACCTAGGGTTGAACGAAATATCATTACTACAGTTTTTTACATTACAAAAAAATCCAAGACCCACACTTAACACAGTTTACATAAACATCCATCACAGTGAGTCTCCAACACCTCCTCACTGTGATGGAAGGCATAAGTGGTAGGAGCATAATTAGGCCATTCGGCCCATCAAGTCTACTCCACCATTCAATCATGGCTGATATATACATAGATACATAGATACATAGAAAATAGGTGCAGGAGTAGGCCATTCGGTCCTTCGAGCCTGCACCGCCATTCAATATGATCATGGCTGATCATCCAACTCAGTATCCCGTACCTGCCTTCTCTCCATACCCCCTGATCCTTTAGCCACAAGGGCCACATCTAACTCCCTCTTAAATATAGCCAATGAACTGGCCTCAACTACCCTCTGTGGCAGAGAGTTCCAGAGATTCACCACTCTCTGTGTGAAAAAGATTTTCCTCATCTCGGTCTTAAAGGATTTCCCCCTTATCCTTAAGCTGTGACCCCTTGTCCTGGACTTCCCCAACATCGGGAACAATCTTCCTGCATCTAGCCTGTCCAACCCCATAAGAATTTTGTACATTTCTATAAGATCCCCTCTCAATCTCCTAAATTCTAGCGAGTATAAGCCAAGTCTATCCAGTCTTTCTTCATATGAAAGTCCTGACATCCCAGGAATCAGTCTGGTGAACCTTCTCTGCACTCCCTCTATGGCTATAATGTCCTTCCTCAGATTTGGAGACCAGAACTGTACGCAATACTCCAGGTGTGGTCCCACCAAGACCCTGTACAACTGCAGTAGAACCTCCCTGCTCCTATACTCAAATCCTCTTGCTATGAAGGCCAACATACCATTCGCCATACCATATCTTTTCCTCTCAACCCCATTCTCCCGCCTTCTCCCCATAACCTCTGACACCCGTACTAATCAAGAAGATTCGACTCGGAAGATGAATCAAGGATGTGTCTGACCCTGGCCACTCCCTCTTCTCCTCTCTCCCATCAGACAAGAGGTACACAAGTGTCAAAACGCACACCGCCAGATTCAGGGACAGTTTTATTCTGGTTGTTATCAAGCAACTGAACCATTTTACCAACAACTAGAGAGCAATCCTGAGCTACTATCTACCTCTTTGGAGACCCTAGGACTATCTTTAATCGGACTTTACCTTGCACTAAACATTGTTCCCTTTATCATACACTGTGGACGGCTCGATTGTAATCATGTATTGTCTTTCCGCTGACTGGTTAGCACGTGACAAAAGCTTTTCACCGTACCTCGGTGCATGTGACATTAATCTAACGGAAACTAAAATTAAAACATCTTCATGAACATTTTAAGTTTTCAAAAACATCTTCCCCGTGTGGAAAGGGAAAGTGTAGTGTCGTATAGTTTGGTATTTAAGAGCCGCCACCAGCAATGGGGTCTAACATTGTCCAAATCTGCTGAGGAATAAAATCGGATCAAATCGCACATAAGACGGTAAGAGATAGGAACAGAATAAGGCCATTCAACCCTTCGAGTCTACGCTGGCATTCAGTCATGGCTGATCAATTTTTCCCTCTCAACCCCATTCTCCTGCCTTCTCCCCGTAACCTTTGATACCCGTACTAATCAAGAACTTATTCATCTCTGCTTTAAGCGGGAGAAGGCAGGAGAATGGGGTTGGGAGGGAGAGATAGATCAGCCATGTTTGAATGGCGGAGTAGACTTGATGGGCCGAATGGGCCAAATTCTTCTCCTATCACTTATGAACGAATTAACTTCTGGACTTAAAAATCACACAACGTCTTGGCCTACACCGCCGTCTGTGGCAATGAATTCCACGGACCCACAACCCTCTGGCTGAAGAAATACCTCCTCATCTCCATTCTAATGGTCCGTCCTTTTATTCTGAGCCTGCGCCCTCTAGTCCTGGATCACACACTGGCAATAATTATTCTCGAGAGAGAGAGAGAGAGAGAGAGAGAGAGGGGATTCCAGAAGAACAGAGCTACTCGTGTGTAAAATCACTTGGGGAAGCAGAGGAAACAATTCCAAGATTCACAAACCAGCAGCACGGTGGCGCAGCGGTAGAGTTGCTGCCTCACAGTGCCAGAGACCCGGGTTCGAACCTGACTACGGGTGCTGTCTGTACGGAGTTTGTACTTTTTCGCCACGTGACCCGTGTGGGTTTTATCCGGGTGCTCCGGTTCCCTCCCACACTGCAAAGAGGTTAATTGGCTTCGGTAAAATTGTTAAATTGTCCTCGTGTGTGTAGGGTAGCGCTGGTGTCCGGCGGGTTTATTGCTGGTTGGCGTGGACTGTCGGTTTCCGCGCTGTATCTCTATAGTAAAGTCTAAACCCTAAGAGCAAGGTTTGGAGATTAGTCAAAGAGTTTTCCTCCGCACAGCGCTTGAGATATGTAGGCCGAATTTCAGAGGAAGAGAGTTCACAAGTGATTGGAGCAGAATTAGGCCATTCAGCCCATCAAGTCTACTCCGCCATTCAATCATGACTTATCTATCTCTCCCTCCTTACGGGGCCTGTCCCACTTGGGCGCTTTTTCAGCGGACTGCCGGTGGCTGTCGAGTTTGCGGCACTCGCCTGAAAAACCGGGAACTGGTACGGCGAGTGTCAGATGGAACACAAACACATCGCAAAGGCGGGGGTCAGGGAAAGCGGGGGGAGCGCTGTCTGAAATTCACACGGTGCAAAGCCAAGGTGATACAGACACACACACCGCGACGAACAGGGAAGGTTAAGAGGGCTAGCACTGTGTATGGTTAGTCCTTTAAAAGAGGGGGGGGGGGGGGAGATGGGAGAAATGGGGGAAAAGGGAGGGGAGAAGGGGGAGGAGAAGGGGGAGAAGGAGTGGAGACACTTTTAAGAAGCCAAACAACTTTTAATAAGCCAGAGACACACAGCTGTGAAGTTCGGCGGACATTTAACATTACCGTCGGTTATCCTTGGCTTTGAAAACTCCTGCTTACATTTTGTTCCCCAATGAGCCAATGAAAATGACCGGTTAGCAAAGGCGATTAACTAAAACTACCTACGACTACCTCGACTACCTATAACTAGATGGCGACCCCACTACCACTGCACTACGACTACAGGATTATCGATTTTGTCCATGGCGACCAATATTTGGTCGCAGAAAACCTTTTCAACATGTTGGAAAATTTGCGACGACCATACTGAGGCCGCGACTAGTTACCACAATGCGGGAACTCCTCGCCACCATGAAGGAGACTCACCAGAGACCACCATCGAACATGTGGCGACCATGTGGCGAGCGCAGAGTCTCCTGCACTCGCCTAAAAAGTCGCCCAAGTGGGACAGGCCCATAGCCCCATTATCCTACCTTCTCCCCAAGAGCCCTGGCGCCCGTAGTAATCGTGATTAGACCACATTGAGGGCTTTCAGAAAGGAGTGGGGGAAGGCAATTATGGGTCACCACAAGAGCTTGAGCAGCTGTGAAGTGAGGCTTAGATTGTATTTCACAGCACAGTGCAGGAACATCGTGAGCTGGTGAACATCATGTTTCACAAGGACACATGTGTAATTGCCCTGCTCTGATCTTCTGAGGTGAGAGTGCACATAATGATAAATCAAATGTACAGCACGTACACAAGCTATTTGGTCCAAAGAGACCAGGCCAACTGAAGGAGGGTCTCGACTCAAAACATCACCTGTTCCTTTTCTCCCGAGATGCTGCCTGACCCGCTGAGTTACTCCAGCTTTTTGTGTCTGTCATCGGTGTAAACCAGCCTCGGCAGTTCCTTCCCACACTTGGCAACTCTCATGACTTAAGAATAAGGGGGGCGAGCCATTTAGAACGGAGACGAGGAAACACTTTTTCTCACAGAGAGTTGTGAGTCTGTGGAATTCTCTGCCTCAGAGGGCGGTGGAGGCGGGTTCTCTGGATACTTTCAAGAGAGAGCTAGATAGGGCTCTTAAAGATAGCGGAGTCAGGGGATATGGGAGAAGGCAGGAACGGGGTACTGATTGGGGATCACATTGAATGGCGGTGCTGGCTCGAAGGGTCGAATGGCCTACTCCTGCACCTATTGTCTATTGTCTATTGATTCATCCTGTCATTCTCACCCTGTCATTCTTCCTCCAACATTTATCAGCATAATTATGCGTGCAGTAATGTACTGGTGTCCCAATCGTGAAACCGAGACTATTAAGTTAAGTTAAACCTAGACTATTAAGTTCGTAAATTCGAGGAGCAGAATGAGGCCAATCGGCCCATCAAGTCTACTGTTAACCTGGAGATGCAATGTTAAATTCCACTACGGTAGTGGGAGAACTATGCGGAAATTGTCCCTAATGTTTGTAGGATAGTGTTAATGTGGGGGGGGCCGCTGGTCGGTGCGGACTCGGTGGGCCGAAGGGCCTGTTTCCGCGCTGTATCTCTAAAACTAAACTAAACTAAATTTAAATAAAAGATTCTGAATTAAAGGAGTTTATCAGAAATAAATGGCCAAGGAATCGTTGGAGCAGAGTGACTCAGCTGGCAGAGTTGATGTCTTGCTGCGCCACAGACCCAGGTTCGATCCTGACCTCGGGTGCTGTCCATATGCGGTTTGCATGTTCTCCCTGCGACCGCATGGACCTGTGACCCGGGGAAAACCCACGCAGGTCACGGGGAGAACGTGCAAACTCCGTACAGACAGCACCCGTTGTCAGGATTGAAACCGGGTCAGTGGCGCTGTGAGGTAGTGACTCTACCGCTGCGTCACCGTGCGGCCTCTGTAAAATTGCCCCGAGTGTGCAGGGAGTGGGTGTGAAAGCGTGGGTAGCATAGAAGCAAGGTGACCGATGGTTGACGTGGAATCGGTGGGCTGAAGGGCCTGCTGTTTCTCATTCAATCAAATCCAGGGAAGAACCAATGGGCGGCACGGTGGCGCAGCGGGTAGAGCTGCTGCCTCCCAGCGCCAGAGACCTGGGTTCGATCCTGACTACGGGTGCTGTCTGTACGGAGTTTGTACGTTCTCCCTGTGACTGCGTGGGTTTTCTCCGGGTGCTCCGGTTTCCTCCCACATTCCAAAGACTTACAGGTTTGTAGATTAATTGGCTTTGGTAAAATTGTAAATTGCTCCTAGTGTGTGTAGGATAGCGTTAGTGTGTGGAGATCGCTGGTCGGCGCAGGCTCGGTGGGCCGAAGGGCCTGTTTCCGCGTTGTATCTCTAAACTGAACTATACTAGACCCAGGTCCGATCCTGACTACGGGTGCTGTCTGTACGGAGCACCTGCAGCACCAGGTACTGCTCTGGGGCTCTGGGGCCCGAGCTCCGCCAACCACACACTCACCGGGGAAGGACGGCTCTCCAGTGCAGCTGCTGGCTGAGCACACAGCAGGCAGGCTGAGGGATCGGGGAGAAGGGGAAGGCTGTAATTAAAGCTGTCAGCCTCTCCTATCTGCATTCATCAGGAGCAGGGAGTTTTGGACCGCTGAAAGCACTGATCCATCAGAGCAAGTGACAGCCAGTTTATCTGACGGGTTGCTGCCATCCCTCCCGCGATGAAGCCCTTTGCTAATTATGAGCTCCCAAAAAAAAAAAAAATTCTTCGCCATGATGGAGTTGTTAACCGTCGAGCGATTTGGAACCGCGGGCACTGGCCCACGTGTTCCTGGCAAACTCGAAACTTTTCACAAAAAGGAAATCTGCAGCTGCTGGAAAGCCGAAACCAAACCGGAAAATGCTGCAAACACTCACAGGGGGGCAGCGGTAGAGTTGCTGCCTCACAGCGCCAGAGACCTGGGTTCGATCCTGACCACGGTTGCTGTCTGTACGAAGTTTGTACATTCTCCCCGGGACCTGCGTGGGTTTGCTCCGGGTGCTCCGGTTTCCTCCCGCCTTCCAAAGACGTTCAGGTTTGTAGGTTAATTGGCTTCTGTAAATAGTCCCCGGCGTGTAGGGTAGAACTAGTCAACGGGTGATCACTGGTCGGTGCGGACTCGCTGGGCCAAAGAGATGCTAACAAGTACGCTTGCTCTTAACTCCACCTCATTTGGCCATTCCTTTGTTGCACTTTAGTATTTTCTGATACTACTTGGGCGGCACAGTGGCGCAGCGGTAGAGTTGCTGCCTTGCAGCGCTTGCGGCGCCAGAGACCCGGGTTCGATCCCGACTACGGGTGCTGTCTGTACGGAGTTTGGACGTTCTCCACCGTGACCACGTGGGTTTTCTCCAAGATCTTCAGTTTCCTCCCACACTCCAAAGACATGCAGGTTTGTAGGTTAATTGGCTTGGTATAAGTGTAAATTGTCCCTGGTGTGTGTAGGGTGCGGGGATCGTTGGTCAGTGCAGACTCAGTGGGCCGAAGGGCCTGTTTCCCCGCTGTATCTCTAAACTAAACTAAACTACTTCAGATTGCACGATGGTCTTTGCACCATTCTGCTGTTTTGCATTCACGGCCGTGTTTATTGTGGTATTTATCATTACTGTGTTAGCTGCTCACTCTATGAACTTCATGCCAACTATGAATTTCATGGCACCCTGGTGTATATGACCAGAAACTAATCTGAATCTGACGAATGACACAAAATGCTGGAATAACTCAGTGAATCAGGCAGCATCCCTGGAGGACACGGATAGGTGTCGTTTCAGGTTGGGGCGCTTCTTCAGACATTGTGGGGGCGGGAGTGGGGAAGAAAGCCATCTTCTGACCTATTGATGGAAGGAAGGTCAACAACGTGAGGTGGTTGAGCTGAGGATGCTGCCCTGAGGAACTCCTGCAGAAATGTTCCGATGCTGATTGAACTCTGGTGATGACCGACCATCTTCATTTGTACATGGCAGACACAAAATGCTGTAGTAACTCAGCGGGACAGGCAGCATCTCTGGAGAGAAGGAGTGGGTGATGATTCGGGTCGAGACCTTTCTTCAGACTGAAACGACCCGAAAACCAGCATCTGCAGTCCCTTCCTACATACTTCATTTGTACCTGCTCTGACTCCAACCTTTGATGCATATTGACATCAGTTCTATCAGAGCTCCTTGAACCTACGAGTCTAACGCTGCCTACGAGTCAAGTCTTTCTCATCTCTCCTGTAAAGTTCAGTTCTTTAGTACAACTTCAAATACTAGAGAAGATGAGGTGGGCTTTAAGGTGAGAAGGCAAAGTTTAAAGGTGATGTGTGGAACGTCTTGTTTACACAGAGTGTGGTGGGTGCCTGGAATGCGCTGCCGGGGGTCGTGGTGGAGGCAGATACGATCGTGGCATTTACGAGGCCTTTTGATAGTCATACTTCTCCGTGGATTGTCACCTTGTCGTGGTGGAGAAGCTTGTGTGGACCTGAGATCCTGAGAGCGATGCCGTCTGGAGCCATGCTCCTGGTAGGGCCACCCATGGCGGTAAGGTCGAGGGGGAGGTCCCTGACAAAGAGCAATCCAACCAAGACCTCAACGCTGGAAAAGGCGGAGGATGATGGCTGACTTTAATGGAGCGTCACAACGGCTGGGAAGGCAGATGAAGGCTGCACCAGAAAAGGGTCTCCGGTCGTCTTGGACTCCATGCCACTGGATCCTGATCCAGATCTGTCAAGGACCGTGTGGTTATGGGGAGAAGGCAGGAGAATAGGGTTAGGAGGGAGCAATAGATCAGCCATGATTGAAGGGCGGAGTAGACTTGAACGGGGCCGATTTGCCTAATTCCAACTCCTTTCCTTATGACAAAGTTCTGGAGTAACTCAGCGAGTCAGGCAGCATCTCTGGAGAACATAGATCAGGTGACGTCGGAAGAACAACCCCGACCCCAAAACGTCACCTGTCCATGTTCCGCAGAGGTGCAGCACGGTGGCGCAACGGCAGAGTTGCTGCCTCACAGCGCCAGAGACCCGGGTTCGATCCTGACTAGGGTTGATATCTGTATGGAGTTTGTATGTTCTCCCTGTGACCACGTGGGTTTTCTCCGGGTGCTCCGGTTTCCTCCCACACTCCAAAGACGTGCAGCTTTGAAGGTTAATGGGCCTCTGTGAATTGTCCCAAGTGTGAGGGATAGAATTAGTGTACGGGGTGATCGCTGGCTGGTGGAAAAGCTGTATCTCTAAAGTCTAAAGGTAAAGTCTAAATTCTTTACACTAAAGTCTAAAGTTTAAACCTGCACACGAGTAGGTAATTTTACCTACTAATCTATGGTTCGTTGCTGTGGGAGGAAACTAGAGCGCTGGGAGGAAATCCGTGCGGTCACAGAGAGAACGTGCAAACTCCACACGGACAGCGCCAGAGGCCAAGCTCCACCTGCTGCATCACTCATAGAGCAGGTCCGTCACGCGACACTGCTTCCATTGCAGATGTCACCGTGAGCCTGGTGTGCAACTGAGTATCGCAGCAGCGGCCTCTTAACAAGCCTCCGCTACACAAACCACGCAGGCCGCAAAACCCCAGGGTTGCAGGGATATTTATGCTCTGAGTTAAGTGGCTACAAGACCCAGCTCTATCTGAGTTTAGAAATTGGAAGTTCGTGCTGCAGTTGTATAAGATGTTGGTGCGGCAGCATGTAGAGTATTGTGTTTACTTCTGTTATAGAAACATAGAAAATAGGTGCAGGAGGAGGCCGTTCGGCCCTTCGAGCCAGCACCGCCATTCAACATGATCTTGGCTGATCATCCAAAATCAGTACCCCGTTCCTGCTTTTCCCCCATATTCCTTGATTCCTTATGGGAAAGATGGCAAGCTGGAAAGGATGCAGAGAAGACGTACAAGGTTTTGCCCGGATTCAAGGCCAGGATTCGAGGGCTTGAGTTTAGTTTTGTTTAGAGATACAGCGCGGAAACAGGCCCTTCGTCCCACCGGGTCCGCGCCGACCAGCGATCCCCGCACATTAACACTATCCTACACCCACTAGAGACAGTTTTTACATTTACCAAGCCAATTAACTTACAAACCTGTACGTCTTTGGAGTGTGGGAGGAAACCGAAGATCTCGGAGAAAACCCACGCAGGTCACGGGGAGAATGTACAAACTCCGTACAGACAGCACCCGTAGTCGGGATCGAACCCGGGTCTCTGGCGCTGCATTCGCTGTAAGGCAGCAAGTCTACCGCTGCTCAACCATGCCGCCCGATGAGCTATTGGGAGAGGTTGACTAGGCTGCGTCTGTATTACTTGGAGCGCAGGTGGATGACAGATGATCTTATTGAGGTGTATAAAATAAAGTGATGAATAGGTCGGGTAGACGTACAGAATCTCTCGCCCAGAGTTGGGGAATCGAGGACCAGAGGACATAGGTTTAAGGTGAAGGGGAAAAGATTTAACAGGAATCTGAGGGGTAACTTTTTCACACAGGTAGTTGAGGCTGGGACTGTCCCAATGTTTAAGAAACAGTTAGACAGATACATGGATAGGACAGGTTTGGAGAGACATGGGCCAAACGTGGGCAGGTGGGACTAATGGGACATGTTGGATGGTGTGGGCAAGTTGGGCCGAAGGATCTGTTTCCACGCTGTATCACTCTGCGAGGACTGTGCCGTACCATGCAACATGCTCGACACATGGACGTTCCGACTTGTTGTTGTTAAACCAGTGCCAGACATCGCAAAATTGAAACATCAATCTTTGTGAAAAGGGATATTTTAGCAGTGCCGCCGGCACATAAATTATTGAATTTGAATTAATATTAAAATGAAGAAGCAATCACACAAAAAGATAATGTAATTTAAATTCTTTCAATGCACCTCCGCAGCAGGCTGATGGGTGGGGGGGGGGGGGTGATGATGATCCTGTTTGTTAAAATAAAAGAGGTTAACCCTTCCAGTAGGAGTTGAGGAGTGGGGTCTCTAAGTTCATCGAAGAGCCTTCCCCTCCAGAGTTGGCACTCAGGCGGATCAGGCCAACCTCTTCCCAGCTAAGTTAATTTAGTTTTGTTTAGTTTTAGTTTAGAGATACAGAGCGGAAACAGGCCCTTCGGCCCACCGAGTCCGTACCGACCAGCGATCCCACCGCACACTAACACTGTCCCACACACATTAGGGACAATTTACAATTTTACCAAGCCAACTAACCTACAAATCTGTACATCTTTGGAGTGCGGGAGGAAACCGGAGATAACGGGGAAAATGTACCAATTCCGTACAGGCCAGCACCCGCAGTCAGGATCGAACCTAGGTCTCAGGCGCTGTGAGGCAGCAGCTCTACCGCTGTGCCGCCCTCAAACTTAGGGCAGGCCCGTCACCAGCAAGGGGTAACATGGAGTCATACAGCACGCACACAGGCCCTTCAGCCCAACATGTCCATGTCGACCAAACTGCCCCATCTAAGCTGGTCCTGCTTGCCCAATTTTGGCCCATATCCTTCCAAACCTTGGGCAGGGCTATGGCTTTATTCCTCGGAGCACAGGAAGATGAGGGGTGATCTTATACAGGTGCAGCAGACCACAAGGGGAGTAGATGGGGTAAATGCACAGAATCTGTTGCCCAAAGTCGGGGAATTAACAACCAGAGGGCATAGTTTTACGATGAGAAAGGAAAAATGTAATAGGAACCAGTTTCCTTCCGTACTCCAGAGACGTGCAGGTTTGTAGTTTAATTAGCTTCTGTACATTGTAAATTGTACCTAGTGTGTAGGATAGTGCTGGTGTACTGGTCAGTGGGGACTCAGTGGGCCGGAGGGCCTGTTTCCTCGCTGTATTACTAAAGTCTTTATTTTAAAAAGCAAATTCAACTACTCGAGCTGCCATGGTTCCCAAATAGTGTCAGCAATAGTGTCTGCTGGCTGTAAGAATCGAATGCAAGTTTGGGCGATACCTGCTTCAGTTCCTGCCTGCCTGCACAAAGCTGTCTCTTAATTACACATGCAGCCGGAGACAAGAGTCTCCAGCTCAAGTGGAGCTCTTCTGAGGTTAGCGAGAGGAATGTTGAAATCAGAGGAATGAAAGCTGTGGGAACCATGTGGCCCCTTGAGCCTGTTCTGGCCAAAGATAGACCCGATTGCACTTCTCGAGATCTCGATCCCAAACTCAGACCTCCTCCGGTGCTCATCCCGATATCCCACAAATACGATGAGGATTACTGCCTCTACTATCATCACAGTGAAACACTCCCATGTAATCCTCGAAACGACAACCTTTCTCTCAATGTCAGCAAGACTAAGGAGATAGTGATCGACTGCAGGAAGCTAGATGGTCCACATGCCCCAGCTCGCAATAACGGGTCCTTGGGGCGCCACTAGGGGGCGCCGCATTGATGGCAGCCTCTGCCTACAGTCTGTCTGTTTTTCTATCTATTTTTAATTTTTAGTCTGTTTTAAAAGTATGTTTTGGAGGTTTCTTTAGTTTTTCTATGTGGGGGAGGGGGGTGGGGTAAGGGTATGGCTGTATGGTGACCACACATTTCACTGTACCAATTGGTACATGTGACAATAAATGTATCTTGTATCTTGTATCTTGGGTGCCGAAGAAGAGATGGTTGAAAACTTCCTGGGAGTCAATATAACCAACAACCTCTCCTGGACCGCCCATATTGAAGCAACAACCAAGAAAGCCTCTACTCCCTTAGAAGGCTTAGGAAGTTCGGCATGTCCCCTGCAACTTTCACCAACTTCTACAGATGCACCATGGAAAGCACTTGATCAGGATGCATCACGGCTTGGTTTGGGAACAGCTCCATCCAAGAATGCAAGAAATTGCAGCGAATTGTGGACGCAGCCCAGACCATCACAACACAAACCAACCTCCCCTCTATTGACTCAATTTATGCCTCGCGCTGCCTCGGCAAGGCCAGCAGCATAATCAAGGACCAGTCGCACCCTGGCCACTCCCTCTTCTCCCCTCTCCCATCAGGCAAAAGGTATAGAAGTGTGAAAACGCACACCTCCAGATTCAGGGACAGTTTCTTCCCAGCTGTTATCAGGCAACTGAATCATCCTACCACAACCAGAGAGCAGTGCTGAACTACTATCTACCTCTGTGGTGACCCTCGGACTATCCTTGATCGGACTTTGCTGGCTTTACCTTGCACTAAACGTTATTCCCTTGTCATGTACAGTATCTGTACAATGTAATTGGCTCGATTGTAATCATGTATTGTCTTATCACTCACTGGATAACACGCAATAGACAATAGGTACAGGAGTAGGCCATTCAGCCCTTCGAGCCAGCACCGCCATTTGATGTGATCATGGCTGATCATCCCCAATCAGTACCCTGTTCCTGCCTTCTCCCCATATCCCCTGACTCCGCTATTTTTAATAGCCCTATCTAGCTCTCTCTTGAAAGCATCCAGAGAACCGGCCTCCACCGCCCTCCGAGGCAGAGAATTCCACGCAACTAAAGCTTTTCACTGTACCTTGCTACATGTGACAATAAACTAAACTGAACCTCGCACGTGAAGCAGGCTCTTTGCCCTCTTCTAGCTTTCTTGCCCTCGATACCCCTGCAATCAGTCGGAAGAAAGGTCCCAACCCGAAACGTCACCTAATGATGTTCTACAGGGATGCTGCCTGACTTGTTTAGTTACCGCTACACTTTGTGTCTTTTTTTACCCAACAACTCACTACAGATCGTGTAGGATGGAAGTACAGATGCTGGTTTAAACCGAAGATAGACACAAAATGCTGGGGTAACTCAGCGGGACAGGCAGCATCTTCTGAGAAAAGGTGACGTTTCAGGTGAGACCCTTCTTCAGACTCTCAGATAGACTTGGATAGAGTGGATGTGGAGAGGATGTCTTCACTAGTGGGAGAGTCTAGGACCAGAGGTTGTATCCTCAGAATTAAAAGACGTTCCTTTAGGAAGATTAGGAGGAATTTCTTTAATCAGAGGATGGTGAAATCTGTGCAATTCATTGCCACAGAAGACTGTGGAGGCCAAGTCAATGGATATTTTCAAGGCAGCCATAGAAACATAGAAACATTGTCATCATGGCTGATCTTCCATCATCAATAACCCGTGCCTGCCTTCTCCCAATATCCCTTGATTCCGCTAGCCCCTAGAGCTCCATCTAACTCACTTTTAAATTCATCCAGTGAATTGGTCTCTATTGTCTTCTGTGGCAGAGAATTCCACAAATTTACAACTCTCTGGGTGAAAAAGTTTGTTCTCATCTCGGTTTTAAATGGCCTCACCTTTATTCTTAGACTGTGGCCCCTGGTTCTGGACTCCCACAACATTGGGAAATGTTTTCCTGATCTAGCTTGTTCAGTCCTTTTATAATTGTATGTTTCTATAAGATGCCCTCTCATCCTTCTAAATTCCAGTGAATACAAGCCCAGTCTTTCCAATCTTTCCTCAACCCGCCATCCCGCGGATTAACCTTGTGAACCTACACTACACTGCCTCAATAGCAAGGATGTCCTTCCTCAAATTAGGAGACCAAAACTGCACACAATACTCCAGGTGTGGTCTCACCAGGGCCCTGTACAACTTGAGAAGGACCTCTATACTCAAATCCTCTCATTATGAAGGCCAATATGCCATTAGCTTTCTTCACTACCTGCTGTACCTGCATGTTTACTTTCAGTGACTGGGTGACAAGGACACCCAGGTCTCGTTGCACTTCCCCTTTTCCTAATCTGACACCATTGAGATAATAATCTGCCCCCTTGTTCTTGCTGCCAAAGTGGATAACCTCACATTTATCTACATTATTCTGCATCTGCCATGCATCTGCCCACCCACTCAACCTGTCCAAGTCACCCTACAACCTCCTAGCATCCTCTTCGCAGTTCACACTGCCACCCAGCTTGTGTCATCTGCAAATTTGCCAGTGTTACTTTTAATTCCATCATCTAAATCATTAATATATATTGTACATAGTTGCGGCCCCAGCACCGAGCCTTGCGGCACTCCACTCGCCACTGCCTGCCATTCTGACAGGGACACGTTTATTCCTACTTTTAGCTTCCTGTCTGCCAACCAGTTCTCTATCCATGTCAATACCCTACCCCTAATACCATGTGCTCTAATTTTGCCCACTAATTTCCTGTGTGGGACCTTATCAAAGGCTTTCTGAAAGTCCAGATACACAACATCCACTGGCTCTCCTTCATCCAGTTTACTTGTCACATCCTCAAAGAATTCCAAAAGATTAGTCAAGCAAGATTCCCCTTCATAAATCCATGCTGACTTGGACCAATCCTTTTACTGCTCTCCAAACACGTCATTATTACTTATTTAATTGACTCCAGCATCTACCCCACCACCAATGTCAGGCTAAATGGTCTACAATTCCCCGTTTTCTCTCTCGCTCCATAGATAGATTCATGATTAGTGCGGGTCTCAGGGGTTAAGGGGAGAAGGCAGGAGAATGGGGTTGAGAGGGGTAGATCGGCCATGATTGAATGGCGGAGTAGATTTGATGGGCCGAATGGCCTAGTTCTGCTCATAGAGTCATCGAGTGACCCGTTGTGGAAACAGGCCCTTCGGCCCAACTTGCCCGCACCGGCCAACATGTCCCAGCTACACTAGTCCCACCTGCCTGCATTTGGTCCCTACCCCTCCAAACCTGTCCTATCCATGTACCTGTCTAACTGCTTCTTAAACGTTGGAATAGTCCCAGCCTCAACCACCTCCTCCAGCAGCCCGTTCCATACACCCACCACCTTATGGGTGAAAAAGTGACCCCTCAGGTTCCTATGAAATCTTTTCCCCTTCACCTTAAACCTATGTCCTCTGGTTCTCAATTCACCCAACCATATAACTTATGAACTTATCTTACTGACCACTGCTCCCTAATTAACATATGCCCCTAATTTGGAAAGTGCCCTCTTAAACTCATCTTGGTGATGAAGTGGAAGAGGCCGCATTCATCAGCGCAGTACATTATCTCATCTGTTTTGTTCGCATTGTCTGCCTAGAATAAAAATCGGCTGGGATTTTTAGCCCATCTCCTCCCCGGTGCAGACATCTCTATTCACTTTGCATCATCTGCATTACGTCAGCTTTGTTGTACTCATCGCACCGGAGCCAGGATCGGGAATGCCAGCTGGGCTTTGAATGCAGCAGTCCCCAAACATGATATGGGCCTCTATCCAAGGAAGTAATACGACGCTGGTGATCAGAGCGAGTCGGGGATACCCAAGAGCAGAGTTCAAGCGCTTGTGGATACATTATTTAAGAGCATGATTAAATTACTGTTGTAAATTTACTGAGTAGGCTTCGGTACACCTGAGAAAAGTACACGCACACGGGTGGAACTACGAATGTTACTTCCACATGACAGTGAAAGGGCGGCACGGTGGCGTAGCTGGGAGAGCCGCTCTCTCACAGTACAGGAAACAGAGAAAATAGGTGCAGGAGTAGGACATTCGGCCCTTCGAGCCATTCAATGTGATCATGGCTGATCATCCCCAATCAGTACCCCATTCCTGCCTTCTCCCCATAACCCTTAACTCCGCTGTCCCTAAGAGCTTGATCTAACTCCCTCTTGAAAGCATCCAGAGAACCAGCCTCCACCACCTTCTGAGGCAGAGAATTCCACAGACTCACGACTCTGTGTGAAAAAGTTTTGCCTCATCTCCATTCTAAATGGCTTACCATTATTCTTAAACTATGGCCCCCTGGTTCTGGACTCCCCCAGCATCGGGAACATGTTTCCTGCCTCTAGCGTGTCCAAACCCTTAATAATCTTATATGTTTCAATAAGATTCCCTCTCATCCTTCTAAATTCCAGAGTATACAAGCCCGGGCGTGTGAGGCTGCATTTGGAGTTTCAAGTTCGGTTTTGGTCACCCTTTCATAGGAAGGTTGCCATTAACCTGGAAAGAGTACAGAAAGATTTACGAGGGTGTTGCCAAGATTCAATGCCTGAGCTACAGGCAGAGGTTAGGTCGGATAGGATTCTATTCCTTGGAGTGCAGAAAACTGGGAGTGCTATTGTAGAGGTGTATAAAAACAGGAGAGGAATAGATCGGGTAGAGACACAGAATCTGTTACCCAGGGCAGGGGGAATCAAAAACAGAGGCATAGGTTTAAAGTGAGAGAGACAAGATTTAATAGGATGTAGTTGTATAGGGCTCTGGTAGGACCACAGCTGGAGTATTGTGTCCAGTTTTGGTCTCCTAATTTGAGGAAGGACATCCTTGTGATTGAGGCAGTGCAGCGTATTTTCACGAGATTGATCCCTGGGATGGCGGGACTGACATATGAGGAAAGATTGAAAAGGCTAGGCTTGTATTCACTGGAGTTTAGAAGGATAAGGGGGGGATCTTATAGAAACATATAAGATTATAAAAGGACTGGACAAGCTAGATTCAGGAAAGTTTTTCCCAACGTTGGACGAGTCCAGAACCAGGGGTCACAGTCTTAGAATAAAGGGGAGGACGTTTAAGACTGAGGTGAGAAAAAACGTTTTCACCCAGAGAGTTGTGAATTTGTGGAATTCCCTGCCACAGTGGGCAGTGGAGGCCAAATCACTGGATGGATTTAAGAGAGAGTTAGATAGAGCTCTAGGGGCTAGTGGAATCAAGGGATATGGGGAGAAGGCAGGCACGGGTTATTGATTGGGGACGATCAGCCACGATCCCAATGAATGGCGGTGCTGGCTCGAAGGGCCGAATGGCCTTCTCCTGCACCTATTTTCTATGTTTCTATGAACCTGAGGTGCAACTTTTTCACTCAGAGTGTGGTGGGTATATGGAACGAGGTGCCAGAGGAGGTAGTTGAGGCAGGTATTATAACAGCATTTAGTAAATACTTGGACAGGATGGGAAAGATGGATGGGAAAGATTTAGAGGGATATGGGCCAAACGGGACCAGCTTAGACGGGACAACTTGATCAGCAGGTATGACTTACACCGAAGGGTCTGTTTCCGTGCTGTGTGACTCTAAGTCTTTAAATAATTGCATCTCCATCTGTCTTTCCAAAAAGGCCAGGGAGCCTTGTTCCCTCTGCATTCCCAGTGCAATTACATCTCATTATATGTTTAGGACCAAGCCGTTTTGGAGCTGGCAGCCCTTCTGGGTCATCAGAGTCATGGAGTCATACAGCATGGAACCGAGGCCCTTCAGCCCACTTCATCCATGCCGACCAAGATGCCCACCTATGCCTGTCCCATTTTGACCCGCCTTTGACCCCCATAGATAGATCATAGATGGAAAGATAGATCAGCCATGGCGGAGTAGACTTGATGGGCCGAATGGCCTAATTCTGCTCCTATCACTTCAGCACTTCTGAACTTATCCCTCTCAATCTTTCCTCTCTGCGTACCTGTCCAAATGTCTTTATAAAGTCATTATTGTACCTGCCTCCACCACTTCCTCTAGGGCTGGCTAGAGCTTATTTAGGAAGCTTTTGTTTAAATGGTTTTGGATGTGCGCATTGTTGGCAAGGCCAGCATTTACTTCCCAATTTTAGCTTGAATCATTGCAGACCTTCTGGTGTATCTCCTCAGTGGTGTTTATCCTGTATCTCTACAATGTGAATGGCTCGATTGCAGTCTTTTCGCTGACAGACACAAAATGCTGGAGTAACTCAGCGGGACAGACGGCATCTCTGGAGAGAAGGAATGGGGTGACGTTTTCAGGGCCGAGACCCCTCTTCAGACCGATCTTTTCTCTTTTCGCTGACTGGTTAGCGGGCATCAAAAGCGTTACACTGTACCTGGGTAAAACGTGACAATGAACTCAACTGATATCGCAAACAGCAAAGGTCCTCGCACTGATCCCTACAGTACACTGCTGGTCACGGACTCCCAATTAGAATGCAATTTGATGTTTACCCAGCTGGGTCTATATTGGCACAGCTGTCAAGTTGCAATCTAGCCTCAACTGCACCAACTGGGAGGAAGAATAATCAGAAGTGATAGGAGCAGAATTCAGCCATTCGGCCCATCAAGTCTATAGACAATAGACAATAGGTGCAGGAGTAGGCCATTCGGCCCTTCGAGCCAGCAGCGCCATTCAATGTGATCATGGCTGATCATCCACAATCAGTACCCCATTCCTGCCTTCTCCCCATATCCCCCTGACTCCGCTATCTTTAAGAGCCCTATCTAGCTCTCTCTTGTAAGTATCCAGAGAACTTACCTCCACTGCCCTCTGAGCCAGAGAATTCCACAGACTCACAACTCTCTGTGTGAAAAAGTGTTTCCTCATCTCTGTTCTAAATGGTTTACCCCTTATTCATAAACTGTGGCCCCTGGTTCTGGACTCCCCCAACATCGGGAACATTCCTGCCTCTAGCGTGTCCAAACCCTTAATAATCTTACATGTTTCAATAAGATCACCTCTCATCCTTCTAAACTCCAGAGTGTACAAGCCCAGCCGCTCCATTCTATCAACATATGACAGTCCAGCCGTCCTGGGAATTAACCTTGTAAACCTACGCTGCACTCCCTCAATAGCAAGAATGTCCTTCTTCAAATTTGGAGACCAAAACTGCACACAATACTCCAGGTGTGGTCTCACTAGGGCCCTGTACAACTGCAGAAGGACTCCACTCCCTCTGCCTCCTGTCACCGATCATTTTAAATCATCTCTGCTGGCGTTCCTTAACCTGTGAAGGTGAAGGAATCTGGTCAAATGTAAGGTTTAATTGAGGACCTCATCTGTTCTCTCAGATCTTAAATGATCCATTGGAATTCGTCCCTTCCCACCCAAACCACCCCCTCCCCTGGTACTTTCCCTTCCAACCGCAGAAAATGCTACACTTGTCGCTTTATTTACCTCCCCCTCGACTCCAATCAAGGACCCAAGCAGTCTTGCCAGGTGAGGCAGAGGTTCACCTGCACCTCCTCCAACCTCATCTATTGCATCCGCTGCTCTAGATGTCAACTGCTCTACATCGGTGAGACCAAGCGCAGGCTTGGCGATCGCTTCCCCCAACACCTCCGCACAGTTCGCATTAACCAACCTGATCTCCCGGTGGCTCAGCACTTCAACTCCCCCTCCCATTCCATATCCGACCTTTCTGTCCTGGGCCTCCTCCATGGCCCTAGTGAGTCCCACCACAAATTGGAGGAGCAGCACCACATATTTCGCTTGGGTAGTTTACACCCCAGCGGTATGAACATTGACTTCTCCAATTTCAGGTAGTCCCTGCTTTCTCCCTCCTTCCCCTCCCCTTCCCAGCTCTCCCACAGTCCACTGTCTCCGCCTCTTCCTTTCTTCTTCCCGCCCCCTCCAACCCCACATCAGTCTGAAGAAGGGCCTCGACCCGAAATGTCACCTATTCCTTCGCTCGATAGATGCTGCCTCACCCGCTGAGTTTCTCCAGCATTTTTGTCTACCTTCGATTTTTCCGGCATCTGCAGTTCCTTCTTAAAGATAGGTTAATTATATAATCTTCCTGAGAAGATTACGGACATTCGGTATGTCAAAGAGGATTCTCCTGAACTTCTACAGGCGCACATTTGAGAGCATCTTGACTGCTTCCATCATGGCCTGGTTCGGCAACTTGAACGTCCAGGAGCGGAAAAGACTGCAAAAGGTTGTGACCACTGCCCAGTCCATCACCGGCTCTGACCTCCCCACCATCGAAGGGATTTATCGGACTCGCTGCCTCAAAAATCTGAGGAAGGACATTATAGCCATAGAGGGAGTGCAGAGAAGGTTCACCAGACTGATTCCTGGGATGTCAGGACTTTCATATGAAGAAAGACTGGATAGACTTGGCTTATACTCGCTGGAATTTAGGAGATTGAGAGGGGATCTTATAGAAACGTACAAAATTCTATGGGGTTGGACAGACTAGATGCAGGAAGATTGTTCCCGATGTTGGGGAAGTCCAGGACAAGGGGTCACAGCTTAAGGATAAGGGGGAAATCCTTTAAGACCGAGATGAGGTAAAACTTTTTCACACAGAGAGTGGTGAATCTCTGGAACTCTCTGCCACAGAGGGTAGTTGAGGCCAGTTCATTGGCTATATTTAAGAGGGAGTTAGATGTGGCCCTTGTGGCTAAAGGGATCAGGGGGTATGGAGAGAAGGCAGGTACGGGATACTGAGTTGGATGATCAGCCATGATCATATTGAATGGCGGTGCAGGCTCGAAGGGCCGAATGGCCTATTCCTGCACCTATTTTCTATGTATCTATGTATCTAAAAAGGCTGCCAGCATCATCAGAGACCCACACCACCCTGGCCACACACTCATCTCACCACTGCCATATGGAAGAAGGTACAGGAGCCTGAAAACTGTAACGTCCAGGTTCAGGAACAGCTTCTTCCCTACAGCCATCAGGGTATGAAACACCACAACAAATAAGCTCTGACCTACAACAGACTATTATTATTATTGCACAATAACGGTTTGTTTTTTGAGTATGTGTGCATGTATATATACACACATTGAACTTTTTTTCCCTGTCGTTTATGTACTATGTTTACATATTCTGTTGGGCTGCAGCAAGTAAGAATTTCATTGTCCTGTCTGGGACACATGACAATAAAACACTCTTGTCTCTTCACTCTTGACTCTTGACTTCAATCACGTTATTCTTCCTCCTGGTTTGCGCAGTTTAAGATAGATTGCAACCTGACAGCAGTGTCAATATTTACCCAGCTTGGCAAACATCAAATTGTATGAAGGATATATATTTACATAATCAGTCCAGTGAAACGAATCCCTTGGCATTTGAAATGGCGCTGCGCTGCTCTGCACATTGGATTTCCATTCATACACCCCGACACCAGGGGGTGAGCTGAAGACAAACGGCACTTGCATTTGTATAGCACCTGTAATATAGTAAAACATCCCAAGGTGTTCTGCCCACATTTAAAACTTGAGTTAACTTATGACGAGCGCTTGACGCCGCTGGGCCTGAACTCGCTGGAGTTTTGAGGAATGAGGGGGGGACCTCATTGAAATGTACAGAATAGTGAAAGGCTTGGATAGAGTGGATGTGGAGAGGATGTTTCCACTAGTTGGAGAGTCTAGGACTAATCATAGCCTCCGAATTAAAGGACGTCCCTTTAGGAAGACGATGAGAAGGAATTTCATTCGTCAGAGGGTGGTGTATCTGTGGAATTCTTGGCCACAGAAGGCTGTGGAGGCAAAGTCAATGGATACTTTTATTATTTTTTTTTTTTTTAATAATTTTTTTAATAGAAGTACGGTAGATTACAGTAATGTACAACACGTATATATTAATACATTTTTTGTACCGCTTCACTTTTTTAAACTTTAAGAAAGAAAAAGAAAGAAGTAAGAAAAGTGAAGAAAGTGCACAAAGGTTGTGAAGTGCAAAAGAGTGTTGGGAAAAGAAAGCCCCTTAGAAAAGAAGTTAGAGAAGGAAGTAAAGTTAGAAAATAGACCCTAGAAAAGAAAGAGAAAGAAAGAAGGAACAATCGCTCTATTATAACTCTTATAACATACTTCATAGAGAAGGAACTACCAACCAAGTCTGTTTTTGTTTTACCTCCCATTACCAGGTCCAGATACCTTTTATTTATTTATTTGTTTTTCTAAATTACTATTGCACCTCATGCTTGTAATAGGTCCAAAAACGTAGACCACGTCTTTTGAAATTGGTCTACTTTGCCTACTAGGAGGAATCTCATCTCTTCCAGATGTAATGTTTCCAACATATTTGATGTCCACATTTTTATTGTTGGTGTGGGCGCATTTTTCCAGAATTTAAGTATAAGCTTTTTTCCCATTATTAGCCCATAATTGAGTAAATTCTTCTGATACACGTTTAATTCAGGAATACCTTCCGATATTCCAAAAATAATCCATTCTGGTTTTGGTACCAGTTTTATTTTGATTAATTTTGAAAAAATATCAAATATTTCAAACCAGAATTTTTGGATTTTTGTACAAAAAACAAAAGAATGTGCTATGGTAGCTTCTTGACATATACATTTATCACAGATTGGTGAGACGTTAGGAAAGATTTTATTTAGTTTGGTTTTTGAATAATATAATCTATGTAATGTTTTAAATTGGATAAGCGTATGGATACTTTTAAAGCAGAGATAGATAGATTCTTCTTAGTCCAGGTGACAGGGGGTCATGGGAAGAAGGCAGGTGAATGAGGTTAGGAGAGATGGATCAGCCATGATTGAATGGCAGAGTAGACTTGATGGGCCAAATGGCCTACTCCTATCACTTATGATCAAGAAAGAATGGTGACAACTCATGGCAAATTTAGACTTTACCGATACAGCGCAGAAACAGGCCCTACTTCCTGCCGAGTCCGCACCAACTAGCAATCACCCAGTACACTGGCACTATCAGTGGGAGGAGCCATCTTGAGGAACGGCTGCAAAACAGCAGCCGTCCGTTAATTGTACTTTTTTACTACGTTTTTTTAGTTTTCTTTAAGTCTTTGTTTTTATTTATTTTGCCTTTAATGTGGGGGGATCAAGGGGAAACCACTTCCTGGTCCCTACCTGGTCGGTGAGGCAGCCTTCTCTCCGGCTGCCCATTCGACCCGTCCTCGCGGCCTACCAGCGGGCGTGGAGCGGCGTGGAGCGGCGTTTCCTGGCGGGAACCACACAGCACCCTCAGCTTCGGTGGCGGCACGGCGCTGGAGCGCTACTGTGCAGCGGAGCGGGCGATGCCTTGCCTGGGTCGCCGCGCTGGACCGACGCGCTGGAGCTCCGGTGAGCTGGACCGCCGAGCTCAACACCTCCGGGACTGGAGCGACCATTCGCGGGCGGCGGCGCCGACTCCAACACCGGGAGCCTTGAGCTCCAAGTCGGCGCGGCCTTGTCGGCTTCAGGTGCTGCGGACGCCTGCGGGAAATCGGCCGTTCCAGCCGTAGTTACGGCCTCCGGTGAGGGATGCGGCCGTTCCAGGTGGCCCAGCTGCTGGAGGACTCTCCCGACGCCGGGGCTACATCACCCGGCGAGAACGGCCAGGATCATCGGGCCTTCGTAGAGGCAATAGCGGAGGCTTCATTTGGCCTGACTTTTTTGGGGTGAACTGGGGCTGGGGACTGGACATTGTGCCTTCCCCCACAATGGAAATCACTGTGGGGGGATGATTTTTGTATGTAATTGTTTGTAATTGTATTTGTTAGTCTGTGTTCAAGATGGCGGTCGGAGGGGGGAGTGGACGCTGGCGTTAAATTGCCGCTGCTCTCTCCTCAAGTTGTGCTTCTGATTTTCTTTTTTTTGTGTTTTTGGAAGGAATTCTGTCCCTGATTTATGTATTGGTCTTTATAACCTATTTTTTAAAAATTCTGATTATATGTTTTCTATAAATCTCTGTATGGTGTCCTTGAGACCTCGGTATAAGGCGCCCGTAAATAAAATCCATTATTATTATTATTATTATTATCCGACACACTCAGGATTAGGAGTTTAGTTTAGTTTGCTATCATGCGTAACGAGGTACAGTGAAAAGCTTTTTTGTTGTGTGCCATCTAGTCAGCAGAAATACCACACATGATTACAATCAAGCCTTCCGCAGGTTACATATACAGGATAAAGGGCACAACATGTTGTGCAAGATAAAGTCCACTTCAAGACAGTTCAAGTATTTACAATTAGGAGAGACATGGATACGATAGATAGTCAAACCCCTGCCCCACGGTACGAGTTCATTCCAAGAGTTCTCCCGAGTTTGCCCTGATTCGAACTTGGAGATTTACGGTAATGGCCGCTCGTCGGTACTCGGGGCTCTCGTGGACATTTTTCATCATCTTGAAAAATCTTCACGAGTCTTCCCGTGCTTACCTGCCGTTAGCGAGTCTTCCCGAGTACCTGCCGTTAGCGCTAAGAGACGTCCCCGAGCTCCGACGTACCCGCTACGTTCATTCTCCGTGCTTACCACGAGTTTGATTTTTTTTAAACTCGGGAGAGCTCTTGGAATGAACTCGCACCGTGGGACAGGGCTATTAGAATCTTTTTTCCCAGGATGAAAATGTCAAAAAGAATAGAGGGCATAGTTTGAAGATAAGGGCAAGAAAGTTTGAAAATGAAGCGCGGGCAAGTTAAAAAAAAGATTTTGGTGGGTGTCTGAATGTTCTGCCAGGGGTGGTGGTGGAGGCCAAGAGTCAAGTCAAGAGTCAAGAGAGTTTATTATCATTTGTCCCAGATAGGACAATGAAATTTTTGCATTTGATTGGGTGGGACCCAACAGAATGCTTGCACTGAAGACAATAGACAATAGAAAATAGACGATAGGTGCAGGAGTAGGCCATTTTGGCCCTTCGAGCCAGCACCGCCATTCAATGTGATCATGGCTGATCATCCAACATCTCCAAGTTTGCGGATGACACTAAGCTGGGGGGCAGTGTTAGCTGTGAGGAGGATGCTAGGAGACTGCAAGGTGACTTGGATAGGTTGGGTGAGTGGGCAAATGTTTGGCAGATGCAGTATAATGTGGATAAATGTGAGGTTATCCACTTTGGTAGCAAAACGGGAAGGCAGACTATTATCTAAATGGTGGCCGATTAGGAAATGGGGAGATGCAGCGAGACTGGGTGTCATGGTACACCAGTCATTGAAAGTAGGCATGCAGGTGCAGCAGGCAGTGAAGAAAGCGAATGGTATGTTGGCCTTCATAGCAAGAGGATTTGAGTCATAGGAGCAGGGAGGTTCTACTGCAGTTGTACAGGGTCTTGGTGAGACCACACCTGGAGTATTGTGTACAGTTTTGGTCTCCAAATCTGAGGAAGGACATTATAGCCATAGAGGGAGTGCAGAGAAGGTTCACCAGACTGATTCCTGGGATGTCAGGACTTTCATATGAAGAAAGACTGGATAGACTTGGCTTATACTCGCTAGAATTTAGGAGATTGAGAGGGGATCTTATAGAAACGTACAAAATTCTTATGGGGTTGGACAGGCTAGATGCAGGAAGATTGTTCCCGATGTTGGGGAAGTCCAGGACAAGGGGTCACAGCTTAAGGATAAGGGGGAAATCCTTTAAGACCGAGATGAGGAAAAACTTTTTCACACAGAGAGTGGTGAATCTCTGGAACTCTCTGCCACAGAGGGTAGTTGAGGCCAGTTCATTGGCTATATTTAAGAGGGAATTAGATGTGGCCCTTGTGCTAAAGGGGTCAGGGGGTATATGGAGAGAAGGCAGGTACGGGATACTGAGTTGGATGATCAGCCATGATCGTATTGAATGGCGGTGCAGGCTCGAAGGGCCGAATGGCCTACTCCTGCACCTATTTTCTATGTATCTATGTATCTATGTAAGTACCCCGTTCCTGCCTTCTCCCCATATCCCCTGACTCCGCTATCTTTAAGAGCCCTATCTAGCTCTCTCTTGAAAGTATCTAGAGAACCGGCCTCCACCGCCCTCTGAGGCAGGGAATTCCACAGACTCACAACTCTCTGTGAGAAAAATTGTTTCCTCATATCCGTTCTAAATGGCTTACCCCTTATTCTTAAACTGTGGCCCCTGGTTCTGGACTCTCCCAACATCGGGAACATGTTTCCTGCCTCTAGCGTGTCCAAACCCTTAACAATCTTATATGTTTCAATAAGATGCCCTCTCATCCTTCTAAACTCCAGGGTGTACAAGCCCAGCTTCTCCATTCTCTCAGCATTGTTTACAGTGTACTATGTTTACATATTCCGTTGTGTTGCTGCAAGTAAGAAGGTCAAGGTCAAGGGTGCAAGCAAACTGCGTAAGAAGGAACTGAAGATGCCGGTTTAAACCGAAGATAGGCACAAAAAGCTGGAGTAACTCAGCGGGTCAGACAGCATCTCTGGAGAAAAGGAACTAGGTGACGTTTCGGGGTCGAGACCCTTCGTCACCCGTACCGGACCGTCACCGATTCCTTTTCTCCAGAGATGCTGTCTGACCCGCTGTGTTATCTCTGGCTTTTTGTGTCTATCTTCAGTTTAAACCGGCATCTTCAGTTCCCTCTTACACAGATTGCTTGCGCCGTTGACCTTGACGTTAAGCTAGAGGTCGACGCAGAAAATGCAAACCCCGGACAGACTCGTTTTTAGGAGTGCGTTTGCGACACGCTGCACGGTGCTCCCAGGCATGAGTCATTCTGTGCCTGCAGCTCGTCATCTTTCCTGAGAAATTCCCTCCGATATTGCCTGAAGTTCCATCACACAGATTACGTCTGTGGGCTCCGAAGAGATTTCTGCAGCTTGGCCTTCTACATTACATCTTATAATGTTCCCAAAGCACTTTACAACAACGAGAGTCAAGAGTCAAGTGTTTTATTGACAAATGTCCCTGACAGAGCAGTGAAATTCTTACTTGCAGCAACACAACGGAATATGTAAACATGGTACACTGTAAACAATATTATATACAAGGAGAGAGAGAGAGAGAGAGAGAGAGAGAGAGAGAGAGAGAGAGAGAGAGAGAGAGAGAGAAAGAGAAAGAGAGAAAGAGAGAGAGAGAGAGAGAGAGAGAGAGAGAGAGAGAGAGAGAGAGAAAGAAAAAAAAGAAAATTAAAAAAAGAGGAAAAGAAAAGAAGATAGACACAAAAAGCTGGGGTAACTCAGTGGATTAGACAGCATGGAGCTGGAGAGAAGGAATAGAAACATAGAAACATAGAAAAATAGGTGCAGGAATAGGCCATTTGGCCCATCGATCCAGCACCCCCATTCAATAGGGTCACGGCTGATCATCTAAAATCAGTGCCCGTTCCTGCTTTTTCCCCATATCCCTTAATCCCTTTAGCTCTAAGAGCTAAATCTAACTCTCTCTTGAAAACATCCAGTGAATTTGCCTCCACTGCCTTCTGTGGCAGAGAATTCCACAGATTCACAACTCTCTGGGTGAAGACATTTTTCCTCATCTCAGTCCTAATGGCCTACCCCTTATTCTTAAACTGTGACCCCTGCTTCTGGACTCTGCCAACATCGGGACCATTTTTCCTGCAACTAGCCTGCCCAATTCTTTAAGAATTTTATATGTTTCTATAAGATCCATTCTCATCCTTCTAATTTCCAGTGTTTACAAGCCCAGTTGACCCATTCTTTCATCATATGTCAGTCCCGCCATCCCGGGAATTAACCTTGTGAACCTACGCTGCACTCCCTCAATAGCAAGAATGTCCTTCCTCAAATTTGAAGACCAAAATTGCACACAATACTCCAGGTGCGGTCTCACCAGGGCCTTGTACAACTGCAGTAGGACCTCCTTGCTCCTGAACTCCAATCCTCTCGCAATGAATCCGGCCATTAGGATTCTTCACTGCCTGCTCTACCTGCATGCTTACTTTCAGTGACTGATGTACAAGCACACCCAGGTCTCGTTGCACCTCCCCTTTTCCTAATTTGACAGCATTCAGATAATAATCTGCCTTCCTGTTCTTGCCACCAAAGTGGATAACCTCATATTTATCCACATTATACTGCATCTGCCATAGATCTCACCCAACCTATCCAAGTCACCCTGCAGCCTCATCGCAGCTCACTCTGCCACCCAGCTTTGTGTCATCCGCAAAATTGGAGATGTCACATTTAATTCCCTCGTTTAAATCATTAATATATATTGTAAACAACTGTGGTCCCAGCACCGAGCCTTGCGGCTCCCCACTAGTCACTGCCTGCCATTCTGAGAAGGACCCTACTCTTTGTTTCCTGTCTGCCAACCAGTTCTCTATCCATGTCAATACCCTACCCCCAATACCATGTGCTATAGTTTTGCACATTAATCTCTTGTGTGGGACCTTGCCAAAGGCTTTTAGAAAGTCCAGATACACCACATCCACTGGCTCTCCCTTATCCATTCTACTTGTTACATCCTCAAAAAATCCCAGAAGATTCGTCAAGCATGATTTCCCCTTCATAAATCCATGCTGACTTTGACCGATCCTGTCACTGCTTTCCAAATGCGCTGCTATAACATCTTTAACAATCGACTCAAGCATCTTCCCCACTACCGAAATAAGGCTAACTGGTCTATAATTCCCCGTTTTCTCTCTCCCTCCTTTCTCAAACAGTGGTGTTACATTGGCTACCCTCCAGTCCACAGGAACTGATCCAGAGTCGAGAGAACATTGGAAAATGATCACCAATGTATCCACGATTTCTAGGGCCACTTCCTTGAGTACTCTGGGATGCAGACAATCAGGCCCTGGGGATTTATCTGCCTTCAGTCCCAACAGTTTACCTAACACCATTTCCTGACTAATGTGGATTCCCTTCAGTTCCTCCCTCCCACTAGACCTCGGTCCCATAGTATTTCTGGGAGATTGTTCGTGACTTCCTTAGTGAAGACAGAACCAAAATACCTGTTTAACTGTTCTGCCATTTCTTTGTTTCCCATTATAAATTCACATGTCTCTGACTGTAAGGGACCTATATTTGTCTTCACTGATCTTTTCCTTTTTACATACTATATCTAAAGATGCTTTTACAGTCAGTTTTTATATTCCCCGCAAGCTTTCTCTCATGCTCTTTTTCCCCCTCTTAATTTGTCCTCCTCAGTTGAGTTCTACATTTCTCCCAGTCCTCTGGTTTGCTGCTTCCGCCAGCCAATATATATGCCTTTTCCTTGGATTTAACACTATCCTTGATTTCCCTCGTTGGCCACGGTTGAGCCGCCTTCCCCGTTTTATTTTTTTGCCAGACAGGGATGAACAATTTTTGGAGTTCATCCATGCGGTCTTTAAATCTTTGCTATTGCATCTCCACCGTCAACCCTTTAAGTATAATTTGTCAGTCTATTCTAGCCAATTCCAATCTCATACCTTCAATGTCTCCTTTCTTTAAGTTCAGGACCCTAGTCTCTGAATTAACCGTGTCACTCTCGATCATAATGTAGAATTCCACCATATTATGGTCACTGTTGCCCAAGGGGCTTTGCACAACAAGATCGCTAACTAATCCTTCCTCATTACACAATACCCAGTCTAGGATGGCCTGCCCTCTAGTCGGTTCTTCTACATATTGGTTTAAAAAAACATCCCGGACAGGTGACGTTTCAGGTCGAGCATGTGTGTTAATATATATTCTCCATCATGGTCTGGTTTGGCTCAGCCACCAAGCACGACATCCGGAGGCTGCAGCGAATTGTCCGATCAGCTGAGAAGGTTATTGGCTGTAACCTTCCCCCCATTGACGAACTGTACACTGCAAGGGCCAGGAAGCGAGCGGGTAAGATCATCTCTGACCCCTCTCACCCTGGCCACAAACTCTTTGAATCACTTCTCTCTGGAAGGCGACTCCGGACTGTCAAAGCTGCCACAGCCAGACATAAAAACAGCTTTTTTCCACGAGTAGTAGTTCTACTCAATAACAAAAAATCTGCAGCCTCCTTTTGCTCTGTCTTTTTTAATTCACATGTTTCATCGATAATGTTTTATTATTAATATTTTACGTGTCATTCCTAACTGTCACTGTATGTCATGTTGTCAGTTGTGGGCGGAGCACCAAGGCAAATTCCTTGTATGTGAATATACTTGGCCAATAATCTTATTCATTCATTCATTCATTCGTGTGTGTGTGTGTGTGTGTATGTGTGTGTATGTGTGTGTGTGTGTGTGTGTGTGTGTGCGTGTGTGTGTGTGTGTGTGTGTATGCGTGCGTGCATGCATGTGTGTGCATACATTACATATCACACACATACATACACATAAAAACAAAGTAGTTAAAGTGTAAAATGGGAGCGGTGCAGTGTAACAATGCACACTCCTCTCCCCTGAACAGTTACTCGACAATGACAGTTCTTTAACTGATATTGGCTGAAGATAAATATCGGTCAGAACACAAGGGATAACTTCCCAGAATAGATCCATGTGGGTCTATCTGTAGTACCATCGCAGGATGCACGTTCAAGAAAGCAGACAGTGTAGTGTTTCATCTGTCGGACAGGACCGGAGGGACTCTTACATCTCAGAACAGGCCCTTCAGCCCACCCTGTCCATACTAGCCATCAGGCACCCCTCTGTATGTACTAATTCCACCTTTCCTCTCACGCTCCTGTTATCGGGCGGCACAGTGGCGCAGCTGGTAGAACTGCTGTCTCGCAGTGCCGGGGACCCGGGTTCGAACCCGGTCTCAGGTGCTTGGCAGTGTGGAGTTTGGACGTTCTTCCTGTGACCGTGTGGGTTTCCTCCGGGTGCTCCGGTTTCCTCCCACATTCCATAGAGGTACAAGGTTGTAGACAGAATGCCCCTCTGTAAATTGCCCTGGGAGCACAACTAAACCTAAACTAAGCTTTGCATCCCGATTTTTCCAGCATCTGCAGTTCTTTCTTAAACATTTTGTCTACGACACTGCGAAATCTCCTCAAGGTATGCCTACTTTGGAGAAATTCTCCTCCTCTCTCCGAAGACAGTTTAACAACTTTGTCTCTCACTGCCCCCACCCCACCCCCCACCCCCTGTGTCAAGTAGTCCTTGCTTTCTCCCTCTTTCCCCTCCACTTCCCAGCTCTCCAACAGCCCACTGTCTCCGCCTCTTCCTTTCTTCTTCCCGCCCACCCCCACATCAGTCTGAAGAAGGGTCTTGACCCGAAACGTCACCTATTTCCTTCGCTCCATAGATGCTGCCTCACCCACTGAGTTTCTCCAGCACTTTTGTCTACCTTCGATTTTTCCAGCATCTGCAGTTCTTTCTTAAACACTTTGTGTCCCCTGAGATCTTTGCTGCAATTAAACATAGAGCTTAGAACAGTATTGCACAGGAACAGTTCAATACGGTTCACCGCCTTCTGCAGAAATTAACCCTGTCTCCCTGCACGCGATCCGTACCCTTCCACTCCCCGCGTGTCCATGTGCCTATTTAAACTCCTCTTAAACCTCACGACCGTATCTGCTTCCAATGGCCCTGATGGCACGTTCCACACACACACACATCACTATGTGAATAAAGCCTTTCCCCACACATCTCCTTTAAACTTTCCCGCCTCTGATATTTCCACAGACATTTTGCTGTGATGCTCTCTGCGAGCGATGGTACTGATGGTACTGAGGGAGCAAAGTACTAACGAGGGTACTGAGGGAGGGATGCTACTATTGATGGTACTGCGAGATGCATTATTGATGATATTGAGGGAGCTATTATTCCGGGAGTGATGCTACTCTTGATGGTACTGCGAGATGCATTATTGATGATATTGAGGGAGTGATACACTATTGATGGTACTGATAGATGCATTATTGACGGTATTGAGGGAGTGACGCATTATTGAGGGTAAGTTCATGTTCATAAGTGATAGGAGCAGAATTAGACCATTCGGCCCATCAAGTCTACTCCGCCATTCAATCATGGCTGATCTATCGTGTTCAAGAAGGAACTGCAGATGCTGGAAAATCGAAGGTAGACAAAATTGCTGGAGAAACTCATCTATGGAGCGAAGGAAATAGGCAACGTTTCGTGCCGAAACGTTGCCTATTTCCTTCGCTCCATAGGTGCTGCCGCACCCGCTGAGTTTCTCCAGCAATTTTGTCTACCTATGGCTGATCTATCTCTCCCTCTCAGCAACCATTCTCCTGCCTTCTCCCCATAACCGCTGACACCTGTACTAATCAAGAATATGTCCATCTCCGCCGTCAAAATATCCTTTGCCTTGGCCTCCACAGCAATGAATCCCACAGATTCACCACCCTCTGACCCTGTGCGGGAGAGAAGCACTGTTGAAGGTACTGAGGGGTGCGATGCGCGGTGGATGGGCGGTTATTGCTGCTCTTTCACAGCTCCGCCAGCACAGCTTTTAATCCTGGCCTCGGGCTCTCTCCTGTGAGGGTCTCACCTTCTCCCCCATCACCCCGCAGGTTTCCCCAGGTGCTCTCTGTACCAACGCTGATATTTTAAAATACCTGAGATTCCCAAGTGTCGAGATCGTTCAAGTTCCCAAGTCAAGTCAAGTCAAGTGAGTTTATTGTCATGTGTCCCTGGTAGGACAATGAAATTCTTGCTTTGCTTGAGCACAACAGAACATAGTAGGCATTTACTACAAGGCATTCTATAAATATATACACAATGGTCAATATACTGATAAAGTGCAAATAACAGAATTGGCTAGTAAAGTTCAGTGTTATGTCCGAGCCAGGTTTAATAGCCTGATGGCTGTGGGGAAGTAGCTGTTCCTGAACCTGGTCGTTGCAGTCTTCAGGCTCCTGTACCTTCTACCTGAAGGTAGTAGGGAGATGAGTGTGTGGCCAGGATGGTGTGGGTCCTTGATGATACTGCCAGCCTTTTTGAGGCAGCGACTGTGATAGATCCCCTCGATGGAAGGGAGGTCAGAGCCGATGATGGACTGGGCAGTGTTTACTACTTGAGATGCTTGAGATGTGCTTGAGATGTTGACCAGCAGTCACTAATTATGCACAAGGCGCTCGTCGCGGACAGTTTTCCGCGAGAAAACAAGCAAGTGTTGGCGTTTGTGGACGGCCGAGTGGGGCTAAATACCACAGGAATAAGCGAGTTCGGTATTCCGAAAAACGCAAGGAATCATGGGATTTGTCGTGATAAAGAAAAGGCGATCGAAGCGCTGGCTGTATAAACTGTGTATAAATTGTTAAGTATTCTACCAATGAATTAATCTAGAATTCTGTACATTCATTTGGTTCCGGGACACGGCACGGAAACTGGCCCTTCGGCCCACCATGTCCACCCGTTCGCACTTGCTCTACATTATCTAACTCCAGTAGCAATTCAACAACGCTTGCAGCGCCAGAGACCCGGATTTGATCCTGACTACGGATGAAACGCAGGTCTGTATATACACGCAGCAGCTCAGCTGCCGAGAATGTTTATCTCGAGTGACTCTATGACCTGGGCATGCGCAGTTGAAATACCGAACGGCAGAATTTCACTTTTTCTCAAACCCCTATTGCAAGCCTTCCAGAGCACTTTGACCCACACGCCGGCAGATATTCCTCCCACATCCCACAGACATGTGGGTCAGTGGGCGAGTTGGCCACCGTTAATTGCCCCTTCTGTGTCGGTGGCAGCAGCACTGGGGTGGGTCGGGGGTCAGTTTAGTTCAGTTTTTGTTCAAAGATACACCATGGAAACAGTGTAGGAAGGAACTGCAGATGCTGGTTGAAATCGAAGATAGACACAAAATGCTGGAGTCACTCAGCGGGACAGGCAGCATCTCTGGAGAGAAGGTATGGGTGACATTTTGGATCGAGACCCTTCTTCAGACTGATGTCTGAATCAGTCTGAATGATGAATCAGTCTGAAGAAAGGTCTCGACACGAAACGTCACCCATTCCTTCCCTCCAGAGATGCTGCCAGTCCCGCAGAGTTACTCCAGCATTTTGTGTCTATACAGCATGTAAACAGGCCCTTCGGCCCACAGATACCACAAAGGCCATTGACCACAATTCACACTAGTTCAAGTCAAGTCAAGTGAAGAGAGTTTATTGTCATGTGTCCCAGATGGAACAATGAAATTCTTGCTTGCTGCAGCATAAGAGTATTGTAAGCATAAATACAGAGATCAGTGTGTCTATATAGCATACACCATATATATACACATAAATAAACAGATAAAGTGCAATAGGCTGTTATAGTTCAGAGTTTGTTTGATGGCGAGTTTAATAGCCTGATGGCTGTGGGGAAGTAGCTGTTCCTGAACCTGGATGTACCAAATTTCAGGCTCCTGTACCTTCTACCTGATGGAAGCGGAGAGTAGAGTGTGTGGCCAGGATGGTGTGGGTCCTTGATGATGCTGCCACCCTTTTTAAGGCAGCGACTGCGATAGATCCCTTCGATGGTGGGGAGGTCAGAGCCGATGATGGACAGGGCAGTGGTCACAACTTTCTGCATTCTTTTCCGCTCCTGGACGCTCAAGTTGCCGAACCAAGCCACGATGCTCTCTACTGTGCACCTGTAGAAGTTAGAGAGAGTCCTCTTTGACATGCCGACTCTCCGTAATCATCTCAGGAAGTAGAGGCACTGAGAGGCGTAGAGGTGGGATGAGACGTTACCCCACCATATCATCCATTCCCTATACATCAGCGACAATTTACAGAGACCAATTAATTTTGGGAATGAATGTTTCACATCCCTGATGGCTTAGTTTAGTTTTGTTTAGTTTAGATACAGCACAGAAACAGGCCCTTCTGCCCATCGAGTCCACCAGCGATCCCCACACACTTCCACTATCCTACACACTAGGGACAATTTACAATTTTTACCGAAGCAAGTTAACCTACAAACATGTACATCTTTGGAATGTGGGGGGAAACCGGAGCACCCGGGGAAAACTCACATGGAACGTGCAAACTCCGTACAGACAGCGCCCGTAGTCAGGATCGAACCAGGGTCTCTGGCGCCGTAACGCAGTGACTCTGCCACCGTGCCGCCCCGAATGGGGATGATGACGGCAAAACACCCACACGTCTTTGAAATGTAGGAGGAAACCGGAGCAGCCGGAGGAAACGGGAGAACGTGCAAACTCCACGCGGACAGCACCGAACCCCGGGTCTCTGTTGTTCTGAGGCTGCGCTGCTCATAGTCCTGGGGGTGGATTTTCAAAACTGAGGTCGGGAGCACAAGGACGGTATCAGGGTTTAACCGAGAAAAATCGCAGGCTGGGTGGGTAAAATCCAAGACCAGGCCGTTCTGGGAGCAGCACGAGACACATGGCTGAACGGCGTACAGAAATCAATGACAGCAGATGTAAGTGGATTTCCCTCCAGCTTCATGTGCCTCCGTTATGTGTGAAGTTGCACTCGTCACACGTACAGAATCCAATCTTTTCTTCCACAT
This sequence comes from Malacoraja senta, assembly GCA_038087875.1. Lineage (NCBI taxonomy): Eukaryota > Metazoa > Chordata > Chondrichthyes > Rajiformes > Rajidae > Malacoraja > Malacoraja senta. The sequence continues at coordinate 3,656,906 of CM075978.1, forward strand.
TACTCTGAAGGTCCCCAAAGCAATCAATATGAGTGCCATGGCAAGCTTCAGACTAACTTTATTGCCTTTGATGGAGACAAGACCCTTTGGTAGATTCAGGCTTCCAAGGATCTTCTTCCTTCCAGACAGAAATGCAGAATAATGGAGTGGAATGAAGTCTGCCTGTTTTAAAAAAAATAAAGTGGTGTTTTGTAACCTGTTTCATTTCAGTACCTACATCCTCTGCTACAATAGTACACTAGAACACCGCCTTTTAGTCAGAGGGTGGTGAATCTGTGGAATTCATTGCCACAGACGGCTGTGGAGGCCAAGTCAATGGATATTTTTTTGGGGGCGGTGATAGATAGATACTTGATTTGTACGGGTGTCAGGGGTTATGGGGCGAAGGCAGGAGAATGGGGTTGAGATAGATCAGCCGCGATTGAATGGCAGAGTAGACTTGATGGGCCGAATGGCCTAATCCTGTGCTAGATCTTATGAACATGACAATATAATTAATATCAACACCAATCTAGGAACTCTTACAGATGTACTGATCTTCACGATCAGTGTTATGAGCTTCGGAACATGGAACGCAGGCAGTACAGCACAAGAACAGGCCCTTCGGCCCACAATGACTGTGCAGAACATAATGCCAAGGACATCGCTTTTCTGCCTGCAAATATTCCATATCCCTCCATTCCCTGCATATTCATATGCCTATCCAAAATGGCATTATCGTACCTGCCACAACCACCACCCCTGGCAGGCACTCACCATTCTCTATATATAGAACTTGACCTTCAGCTCTCCCTTATACTTTTCCCCCCTGCACCTGGAAGCTCTGCCCTTCAGTATTTGATGTTTCCATCCTGGGAAAAAGGATTTGAGAGTCTATGCTTTCTCTCAGAGGATTATCCCACGTAGCCCACTCAATGCCGTGGGGTCTGACAGCAACAGAAACTGGCCATTCGGCCCAACCACATCCGTGCGGACCTTGGCCACCCATTATACTGGTGCATAATGTAAGCCAGTGGGGTGGGAGATTGCAACCGTCACGTGGATCCGCCCTGTATCGACGAATGCAATCAACCCGGCGTGCACAATCAAATAAGATCAAATAGAACAAGTTGTCCTACAACTTTAGGCTGTGCAGGCCGTACGCAAGAAGAAGAGGATGTAAGCCAGTATTGTGGCAATGTTACTGACCATTTTGGCAGGTCTCCCCAGAGGTTAAATCTTGTTAAATCTTGTTAAATCTTGTTTAAAGCAGTTAAATCTTGAGAAGAGATGTGTAGGACGGAACACCGCAGGTGCTGGTTTGAATCAAAGATGGACACAAAATGCAGGAGTAACTCAGCGGGACAGGCAGCGTCTCTGGAGAGAAGGAAACGTGACGTTTCGGGTAGAGACCTCTTCAGTCCTGACCCGACTTGACCCGAAACATCACCCATTCCTTCTCTCCAGAGATGGTGCCTGTCCCGCTGAGTTGCTCCAGCATTTTGAGTCGATCTTGAGAAGAGATGATGTGAAACACAAAGTCACTTTATTTCACACGTATGTGAAAAGTCGTAGTCAATTATGCTCAGCTTGAGCATGTATCAATTACCTTTAGAATAATGCTATCAAATAAGGACAGTGGCATCTGATCCCTGATTGGGTTGCATTACCTAATGCAAATAATGTCATTACAGCACAGAATGATTGCTTTTACGCCAGAGAAGAAGATCGATAAAATATACAAAACAAGCAGGACTGGATAGGGCAGACGCTGCGATGATGTTTTTCTCCTGGCTTGGATGTCTAAAAAACAGAAATCACAGTCTCAGAGTAGGAGTCAGTCATTCAGGACAAAGAAAAGAAGATATTTCTTCAGATGGAGAATCTTTGGCATTCTCGGCCCAAGGGGCCTGTGGAGCTGAGATGCTCAGAGATGCTCGAAACAGAGATTCGATTTTAAAGGAATCAAGAGCGAAGGGGGTTAGAGAAGGAAAGTGCTGATGAGGCTGAATGAATGAATGAATGAATGAGTAGACAATAGACAACAGGTGCAGGAGTTGGCCCCTCGAGCCAGCACCGCCATTCAATGTGATCATGGCTGATCATCCACAATCAGTACCCCGTTCCTGCCTTCTCCCTATATCCCTTGACTGCGATCTTTAAGAATTGAATTGAATTAGACTTTATTAATCCCCTTATTCAGGGGAAATTCAGATGTCCTTGCAGCACACTAATAAGATACAACATAGTATTAAAAAGAAGTTCAACACCAAAACATCCCCCTCACAGTGGTTCCCACTGTGGGGGAAGGCACAAAGTCCAGTCCCCATCCTCTTGTCCACCCAGAGTCGGGCCCACTGAGGCCTCCACAGTCGCCGCCACGGCGCCCGATGTTCTCGCCGGGTGATGGTGCTCCGGCGTCGGGAGAACCCCCAGCGGCTTGGGGTGCCAGGAACGACCACCTTCCCACCGAAGACCGCGGCTTCCAAGCCAACAGACCGCGCCGGACGGAGCTCCACACACTGGCAATCTCAGCGAGGGATCCCAGGCTCCGGGATGTACCGTTCAGCGTCGCAGCTGGGCCGCTCCACAGAACCGCGGCTCCACGATGTTCTCATCGGCGGTCCCAGCATACTGGAGTTCCAGCGCGGCGACCCAGGAAAGGCATCGCCCGCTCCACGACAGCGCTCCAGCGCTGCACCGCCGCCAAAGCCGATGTTCTGCGCCGCCGCCAAAGCCGGTGTTCTGGCCAGGTCCCCTCAGTCTCTGTCTAGTTCTCTCTTGAAAGCATCCAGAGAACCGGCCTCCACTGCAACATGTCTCAGTGAAATCCTTTGTTTTGCGTATCATACACAAAGTATGCAAAGAGCCGCTGGACACAGGGTGCTGACAAAGCCACAAAATGTAAGAAGGAACAGCGAAGATAGACACAAAATGCTGGAGTAACTCAGCGGGTCAGTCAGCATCTCAGGAGCAAAGGAATAGGTGACGTTTCGGGTCAGGCGCCTTCTTCAGACTGACGTCTTGGGTCGAGACCAAAGTGTTCAATGCGGTTCCAATGGTCCCTCTCCGTTCTCGCCGCCTCCCCCCCCTCACGTTGGGTCCCTCAGCGGCAGGTCCTTGACTGATCTCCGGCACCCACTGCGGGCCGGTCCGATCAATGTCTTATTCAGTTTTGGTCGATAAGAGTCATACAGCAAGGGAGCATGCACTCTTCCCCAACTTGCCCATGCCAACCAACATGCCCCATCTACTCTAGTCCCACCATCCCGCATTTGGCCCATATCCCTCTCAACCTTTATTATTCATCTACCTGTCCAAATGCCTTTTAAATGTTCTTACAGTACCTGCCTCACAATGCCTGCATCAACTACCACCTCTGGCAGCTTGTTTCATACACCCACCACCCTCTGTGTGTAAATGTTGCCCCTCAGGTTCCTATAAAATGTTTCACCCCTCACCTTAAACCCATCTCTGCTGGTTCTTGATTCCTCTATTCTGGGTAAAAGAGGCTTCTCTTTCTTCCATTTGTTATGTTCTTATTTGGATCATTGGCTTCCATTCTACCCTTCTTCTACCCAGCTTCATTTTACCGTGATAACATACATTGATACATAGAAAATAGGTGCAGGAGTAGGCCATTCGGCCCTTCGAGCCTGCACCGCCATTCAATATGATCATGGCTGATCATCCAACTCAGTATCCCGTACCTGCCTTCTCTCCATACCCCCTGATCCCTTTAGCCACAAGGGCCACATCTAACTCCCTCTTAAATATAGCCAATGAACTGGCCTCAACTACCCTCTGTGGCAGAGAGTTCCAGAGATTCACCACTCTCTGTGTGAAAACGTTTTTCCTCATCTCGGTCTTAAAGGATTTCCCCCTTATCCTTAAGCTGTGACCCCTTGTCCTGGACTTCCCCAACATCGGGAACAATCTTCCTGCATCTAGCCTGTCCAACCCCATAAGAATTTTGTACGTTTCTATAAGATCCCCTCTCAATCTCCTAAATTCTAGCGAGTATAAGCCAAGTCTATCCAGTCTTTCTTCATATGAAAGTCCTGACATCCCAGGAATCAGTCTGGTGAACCTTCTCTGCACTCCCTCTATGGCTATAATGTCCTTCCTCAGATTTGGAGACCAAAACTGTACGCAATACTCCAGGTGTGGTCTCACCAAGACCCTGTACAACTGCAGTAGAACCTCCCTGCTCCTATACTCAAATCCTCTTGCTATGAAGGCCAACATACCATTCGCTTTCTTCACTGCCTGCTGCACCTGCATGCCTACTTTCAATGACTGGTGTACCATGACACCCAGGTCTCGCTGCATCTCCCCATTTCCTAATCGGCCACCATTTAGATAATAGTCTGCCTTCCCGTTTTTGCCACCAAAGTGGATAACCTCACATTTATCCACATTATACTGCATCTGCCAAACATTTGCCCACTCACCCAGCCTATCCAAGTCACCTTGCAGTCTCCTAGCATCCTCCTCACAGCTAACACTGCCCCCCAGCTTAGTGTCATCCGCAAACTTGGAGATGTTGCTTTCAATTCCCTCGTCCAGATCATTAATATAAATTGTAAATAGCTGGGGTCCCAGCACTGAGCCTTGCGGTACCCCACTAGTCACTGCCTGCCATTGTGAAAAGGACCCGTTTACTCCTACTCTTTGCTTCCTGTTTGCCAGCCAGTTCTCTATCCACATCAATACTGAACCCCCAATACCGTGTGATTTAAGTTTGTATCCTAATCTCTTATGTGGTACCTTGTCGAAAGCCTTCTGAAAGTCCAGATACAACACATCCACTGGTTCTCCCCTATCCACTCTACTAGTTACATCCTCGAAAAATTCTATAAGATTCGTCAGACACAATTTACCTTTCGTAAATCCATGCTGACTTTGTCCAATGATTTCACCACTTTCCAAATGTGCTGCTATCCCATCTTTAATAACTGACTCTAGCAGTTTCCCCACTACCGATGTTAGACTAACTGGTCTGTAATTCCCCATTTTCTCTCTCCCTCCCTTCTTAAAAAGTGGGGTTACGTTTGCTGCCCTCCAATCCTCAGGAACTACTCCAGAATCTAAAGAGTTTTGAAAAATTATCACTAATGCATCCACCATTTCTGGAGCTACTTCCTTAAGTACTCTGGGATGCAGCCTATCTGGCCCTGGTGATTTATTGGCCTTTAATCCATTCAATTTACCCAACACCACTTCCCGACTAACCTGGATTTCACTCAGTTCCTCCATCTCCTTTGACCCGCGGCCCCCTGCTATTTCCGGCAGATTATTTATGTCTTCCTTAGTGAAGACGGAACCAAAGTAGTTATTCAATTGGTCCGCCATATCCTTGTTCCCCATGATCAAATGGTAGCGTTGCAGTTAAGTTACTCGACTAATTTGATTCAGGCGAGAAGGAGAAGGGACGACAGATGGCGCAACGGGCTAAGTGTTCGGCTGGCAACTGGAAGGTAGCCGGTTCGAATCCCGCTTGGCGTGCATACTGTCGTTGTGTCCTTGGGCAAGACACTTCACCCACCTTTGCCTGCGTGTGAATGTGTGTGAATGTGTGTGAATGATTGGTGGTGGTCGGAGGGGCCGTAGGCGCAGATTAGCAGCCACGCTTCCGTCAGTCTGCCCCAGGGCAGCTGTGGCTACAGAAGTAGCTCACCACCACCGAGTGTGACTGAGGAGTGAATGAATAATGCGATGTAAAGTGCCTTGAGTATTAGAAAGGCGCTATATAAATCCCATCCATTATTATTATTAGTATTATTAGAGTGTCGACACAAATGCTGGAGGAACTCAGCAGGGCAGGCAGCACCTCTGGATAAAAGGAATGAATGTCCCGCTGAGTTACGTTTTGTCCATCTTCGGTTTAAACCAGCATCTGCAGTTCCTTCCTACACATTTTATTAGAGTGTTACAGCTACTGAGAAAGTGTGGGTAAAAAAAGTGCAAGAGCTCCAAAAAGGTAGATTGGAGGATCGGGAATACGTCCTCTGCTTATAAGAGGTCCGTGTAATAATCTGATACGGTGGAGAAGAAGCTGTCCTTGAAACTGGTGGTAAATGCTTATTAGTTTTTGTATCTTTTGCCTGACGGGAGAGGGGAGAAGAAGGAATGACTGGGGTTTGTGATTCTTGATTATATTGGTTGCTTTCCCAAGGCAGTGTGAAGTGTGGATGATGAGCAGGCTGGTTTGTGTGATATACTAGGCTTGACCACCTACAACTTTCTTTTGAATTAAGAAATCAAAATTAGTGTTCCCAGTTTATCTTACATTAGAAACCCTAGTTTTGAACTAAATGGAGATTGTCTTTCCAATCACCTTAACAAGTCGTAGAGTCACACAGCGTGGAAACAAGCCCTATGGCCCAACGTGCCAATGCCGACCAACATGCCCCATCTACACTGGTCCCACCTGCCTGAGGTTGGTCCATATCCCTCTAAACTTATCCAGTCCATGTACCTGTCCAAATGTTTCTTGGTCGTTGCGATAGTACCTTCCTCAACTACCTCCTCTGGACACATTTGAGTCTCCAAATTTGAGGAAGGACATTCTTGCTATTGAGGGAATGCAGCGTAGGTTCGCCAGGTTAATTCCCGGGATGGCGGGACTGTCATATGCTGAGAGAATGGAGTGGCTGGGCTTGTATACTCTGGAGTTTAGAAGGATGAGAGGGAATCTTATTGAAACATATAAGATTATTCAGGGTTTGGACACGCTAGAGGCAGGAAACATGTTCCCGATGTTGGGGGAGTCCAGAACCAGGGGCCACGGTTTAAGAATAAGGGGAATGCCATTTAGAACGGAGATGAGGAAAAACGTTTTCACACAGAGAGTTGTGAGTCTGTGGAATTCTCTGCCTCAGAAGGCGGTGGAGGCCGGTTCTCTGGATGCTTTCAAGAGAGTTAGATAGGGCTCTTAAAAATAGCGGAGTCAGGGGATATGGGGAGAAGGCAGGAACGGGGTACTGATTGGGGATGATCAGCCATGATCACATTGAATGGCGGTGCTGGCTCGAAGGGCCGAATGGTCTACTCCTGCACCTATTGTCTATTGTCATTACCATGGTGTCTCCAGAGTGGCAATCGCTTCATGATTAAGGCCGTTCCTCTACTTCTCCCCTTCTGGAGAAGAGAATCTTCCTTTCTCCTCATAGGTTTAATTCCTCAATTCTGTATATGATCGTGCTTGCTTCACTGTTTGCACATTTGGGGAATCTGGAGGGCCCGACTGTGCACTGTACTCTGATTGGGATCTAACCGAGGCTCCACATACATTGAACTTTTCAATTATCTTCAATGAGGTGGATTCATCTTGGGCCTCTTGGAAATCAAATGATATCAAGGTCTAGATGGGTGAAGGGCCTGTCCCACTCAGGCTATTTTTAGGCGACTGCCGGCGACTGTCATAGTCGTAGCAGGTCGCCGAAAAACCTGCGACTGGACCCCCCCCTCCCCCCTCCCCCCCCTTCGACATAAAATTTGAAATAGAATCATTACTTTAACAACAAAAACAAAACCAAAGTTAGCACCTGGTGACAACCTACGTTCACCTGGCGACAACCTACGACAGCACCTACGTCGGGAGAAGTCAAGCTACGCTCATTGGCATCAAGCCCACTGTCGACGACTGTCACCGAAAATTTTTCAGCATGTTGAATATCCAGCGGCGACCAGAAAGACGCTACGATTCTTTGGGCGACTGAGGAGACGACTCACGACCGTACAGGCGACACCCCGGCGACCATGTGGCGACAACCCAGTCGCCTGTAGTCGCCTAAAATATCGCCTAAGTGGGACAGTCCCGTGAGGGTGTGATTACGGTGTTGACAATGGCGCTAAACTCGATAAATAGGCGTCTGACGTAGGCCTCCTTGTTATCTAGATGTTCCAGTAGGTGCCTTGTCCGTGGCGACTCTTTGAATACTTTGTATGGTATGCTAAACAAAGTATTTCACTGTGACGTGTCGCATGTGATAATGATCTATCAAATGTTGGCAGTTTCCGTAAAAATTGGTCGTACTTCTGCAAAACAAAGCATCACTTGGAGGGAACTCCAGTGATCGAACAAGCTGTCTGAAGAAGGGTCTCGACCGGAAACGTCACCCATTCCTTCTCTCCAGAGATGCTGCCCGTCCCGCTGAGTCACTCCAGCATCTTGTGTCTATCTTCGGTTTAGACCAGCATCTGCAGTTCCTTCATAGACAGCTCCAATAAACAGTGTTCCCCGGCATCGAGAGTGACAAGCTGCCCCAGGATTCTGAATGTCCGATTAATAGATATGGAACACGTTCCCATCATGTTATTACATTCAAAGGTCCAACGTATGAACATATGTTTGTTCCTACAAACGTTCCTCTCTCTCTCTCTGCAACCTTGGTTGGCGTGGGCACGTTGGGCCGAAGGGCCAGTTTCCATGTGGTACGAATCTATGACGCTACAACAATGGCGGTGCATTCCAGGCACTCACCACCCTAGTGCTCTGAATCCAGTGATTTCTGTGGTACCAAGAATGTACTGTGAATATGCAGGGATTTGGGTACTTTGGGAAATGGCAGGTGTCCGTGAAGGACTGAGCTGCACTGATGGTGACAATACATCGCAAGGTGCTGGAGACCCATGTGACCTAGCTGTCGCCAGTAAGTCTGGACCTCTGAAGAACCTCCAGGAAGCTTCTGCACATGTGACCCACCTGTCGCCACCAAGTCTGGGCTCCTAAAGAGGTTTTTGTTATGTTTCAATACACTGACGCTTGTTCCGAGTCTGAGATTGGTTAGGGGAGTTTTATGTTTCTGTGTCTTCCCGCCGGTATTTGTGATTGGTCTAAGAGGGGTTACCTCACTGAATATGTTTTTACCTTGTTTCTGTGTAATGAATAGGTGCCGTGATTGGTTTGTAGGGGTTGCCACCCCCCCACCCCCTCCCCGTACTTTTGCGCCGTTAGTTATCCTGCCACTTTATAGGGGTATATTAGGGTGATCGTTTCGTTTGGGTGTGTCGGTTGTCTTTCCTTCTGTTACACGAGGCTGCTGAGGGCTCGAGTGAGTGGATCCGAGGCCGGCCCCGCGGTGTTGTATACAAATAAAGAAGGGTTTGGACTCCAGTGTTCGACCAAGTGGTTTACTGAACCAGACTAGGGAGAGATTATTCGATCCGGAATCAACAGTCAGAGGTTAGAATGGCGTATTACACTGCGGACCAATATCATTGGATATTTTTAAGGCAGAGATAGTTTATTTAATTTATATCTTTAATCGATAATGTTTTATTATTAACGTTTTATGTGTCATTCCTAACTGTCACTGCATGTCATGTCGTCACTTGCGGGCGGAGCACCAAGGCAAATTCCTTGTATGTGAATACTTGGCCAATAAACTTATTCATTCATTTATTCATTCATTCATAGATTCTTGATTAATACGGGTGTCAGGGATTATGGGGAGAAGGCAGGAGAATGGGGTTGGGAGGGAGAGATAGATCAGCCATGACTGAATGGCGGAGTAATCTTGATGGGCCGAATGGCCTAATTCTGCTCCTATCACGTATGACCTTCTGACCTATCAAATGAAAGTGAAAAATCACAAAGTAGTACTTCAAGGATGACAAGGGGAGTTGTCTCCCGTGGCCTGGCCAATATTCATTCATTAATCAGCACCACATTGAGTATGAGTCTGTATGTAGCAATGTTACAAAATTTTGAGATTTATCCCATCAGATAAAGCATAAAACAAAGTTTAATTTGACACCTAATTCACTTTCATATCTTATGTATTAAAAAAGTTATGGCCATTTTCATACTCGGAAATTAGCATATTGTTCCCTATTGCTTTTCCATTGACTTAACTCAAAAGCTGTGATCAAGGACAGTCAAAAGCCCATAACTTTCTTAAAAATTAAGAGAACTGAAAGAAATTTTCAGTTATTATAGACTGAAGCATTCGGAAACAAATATGAAACAATCTTACTTTGATGACCTGAAATTAAAGCATATAATTAGTTAGTTACATAATTGTAGCTAATTACAAAATTCAATTACTAGATCTAAACATCTATCCATTTCTTAAGAAAAGGTTAACATTTTTAAATAGCCTAAGTGTCCAAATAACATTCACACAAGAATTCACAATATACCATGATTTTTAAATCTCATTGTCATGAATTTATAGGCCAAATGGAAGGAATTTAGTGTTTAATTCCCGTAAATTAATGGGCATTTAAATCATCTTGCGAGTGAGATTTTGTGGAACGTGATCGTTTGGAACGTTGCGGTTGCAGTGAATTTAAACCCCATATCGGCAGGAAAAACACTGCCGGTTCGTATATTAACATAATCACATTTTCGCAACGTGAAATTTTGATTAAAGGCACCCTTAGAAGCATGTTTATATGTAAAAATATCGGCTTTCCTTTAGCTGTCCCGTACGTGAGATCCGTCGGCGTTCACGGCTTTAGAAGACGATTTTTATTTTACTCCTGCTATTAAATTATCCAGCGCTAATTTTAATAAACTTGATATAACGGCAGTCGGAGCGATTTTTCTTCAGCAACTAAACAGCCTGACAAAGATCGATTTGAACAGGCTGGAGAAAAACGGCATTTAAACCCGCCCCCCCCCCCCCCTCTCACAAAGGCGCCAAAGTCGCGCACCCGGACAGTGACAGAACTGCAGCGCCGCTGAAGGTAAGTTTTGTAACATACCTACTGTATGAGTATCACTTTGCTACACCTGGGACTTTGCTGTGTACACACATAGAAACGTAGAAAATAGGTGCAGGAGTAGGCCATTCGGTCCTTCGAGCTAGCACCGCCATTCAATATGATCATGGCTGATCATCCAAAATCAGTATCCCCATTCCAGCTTTTTCCTCATATCCCTTGATTCCCTCAGCCCCAAGAGCTAAATCTAATTCTCTCTTGAAAACTGCACATCACCTGCCAGGGTTCCTACATTGCAGAGATAGACACAAAGCAGTGGAGTAACTCAGCGGGTCAGGCAACACCTCTGGAGAGCATGAATAGGTGATGTTTTGGGTCATGACCATTCTTCAGACTGAGTCTGGAGTCTGGTTTGAAGAAGGGTCCTGACCATGTCGCCTATCCGTGTTCTCCAGAGATGCTGCCTGACTCGCTAAGTTACTACAGCGCTTTGTATTTTTTTTAAATAAAACAGCATCTGCTGTTCCTTGTGTCTCCATTCTACATTGAAATTGTGACTTTGCTTAAAAATTACTCAATTGGTTTACCACATTTTGGGATGTTTCGAAGTTTAAAAAAAGTGCTTTCGTTTAAGCACAGAGAAATAAATGCAAGATGTGTCTCCGAGCCAAACTTTGCAATAGATTTGGCATCTCAGTTGAATCGCACAAACAGGGTTATTTCTTTAGAGATACAGCGCGGAAATAGGCCCCTTGGTCCATAGAGTGCGCGCCGACCACTAACACCATCCTACATACACTTGGGACAATTTACAATTTTACCAACCCATTTAGCCTAGAACCCAGTACTTCTTTGGAGTGTGGGAGGAAACCGGAGCACCCGGAGAAAACCCACGCAGGTCATGGGGAGCACATACGAACTCTGTACAGACAGCACCCGTAGTCAGGATCAAACCCGGGTCTCAGGCGCTGTAAGGCACAACTCTACCGCTGCGCCACCGTGCCGCCTATTTAATTATTAAAATGAACCTTCTTGTAATTAGTTCAGTTTATTGTTTGACTTTACTTCAGTTTTATTTTAACTGTTCTCAAATAGCATAAATTTCTTCTAACTTAGTGAACACCATTCAGCGCTCACAATGTTGTCCAAAGGCATAGCAGTGACCATTTTGCAGAACACCTTTGATCAGCCAGCAAGGCGAACATTTAAATACATTGCTGTCAAAAGCCCTCGGGAACCAGGATTGAACTATTTAACTCAGCCCCAGGGCTTATGCTTTGTGGTTTAAGTTCAATGCTTGGCTGGTTTTGAAGCTGAAAATAAGGAGTATTTTTTCTCATCACATTAAGGCTTCATTAACAAGCCGGTGATGTTGGCCATCTCCAGGACACTGCAAACGGCTGATAATCTCAGTTATTTGACACAAAAGATGAAACTGCTGGCAGTACACAGCAGGTCAGGCAGCATTTGCGGAGACACAAACCAAGCCATCATTTCACCCTTGAAGGTAGACAAAAATGCTGGAGAAACTCAGCGGGTGAGGCAGCATCTATGGAGCGAAGGAATAGGTGGCGTTTCGGTTCGAGACCTATTCCTTCGCTCCATAGATGCTGCCTCACCCGCTGAGTTTCTCCAGCATTTTTGTCTACCTTCAATTTTTCCAGTATTTTTCAGTTCTTTCTTAAACATTTCACCCGTGAAAACCGTTGCATCCTGGTTCTCTCTGCTTTTTGATATAACTCAGTCACTATTTTAGTTTAGTTTTTAGTTTGGAGATACAGAGTGGAAGCAGAAGAGAGACACAAAATGCTGGAGCAACTGAGCGGGTCAGGCAGCACCTGGAGAAGAGGAATAGGTGACGTTTCGGGTCGAGACCCTTCTTCAGACTGAGAGTCTTCGGTGTAAACGAGCATCTGTAGTTCCTTCTTACACGGAGTGAAAACAGGCCCTTTGGCCCACCGAGTCCGCGCCGACCCGCGATCACCCCGTACGCTAGTTCCATCCTCCATACGAGGAACAATTTACAGAAGTCAATTAACCTTCAAACCCGCACACCTTCGGAATGTGGGATGAAACCGGGGCACCTGGAGAAAACCCATGCGGTCACAGGGTGAACGTGCTAACGTGCTAACTCCACACAGACAGCACCCGAGGTCAGGATCAAACCTGGGTCTCTGGCGCTGTAAGGCAGCAACCCTATCACTGCGCTACTGTGCCGACCAAAATTGAAATCTATGTGATCAATGATAGTTCTGTCACTTTAATCCCTTCTAATTTTATAATTGTCTGACCACTGCCTGGTTTCTAGCCTCTGACCTCTGCCAGCGGCCCACAATCTCTGAGGCAGGAGCTTGTACCTTGAAGGCAGTGCTGTTTTTGTGCACAAATAGGTGCCAATACGCACGCACAATAAACAAACGTGTCACATGGGCCGGAAAGCAAAACAACATTCTTCCAGCACGTACCATCATAAAAAAAAGGTACCGGTTGGAGTATACTTTTGGATTTGAATGACTAATCCAGATTTGCAGGGTACCAGAGAGCAGCCTTAACATAGAAACATAGACAATAGGTGCAGGAGTAGGCCATTCGGCCCTTCGAGCCTGCACTGATTCAATATGATCATGGCTGAGCATCCAACTCGGTATCCTGTACCTGCCTTCTCTCCATACCCCCTGATCCCTTTAGCCGCAAGGGCCACATCTAACTCCCTCTTAAATATAGCCAATGAACTGGCCTCAACTACCTTCTGTGGCAGGGAGTTCCAGAGTTAACATAGAACACAAACTGTCCTCATGGCCACACAGTGTCTGTGCCAAACATGAGACCAAGACAAACTAATCTCATCTGCTTATATGTGATCCATCTCCATCCATCCCCTGCATATCCAAAGGCCTTTTAAATGCCACTACCGTTACTGCCTCTGCCACCACTCCTGGCAGCGCCTTCCAGGCACCCTCTATGTACGAACGTGATCCATGTCCCTCTATTTACCTTAATAATAACTTTATAATAACTTTATTTATATAGCACTTTTTATATAATTGAATGCAACCCAAAGTGCTTTCCACAAAAACACATCTAAACAAAAAACACAGTTAAAAAAAAATGGCAGAGACAGTTAATAGCATAAAAAGCAGATTTATATCATTTTTTAAAATATAAAATTGAGAATGCAAAAGGACAAAAAACAAAATCACTGTTGCCAAATACAAAGCTTGATTAAAAAGATACTTTGGCGGTCGCAAGAACGACAACCGAGTTCTTCAACGTATTTTATTCACAAAATAGCTTCTCAGCTTACAGGTTCTCACAACACGTCTGGCCACAACGGTGGTCAGCGAAAGCAAAACCGCGCGAAAAAACAGCAGCCCCTCCTGAGTCACGTGACCGCGGCTTCCGAACGCCGGGTTCGATACCTGCGTGCGCCAGCAGGTGCTGCTACAATACGTTTGTAGCTGCCATTATCAAAAAGCCTCTTAGACACCACTATTGTATCTGCTTCCACCACCATCCCTGGCAGTGTGTTCTACGCACCCACCACCCTCCGTGTAAAATACTTGCCCCTTCGACCTTAAAGCTTTACCTTCCAGCCTTTGACATTTCCACTGGGGAAAAAAGGCTTTGACTGTCTGCCGCCTCTTATAACTTTATATACTTCTACCAGGTCTCCCCTCAACATCATGCGCTTCAGAGAAAACAATCTAAGTCTGTCCAACCTCCCCATGTAGCTCAGACATCCAAATCCAGACAGCATGATTGTGGGTGGTGCCTTTTGGATAAGCTTCACCCTCGTGACGTCTCAGTGTTCACAGGCCTGCAATGTTTTCTGCGGACCAACTTTTCTCTTCAGACCATTCCCCCTTAGCTCCATTTCCACTAATGTCTCCAAACCAAAATTTGCATCCTCTTGCCTTTAAATTCTTTAATGTAGGTATGTTACAAAACTTACCTTCAGTCGCGCTGTAATTCTGCCACTGGCCGTGTGCGCGATTTTGGCGCCTTTAAGGGGGGGGCGGGGTTAAAACGCGGTTTCTTCTCCCTTGTCCTGGAAATATTTTGTTGGAGTACAAAACTTCGCTGACAAAATCGTTCCTACCCGCGTTTTGTGATTTTTTTTATTTTATTAAATCGTCAATGTCAGCGCTACAGTCATTTTAAAATCAGCTCCTGAAGCGTCAACGCCGATAACGGGGACGGATTTCACACAATGGACAGGTAAACGAAAGTGCTTTCTTTAAATGTATAAAAGTGCTTCTTAAGAAGCCTTTAATTCACATTTTGTCATGCGACACGGTGATTTTATTCCCCGAATTAACGGCAGTATTTTTCATGCCAATACGGGGTTAAATTCACCGCAAATGAACGTTCCAAAAGATCGCGTTCCAGAAATTCTCACTCGCAAGATGAATTAAATCCCCATTAATTTACAGGTATTAAACATTCAATTCCTTCCATTTGGCCTGTAAATTCATGAAAATTAGATTAAAAAATTATGTTATATTGTGAATTATTGTGTGAATGTTATTTGGACACTTAGGCTATTTAAAAATGTTAATCTATTCTTAAGAAATTGATAGATGTTTAGATCTAGTAATTGAATTTTGTAATTAGCTACAATTAGGTAACTAACTAATTATATGCTTTACTTTCATGTCTTCGAAGTAAGATTGTTTCATATTTGTTTCAGAATGCTTCAATCTATAATACCTGAAAATTTCTTTCAGTTACCATAATTTTTAAGAAAGTTATGGGCTTTTAACTGTCCTCGATCACAGCTTTTGTGTTAAGTCAATGGAAAAGCAATAGGGAACTAGATGCTAATTTCTGAGTATGATAATGGCCATAACTTTTTTAATACTGAAGATATGAAAGTGAATTAAGTGTCAAATTAAACTTCTTTTTATGCTTTATCTGATGGGATAAATTGCAGACTTTATTTTTTAAATCTCAAAATTTTGTAACATTGCTATTTAATGGGGTCAAGGAAGGAGCGTTCAGGTCCCGGCCCTGTTTCCACCAATCTTTCCACCACCACGCACAAGAAGCACAAGAAGCGCAAGACAGACATATTTGTATGCAGATGCCGAGAAGTGTGTTCAGTCCTGGCTGAAAAATGTCTAATCTTGTGATGTGGACGATAAGAAGCAGAAGAATTCTCGAATGGTCTTAATCCATGCTATATTCCCTCATCAAATTCCACTCTGACCCCAATGTCGATTAAACTCTTCCATTACTCGCCATCCTCCCAAATTTCCTCACAAAACTTCTCTCCCACCTTCGCCGATAACGCTAATAAGCAGGTTTCTACACATCTCTCTCTGCTTTAAGAGGTAACCCACAATCAGCAATCCAAAGCAGGCCGTTCACCTCAACGAGTCCATTTTACCGCTTAAGGTTCCACCCGCGGCTCCTTCCAGCTGCATCAAACAAGTGGAGCCATCTAAATGTATGATCAGTCTGAAGAAGGGGCTCGACCCGAAACGCCACCCATTCCTTCTCTCCAGTGATGCTGCCTGTCCCGCTGAGTTACTCCAGCATTTTGTGTCTATCTTCGATTTAAACCAGCATCTGCAGTTCCTTCCTACACAAGTGGAACCATAATGTTGCCCAAGGAAGATGGACACAAAATGCTGGAGTAATTCACCATGACTCCTTAGGAGACCCCTTATGGAACGAACAGAGAAGGAGGTGGGGGGTGGGGGGAGGGGGGAGTGGGGAGGGGGGGAGGAGGGGGGGTAGAGGGTGATGGAATATGGAAGCTGGACATGATGACGGTAGAAGCTAACAACAGATTGCACCTTCTTAAATATCAAAGTGCCCCAACTACCTATTGTTCACAAGTCTATGCTGTCAGTATGTCGGCACTTGCCTTGAAGATAATGAAACCAATAGAAAAATTGTCTCATAAAAGCTATCGTTTGCAGTCTTGTGAATGGAGCATGGCATGGCACATAATAGAGGCTGGTTCCTCCACAGGGATATAGGGAAGACAAAAGAAATCCCTGATGCATTTCCCACTTTGAAATCACTCCTTACTTTTTCACTGAGGCCTTGTACTTCTTTTCTTTTTGAAGTGCTATTTTATTACCATTTCACGATCACGTCCAATAAGTGAAAGGCGTCTGTGAGCTGGTAAAAGATGTTGCTTGTGTGTCGGCGCTGTGTCTTTGTGGGTGTGCGTACTCCGTCATGTACATGTTCTGTGATACTGGCGAGGAGATGCACTCCATGCCACTCTTGCGGGCTGGAAGAGTCTGTGTTCCACGTGTACATGGTGTGAGGTTGCAGCCCCTGTTCCAATACCTAAAGGGGAAGCTCCTTGCCTTCTGGCTGCTCTTCACACCCACCACCCTCATCTTTGGACACCCTGTGCGTAGGGGCGAGGGTGGGGCTGTGGGGTTCACGAGATTGATCCCTGGGATGGCGGGACTGTCATATGAGGAAAGATTGAAAAGACTAGGCTTGTATTCACTGGAGTTTAGAAGGATGAGGGGGGGATCTTATAGAAACATATAAAATTATAAAAGGACAGGACAAGCTAGATGCAGGAAAAATGTTCCCAATGTTGGGCGAGTCCAGAACCAGGGGCCACAGTCTTAGAATAAAAGGGAGGCCATTTAGGACTGAGGTGAGAAAAAACCTTTTTACCCAGAGAGTTATGAATTTGTGGAATTCCCTGCCACAGAGGGCGGTGGAGGCCAAATCACTGGATTGATTTAAAAGAGAGTTAGATAGAGCTCTGGGGGCTGGTGGAATCAAGGGATATGGGGAGAAGGCAGGCACGGGTTATTGATTGGGGACGATCAGCCATGATCACAATGAATGGCGGTGCTGGCTCGAAGGGCCGAATGGCCTCCTCCTGCACCTATTTTGTTTAAAAAGATGTCCTGAATGGGTTTGCTGCTAGGCCTGGCGCGAGTCGCGGCACCAGGCGGAAGAGGGCTCTGCCCGAGCCGGCTGCCTGCCCCTTTTCCGGGGTTACGCCCGCGCCAGGGTGGTACTTGAGAGGGACTACACGCTGTCCACGGGCGCCCTTGGGGGGGTTTCCGGGACCGCTGGACACCGCGGGAGGTTGGAATGCATCCTGGGGAAGGATGGGGAAATAGTTATTTAAGAATATTTGTTTTACTTGTACTATGGTGGTGGGTTTGTTTGAATGGTTTAGTATTATAAATATTACTGCAAATAATTGAATAAATCTATTCTTGGCGCCTTCCACCAGCTGGAGCAGCCTCGGACAGCAGCAAAAGTCCCAGTCGTGTCCTCTGCACTTGAATAATGCCTCGAGTCTTCTCAATTTAACATCGACAAAACCAACCCAGCCATTGCATGCTGCTGTCGCATTCTGAGCTGCAGCCCTGCAGCAAAGGGAAACAAACGTCGCTCACCAGTTGCAATTAAAATCTGTTTGACCTCAGGCTCATTCTATGCTGCACCTGTTGGCTTTAAAGGGACAGACCCGTATTGAATCTGTGAAAGGAAGGAACTGCAGATGCTGGTTTAAATCGAGGATAGACACAAAATGCTGGAGTAACACAGCAGGACAGGCAGCATCTCTGGATGATATCCTCCAGAGATACCGCCTGTCCCGCTGAGTTACTCCTATCTTTGAAGTTGTGGTATATTTTTTAGTTTTGGTTTTAGTTCTAGATTTACGACACGGAAATAGGCCCTTTAGCTCACCTAATCCGCGCCGACCTGTGATCCCCGCACGCTAACACTACCCTACACACATACTGGGCACAATTTTACATTTGACACCAAGCCAATTAACCTACAAAACTGTACGTCCTTGGAGTGTGGGAGGAAACCGAAGATCTCAGAGAAAACCCACGCAGGTCATGGGGAGAACGTACAAACTCCGTGCAGGCCTAGAGTACGCAGTTTGTGCGATCTCCCCGTGACCTGCGTGGGTTTTCTCCGGGTACTCCGGTTTCCTCCCAGCTCTCTTATACTGAGGTTAAGAGATGCAGAGTTTCTGACCCCAGCACGGTGATATTATTGCACAGTTTGTGGTACTTGTTTCCCTCTCTGTGCCAACGAAGAGTTACTCCGCTTGTTGCTATTGATGTTGCAATGCACCCACGGGGCACAGCTTTGCTGCAGCGAGGCCTGCCCATTGCAAAATCAATTTATGAATGGAAAAACAGGCCAGTCACCACAATGCTCGCTGCAGACTCTCGAAGGTGAATGGAGAGCTAAACCTCTCACCCAGTGACAGGGCGGCAGTCTGCCTGGGATGGCTGGTTTGTTGGGAAAGCCCGCTCTTGCAGCAAAGGTCCCTGAAGATGGTCATGTTCCCGATGCTTCAGGACGTTGTGTTCCTCAGGCGGTGCTTATCAGCCGGAAAGGAAAGCCACCGACCCAGAGATGCGCACGCTCTCGTCATTCAATGGCCGCAGAGCCGCGACAGCAAAAGCCACTGAGATCCAGGAGTGGATGATCTTGGGGGAGAGAGATGTCATTCAATCACTGACTGAGTCGTAGACATCTATTGCAAACCCAGCTGCTCCTGAGAAGTCGGTGGCGAATTGCCTTCTTGGGCGGCACGTTGGCGTAGCGGTAGAGTTGTTGCCTCACAGCGCCAGAAACCCGGGTTCGATCCTTAAGGGCCTGTCCCACTTGCATGCGATTGCGTGCGTTTGGCACGACCAACCGGAAGCGGAGTTCGCGCTAAGTTCGCGCTAAGTTTGCGCTAAGTTTGCACTAAGTTCGCGCTAAATTTGCACTAAGTTCGCGCGTGACGTCATTTACGTCAAGCTTACTAATCAGCTGGGCAGGAGGCGGGCCGACTGAATTTGGGCGTCGCACGGCGTCGGGCGGTGAAGTCATCATGCAACGCCACGCGCTAGGCGTACGCCGTCAAGACGATGCGTACAACGTCAAGACGCTGCGGACGACCGCAATGCGCCTGCGTGCATACGTGGGCCGACAGGCCGTTGGCGCGCGAAGATTTCGATCACTGCATGAATTTCGGAGCCTCGCGCGATGTCGGAACACTAAGGGGCAGAAAACGCTAGTGGGAGTTGTGTACAGGCCATCTAACAGTAGTAGTGGAGTTGGGGATGGCATCAAACAGGAAATTAGAAATGCGTGCAACAAAGGTAAAACAGTTATAATGGGTGACTTCAACCTACATATAGATTGGGTGAATCAAATTGGCAGGGGTGCTGACGAAGAGGATTTCTTGGAATGTATGCGGGATAGTTTTCTAAACCAACATGTAGAGGAACCAATGAGAGAGCAGGCTATTCTAGATTGGGTATTGAGTAATGAGGAAGGGTTAGTTAGCAGGCTTGTTGTGCGTGGCCCCTTGGGCAAGAGTGACCATAATATGGTTGAGTTCTTCATTAGGATGATCAGCCATGATCATGTTGAATGGCGGTGCAGGCTCGAAGGGCCGAATGGCCTACTCCTGCACCTATTTTCTATGTTTCTATTTTCCATGGATGGAGAGTGACATTGTTAATTCAGAAACAAGGGTCCTGAACTTAAAGAAAGGTGACTTTGAGGGTATGAGAAGTGAATTGGCCAAGATAGACTGGCAATTGATTCTTAATGGGTTGACGGTAGATATGCAATGGAAGGCATTTAAAGCATGCATGGATGAACTACAACAATTGTTCATCCCAGTTTGGCAAAAAATAAATCAGGGAAGGTAGTGCATCCATGGATAACAAGGGAAATCAGGGATAGTATCAAAACAAAAGATGAAGCGTACAAATTAGCCAGAAAAAGCAGCCTACCAGAGGACTGCGAGAAATTCAGTCCAGAAGAGGAGGACAAAGGGCTTAATTAGGAAAGGGTAAATAGGTTATGAAAGAAAACTGGCAGGGAACATAAAAACTGACTGCAAAAGCTTTTATAGATATGTGAAGAGAAAAAGATTAGTTAAAACAAATGTAGGTCCCTTGCAGTCAGAAACAGGTGAATTGATCATGGGGAACAAGGACATGGCAGACCAATTGAATAACTACTTTGGTTCTGTCTTCACTAAGGAAGACATAAATAATCTGCCGGAAATAGCAGGGGACCGGGGGTCAAATGAGATGGAGGAACTGAGTGAAATCCAGGTTAGCCGGGAAGTGGTGTTAGGTAAATTGAATGGATTAAAGGCCGATAAATCCCCAAGGCCAGATAGGCTGCATCCCAGAGTACTTAAGGAAGTAGCCCCAGAAATAGTGGATGCATTAGTGATAATTTTTCAAAACTCTTTAGATTCTGGAGTAGTTCCTGAGGATTGGAGGGTAGCTAATGTAACCCCACTTTTTAAAAATGGAGGGAGAGAGAAAACGGGGAATTACAGACCAGTTAGACTAACGTCGGTAGTGGGGAAACTGCTAGAATCAGTTATTAAAGATGGGATAGCAGCACATTTGGAAAGTGGAGAAATCATTGGTCAAAGTCAGCATGGATTTATGAAAGGTAAATCATGTCTGACGAATCTTATAGAATTTTTCGAGGATGTAACTAGTAGAGTGGATAAGGGAGAACCAGTGGATGTGTTATATCTGGACTTTCAGAAGGCTTTCGACAAGGTCCCACATAAGAGATTAGTATACAAACTTAAAGCACTCGGTATTGGGGGTTCAGTATTGATGTGGATAGAGAACTGGCTGGCAGACAGGAAGCAAAGAGTAGGAGTAAACGGGTCCTTTTCACAATGGCAGGCAGTGACTAGTGGGGTACCGCAAGGCTCAGTGCTCGGACCCCAGCTATTTACGATATATATTAATGATTTGGACGAGGGAATTGAATGCAACATCTCCAAGTTTGCGGATGACACGAAGCTGGGGGGCAGTGTTAGCTGTGAGGAGGATGTGTGGAGGCTGCAAGGTGACTTGGATAGGCTGCGTGAGTGGGCAAATGCATGGCAGATGCAGTATAATGTGGATAAATGTGAGGTTATCCACTTTGGTGGCAAAAACAGGAAAGTAGACTATTATCTGAATGGTGGCCGATTCGGAAAAGGGGAGATGCAACGAGACCTGGCTGTCATGGTACACCAGTCATTAAAATTAGGCATGCAGGTGCAGCAGGCAGTGAAGAAGGCGAATGGTATGTTAGCATTCATAGCAAAAGGATTTGAGTATAGGAGCAGGGAGGTTCTACTGCAGTTGTACAGGGTCTTGGTGAGACCACACCTGGAGTATTGCGTACAGTTTTGGTCTCCTAATCTGAGGAAAGACATTCTTGCCATAGAGGGAGTACAGAGAAGGTTCACCAGACTGATTCCTGGGATGTCAGGACTTTCATATGAAGAAAGACTGGATAGACTCGGTTTGTACTCGCTAGAATTTAGAAGATTGAGGGGGGATCTTATAGAAACATACAAAATTCTTAAGGGGTTGGACAGGCTAGATGCAGGAAGATTGTTCCCGATGTTGGGGAAGTCCAGAACAAGGGGTCACAGTTTAAGGATAAGGGGGAAATCTTTTAGGACCGAGATGAGGAAAACATTTTTCACACAGAGAGTGGTAAATCTCTGGAATTTTACTTCGGAGTCACGTGAGTGACTACGTGAAGAACCCCACCAGTGCGCCTGCGCGTCATTACGTCAGACGCATTGGCGCAAACGGACCCGAGGAGCAGAGCTCCTCTAGGAATTGTAGTTTTTAACTACAAGGTAAGTATAAAACTTTTTGGAAGTATTTCTGTGTCCGTTTGCTGTGGGTCTGTAGAGTGTTTTTCCACAGGCATCATGGTAAAAAACGGGCAAGTGGAGGAGGCGAGCGGCACAGCTGGTATAAAGTCGCAATATTGCAGTCGGCGACCAGCCGCCTCTGACCACGGTACAGTCGACAGCATAGCGACTGTGGATATTGGGGCTGAAGGAATAGTCAGCACCAGTGGGGCAAAGCCGATAAAAAGCTGCGGGAATGCGGTCGGTAAAGGACTGCCTCATACCCTACAACAGTCGCCGGCTGGGAGCAGGGAGAACTGTGGACTTGTGCATTAAAGAACGGAGCCAACGTCAGTTGGGTGCTAGGCACCATACAAGTCAGGGTTATGGAGCAAGAGTCAGTTTAGGATTCACCTCCAAGGCTGGATACCACTTTCTGAAGTGGATATTCCAAATGGAGAACCTGTACACAGGTTGCTCCAACGAAACATACTCCAGGAGGAGTGATGTCAGAACCAGGCTCCAGAAGCCAGGTCAGCAGCACCTAGTATAGGGCTGTTTGATAGCACCCTCATTGATGAGGCGCGTGCACAGGGTCAGCAGAGTTTCCAAAATAAGCGAAGACGGCAGCTGCCAGATGGGCTATTCCTGGCAGTACGATTTGCTGCTCTGTGAGAGTTCTGACCCTGAGTCTGACGGTGAGGCCGATACAAGCGAAGACGGTAGCTGCCAGATGTTTTATTCCTGGTAGTACGATTCGCTGCCCCGTCAGAGTCAAGAGAGCCACTGGAAAGGACGTGGTCTCTGTGATCAACTATTGTGTCTACCATCAGCTCTAGTAGTTTACGATGGATGAAAATGCCCAAAAAGCACGAGATCCCAAGGAACTGCGTATTGCTGAAAGTACTAGCAGTGAACCAAGTTAAGGGGTCAGATGGGTGAAGGCATGTAAGCCTAAGGAAAGTAAATTGCAGAGAATATTGAAGCTGCTCGGTTGATGAACAACTGCAATTTGCAGAACAATGGATGGAGGCCATGGATGGAGATGCATCAAGTGGCACTAAGGTTGCTATGTAGCGCCCACTTCAAGATGAATTGTTTCAGGAAGTATGCCATTCGGTTCACCATCAACCCAAAGTTGCAGCAACTCTGTAAAGCCCAGCAATGTGCAGTCATTCAACTTATTCTTCATGAATCGTGGGAAAGAGTTGGATAATGAGGCAAAAACAGCAAAGTTGATCACAACATCAATGGTCGTCAAGTCTGCAAAGAGGACGTATCCTTTCAGACATCATACAAAATCGTGGACCGACATCAGGAGCAAATCGACCATTGAAGCAGGTACTCAGTTGATGTCCTGCAGCAGGAAAACGAAAAAGCGTGGGTTTTGCCTGCCAGGAGCCAGGGACCACAGGTCACTCAGATGACAAAGGAGGTAGGTGGACCTGGTTCTTATGGGAACATATTAAGGCAAAAACAGCCAAATATTGGAAGCAAATTACTTCAGTTATTATTCTGAGTATTATAGAAAGGTTTCTAATTGATTCGATTCAAATACTGATTTGCCATCCAGCATGTTCCAAGCAGAACACTCCAATTTCACATAAAAATAATTGATGGAGGTTCAAGCTGAATTGAAAACTTGTTTATAAACAAGTAATTGAAAGGTCGGTTTATCAAAACCACCAAATTGTGTTTAACATTTCTCAAACCTAAAAAGGTGAGGAGTATTTTAGATCTGACAAGTCTTTAAAATTTTGTGAAGTACAGACACTTCAAAATAGAGAATTTGAGACTACCAAACAATTTATTTAAAAAAAGATGTTTTATGGCACTTATAGATCTGAAAGAGGTATATTACTTAATGTTTGTTCATTTATAAGATAAAATTATCTAAAGGAACAATTATGGCAATCCAAAGTTCTGTCTAACGGGTTAACTTCAGTCCCTAGAAATTCACTAAATTGGTAAAACCAATTTTGCGGCTAATTAGAGTCCAAGGACAGATGTGGATGGCTTAACTGGATGATGTCCTAATTAGGACGAACAAGAGAATTCGTGAGTTATCTCTCTCAAATTATTCAAACCACTTTTGAAAGTTGGGTTTAATTCATCCAGAGAGAAATTAAGTTAACGATACTTACAACAATTGATTATTTGATTCAATTGAAACGGTAGTAATTTACCCAGGGTAAAGGGTAAAGCTAATTGATGGTTGTATTAAGCAGTTGTAAAAGCAACAATCTTCAATTAAGACAGGTGGCCAGTTTGTTAGGAGAATTAGGGTTATTTCCAGCAATACAATATGGGCCATTGGACTACCAGCAGCTGCAGACTGCAAAAAGAAAAAACACTAAGATACATGATGGCCATTTTTGATAGGCCATGCAATTAAACAATAAATGCTGCTTCTGATTGCAGTAGTGGATTTAACATGTCTTCAGTAGTTCAAGCAAGATACGGATTGAACAGCCTTCCATGGTCTTAACAGACTGATATCAGTGTACTAGGATTGGTGCCACTGAAAAGGTATCCATCTGTGGACAGATGGAATATGGGAAGAAGTATTAATTTACAGACATGGAGAATCGACGTTTTAAAGTCTATTGGAAGGCTTATGAGCTACAAGCTTGTTGTTAAATACAACTAATCTGCATGTTCAGTTTCAAATTAACACCACTACAGCAATGGCATGTATTAATTGTATGGGTGGAATTTCCATGATAACAAAGAATGGATGTTTAACCTTAAAATGTTTTAATGATATAATAGTCAGATTTGGGAAGCCAGATATGACTTGTTTCCATCCAGACTCAATCACCAGTTACAGAGATATGTGTTATGGGACTACATCGGGAGACAGTAGCGATGGATGTTTCTCGCTATATTAGGATGGTATGTTGTTATATGCATTTTACTTCATCCTGTCTCATAAATCGGTGTCTGCTTAAAACAAAGCAGTATGCTGCCTCTGGGGTATTCGTGGTACCAGACGGGTCTACACAGCCATGGTTCCCTTTGATATTGGAATTTATGACAGTTTCTGATAAATGTTCCCAAAAGAAGAAAGTTACTGGTGTATTCGATAATTGGAGAGTAACATCCGTCATATGCCTGTATGGATGCAGGGTTTAAAAAAGAGGATTGTCTGGGCATGCTGTGGACATGTTTACAGCAGTCTGGCGGAAGAGTACTCGAAAGCAGTACATTTGTGAATCTGAGTTGTGACTCTGTAAATACTGCTTTCCCATTAGGTAAAGAATGAGGGGAAAAAATGTCTGTGTATAAAAGAATATGGAATGTTGTACGGCACATGTCTCAAATATCTTGGATTGACCTCTATTTAATGGGTTGAGGTATAGTGTGATTTATTCACACAGAAGTATATTATTCCTCGTTTTTATTTGATGAGGTTGGAAAGACATCCTGTTGAGTCTCGTTCTTTTATTTCCAGATTAATGAAAGGAATTTTAATTCCAGACCTTCTAAACCTAGGAGGGAATCTGGAATATAGAATTGTTTTAAGCTACTTCAGCAAAGGAGTCTTGGTACGATTCTGATTTGGCCAAGTTCAGCATGAAGGTACTCATGTTTATGGCACTTGTAACATTACAAAGTTACAGATTCACAGAAGTACCTCAGGATTATGTTATGTTTTACATTTTATGAACTACTCAAATGAAGTAGGGTCAGGTGTGACAGGATTCAAGAGGGTTTTATTAGCATATTCTATGGATCCATGTCTATATGTTAAGACATATTTGTTGCAATACATTGAGGCTACAAAGGTCTTATGAAATATGAAAACAAGATTGTTTATCATTCACGAAAAACCATACAAGATAGTGTCAGTTTAGACTATTTTAAGATGGTTAAAAACAAGTTTTAATTGCTGCAGGTGTGAACATTGATGGTTTTACATTCCATTCAGTTTAGCAGCAACATTGACGACCAGGGCGAAGGACGTCCCGTCGACCATATTTCACAGCCGCCGGGTGATCTAATAAATTGGTGTTTCAACACTTTTACCATCGGCCTATTGCCAATACGGGGCTGTTGGCAGATACTATATTAAGTTCTGCTTAAATTTCCCTGGGTTAAAGGGGATACTGTTAATTCTTTTATTCAAATAAATGAATTACTGCATTTGTGGTACAAATGTTATTATTAATGCATTATTGATTATTCTCGTTCCGAGTCAATCAATGCAGTGAGAAGCCGGGATTGATCTACGGCATGAAATCACAAAGCTTTAAAATCTTCACGTAGTCACTCACGTGACTCCGAAGTAAAATAGTAAGATTAAACGAGAACTTACCTAAGTTTGAGGTTTGATCTTTATTTTATGAGGAGTTACGTTGGTGATTACGTGCCCACCACGACCCAATCCTCTATCATAAAGGTCAGATGGAAGTCCTTGTATTACTCGTTTTATTATGATACTATATTACTTCGCTTGTTGTTTTTTGTGATTTCACACCGCTGCTTCGAAGATTGACGCGCAGGCGCACTGGCGGGGTTCTTCACGTAATCACCAACGTAACTTCTCGTAAAATAAAGATCAAACCTCAATTTAGGTAAGTTCTCGTGTAATCTTACTATTCTCTGCTACAGAAGGTAGTTGAGGCCAGTTCATTGGCTATATTTAAGAGGGAGTTAGATGTGGCCCTTGTGGCTAAAGGGATCAGGGGGTATGGAGAGAAAGCAGGTACAGGATACTGAGTTGGATGATCAGCCATGATCATATTGAATGGCGGTGCAGGCTCGAAGGTCTGAATGGCCTACTCCTGCACCTATTTTCTATGTTTCTATGTTTCTCTGGCGGGACCAGCCCCGCACAACTCCATACCCCTCCGCACTTCTAAGTGGGACCGGCCCCGCGCGGCCATATGGTGCCCGTACGCCTCAAGCGACCACGAGGTCGCGTAATTTGCGAGCCAAGGTCGCGTAAGTGGGACAGGCACTTTACTACGGGTGCTGTCTGTATGGAGTTTGTAACGTTCTCCCCGTGACCTGCCTGGGTTTTCTCCGGGTGCTCCAGTATCCTCACACACTCCAAAGACGTGCAGGCTTGCAGGTTATTGGCTTTGGTATAAATGTAAATTTCCCCTCGTGCGTGTCGGGCATTGTTAATGTGCGGGGATCGCTGGTCGGCGCAGACTCGGTGGGCAGAAGTGCTCATTTCCGCGCTTTATCTCCAAACTAAACTAAACATCTACTGCAAACCCAGCTGCCCTTGAAAAGGCAATGGTGAGTTACCTTCCTGAACCGTCAAGTGTGAAAACGCACACCTGCAGATTCTGGGGCAGTTTCCTCCAGAGATGATGCCTGAGCCCGCTGAGTTACTCCAACATTTTGTGTCTATCTTCAGCCAAGGAAAGCCCTGACCTCCTAGCCATCTCATGCAATCCTGTCTAACTCTTTTCATCATTAGAGTCATAGAGTGATGCAGTGTGGAAACAGGCCCTTCGGCCCAACTTGCCCACACTGGCCAACATGTCCCAGCTACACTAGTGTTTAAGAAGGAACTGCAGATGCTGGAAAATCAAAAGCAGACAAAAATGCTGGAGAAACTCAGCGGGTGAGGCAGCATCTATGGAGCGAAGGAAATAGGTAACGTTTCGGCCCGAAACGTTGCCTATTTCCTTCGCTCCATAGATGCTGCCTCACCCGCTGAGTTTCTCCAGCATTTTTGTCTACCAGCTACACTAGTCCCACCTGCCTGCACTTGGTCCATATCCCTTCAAACCAGTCCTATCCATGTACCTGTCTAACTGTTTCTTAAACGTTGGGGGTAGCCCCAGCCTCAACTACCTCATCCGGCAAACCCCATTGTTCCATGCACCACCACCCTTTGTGTGAAAAAGTTGCCCCGCAGATTCCTGTTACCCCTTAGGTTCCTTCATTAGCCTGTAAGAGGTTCTTATGAGCTTTGGGATTAGCTTTGGAGACGAGAAGCAGAAGGAGCTTGTTGGGGATGCTTCGGAATAAGAATCCCACCCAGAATAAAGCTGAGACCCACTTGCTAAGCCGCTCGCACTGGTCGGATGTTGCTCCCCAGCGGTAGCCAGCTCCATATCCACAACACTACAGTCGGCGTCAGCCATCCAAGAGGCAGAGATGGAAGGATAATAAGCATTCATGGCACCAATGACATCTCCGTGGCAACAGCAGTAAATACGGGCGGATGTCTCCATAGCATTGCACGATAACAGTGAGAGCTCTGAGTGGAAGCTTAATTGCTACTTGGCAAGGCTTCCTAGTTTTGAAGAGTGTGCAAAGTTCACAGTTACCACTGTAGCAGCATCCAAAATACAGCCTCCAATGTAAAAGTACTTTCTCCCCAAATATTCGCTGTTATAAGGTCATAAGGCCGCAAGTGATAGGAGTAGAATTAGGTCATTCAATCTACTCCGCCATTCAATCATGGCTGATCTATCTCTCCCTCCTCACCCCATTCTCCTGCCTTCTCCCCACAACATAGAAACATAGAAACATTGAAAATAGGTGCAGGAGGAGGCCATTCGGCCCTTCGAGCCAGCACCGCCATTCATTGCGATCATGGCTGATCATCCCCAATCAGTAACCCGTGCTTGCCTTCTCCACATATCCCTTGACTCCACTAGCCCCTAGAGCTCCATCTAGCTCTCTCTTAAATCCATCCAGTGATTTGGCCTCCACTGCCCTCTGTGGCAGGGAATTCCACAAATTCACAACTCTCTGGGTGAAAACGTTTTTTTCTCACCTCAGTCTTAAATGACCTCCCCTTTATTCTAAGACTGTGGCCCCTGGTTCTGGACTCGCCCAACATTGGGAACATTTTTCCTGCATCTAGCTTGTCCAGTCCTTTTATAATTTTATATGTTTCTATAAGATCCGCCCTCATCCTTCTAAATTCCAGTGAATACAAGCCTAGTCTTTTCAATCTTTCCTCATATGACAGTCCCGCCGTCCCGCCATCCCATCCCGCCATCACAACCTCTGACACCCGTACTAATCAAGAATCTATCTATCTCTGCATTAAAATATCCACTGACATGGCCTCCCTCATGCAAATGAACCATCCAACCAACAACTAGAGAGCAGTCCCGAACTACTATCTACCTCATTGGAGACCCTCGGACTATCTTTGATCGGACTGTACTGGTTTTATCTAAGTGGTATCCACGTCATTCCCTTTATCATGTATCTGTACACTGTGGACGGCTCGATTGTAATCATGTATTGTCTTTCCGCTGACTGGTTAGCACGCAACAAAAAGCTTTTCACCGTACCTCGGTACACGTGGCAATAAACTAATGACTAACTAACTAACAAAATTATAATTCCAACTGGATTAAAAGAAAGACTTGCTTTTCTACCATGCCCTTTGTGATCCTTAGATCACTCAAGGTGACGTTGCCACTGATGATCTTAAGGGACGGCGCAGTGGTGCAGTGGTCCCTCGCACCATGGACCCGCTGCAGTTCGCATACCGTCCAAACAGATCCACGGACGGTGCGGTCTCCCAGGTTTTACACGCCGCTCTCTCTCACCTTGACAGCCAGAAGAGGGGGGGGGGCTATGTGAGGACGCTGTTCAATGACTTCAGTTCAGCTTTCAACACCATAGTCCCCACCAGACCTGCTGAGAAGCTGCTGGAACTGGGGCTGAACACTCCCCTGTGTGCCTGGGTCCTGGATTTCCTCACTGCCAGGCCCCAGGTGGTCAAGATGGGGAGACATACCTCCAACCCTCTCACCCTGAACACAGGATCCCCCCAGGGTTGCGTCCTCAGCCCCCTCGTGTACTCCCTGTACACACATGACTGTGTGGCCAGGTTCAGCTCCAACTCCATCATCAAGTTTGCTGATGACACAGTGGTGGTGGGCCTGATCTCCGATAACGATGAGAAGGCCTACCTGGAGGAGGTGGCTGACCTGGCACTCTGGTGTCAGGACAACAGCCTCCTCTTGAATGTCACTAAAACTAAGGAGCTGTTGTGGACTTTAGGAGGGCACAACAACCGAGGATGTACACGCCACTGGGGATAAATGGGGCTACTGTGGGTAGGGTGAGCTGCTTTAAATACCTGGGAGTCCACATCACAGAGGATCTGACATGGACAACACACACTGCCGCATTGGTGAGTAAAGCAAGGCAGCCTCCTTACCACCTCAGGCAGCTGAGGAAATTCAGAGTCTCTCTGAGGATCCTTCAGTGCTTCTAGTCCTGGGCTGTAGAAAGCATCTTGTCCGGAAACATCACAAACTGGTTTGGGAACAGCTCTGCCCAGGACAGGAAGGCTCTGCAGAGAGTAGTGCGTTCGGCCGAACGCACCATGGGAACTACACTCACCCCCCCTCTGCAGGACCTATACACCAGGAGGTGCAGATCCAGAGCCAGCAAGATCATGAAGGACCCCAACCACCCCAGCAACGGACTGTTCCAGCTGCTACGGTCAGGCAAGCGCCTCCGCTGTCACGCTGTGAAAACAGAGAGGATGAGACGGAGTTTCTTCCCACAGGCCATCAGGACTGTAAACTCTGATCTCACCAGGGACTCATTTACTGTTGTGTCTTTCAAAAAAAAAAGTAAATACTGGTTCTGTTCTGTTCTGGGTGTTTTGCCCAATCCCGCAGGCATTGCCACTTTCATTTCACTGTACATCTTGTATGTGTATGTGACAAATAAAGTTGACTTGACTTGACTAGAATTTACAGCCCCAGAGACCCGGGTTCCATCCAGACTCCAGGTGCTGTCTGTGCGGAGTTTGTACGTTCTCCCTGCGACTACGTGGGTTTTCCCCAGGTGCTCCGTCCGCTTTCCTCCCACACTCCAAAGACGTGCCGGCTTGTAAGTTAACTGGATTTGGTAAAATTGCACATTGTCCCCGGTGTGTAGGATAGTGCTCGTGTGTGTGTGTGGCGATCACTAGTCGGCGCGGACTCGGTGGGCCGAAGTGCACTGTATCTCTGAGGTAAAGTCTGGAAAATCCTTTGGAAGTCTGGAAAATATGACAGCCAAGCTGTGCATGGCAAGGGGCCCCGATACCAGTCGAGCCCTAGATCTTTTCAGGAGCCGTTGGGGCTGGCCAG
Organism: Malacoraja senta; assembly: GCA_038087875.1. Lineage (NCBI taxonomy): Eukaryota > Metazoa > Chordata > Chondrichthyes > Rajiformes > Rajidae > Malacoraja > Malacoraja senta. The sequence continues at coordinate 3,688,262 of CM075978.1, forward strand.
TAAATGCTGGCCTAGTTCACCCACAATCCTAGAAGAAGATTTTAAAACAATGCAATTTCATAAAGACAGATAATCCATTATAGAGACAATAGCTGAGGGAGAAAATCTGCCAGCAGACCAGAAATAATGCTCCCTCTACACTTTCGAAAGAGTTTCAATGAGATGCTTTGACAGGCGTAGTGTAATACATAAACCAATAGGTAGCCCCAATGCCAATGCAGTAACTGACCTCTGTGCTGCAATGGGGCATCAGCCTAGATAGTTGTGCTGCAATTTCTGAATTGGACTTAACCTATAACTTTCTTACCTGTTGACTGTAAACACATAGCAAATGTCATGGCAAATTTCCCACTTTTCCAGTGTCCTCTTTTCCGTTGCCATTACTACACAGGTAAAGTAGGAGTGATCTTCCAGTCGATATATCCAGTTGTTTATGGAAGTAGTTGTACAAACAAAGAGATGAACGTACCAGGCTTTCCTTATTCTGCATGCAGGTTGTATCTGGCTGTTCTGTCCCAGGTCTAGTGAAAATTGTATGTTCTCCTTCCCCTGTGTCTGTTGCTTGCAAGGGCCAGGAGGCGAGTGGGCAAGATCATCTCTCACCCTGGCCACAAACTCTTTGAATCACTTCCCTCTGGAAGGCGACTCCGGACAGTCAAAGCTGCCACAGCCAGACATAAAAACAGCTTTTATCCACGAGTAGTTGCTCTACTCAACAGCCAAAAATATGTAGCCTCCCTTTGATCTGGTATTTTGTTGGTTCACATGCTTGATCAATGGTGTTTTATCTTTAATGTTTTATTATTATTAATGTTTAGTGTTTTCTGAGTCACTCGTAACTGTCACTGTATGTCATGTTGTTACTTGTGGGCAGAGCACCAAGGCAAATTCCTTGTATGTGAATACTTGGCCAATAAATTTACTTACTTACTTATTTGCTTACTTCCTGTCCCCTATCCCCATGTATATACACACCACCCTGTGCCTGTAATGGCCACCCTCAAGTGTCCAAATTAATACTGCAAAATATATCTAGACAAAATAATACAATATGCCAACAGTAGCCAGCCTAAACATAAATGGCTCCTACGGCAACGATTCAGTATTTCAGTATTAATACTGGCAAGATAGACACAAAATGTCGGAGTAACTCAGCGGGACAGGCAGCATCTCTGGAGAGAAGGAATGGGTGACGTTTCGGGTGGAGAACCTTCTTCAGACTGGAGTCGGGGGAAAGAGAAAGGGATATGACAAGAGTTCCCTTTCCCCTGCCCCTCTGTCTGAGGATGGGTCTCGACCCGAAACGTCACCCATTCAATAGACAATAGACAATAGGTGCAGGAGTAGGCCATTCGGCCCTTCGAGCAAGCACCGCCATTCAATGTGATCATGGCTGATCATCCCCAATCAGTACCCCGTTCCTGCCTTCTCCACATATCCCCTGACTCCGCTATCTTTAAGAGCCCTGTCTATCCTTCTCTCCAGAGATGCTGCCTGACCCGCTGAGTTTTGTGTCTATCTTTGGTGGAAACAAGCATCTGCAGTTCTTTACGACACATGAATCCTGCAAAGGTTTTACTTCAAATCTGCGCCGTCAGCGTCTTTCCCACAACTCGTTCGAAGCCCAATCATAAACATTTGACGGCTGGCTCACCTCAGTTTTGCTGACTGGTATTTGGTCAATTCCTTTGGTTATGGAGGCCCAGGATCTGCCAGTGACCATGCAGGCGAAGAGCGGATACAGCTCGGCCGCTCCCAGTCGCCGGCTGTACGTCTCGATGGCCTTCTTGTCGGCCTTAATCAGGGCGTACCACAGACGGCAATAGTTCAGGCGGAACTCCTCTGTCAGGGTCTGTGTGGAACCGAGAATAGAAAGAAAGCTCATAAGTTCACAAGTTCTAGGAGCGGAATGAGGCCATTTGGCCCCATCAAGTCCCCATCGCCATTCGATCATCTTTCCTTCTCAACCCCAATCTGCCAATCTCTGCCTTAACAATATCCATAGACTTGGCCTCTACAGCCGTCTTTGGCAATGAATTCCACAGATTAACCACTCAAGAGATTCCTCCTCATCTCCTTTCTGAAGGTACGTCCTTATATTCTGAGGCTTTGGCCTCTGGTCCTAGACTCTCTTGCTAGTGGAAATATCCTCTCCACATCCACTCTATCCAGGCCTTTCACTATTCGGTAAGTTTCAATGAGGTTCCCCCTCATCCTTCTAAACTCCAGCGAGTACAGGACCAGTGCCGTCAAACGCTCATCATATGTTAACCCGATCATTCTTGGGATCATTCTCGTAAACCTGAGATTTCCCTGCAGTTCCTTTTTACACATCTGCTCCAAAGATGCTACCTGACCCATCATAGGTCATAGGTCATAAGGTCATAAGTGATAGGAGCAGAATTAGGCCATTCGGCCCATCAAGTTTTTGCCACCATTCACTCATGGCTGATCTATCTCTCCCTAGCAACCCCATTCTCCTGCCTTCTCCCCATAACCCCTGACACCCGCACTAATCAAGAAAGCTCAGGAAACAATTACAACATCAGTCCATGTACGAAATTGTCCAGAAGTTTGGCAATTAATATCTAACTTTGTTTTATGCGATTAATCTGTCTCACAGCACCAGAGACCGGGTTTCAATCCTGACCTCGGGCGCTGTCTGTGTGGAGTTTGCACCTTCTCCCTGTGATCCAGTGGGTTTCCTCCGGGTGCTCCGGTTTCCACCCGCATCCCAATGGCGCGCGGGTCTGTCGGTTTACTGGCTTCTGTAAAATGGTCCTGCTGTCTAGGGAGTGGATGGAAAAGTGGGATAACACAGAACGAGTGGGAATTAGCGTTTAAGAAGGAACTGCAGATGCTGGAAAAATCTAAGGTAGACAAAAGTGCTGGAGAAACTCAGCGGGTGCAGCAGCATCTATGGAGCGAAGGAAATAGGCAATGTTTCGGGCCGAAACCCTTCTTCAGACTGATGTGTCATTACTTTCAGGTGATTACATACTTCCTTCAATTTGCGTTTTTTTAAAATATCCATAGTTCCCACACAGCATCTCGGCTGCCAGGCCAGGGCAGGAGTGAAGGACTCGCCCCCTTTATTGGAAGGATCAGCTTTCCAAGTCGTCCTTTCATTGTGATTGATAATGGCGAAAGGATGCGCAGGTTACAAAGTAAGTAAGTAAGTAAGTACGTTTTATTTATATAGCACGTTTTAAATCTTTTTTTTTATTTTTTATTTTATTTTATTTATTTTTTTTAATTTTTTTTTTTAATTTTTTTTTTTTATAAAGGATAAGATTGAAAGAGAGAAGAAAGTGAAGGAAAAAGTGAAAGTGTAGAAAGTGTGACAACAAGACAGAACGAAGACCCTATAAGAACAAAAATTAAAAACAAAAGAAGTTAAGAAATAGACCCTAGAAAAGAAGGAGAAAGAGAAAGTGGAGAAAGAGAAAAACAAATAGTTTTTATGAGCATTACGCAAATGGGACATAATAACTTTCGAGCTGTCATCACCCTTTACCTGACCTCAGTTTTTTTTTTAAGGTACCTTTGCACCCTATATTTGTAATAATTCTATAAATGCAGACCACGTCAGATGGAAGTGATCTGGTTTACCTGCCAGGAGGAGTCTTATCTCTTCTAGGTGTAATGCACGTTTTAAATCAACTCGCGTTGAAACCAAAGTGCTTTACATAAAATAAATAATAAGTTTCCGTACATCCATAGAAAAAGATTTAAAAAAGACAAATTGACACAACACATTATAGAGTTCAACACAAACGTCCCCCCACAACAGAATCAACGTTTTCCACTGTGGGGAAAGGCACCAGAAAGTTTAGTCCTCTTCCTCTGTGACCACTCGAGGTCTGGGGCCCATTTGTGGCCTCCGCAGCCAGTCCGATGTTTTTCAGGCCTTCTTGCCGTGAAGCTGGAACTCCGGCGTCGGGTGAACATTCCTCAGCGGCTTGGAAAGTCTGGAAAGTGCTCAAAGCACCCGGCTCGGATTCTGAACACGGGTGATGAAATTGCTGCCACTTTAAATCTGGTATCGATATCCAAGGACTGATTGCCTGGTGGATACGCTGTGACAGACGTGGCACCTTTCACACGGATGGCCTGCAATATATATATCCCAGTCGGAAGCTCCTCTGACATTTGCAAGGATACTAATATACATACATGTACTCCGCCTGATGGTAAATACCAGCCGGATATTACTTCTGGAGCTATCTCGTCCCATAACTGGGACAGCAGAAGCCAACCTGGGCAATGATGCTCATCAAACTGCATCTTCTATGACGGCACAAATCCAAGGACTGCTTCATAACAATCTTGCTTCCCCCTGAAGATAAATCTCTCCACAATGGCTGCCTTTTAGCCTCTCCTGAAACGGTGCCAGCGAACAAATAGCTCCTTGCCACTTGATGTCAACCTTGTCTCGCGGGCTGCTGGATCACAAGGTCATGGGTTCAAGTCCCACTCCAGACATGATGTCTCCTGACACCTTAAGTCGTTCGAAAGAGATGTTAAACCAACAGCCTGTTCTCCTGGGCCCCAAAGGTCTTACGGCATCATTTGGAAAACAGTGCCTGCATTTTATCTGGACGTTGGCCAAGATTCATTCATCAACTAATAAAATTAATATATGTGAGACCACATTAGCAAATAGTCACCTCAAACCTTATGGAGAACATACAGAGATGTTACTGAACATGAACTGCCTCCCATCTGCTGTGAATATTCTGATCTAGTCTTTAGTGAGTTAATTCCTGGTAACATCATCCACTGAGTTGTTCAACAAAGCTCACGTCTGGAAATTAGAGCCTGAGTTTGACTTTTCCTACATTGTCACGTACCGAGGTACAGTGAAAAGCTTTTGTTGCGTGTCAGCGGAAAGACAATACATGATTACAATCGAGCCATCCACAGTGTGCAGGTACATGATAAAGGGAATAACGTTTAGTGCAAGATAAATCCAGTCCAGGGGGACTATGGATCAGCGTTCTCGTCACGCCCCCCGTCAGTACCCAGGCTCGCCTGGGGAAGCCAATGATCCTTCCAGCAGATTAAATTCTACAAGACGACGCCTGAGAGCCAAGTCAAAGAATCCTAGTCATTATCCCAAAGCCGAAAGCAGCAACAACGACCAGCCTCAAGAGCACCTAGCAGTTGGACCTGCTCTCCGAATGAAGGCCTCAGCCAAGCGACGCCTCATCGAAGTCCTCGCCCACCAACACTATTCAGGACTGGACATGGCCCCTGCTTGGCCAGCCTTCACAAATGGGGCAGCAGCCCAACCCCAAGGTGTGACTTAAAGGAGGACTTGTCACCCTTCATACAGCAGATCAAGAGGCAACTGCTTGGCTAAAGGACTTTGCATTCGCTAAATAAAAATAAAAAATCCAGTCAAGTCTGATCAAAGATAGTCCGAGGGTCTCCAATGACAAAGATGGCAGCTCAGGACTGCTCTCTAGTTGTGGTAGGATAGGGATAGTCGGCACAGTGGAGCAGTGGTATTGCTGCCTTACTGTGCCAGAGACCCGATCTGACTACAGTGCTTGTCTGTACGGAGTTTGTACGTTCTCCCTGTGACCGCGTGGGTTTTTTCCGGGTGCTCCAGTTTCCTCCCACATTGCAAAGACGCGCAGGTTTGTAGGTTAATTGGCTTCGGAAAAAAAAGGTAATGTGTAGGATAATGCTAGCGTACTGCTGGTCAGCGCAGACCCGGTGGGCTGAAAGGCCTGTTTCAGCGCTGTATTTCTAAAGTCCAAAGTCTAAAGATGGTCACTTCCAAATGCAACAGGCAAACTTAACTGGAAATCGACTTACTTACTATTCGCAGGACGGGGGTGTCACTGGCAAGGTCAACATGTATTGTTTTTGGCTCTGTACGTTAATAATTTTACTTTAGTTTATTGCCACGTGTACCGAGGTACAGTGAAAAGCTTTTGTTGCGTGCTAACCAGTAAGTGGAAAGACAACGCATGATTACAATCGAGCCGTCCACAGTGTACAGATACATGATATGGGAATAACGTGAATAATGTTTAGTGCAAGGTAAAGTCCAGTAAAGTCTGATCAAAGATAGTCCGAGGGTCTCCAATGAGGTAGATAGTAGCTCAGGAC
>CM075978.1:3694584-3810953 GCA_038087875.1 Malacoraja senta
TTTGTTGGTTCACATGCTTGATCAATGGTGTTTTATCTTTAATGTTTTATTATTATTAATGTTTAGTGTTTTCTGAGTCACTCGTAACTGTCACTGTATGTCATGTTGTTACTTGTGGGCGGAGCACCAAGGCAAATTCCTTGTATGTGAATACTTGGCCAATAAATTTACTTACTTACTTATTTGCTTACTTCCTGTCCCCTATCCCCATGTATATACACACCACCCTGTGCCTGTAATGGCCACCCTCAAGTGTCCAAATTAATACTGCAAAATATATCTAGACAAAATAATACAATATGCCAACAGTAGCCAGCCTAAACATAAATGGCTCCTACGGCAACGATTCAGTATTTCAGTATTAATACTGGCAAGATAGACACAAAATGTCGGAGTAACTCAGCGGGACAGGCAGCATCTCTGGAGAGAAGGAATGGGTGACGTTTCGGGTGGAGAACCTTCTTCAGACTGGAGTCGGGGGAAAGAGAAAGGGATATGACAAGAGTTCCCTTTCCCCTGCCCCTCTGTCTGAGGATGGGTCTCGACCCGAAACGTCACCCATTCAATAGACAATAGACAATAGGTGCAGGAGTAGGCCATTCGGCCCTTCGAGCAAGCACCGCCATTCAATGTGATCATGGCTGATCATCCCCAATCAGTACCCCGTTCCTGCCTTCTCCACATATCCCCTGACTCCGCTATCTTTAAGAGCCCTGTCTATCCTTCTCTCCAGAGATGCTGCCTGACCCGCTGAGTTTTGTGTCTATCTTTGGTGGAAACAAGCATCTGCAGTTCTTTACGACACATGAATCCTGCAAAGGTTTTACTTCAAATCTGCGCCGTCAGCGTCTTTCCCACAACTCGTTCGAAGCCCAATCATAAACATTTGACGGCTGGCTCACCTCAGTTTTGCTGACTGGTATTTGGTCAATTCCTTTGGTTATGGAGGCCCAGGATCTGCCAGTGACCATGCAGGCGAAGAGCGGATACAGCTCGGCCGCTCCCAGTCGCCGGCTGTACGTCTCGATGGCCTTCTTGTCGGCCTTAATCAGGGCGTACCACAGACGGCAATAGTTCAGGCGGAACTCCTCTGTCAGGGTCTGTGTGGAACCGAGAATAGAAAGAAAGCTCATAAGTTCACAAGTTCTAGGAGCGGAATGAGGCCATTTGGCCCCATCAAGTCCCCATCGCCATTCGATCATCTTTCCTTCTCAACCCCAATCTGCCAATCTCTGCCTTAACAATATCCATAGACTTGGCCTCTACAGCCGTCTTTGGCAATGAATTCCACAGATTAACCACTCAAGAAATTCCTCCTCATCTCCTTTCTGAAGGTACGTCCTTATATTCTGAGGCTTTGGCCTCTGGTCCTAGACTCTCTTGCTAGTGGAAACATCCTCTCCACATCCACTCTATCCAGACCTTTCACTATTCGGTAAGTTTCAATGAGGTGTCCCCTCATCCTTCTAAACTCCAGCGAGTACAGGACCAGTGCCGTCAAACACTCATCATATGTTAACCCGATCATTCTTGGGATCATTCTCGTAAACCTGAGATTTCCCTGCAGTTCCTTTTTACACATCTGCTCCAAAGATGCTGCCTGACCCATCATAGGTCATAGATCATAAGGTCATAAGTGATAGGAGAAGAATTAGGCCATTCGGCCCATCAAGTTTTTGCCACCATTCACTCATGGCTGATCTATCTCTCCCTCGCAACCCCATTCTCCTGCCTTCTCCCCATAACCCCTGACACCCGCACTAATCAAGAAAGCTCAGGAAACAATTACAACATCAGTCCATGTACGAAATTGTCCAGAAGTTTGGCAATTAATATCTAACTTTGTTTTATGCGATTAATCTGTCTCACAGCACTAGAGCTCGGTTTCAATCCTGACCTCGGGCGCTGTCTGTGTGGAGTTTGCACCTTCTCCCTGTGATCCAGTGGGTTTCCACCCGCATCCCAATGGCGCGCGGGTCTGTCGGTTTACTGGCTTCTGTAAAATGGTCCTGCTGTCTAGGGAGTGGATGGAAAAGTGGGATAACACAGAACGAGTGGGAATTAGCGTTTAAGAAGGAACTGCAGATGCTGGAAAAATCGAAGGTAGACAAAAGTGCTGGAGAAACTCAGCGGGTGCAGCAGCATCTATGGAGCGAAGGAAATAAGCAACGTTTCGGGCCGAAACCCTTCTTCAGACCCTTCGCTCCATAGATGCTGCTGCACCCGCTGAGTTTCTCCAGCACTTTTGTCGACCTAGTGTGAATTAGCATTACAGCGGCCAATTAACCTGCAACCCCACACGTCTTTGGGATGTGGGAGGAACCACATTGTAAAAGTAGACATTCGGAGTAATTTCCCCCCCCCCCCCCACCATAAATGAGACGTCATTACTTTCAAAGGTAGACGAAAATGCTGGAGAAACTCAGCGGGTGAGGCAGCATCTATGGAGCGAAGGAATGGATGACGTTTCGGGTCGAGACCCTTCTTCAGACTGATGTGTCATTACTTTCAGGTGATTACATACTTCCTTCAATTTGCGTTTTTTTTTAAATATCCATAGTTCCCACACAGCATCTCGGCTGCCAGGCCAGGGGAGGAGTGAAGGACTCGCCCCCTTTATTGGAAGGATCAGCTTTCCAAGTCGTCCTTTCATTGTGATTGATAATGGCGAAAGGATGCGCAGGTTACAAAGTAAGTAAGTAAGTAAGTACGTTTTATTTATATAGCACGTTTTAAATCTTTTTTTTTTTTTTTTTTTTTTTTTTTTTAATTTTTTTTTTTTATTTTTTTATAAAGGATAAGATTGAAAGAGAGAAGAAAGTGAAGGAAAAAGTGAAAGTGTAGAAAGTGTGACAAGACAGAACGAAGACCCTATAAGAACAAAATTAAAAACAAAAGGAGTTAAGAAATAGACCCTAGAAAAGAAGGAGAAAGAGAAAGAGAAAAACAAATAGTTTTTATGAGCATTACGTAAATGGGACATACCAACTTTCCAGCTATCATCACCCTTTACCTGACCTCAGTTTTTTTTTAAGGTACCTTTGCACCCTATATTTGTAATAATTCTATAAATGCAGACCACATCAGGTGGAAGTGATCTGGTTTACCTGCCAGGAGGAGTCTTATCTCTTCTAGGTGTAATGCACGTTTTAAATCAACTCGCGTTGAAACCAAAGTGCTTTACATAAAATAAATAATAAGTTTCCGTACATCCATAGAAAAAGATTTTAAAAAGACAAATTGACACAACACATTATAGAGTTCAACACAAACGTCCCCCCACAACAGAATCAACGTTTTCCACTGTGGGGAAAGGCACCAGAAAGTTTAGTCCTCTTCCTCTGTGACCACTCGCGGTCTGGGGCCCATTTGTGGCATCCGCAGCCAGTCCGATGTTTTTCAGGCCTTCTTGCCGTGAAGCTGGAACTCCGGCGTCGGGTGAACATTCCTCAACGGCTTGGAAAGTCTGGAAAGTGCTCAAAGCTCCCGGCTCGGATTCTGAACACGGGTGATGAAATTGCTGCCACTTTAAATCTGGTATCGATATCCAAGGACTGATTGCCTGGTGGATAAGCTGTGACAGACGTGGCACCTTTCACACGGATGGCCTGCAATATATATATCCCAGTCGGAAGCTCCTCTGACATTTGCAAGGATACTAATATACATACATGCACTCCGCCTGATGGCAAATACCAGCCGGATATTACTTCTGGAGCTATCTCGTCCCATAACTGGGACAGCAGAAGCCAACCTGGGCAATGATGCTCATCAAACTGCATCTTCTATGACGGCACAAATCCAAGGACTGCTTCATAACAATCTTGCTTCCCCCTGAAGATAAATCTCTCCACAATGGCTGCCTTTTAGCCTCTCCTGAAACGGTGCCAGCGAACAAATAGCTCCTTGCCACTTGATGTCAACCTTGTCTCGCGGGCTGCTGGATCACAAGGTCATGGGTTCAAGTCCCACTCCAGACATGATGTCTCCTGACACCTTAAGTCGTTCGAAAGAGATGTTAAACCAACAGCCTGTTCTCCTGGGCCCCAAAGGTCTTACGGCATCATTTGGAAAACAGTGCCTGCATTTTATCTGGACGTTGGCCAAGATTCATTCATCAACTAATAAAATTAATATATGTGAGACCACATTAGCAAATAGTCACCTCAAACCTTATGGAGAACATACAGAGATGTTACTGAACATGAACTTCCTCCCATCTGCTGTGAATATTCTGATCTAGTCTTTAGTGAGTTAATTCCTGGTAACATCATCCACTGAGTTGTTCAACAAAGCTCACGTCTGGAAATTAGAGCCTGAGTTTGACTTTTCGTACATTGTCACGTACCGAGGTACAGTGAAAAGCTTTTGTTGCGTGTCAGCGGAAAGACAATACATGATTACAATCGAGCCATCCACAGTGTGCAGGTACATGATAAAGGGAATAACGTTTAGTGCAAGATAAATCCAGTCCAGGGGGACTATGGATCAGCGTTCTCGTCACGCCCCCCGTCAGTACCCAGGCTCGCCTGGGGAAGCCAATGATCCTTCCAGCAGATTAAATTCTACAAGACGACGCCTGAGAGCCAAGTCAAAGAATCCTAGTCATTATCCCAAAGCCGAAAGCAGCAACAACGACCAGCCTCAAGAGCACCTAGCAGTTGGACCTGCTCTCCGAATGAAGGCCTCAGCCAAGCGACGCCTCATCGAAGTCCTCGCCCACCAACACTATTCAGGACTGGACATGGCCCCTGCTTGGCCAGCCTTCACAAATGGGGCAGCAGCCCAACCCCAAGGTGTGACTTAAAGGAGGACTTGTCACCCTTCATACAGCAGATCAAGAGGCAACTGCTTGGCTAAAGGACTTTGTATTTGCTAAATAAAAATAAAAAATCCAGTCAAGTCTGATCAAAGATAGTCCGAGGGTCTCCAATGACAAAGATGGCAGCTCAGGACTGCTCTCTAGTTGTGGTAGGATAGCGATAGTCGGCACAGTGGAGCAGTGGTATTGCTGCCTTACTGTGCCAGAGACCCGATCTGACTACAGTGCTTGTCTGTACGGAGTTTGAACGTTCTCCCTGTGACCGCGTGGGTTTTTTCCGGGTGCTCCAGTTTCCTCCCACATTGCAAAGACGCGCAGGTTTGTAGGTTAATTGGCTTCGGAAAAAAAAGGTAATGTGTAGGATAATGCTAGCGTACTGCTGGTCAGCGCAGACCCGGTGGGCTGAAAGGCCTGTTTCAGCGCTGTATTTCTAAAGTCCAAAGTCTAAAGATGGTCACTTCCAAATGCAACAGGCAAACTTAACTGGAAATCGACTTACTTACTATTCGCAGGACGGGGGTGTCACTGGCAAGGTCAACATGTATTGTTTTTGGCTCTGTACGTTAATAATTTTACTATAGTTTATTGCCACGTGTACCGAGGTACAGTGAAAAGCGTTTGTTGCGTGCTAACCAGTAAGTGGAAAGACAATACATGATTACAATCGAGCCGTCCACAGTGGTACAGATACATGAATAATGTTTAGTGCAAGGTAAAGTCCAGTAAAGTCTGATCAAAGATAGTCCGAGGGTCTCCAATGAGGTAGATAGTAGCTCAGGGACTGTTCTCTAGTTGTAATGATACTGGTTAAGAGATGATTACTTACCGGGCAGCATCAACATCAGAAGACCTGTTAAAAAAATCGCAATGCACTTCATCGGAGTGCAGCCGGACAAAGGCGGACACAGCACCAGTATGGCAGATGACCACAGGAAATTGCAGCAAATTGTGGACGCAGCCCAGACCATCACACAAACCAACCTCCCTTGTCAAAGCTGCCACAGCCAGACGTAAAAACAGCTTTATTCCACGAGTAGTAGCTCTACTCAATAACCAAAGATCTGTAGCCTCCTTTTGCTCTGGTATTTTATTTAATTCACATGTTTAATCAATAATGTCTTATTATTAATGTTTAATGTTTTATGTCATTCCTAACTGTCACTGTATGTCATGTTGTCACTTGCGAGCGGAGCACCAAGGCAAATTCCTTGTATGTGAATACTTGCACAATAAACATTCATTCATTCATTCAATCCATTTATTCCATTTATACATCACGCTGAATCAATGGTCTAACATCGCCCGGCGCGGCTTTAATAGCCGCGGGACTTGCTAGTGCTACCGGGGGCTCCAACATCAAGACCCGGAGCGCGGCCTTGCATCGCCCGGCGCGGCTTTAATGGCCGCGGGACTTATTTTCCATCGCCCGCCGGGGGCTCTGACTCTGACATCGGGAGGAGAATGGGGAGTGCAGGGGAGAGATAAGACTTGCCTTCCATCACAGCGAGGAGGAGATTCGCTGTGATGGATGTTTGTGTAAATTGTGTTGTGTCTTGGTTCTTTTTACTTGTTTGTATGACTGCAGAAACCAAATTTCGTTTGAACCTCATTTGAGGTTCAAATGACAATAAATGGTATTGTATTGTATTGTATTGTATTGTATTGAGTCGCACCCCGGCCACTCCCTCTTCTCCCCTCTCCCATCAGACAAAGGGTACAGAAGTGTGAAAACGCACACCTCCAGATTCAGGGACAGTTTCTTTCCAGCTGTTATCACGGCAGATATCACAGCTGAATCATCCTCCTGCAACCCTTATCATCTATCTGTACACTGTGGACGGCTCGATTGTAATCATGTATTGTCTTTCTGCTGGCTGGTTAGCACGCAACAAAAGCTTTTCACTGTACCTCGGTACACATGGCAATAAACTAAACTGAACTGAAAACAAAAGAGTTTGGGCAAGGAGGTAGATTTTTGGTAATGCTTTACAGAAGGCTTCATGGAGCAAGCTCACATCACTAGGTGCCTGGGAAGCTGAATGAGCTAACGTGCCTTCCCTGTGGACGAGATCGGTATCCTCAGTTGGGCGAACCCTGCCTCAGCTGTGAGGTCCACGCTGAACACGACCAGCACTCTGGCACAGGGGAGAAGCACGCTCCTGAGCCTCACCAGGCCCGCGGCAGTCAGGAACACCTCCCGAAGACAAACCGTGGCTCAGCGAGCGTGTACAAATCCCCATGCTCACTGATCACGGTCGAGTGATCACCCCAACAGCGTGCAAGTAACAAGAGGAACATCTGCACAGCGCTGTGTAGCGAAATGGAGGGCAGCTGGCAATTCAGCAAGGACACTGGACTCACACAGCCGAGTCAGTGGATATTTTTAATGCAGAGATAGATAGATAAATTCTTGATTAGTACGGGTGTCAGGGGTTATGGGGCGAAAACAGGAGAATGGGGTTAGGAGGGAGAGATAGATCAGCCACGATTGAATGGCGGAGTAGACTTGATGGGCCTAATTCTGCTCCTGTCACTTATGAACTAATGGCTCGGTCAACTGAGTCCTGATCACCAGTGAAAGCTTATAGAGTCAGGAAGCAGAGGTAGCTTCACCCAACCCGACATCTCCAGAGAGCGGGGAGAGACATGTCTAGAGGGTAAGGAAATGGGATAACCGCTGGAGCATAGAACATAGAACAGTACTATGCTGTACTAACATAAAAACACGGAAGGCCTCTGCCACAGAAGGCAGTGGAGGCCAATTCACTGGATATATTCAAGAGAGAGTAAGATGCTGTTAGAGCTACCAGAATCAGGGGATACGGGGAGAAGGCAGGAACGGGGTACTGATTGTGGATGATCAGCCATGATCATATTGAATGGTGGTGCTGGCTCGAAGGGCCAAATGGTCTACTCCTGCACCTATTTTCTATGTTGGACAGGCCCTTCAGCCCACAATGTCCGTGCCGAACATGATGCCAAGACCAACCCTTGCCTGTCTGCACATAATCCACATCATCCATATAATCTATCAACCCCGGTCTCTGGCACTGCGAGGCAGCAGCTCTACCTGCTGCACCACCATGCCGCCACCGTGACCTTCAAGCCCGTCACCAAAGGCAGTAAATGGGGGGGGGGGGGGGGGGAAGAACTGAATGACTCTCAATATCGGAGCTGAGACCCGCTGCCCTGAAGGAGAATAACTTCTCCGGCAAAAAGCCAATTACCTCAGGACAGCTTTCATTTCAGCCGAAAGGTGTTTCTCAGCCGCTCCAGATATGGTGACCGGTCTGCTCGTCTCGAGTGGGAGTGGGATTCTGAAACGTGTCCCTCAGTGGTTCTCCAACAGTTCAGCTCGTCTCTCCTGCCCGATTGAACAGTTTGCCACTCAGCTGTCACCGCACGTTGCAGTCAGCGATTCAGCCGCTGCGACATAGTGGTGTTGACTGACGCCTGACACCGTGTGTTACATTGACATCCCTGCTGGTGAACATAACCTGACCCCAGCTCTTGTTTCAGTCGCTCTTAGCCCGTCTGGCTTTCCTGCGGACATGCAAGGATTAGTTCTAAGGCGGCGTGTTATCCGTCTGGTGCTAAGGGATCGTCTACAGTTCTCCGCGGAGAGATGCAATAACCTTTCGGCCTGCGGGAATTCCACGGCAAATACCTGCTGCCTTCCCAGCTTCGGGAATTCAGTTTGGTTTATTGCCACGTGTACCGAGGTACAGTGAAAAGCTTTTGTTGCGCGCTAACCAGTCAGTGGAAAGACAACACATGATTACCAGCGAGCAATTGTGTACAGTTTTGGTCTCCTAATTTGAGGAAGGACATCCTTGTGATTGAGGCAGTGCAGCGTAGGTTCATGAGATTGATCCCTGGGATGGTGGGACTGTCATATGAGGAAAGATTGAAAAGACTAGGCTTGTATTCACTGGAGTTTAGAAGGATGAGGGGGCATCTTATAGAAACATATAAAATTATAAAAGGACTGGACAAGCTAGATGCAGGAAAAATGTTCCCAATGTTGGGCGAGTCCAGAACCAGGGGCCACAGTCTTAGAATAAAGGGGAGGTCATTTAAGACTGAGGTGAGAAAAAACGTTTTCACCCAGAGAGTTGTGAATTTATGGAATTTCCTGGTTGTGGTAGGATGATTCAGTTGCTTGATAACAGCTGAGAAGAAACTGTCCCTGAATCTGGAGGTGTGCGTTTTCACACTTCTGTACCTTTTGCCTGATGGGAGAGAGGAGAAGAGGGAGTGGCCGGGGTGCGACCCGTCCTTGATTATGCTGCTGGCCTTGCTGAGGCAGCGCGAGGTGTAGATGGAGTCAATGGAAGGGAAGTTGACACAAAATGCTGGAGTAAGTAATCGGGTGAGGCAGCATCTCTGGAGGGAAGAAACGGGCGACGTTTCGGGTCGAGACCCATCTTCAAACTCGACCCGAAACCTCGCCCATTCCTTCCCTCCAGAGATGCTGCCCCACCCGCTGAGTTACTCCAGCATTTTGCGTCGACCTTCGATTTTAACCAGCATCTGCAGTTCTTTCTTACACTCAATGGAAGGGAGGTTGGTTTGCTGAGTAGACCCTGACACCTGCCTACAGCTTTGATTTGCTGTGAATTCTCTGAGGGTATTCGACGGGCTGGGGAATCATTGCCACAAGAGACTGCAGATGCTGAAATCCCAAGCAACATACCAAGCACTGGAGGATCGCAGAGACTCGGGCAGCATCTGCAGCAATGTATCGTGACTGATTCATCCAATACTAATTCCATTTTAATTCTCCTCACATTTCCATCAACTTCCCCCCAAATTTTACCACTCACTGGCAGTTTAGTTGATTGTCACTTGTACCGAGGTACAGTGCTATCCTGTCAGCGGAAAGACAATACATGATTACAATCGAGTTATTTACAGTGTATTGCTACATGACAAGGGAATTTAGTGCAGGGTAAAGCCAGCAAAGTCCGATCAAGGATAGTCCGAGGGTCACCAGCGAGGTGGCACGGACAGAAATTTATCGTGAGCGATTAGCCTGCAGACCCATGCGTCTTGAGAGTGTGGGCGGAAACCGGAGCACCGAGGGAAATCCGTGCGGTGAGAGGGAGGACCAGAGGTCAGGATCGAACCGTGTTCCTCGCAGCTGTGAATCAGCAGCTGGGCCAGCTGCGGCACTGTGCTGGATCTTGCAGTATCCCTACAAGACACCTTTAATACCAATACATCAAACACCATGATTGCTTCAACACAGGAGCAAACACAGTTCTCAATGATCTCTTGCTTACTACGTGACCTTTTAAAAGAATGAAACCAGCAAGTAAAGATCGTCGGCGCTCCTGAATCGATGAGATGTGCACCGCGGACAGACACCATCGGGGCCTGCTTTCATTTTGAAATGCTTGCCCCCCACTCCAGCACCTCTAGCCACCGCACAGAGTAAATAACAGTCCAGCACAGGAACAGGCCCTCTGAGCCAGGAGGTCTGTGTTCAGCATGAAGCCCACTTCAACTCATCCCATCTGCCTGCACATGATCCATACCCCTCCAAACCCTGAATAACAATAGACAATAGACAACAGGTGCAGGAGTAGGCCATTCGGCCCCTCGAGCCAGGACCGCCATTCAATGTCATCATGGCTGATCATCCACAATCAGTATCCCGTTCCTGCCTTCTCCCCATATCCCCTGACTCCGCTAACTTTAAGAGCCCTATCTAACTCTCTCTTGAAAGCATCCAGAGAAAAGGCCTCCACTGCCCTCTGAGGCAGAGAATTCCACAGACTCACAACTCTTTGGGTGAAAAAGTTTTTCCTCATCTCCGTTCTAAATGGCGTACCCCTTATTCTTGAGCTGTGGCCCCTGGTTCTGGACTTCCCCAACATCGGGAACATGTTTCTTGCCTCTATCATGTCCAAACCCTTAATAATCTTATATGTTTCAATAAGATCCCCTCTCATCCTTCTAAATTCCAGAGTATACAAGCCCAGCTGCTCCATTCCATCAACATATGACAGTCCCGCCATCACGGGAATTAACCTGGTGAACCTACGCTGCACTCCCTCAATAGCAAGAATATCCTTCCTCAAATTTGGAGACTAAAGCTGCACACAATACTCCAGGTGTGGTCTAACCAGGGCCCTGTATGACTGCAGAAGGACCTCTTTGTTCCTGTACTCAACTCCTCTTGTTATGCGTACCTTACAGCTTCTTCATCACAAAGCATGTGGAAGGGAATAAGTGGCAGACTGTGGAACCTTGGTTGTCTTAGGATCACATTCTCAGCAAATTTTAATAGGAATCTGAGGGGTAACTTTTTCACGCAATGGGTGGTGGGTGTGCGGAACAAGCTGCCAGAGGAGGTAGTTGAGGCTCGGATTATCCCAATATTCTAGACAGTTAGACAGGTACATGGACCTCGACCTGAAACATCACGCATTCTTTCTCTCCAGGGATGCTGCCTGTCCCACTGAGTTACTCCAGCTTTTTGTGTCTACATGGATAGGACAGGTTTGGAGGGATATGGACCAAACGCGGGCAGATGGGACTAGTGTAGCTGGGACTTGTTGGCCGGTGTGGTATGAAGGGCCTGTTTCCACACTGTTTCACTCTATGGCTCTAAAAATTAGGGGGGACCTCATTGAAACTTATCGAATAGTGAAAGGCCTGGATAGAGTGAATGTGGAGAGGAAGTTTCCACTAGTGGGGGCGTCCAGGGCCAGGGGCCATAGCCTCAGAACAAAATTATGTCCCTTTAGAAAGGAAATTAGGAGGAATCTCTTTAGCCAGATGGGTAGTGAATCTGCGGAATTCATTGCCACACACGGCTGTGGAGGCCAAGTCAATGGAATCATCTCTCACAGTCCACCATGAAGCTTACAAACCCCACCTCACTGCCTACAAAGATGCCCTCATTGCTGCTAAATCCGCCTACCTCTCCTCCATATTCACCGACCCCTGCCTAAACCACAGAACCCTCTTCTCCACAGTGTGCAACCTCCTCAAGCCTCGAGCCAACACTCTCCCTAACTCCACTCCGGATCTCTGCAACTCATTCCTCCACTTTTTCGCTGACAAAATCAGCACCATCTATCAATCTCTATCCCCTGTACCCGACTCCCCAGCATCTACTCCACCACCTACCAAGGCCCCTCCTTTCAACATCTCCACTGACCTCCTTACCCCTCCTCCACACTGCTTCCTCTCCCAGTTTGACCCGGTCACCACTACTGAAACCTCCAAACTCATCAGCTCCTCCAAACCCACTCCCTCGACCCTCTCCCCACTCCCCTGCTGACGTCATGCCTCCCCGCTCTCTGCCCCTACCTCACTAATCTCTTCAACTCCTCATTGTCCCAAGGAATTGTCCCCTCTGCTTTCAAAACTGCTGCTGTCACACCAATCTTAAAGAAACCTGGTCTTGATCCCTCCTCTCTCATTAACTACCGCCCCATCTCAAACCTCCCCTTTCTTTCAAAAACCCTGGAGCGTATCGTCGCGTCACAACTTCATTCCCACCTCCTCGCGTATAACCTATTTGAACCCCTCCAATCTGGCTTTCGCCCCCTCCATAGCACAGAAACTGCTCTCCTCAAAGTCCTCAACGACCTCCTCACCTCTGCTGATACTGGTTCCCTCAACATCCTCATCCTCCTCGACCTGAGTGCAGCCTTCGATACAGTGAACCATAATATCCTGCTTACCAAACTAAAAGACCTTGACATTGAAGGTTCTGCACTCAGCTGGCTCCGTTCCTACCTTTCCAACCGATCCCACTTCATCTCTCTCCATAACCACAACTCTGCCACAGCCACTGTCACTCAAGGCGATCCCCAAGGCTCCGTTCTCGGTCCCCTCCTCTTCATCATCTACATCCTCCCCCTTGGTCATATACTCCGTCACTTCAACCTGGACTTCCATTGCTATGCTGATGACACCCAGATCTATCTCAGCACCAAGTCCCCCCACCACCCCCCTCTCTCCCATATCAACTCCTGCCTGTCAGCCATCAAATCTTGGATGCAACTCAACTTCCATCAATTAAACAGTAACAAAACAGAATTTCTCCTCATTGGCTCCAAATCAACACTTACCAAAATTAACAACCCCACTCTCACTATTGACGGCACCACTGTCTCCCCATCTCCTCAGGCCCGCAACCTTGGCGTGATCTTTGACTCAACCCTCTCCCTTGAGCCTCACATCCGCCATGTTGTCAAAACATCATTTTTTCACCTCCGCAACATTGCCAAAATCAGACCCTCTCTCACACCCCCCGCTGCTGAAAGACTCATCCATGCCTTCATCTCCTCCCGACTGGACTACTGTAACTCTCTTCTCTTTGTCATTAATTCCAGCAACATCAACCGACTCCAACTGGTCCAGAATGCAGCCGCCCGACTCATCACCCACACCAAATCCTGGCACCACATCACCCCAGTTCTCAAAGAACTTCACTGGCTTCCCATTTCCCACCGGATCATCTACAAAATCCTGGTCCTCATCTACAAAGCCCTCAACCACTTGCCCCCCCCCCCCCCCTTATTTCACTGACCTCCTCTCCCCCTACCAACCCTCACGGTCCCTCAGATCCACATCAGCCGGTCTCCTCTCCATTCCGAAATCCAACCTCTGCACTTTTGGAGACAGAGCCTTCTCCAGGGCAGCTCCCAGGCTCTGGAACTCCCTCCCACAACTGATCCGAAATTCTGAGTCCCTCACCATCCTCCAGTCCCGCCTCAAGACCCATCTCTTCACCTCTGCATACCCTTAGTCCCATGTCCCCCTCCGCTTTGCGTCTCTGTCTTACTGCTCTATTTTGTTTTGTTTTTGACTCTCAATGTAAAGCGACTTTGAGTCCTTGAAAAGCGCTATATAAATAAAATGTAGTATTATTATTATTATTAATGGATATTTTTAGGGCGGAAATTGACAGATTCTTGATTAGTGCAGGTGGCAGAAAACCTGCGCGGTCACGGGGAGAACGAGCAAACTCCGTACAGACAGCACCCATAGTCGGGATTGAACCTGGGTCTCATGACGCTGCAAGCACTGCAAGACAGCGACTCTACCGCTGCGCCACCGTGCCGCCCAATTTGAGGACCCACCTGATACAGTCCATGGTCCAGCAAGACAATTTCGACCTCGTTCGTTCGAGGGGCCTTCCTCACTAACACATTGCCTGGGTGTGGATCGCAGTGCACAAATCCATTTACAAAGATCATCTCGCTGTACAGCTTCCCCAGATTTTGCGAGATCTGCAAAACAAGGAATGAAGAGTGAAATAGCATCCATTCCTTATATTTTTATTGACGCCGAGTGATACAGTGAGGAAACAGGCCCTTCGGCCTAACCTGCTCACACCGGCCAACATGTCCCAGCTACATTATCCCAGCTGTCCGCGTTTGGCCCATATACCTCTAAACCTGTCTTATCCATGTACCTGTCTAATTGTTTCTGAAACATTGCGATAGTCCCTGCCTCAACTACCACCTCTGACAGCTCGTTCCATATGCCTCAAGTCAAGTCAAGTCAAGATTTATTCACCACTTGCACATAAGTGCAGTGAAATGAATTTGCCAGCAGCAGAACAATTAAAAAAAGAACACACAATATACAATAAAAAATGAACACAAACATCCACCACAGCATTCATCACTGTGGTGGAAGGCAACAAAGTTTGGTCAGTCCTCCTCCATTTTCCCCCGTGGTCGGGACCACACTTTGTGTGAAGATCCCTGCCACCCTTTGTGTGAAAAAGTTGCCCCTCAGCCATTCCTATTAAATCTTTCACCTTTCATCTTAAACCTATGTCCTCTGGTTCTCGATTCCCCATTTACTCTGTGCATCTACCCGATCTATTCCACTCATGATTTTACAAACCTCTATAAGTTCACCCCTCATCCTCCTGCGCTCCTAGGAATAGAGTCTCAGCCTGCTCAACCTCTCCCTATAGCTCAGACCCTAGACTCCTGGCGGAATTCTCATAAATCTTCTCTTTCTAACCTTTCCAACTTGACAACATATTGTGCCACACCCGACCTGCCCCGAGTTGATCAATGTTTCAATGAGTGAAATGATACCAAAAAAAATGGAATTGCTGGAAATATTCAGCAGGTCAGGCAGTAGCCGTGGACGGAGAAATAGAGTTAAGGTTTTGAACATAGAACCAAGAACAGGACAGTTCAGGAACAGGCCCTTCGGCCCACAAAGTCTGTGCTGAACAGCCAAGTTAAAATGTTTAAGAAAGAACTGCGGATGCTGGAAAAATCGAAGGTAGACAAAAAATGCTGGAGAAACTCAGCAGGTGAGGCAGCACCTAGGGAGCGAAGGAATAGGCCACGTTTCGGGTCGAGACACTTCTTCAATTTGGCCCAATATACAGGATGTCCCAGCTAATAAGGGACAGCTGTCAATGTTAAAATCATCTTTTTTGCCTGCCCGTGATCCATATCCCTCCATTCTCTCCGTATCCATCTAAAGGTCTCTTAAAGACCACTGTCGTATCTGCCTCCACCACCACACCTGGCAGCAAGTTCCAGACACCCACCAATCTCATCGTCAAAAAACTTGCCCTGCACACCTCCTTTAAGCTTTGTTTCTCTCAGCTTAAAGCTACTGTATACTCTCCAGACTTTGACATTTCTACGTTGGGAAAAAGCTTCTAAAAGTCTCTTAAACACTACTGTTGTATCCGTCTCCACCACTAGCCCTGGCACACAGTTTAAAGAAGTCTGGGGCTATTTTTTTTTACAGAGCGTGGTGGCTAGGGTTGCCAACTTTCTCACTCCCAAATAAGGGACAAATTCCCGATAGGAATTCGTTGACCGACTCGGCCGTGGCTGGGTGAATGATGAGTTGGCCCGGGTGCTGGACTGCACACAAAGCCCAGCTGGTGGGCCAGCTGAGGAGTTTTGGCCCGATGATCGGCCATGAGAAGGAGGGGTGGTGGTGGTGTCGGCGGTAAGCGAAGGTCCGAAGGTCGGACAGCTGGCCGGGCTGCCGACCGACGGGGCCACGGGCGAGGCGCTGCTGCTGCTGCTGCTGCACTCCATGGGCTGCACTACGTCGGGACGGGTGAGGCGGGGCCGGACGCGGCGCTCCGACCCGACATTCCCCTCGACCCGAGTAGTAGCAGTCAAATACGGGACAAGGGCGGTCCCGTACGGGACAAACCAATTTATCCCAATATACGGGATATCCCGGCTAATACGGGACAGTTGGCGACCCTAGTGGTGGCTGCTTACTTCTATCAGGACTCCCTTCAACCTCCGACTCTCCAGAGAAAACAATCCAAGTTTGTCCCAAAGATAGACACAAAATGCTGGAGTAACTCAGCGGGTCAGGCAGCATCTCCGGATACATAGATACATAGACAATAAGTGCAGGAGTAGGCCATTTGGCCCTTCGAGTCGGCACTGCCATTCAATGTGATCATGGCTGAATATCCACAATCAGTACCCCGTTCCTGCCTTCTCCCCATATTCCTTGACTCCGCTATCTTTAAGAGTTCTATTTAACTCTCTCTTGAAAGCATCCAGAGAATCAGCCTCCACTGCCTTCTGAGGCAGAGAATTCCACAGATTCACAACTCTCTGGGTGAATACGTTTTTCCTCATCTCCGCTCTAAATGGCTTACCCCTTATTCTTAAACTGTGGCCCCTGGTTCTGGACCCCCCAACATTGGGAACATGTTTCCTGCCTCGAGCGTGTCCAATCCCTTAATAATCATATGTTTCAATAAGATGTCCTCTCATCCTTCTAAATTCCAGTGTATACAAGCCTTGTTGCTCCATTCTATCAACATATGACAGTCCCGCCATCCCGGGAATAAACCTCGTGAACCTACGCTGCACTCCCTCGATAGCAAGAATGCCCTTCCTCAAATTTGGAGTCCAAAATTGCACACAATACTCCAGGTGTGGTCTCACTCGGGCCCTGTACAACTGCAGAAGGACTCTTTGCTCCTATACTCAATTCCTATTGTTATGAAGGCCAACATGCCATTAGCTTTCTTCACTGCCTACTGTACCTGCATGCTTACCTTCAGTGACTGATGAACAAGGACACCCAGGTCTCGATGTACTTCCCCTTTTCCGAACCTGACACCATTCAGATAATAATCTGCCTTCTTGTTCTTGCCACCAAAGTGGATCACCTCAAATTTATCCACATTATACTGCATCTGCCATGCATCTGCCCACTCACCCAACCTGTCCAAGTCACCCTGCATCCTCATAGCATCCTCCTCACAGTTCACACTGCCACCCAGCTTTGTGTCATCTGCATATTTGCTAATGCTACTTTTAATTCCTTCATCTAAATCATTAGATAGATTAGATTAGATAGCCCTTTATTGTCATTCAGACCGAAGTCTGAACGAAATTGCAACAGTTTGATGTATATTTAAAATACAGTAACTGCAGTCCCAGCACCGAGCCTTGCAAAACCCACGAGTCACTGCCTGCCATTCTGAAGAGAAGGAATGGGTGGTGTTTCAGGTCAAGACCCTTCTTCAGACTGAGTCAGGGGTGTGGGAAACCAGAGGTACTGAAAAGGAACAAAGGATCCCTACACATTTTGTAACCCGGCATCTGCAGTTCCTTCCTACACATGCAACATTTTGGGTCAAGATCCCTTCTACAGTCAAAATGTGTAGGAATTCTTAGGATCTTTTCATACCTCTCCCCTGACTCTCAGTCTGAAGAAGGGTCCCGACCCGAACCGCCACCCAGCCCTCCTCTCCAGAGATGCTGCCTGTCCCGCTGAGTTTGCTCCAGCATTTTGTGTCTATCTTCGGTGCAAACCAGCATCCGCAGTTCCTTCCCACGCCCCGAGTTTGTCCAACCCTTCCTCAGGGCTAATATCCTCATAACCCACCCAGACACAGGTCGATAATCCTTTCCCTGTCACTTCGAAAAACTCAATCAAAGCAGTCGGACAGAATCTCCACCGCATGGTCATGCTGACCATCTTTAATTAATCTCTGCCCCAATAATGCAGCACCGTTCCCTTGAGTGCTAAAGATAGACACAAAACGCTGGAGTAACTCAGCGGGACAGGCAGCAGCTCTGGAGAGAAGGAATGGGTGACGTTTCGGGTCGAGACCCTTCTTCAGACCCTCACGTTGTCAATCAAACATCCCTTTCTCTCCATCACTAATGTTATCATAACTGAAACAATTAATGTATGTGGTGGGTTTTTTTTAAATTCAGTCAATTTCTTTTTTTTTTTTAATAACTCAGTGATTTTTCTTCCGGGAGTCATGCCTATTATTCCCGAAGTCTCCAGGGCAATTCCGCAGGGCTTTCAAAGTAATAATAACAATTTTGCCAAAGCGGGCCTCGTTGGAACATTTTGTCGACTTTGCCGTTATCGCCGCAGTCATCACAAAGCTCCGCGTCAGCGGAAACAATAATTAAAAGGCAGCACTCCAACCCCGTCACCCCAGGCAATGTCACGGCAGAGGCCCACCGCCCCTCTGTGTTCACAATCAGCACTCTCCGCTCAGTCCTCCCTCCCTCCACCTCGGCGTGTGCCTGTGAGCTTCATGGACAATAGACATTAGACAATAGGTGCAGGAGGAGGCCATTCGGTCCCTCGAGCCAGCACCACCATTCAATGTGATCATGGCTGATCAACCACAATCAGTACCCCGTTCCTGCCTTCTCCCCATATCCGCTGACTCCGTTATCTTTAAGAACTCTGTCTAGCTCTCTCTTGAAAGTATCCAGAGAACCGGCCTCCACCGCCCTCTGAGGCAGAGAATTCCACAGACTCACAACTCTCTGTCTGAAAAAGTGTTTCCTCATCTCCATTCCAAATGGCTTACCCCTTATTCTTAAACTGTAGCCCCTGGTCATGGACTCCCCCAACATCGGGAACATGTTTCCTGCCTCTAGCGTGTCCAAACCCTTAATAAACGTATATGTTTCAATGAGATATCCTCTCATCCTTCTCAATTCCAGAGTGTACAAGCCCAGCCGCTCCATTCTATCAACATATGACAGTCCCGCCATCCCGGGAATTAACCTGGTGAACCTATGCTGCACTCCCTCAATAGCAAGAATGTCCTTCCTCAAATTGGGAGACCAAAACTGCACACAATACTCCAGGTGTGGTCTCACCAGGTTAATTCCCCCCACCTGGAGGGAGGTGGAGCAGGGATAAGGTGAGACTTTGGGGGGGTTTTGCATTGATTCAGGCAGGTCAACCTCGTGTGGCTTCTTCACAGGTGGGGGTAAGATGGATGTCACAAAATGCCGGAGTAACTCAGCGGGTTCATCAGTTGTCGGAGCAGAATTAGGCCATTCGGCCCATCAGGTCCACTCCGCCATTCAATCATGGCTGATCTTTCTTTCCCTCTCGACCCCATTCTCCTGCCTTCTGCCCCCAACCCCTGACACCCGTACTAATCAAGAATCTATCATTCTCCACCTTCAAAATATACATTGACTTCGCCTCCTCCACAGCCTTCTGTGTCAACGAATTCCACAGCTTCACCACCCTCTGACAAAAGAACTTCCTCCTCATCTCTTTTCTAAAGGTTTGTCTTGTTATTCTGAGGCTGGGCCCTCAGGTCCTAGACTCTCCCACTACTGGTCCTAGACTCTCCGCATCCACTCAATCAAGGGCCTTTCAGTATTGTCAGGCAATCTATCTATGAGGAACATGGATAGACAACGTTTCAGGTTGGGACCATTCTTCAGACTGATTGTACGGTGGGGGCTGAGAAAGCTAGAAGAGAGGTGGGCGTCAGACTAAACCACACAGGTGATAGCTGAAATGTTGCCTATCCATGTCCTCCATAGATGGAGTATTGTGTACAGTTTTGGTCTCCTAATCTGAGGAAAGACATTCTTGCCATAGAGGGAGTACAGAGAAGGTTCACCAGACTGATTCCTGGGATGGCAGGACTTTCATATGAAGAAAGACTGGATAGACTTGGCTTGTACTCGCTAGAATTTAGAAGATTGAGGGTGGATCTTATAGACAGGCTAGATGCAGGAAGATTGTTCCCGATGTTGGGGAGGTCCAGAACAAGGGGTCACAGTTTAAGGATGAGGGGGAGGTCTTTTAAGACCGAGATGAGAAAAACATTTTTCACACAGAGAGTGGTGAATCTGTGGGATTCTCTACCACAGAATGTAGTTGAGGCCAGTTAATTGGCTATATTTAAGAGGGAGTTAGATGTGGCTCTTGTGGCTAAAGGGATCAGGGGGTATGGAGAGAAGGCAGGTACGGGATACTGAGTTGGATGATCAGCCATGATCATATTGAATGGCGGTGCAGGCTCGAAGGGCCGAATGGCCTACTCCTGCACCTATTTTCTATGTTTCTATGTTTCTATGTGGCCTGACCTGTTGAGTTACTCCAGCACTTTTTTTTGTAAACCAGCATCTGAAGTTCTGTGGTGGTAAAATTGCTGTCAAAGCTTACCAATTACTCCTGAGCCTGTCAGAATAACAGATCCAGCATTAACAATTAGGTCTCATTATGAGGAACCCTTTCATGAATTCAAGATTTACAAAGGAGTGCAGAATGGGAACAATTAATCTACCTTGAATATTACAGGGTTTAGTATGGACTCAGGATGGTTTGCAGTGTTTAGTTTAGAGATACATCATGGAAACAGGCCGTTCGGCCCACCAAGTCCACACCGGCCAACAATCACCCCATACACTAGTTCTATCTTACACTCTGCAGACAGTTTACAGAACCAATTAACCTGTAAACCTGTACGTCTTTGGAGTGTGGGAGGAAACCGGAGCACCTGGAGAAAACCCACGCGGTCACGGGAAGAACGTGCAAACTCCGCACAGACAGCACCATTAGTCAAGATCAAACCCGGGTCACTGGGGCTGTGAGACAGCAGCTCTACCGCTGTCCGGCCGTGTGGAAGTGTGGAAGCTCCTGTCTGACCTGCCTTGAGGGCCAGGCATATTTTGTACGGGGCCACTCCGCAAATATTGATACAAGCTACACGTTTGCTTCTGGCCCGAGTTATTAAATCTGAGTGCCTCGGTCACAGCTGGTGCTGACGGAGACTTCCTACTTTTGAGCAGCGAGGTCATTGGTCATAGAGTGATACAGCGTGGAAACAGGCCCTTCAGCCCAACATGCCCACACCGACCAACATTGTCCCATCTACGTTACCTACCTGCATTTGGCCTATGTCCCTCTAAACCTGTCCAATCCATGTACACATCTTGCACACCAGTTGCGATAGTCCCTGCAGTTTCTTCCATACCACCACCACCCTTTGCGATGAAAAAGGTTCCTGTTAAATCTTTCCCACCCTCACCTTGAACCCATGTCCTCTGGTGCTCGGCTCCCCTACTCTGGGCAAGAGACTCTGTGCCGACTCTATCCGACCTACTCGTCTGGTGATTTTATAAACTGTCTTCAACAGTGTCCGCCCCTCTCCAGCAGGAGGCGAGATTGAGCAGGCCTCCTGGAGCACCTTCTAGCTGAAGAGCAGGTTAAGAGTTAAACCCATTGCTGTAGATCAGGAGCCCACTCCGGCAACTGTGCCCAATTTCCTTCTGTGGATAATTGGGAATCAGGTGAGTTTTTAAATACCAATCACATAGTTTCCATGGGCACCATGAATGACCTTTTCATAGTGAAATTAAGATCCACGGTTTCGAGGATGAGATATGAACTTATAATTCAATTTTTTCGGTCTACGTGAAGCAGCCAACATAATCAAGGCTTATTTTTCATCCCCGTTGTTTTCTCTTCTCCCTGCTTCCATCAAGCAGAAGATACAAAGGTTTGAAACCTCGTATCACCAGACTGGGCCTGCATAGAGTGGATGTTTAGTGTAGAGATACAGTGCCCACCGAGTCCGCGCCGACCAGCGATCCCCGCACACTAACCCAATCCTACACACACAAACACATACTAGGGACAATTTACATTTACACCAAGCAAATTAACCTACAAACCTGTACGCCTTAGAAACCGGAGATCTCAGAGAAAATCCACACGCGGTCACGGGGAGAACGTACAAGCTCCGTACAGACAGCACCCGTAGTTGGGATCGAACCCGGGTCTCCGGAGCTGCAAGCGTTGTAAGGCAGCAACCCTACCGTTCCGCCGGATGTGGAGAGGATGTGTGAACTAGTGGGAGAGTCTTGGGCCAGAGGTTCTGGCCTCAGAATTAAAGGACGTTCCTTTAGCAAGGAGATGAGGAGGAATTTCTTTAATGCGAGGGTCGTGAATCGGTGCAATTAATCGCTACCGAAGGCTGTGGCAGCCGTCAATGGATATTTTAAAGGCAGAGATAGATAGATTCCTGATTAGTACAGGTATCAGGGGTTATGGGGATATAAGGCAGGAGAATGGGGTTGAGATGGAAAGATAGATTAGCCATGATTGAATGGCGTAGTAGATGGGCCGAATGGCCTTATACTGCTCCTATCGCCTATGATCTTATGAACTCAGGATAATCTTCCTCCTCTCTGTATTCAGAAGGCAGGGGTTGTTGATTGGGGAGAAGGCAGGCACGGGTATTGATTGGGGACGATCAGCCATGATCACAATGAATGGCGGTGCTGGCTCGAAGGGCCCGAATGGCCTCGTCCTGCACCTATTTTCTATGTTTCTATGTTTCTATGTGAACAGTCCTCACATAGGCTAGGATGTATTACCGATCTTCCGACCTACCTGACTGTGGACATTGGACTTCTTCTCAGGAAAAGCAACACTCTAATGACAAACACTAAATTCTTGACATTTTCCCTCTGCTCTACCTGTTGTACTCGTGTATGGCTTCATGTATAGTGTGATGGGATTTAATTGGAGAGCATGCAAACAATAGCCTTTCACTCGAGCTCAGTACACGTGACAATAACAAACCAATACCAGGTTTTTAGATGAACTGTGCGTTAATTTGACCACTGCACCACATTATCACACAATCCCAGTGTCCCACCAAATGAAGGCCCTCCTGCTAATTCTCAATGGTCAATGCCTCTTCATTAGCACATGTACATACGTACATTGAATTTATTTTTTTTGTATGGGCGGCACGATGGCGCTGCGGTCAAGCTGCCGCCTTGCAGCACCAGAGACCCGGGTTCGATCCTGACAACGGGTGCTTGTCTGTACAGAGTTTGTACTGCGTGGGTTTTCTCCGGGTGCTCCGGTTTCCTCCCACACTCCAAAGACGTACAGTTTTGCAAGTTAATTGGCTTGGTATGAATGGAAAGTGTCCCTAGTGTGTGTGTGTGTGTGGGTAGGATCATGCAGATGTGCGTGGATCGCTGGTGGGCGCGGACTCTGCGGGCCGAAGGGCCTGCTTCCGCGCTGTATCTCTAAACTAAACTACCGTTCAGTGAAGTATTGCCACAACTGAGCACAATTCCCGATTAATACAAAGTGCATAGAAATAGTCCACCGAGACTGCATGCAAAAGTCGCCGGGCTTGGGCGCTATTTTCAAATAGTCCAGTCCGGTCCGTGAACTCGGTCTTCTGGATCCAAGCGAGCCCCAGGCTGCTGCAGGGCCTCCGTCAGTCTGAAGAAGGTTCTCGACCCAGAACGTCACCCATTCCTTCTCTCCAGGGATGCTGCCTGTCCCACTGAGTTACTCCAGCTTTTTGTGTCTCGCCATGATTGAATGGCGGAGTGGGCTCGATGGGCCGAATGGCCTAATTCTACTCCGAAAACTTGTGAACTTGTGAGTCAAGAGAAACAATTAAATTCTCACTGGCACAACAGGACAGTTCTTCAGAGATATGCACGCTCAGGAACTTGAAGTAGTTGCCGCTCCGAATGTACCAGGTTAAATAGCCTTGGTAAGCTTTTAATATAAAATAAATGTCCACATACTAAAGATTGATTCTGCTGTAGTTGCAATGACAAGGTCAGACGCAAATAGTACCCACAACTAATGAGTACCTGTGTGCGTGTGTAATGTCCAGACCGCAATAAACAACCTGAGACGTCAAAGGAACAACAAACAAATGGCAGCAGCAACACTCGCCACGTAGCAAGCCTCAGAGTCGACGGCAAACATACAGAACGTGATGGAAGGAACTCAGGGGGTCAGGCAGCATCTCCGGAGAAAAATAATCGGTGATGTTTCGGGTCGGAACCCTTTTCGTTTAGTTTAGTTTAGTTTAGAGATACAGCACGGAAACAGGCCCTTCGGCCCATCACGTCCGCACCGACCATCAATCCCCGCACGTCAACATTATTCCACACACACTAGTGCCAATTTGCATTTATAACAAGCCAATTAACCTTGGCATTGTTTCATGACCATCATTACTGATAACACATACTTACATTCCCAGATATATTTAATTGAAATGCTTCACATGCTATGAAATATAACAACCAATTTTCCAACCAAGACATTATTACAGTTAAGGCAACAATTGATGCTATTGCACCTAAAGCCTCTGTTGATTCCATTACAGCTGTGACAACAGCTGGCACTGTTACAATCGAGGCAAAAGTTGACATTATTACAGCTATCAGCAGTTAATTCTATCACAGTCAAGAAAACAGCTGGCATTGTTACAGTCAAGGCAAGAGCTGGCATTGTTACAGTCAAGGCTATAGCTGGCATTGTTACAGGAAACCGCTGGCAATATTGCAGTCAAGGCTATAGCTGGCATTGTTACAGTCAAGGCTATAGCTGGCATTGTTACAGGAAACCGCTGGCAATATTGCAGTCAAGGCTATAGCTGGCATTGTTGCAGTCAAGGCTATAGCTGGCATTGTTACAGTCAAGGCAACCAATCGTCATTATTACAACGGAGGAAACTGTAGATTTTATTCCAGCTGTGACCACAGCTGGAACTGTTACAGTTGCGGCCACAGTTGATACTATTACAATCGAGGCAACATCTGGCAGAGTGACAGCTGTGGCAACATCTGGCAGTCCTGCAGCTTGAGACCAGTTTGACACAATCCCCATGCAGGGCTGGGCTAGTCGACTTGTATTGAAGAGAACAACCAGTCATGTTATTGTATCTCAAGACACAATGATCTATTTTCCACTTTACACTTTAAGGGCCTGTCCCACTTACGCGATTTTTTCGGCGACTTGCCGGCACCCGTCATAGTCGCAGCAGGTCGCCGAAAAATGTCAAAATGTTGAAAATCCAGTGGCGACCAGAAAAAGGTACGACTCTTTGTGCGACTACTCACGGCCATACAGGCGATATGTCACGGGGTGACGCCTGTTTGGTCGTGAGTAGTCGCCCAAAGAGTTGTACCTTTTTTTGGTCGCCGCTGGATTTTTAACATTTTTGTAAATTTTCGGCGACCTGCTGCGACTACGACGGGTGCCGGCAAGTTGCCGAAAAAAAGCACGTCAGTGGGACAGGCCCTCTCAGAGATACAATACGGAAATAAGCCCTTCAGCCCACCAAGTCCGTGCCGACCAGCGATTCACATTTTTTGACCAAAGTCAATTAACCTACAAACCCGTACATCTTTGCAGTGCGGGAGGAAACCGGAGCACCCGGAGAAAACCCATGCGGTCACGGGGAGAAGGTACAAACCCCGTACAGGCAGTACCCGTGGCCAGGGTAGACCCCAGGTTTCTGGCGCTGTAAGGCAGCAACTATACCGCTGCGCCACCGTGCCGCCCCTCTTAGACATCGTATTGCTAGCAAGAAGTTTTGAGAAAATTCGGATATTGGCTTATACGGAGTTTTACTGTACGGAACTCCCATGCATTTAAAGTGATGATCAATACCTGCAGAGAACATTGACAGACCAAAGCTGCCACGGAAAAAGCAATTGTCACAAGGTCACGATGTCCGCTTACTTGCTGATACATATTTATTCCATTATTGCTGAGGTGATCTTTGTACGGCACGGTGGCGCAGTGGTAGAGTTGCTGCCTCACAGCGCCAGAGACCCGAGTTCGATCCTGACTACGGGTGCTGTCTGTACAGAGTTTGCACGTTCTCCCCGTGACCCACGTGGGTTTTCTCCGGGTGCTCCGGTTTCCTCCCACACTCCAAAAGACGTGCGGGTTTGTAGGTTAATTGGCTTCGGTAAAATTGTCCCCAGTGTGTGTAGGATAGTGATCGTGTGTGGGGTGATAGCTGGTCGGCAAGGACTCGGTGGGCCGAAGGGCCTGTTTCCGCGCTGTACCTCTAGTCTAAAGAATCCTCCACACAGCTCTGATAGGATCCAATAAAGAAGCAAATGCTTGGTTATCAGGGAGTGGCTTTGTGTGAAAAAGTTACCCCTGGGGTTCCTGTTTAATCTTTCTCCCGCTCTCACCTGAAACCAATATACTCTGGTTCTCGATTCCCCCCATCATTATAAAACTACAATGGAGTAAATTCTCACACGTACCGTTTTGTGTCAGGAAAATATATGAGAAAAAAATGAAAGGATAAATATTAAAATGATACTGGATGAGTCTAGAATGATTGACCCCGAGATGAATTGTGATATCCACCTCCTCTTTTACTGTTGATGGCTTCCTGCTCTTGACAGAGGTCAGTGGGGGTGTTTTGAGGCGCTAATAAATCCCGTCTAGCCCTCTTTCATTTCACCAATATGATGGGTTGCTCACTGTAAGCGCTGGTTAGAGTGAAAGACGATGAAGTACCAAGACGGTGACAAGTTCGTGCCTGTGGAATACAAAAAGACGGCCAAGGGCATCTCGAGCTGCCAGAACAGATTGTACAATTATTCCCGCAGTCCAAATATGTGTCCGAATGTCAGTGGGAATACTGCAGCCAGTGGCCGATGCCTGCCTCGATGGTTTGGTTGATCGCTGTCAGGTCTGCGGGGAATGTTGCTCGCAGGAGAAACCCGGCCTCAACCCGGCCTCAGGGTGGTAGAGAGCTGCCGCCTGATCGCAGCGCCGGAGACCCGGGATCGATCCCAACCTCAGCTGCTGTCCGTGCGGAGTTTGCGCCTTCTCCCGCGTGGATTTCCTCCGGGTGCTCGGGTTTCCTCCCGCATCCCAAAGACGTGCGGGTTTGTGCGTTAACTAGCCCTCTGTAAATTGCCCCTGGCATGTCGGGAGAGGGGCGCGAAAGTGGTCCAGCATAGAACTGGCGTACACCTCACACTGCACTTCACGCTGCCTCGGCAAGGCCACCCAACAAAATCCAGGACTAGTCTCACCCGCGGCCACTCCTTCTCCCCAGCTCCCATCAGGCAGGATGTACAGAAGTGTGAAGACGCACAGCTCCATGATCAGGGACAGTTTCATCCCAGCTGTTATCAGGCAGCAAAACTATCATATCACCAACTAGAGAGCAATCTTGCGCTATCATCTACCTCCTTGGAGACGCTGGACAACCTTTAATCAGACTTTACTGGACTTTATCTTGCACAAATCGTTATTCCCTTCATCCTGTATCTGTACACTGTGGACGGCTTAATTGTAATTATGTTTAGTCTTTCCGCTGACCGGACAGCACGCAATAGAAAGCTTTTCACTGTATCGTGGTACACATGACAATAAACTATACTAACTGTAGATCAGTCGGGCAGTCACGGTGGTGCAGCGGTAGAGTTGCTGCCTTTTAAGCCCCTGTCCCACTTAGGAGACCTAAACAGCAACCTCTGGTGACCTTGCCCGCCACCCAAGGTTTCCATGAGGTCACCGGAGGTTTTGGTCACTCTCCCTAATGGTCGAAAGTGGTTTCCGCGTGGTCGAGGCTTCATCTAGGTTGCTGCTATTTTTTCATCATGATTACAACCGGCCTCGACTAAAAATAGGTTGCCGTTTTAAACATCGATCATTTTTTTGTCGCAGGTCTAGTCGAAGCCGGTTTTCGTCATAGTCGAGGAAGGTTTTCAACATATGCGTGGGAGGTGGTAGGAGGTTGCAGGTCACCTCGACATTGATTTTTTTTTGGTTGGCTGGCAAGGTCGCCTGAGGTTGCTGTTTAGGTCTCCTAAGTGGGACAGGGGCTTAACAGTGAATGCAGTGCGAGGCGACGCGGGTTCAATCCCGACTACGGGTGCTGTCTGTACGGAGTATGTACGTTCTCCCCATAACCAGCGTGGGTTTTCTCCGAGATCTTCGGTTTCCTCTCACACTCCAAAGACGTACAGGTTCGTAGGTTAATTGGCTTGGTAAATGTGAAATTTGTCCCTAGTGTGTGTAGGATAGTGTTCATGTGCGGGGATCGCTTGTCGGTGCGGACCCGGTGGGCCGAAGGGCCTGTTTCCGGGCTGTATCTCTAAACTAAAAAAATCAGTCAGTATTAGTTGACCTGATCCATGTCATGTTTTACTGCATACCGCTGTGTACTCAAACAGTCCCCATCTGGTTGAGTGTCTCATATTATCAAGTCTGTTAG
Organism: Malacoraja senta; assembly: GCA_038087875.1. Classification (NCBI taxonomy): domain Eukaryota; kingdom Metazoa; phylum Chordata; class Chondrichthyes; order Rajiformes; family Rajidae; genus Malacoraja; species Malacoraja senta. Next base: position 3,722,703 of record CM075978.1, read on the forward strand.
TCCGGCCTCTAGTTAGATTCGTTACTGAGCTTGAGCGTACAACACCTAAGTATTTGAGCTCTGTGTGTTTACTATAATAAACAACTTATACTTATGTACGGATCTTGAGTTATTGCACGTTCTTATACTAACTAAAGGGCCTGTCCCACTTGGGCGGCCTAATCCACGAGTTTAGAAGACCCTAGACGAGTTGAAAAAAATGTCAAGGTCGTGTTGACTTGCCGAAGTAAAAGACCTACGACTATGTCTACGACCTCCTACGACTATGTCTACGACTTCCTACGCCCCCCCTCGACCTCAGTCTTCCACACCTAAGACCAACTACGACCAGCTACGAGTGGAAAATTATCACATGATAAAATGATGTCATGTTTGCACATTTTTCTCGGACCAGTTACCGACCTACAACTACCTACGACTATCATCACGACATACTACGACCTACCTACGAGTAAAAAGTATCAATTTTTTCCATGCCGACCTTTTTTTTACTCGTGGACATTTTTTCTCAGGCTGGAAAAAACGACGCGACCTACTTGAGGCCACGAGTACGCGGAGACCACTCACGAGCATGAGGAAGAGTTACGAAGACCTCCTACGACCTCGTGGCGACCATGCTGCGAGTATGAGTCAAGGGCAAACTCGGCAGACGTCGCCAATTAGGTCGTGAAAGTGGGACAGGGGCTTAACTAAGGGGTGATCGGCGGGTCAAGGGGTTGTTTCCGTGCTGTATATCTAAAACTATAACTGTGGGTGAGTGTAAAGAAGGAAGCTGGGTTTATGCCAAGCCTTTCATGGTCTTAGGGTATCCCAATGTACGTTGGTGCCAATGAAGCATCTCCTGAGGTTTAACCCCTTTAACACAGCAGCCAAATTATGCACAGCTAGGTCTGCCATTCGCAGTGGGATAATGAACAGACCATTTATTTGGGGAAAAATATTCACCTTGGAAAACTCAGGAGAGTCAGGGGAAAATTGAAGGTGTAGGTCAAAGGAAATTAATGCACAGGCCCGGACGTCTTTGGGATGTGGGAGGAAACCCGAGCACCCAGAGGAAACCCACACAGTCACAGGGAGAACATGCAAACTCCACACAGACAGCAGCTGAGGCTAGGATCAATCCCGGTTGTCTGGCGCTGTAAGGCAGCGAATCTACCAGCTGCGCCACAGAGGCTCTTTGATCTGAAATGTTAACTCTTTCTCTTTGCTCAGATGGTGCTTAACTTTTCGTTCCTTTCTCATGTTCATAAATTCATCAGTGATAGGAGTAGAATTAGGCCATTCGGCCCATCAAGTCTACTCCGCCATTCAATCGTGGCTGATCTATCTCTCCCTCCTAACACCATTCTCCTGCCTTCTCCCCGTAACTCCCGACACCCGTACTAATCAAGAATCTATCTATCTCTGCCTTAAAAATATCCACTGACTTGGCCTCCACAGCTGTCTTTTTCAAATAATTCCACAGATTCACCACCCTCTGACTAAAGAAATTTCTCCTCATCTCCTTCCTAAAGGAACGTCCTTTAATTCAGAGGCTATGACCTCTATGTTCCTAGACTCCCCCCACAAGTGGAAACAACCTCTCCACAAAGATCTAGGCTTGCACTTTCGTGCAAGAGTATCTGATGGACTAGACGGTAGACCAATTCCTGATCTGTTCTACCCAGTGGCACTTTTTTCAAAGAACAGCTATCACAGAAGGTCTTCCCAGTGTCCTGGGCAATATCTAAACCTTAATCAAAGTTAAAATGAGAACGACCACCTGATATTCGCATGTGGCAAAGCTACTTCCAGCCCAGTTGACCTTGCAAAGCCCTTCTCACCAACATCGTGGGACTTGTATCTAAACTAGGAGGCTATACAATAGATTAATCAAGCAACTTTAGACTGTAGAGATACAGAATAGCAACAGGTCCTTCGGCCTACCGAGTCCGCGCCGACCAGTGATCCCTGTACACTAGCACTATCCCACACACACCAGGGACAATTTCCATTTTTTTACCAAAGCCAATTAACCTACAAACCTGTACGTCTTTGGAGAGTGGGAGAAAACTGGAGCTCCCGGGGAAAACCCACACAGCCATGGGGAGAACGTACACACTCCATACAGACAGCAGCGGTAGTCAGGATCGACCCGAGTTACTGCCGCTGTGAGGCAGCAACTCTACCGCTGCACAACCACTGACAGTCCTACTCAGAATGGTATCTTGCGATGTCCCCAATGCCTCCAACAGGTCCCTGGGTAAGTCCTGATTGAATGGCGGAGTAGACTTGATGGGCTGAATGGCCCATGAAGTTTTGAACATACCATATAACCATATAACCATATAACCATAACAGCACGGAAACAGGCCATCTCGGCCCTTCAAGTCCGTGCCGAACATTTAATTTTTTTTAATTTTTTTTTTTAATTAAAAATAAAATACTTCCCCCTCGTCCCATCTACCTGCACTCAGACCATAACCCTCCATTCCTTTCCCGTCCATATACCCATCCAATCTATTTTTAAAGGATAACATCGAACCTGCCTCCACCACTTCCACTGGAAGCTCATTCCACACAGCTACCACTCTCTGAGTAAAGAAGTTCCCCCTAATGTTCCCCCTAAACTTCTGTCCCTTAATTCTCAAGTCATGTCCCCTTGTTTGAATCTTCCCTACTCTCAATGGGAAAAGCTTATCCACGTCCACTCTGTCTAACCCGCTCATAATTTTAAAGACCTCTATCAAGTCCCCTCTTAACCTTCTGCGCTCCAAAGAATAAAGACCTAACTTGTTCAACCTTTCTCTGTAACTTAGTTGCTGAAACCCAGGCAACATTCTAGTAAATCTCCTCTGTACTCTCTCTATTTTGTTGACATCCTTCCTATAATTAGGCGACCAAAATTGTACTCCATACTCCAGAATTGGCCTCACCAATGCCTTGTACAATTTTAACATTACATCCCAACTTCTATATTCAATGCTCTGATTTATAAAGGCCAGCACACCAAAAGCTTTCTTTACCACCCTATCTACATGAGATTCCACCTTCAGGGAACTATGCACAGTTATTCCTAGATCCCTCTGTTCAACTGCATTCCTCAATTCGCTACCATTTACCGTGCAATAGGGCGGGGGGGGGGGGGGGGGGAGTGGTTACACAGAGGTCTGCAGGGACTAGGGGGAGGTGCAGCGAGCCTTCACCATTGACTACTAGGGGCATCGAGCACTCTTGCTGATCATCTACCATCCTCCCTCAACCGATGAATTGGTGCCGCCTCTACCTTGAACAGCACTTGGAAGAAGAAATGAAAGATGCAAGGGCACAGGGTGTACTTCGGAGTGAGCCCAGAGCAGAATGTGGGAAGATTAAATTGGCAGGCGTACTGGTAAACAACGATAGAGAACAATAATGTGAAATACCTAAAATGCTGTTCCACGGAGCACAGGGATGAGACGCTCCAAGGAACGAACAAGTTAAATCTCATGAGATTCCATGAACGCCTTCAGGGAGCAATTAAGCGTTGGGATAGGGGGCACATATTGCAGACAAATATAGAGGAATTAGGAGAGCCGTCAAAAAAAAAACAATTTAGGATGCCAATGGAGAATGAAGAAGTTAGGTTATCAAGAGGCACAAAGGAAAATAGTAAAATATTTTACAGACACTCAGAGTGAGCAGGGAAGGTTGTGATGGGAAAAGGGATGCTTGAAGGATATATTTAAAAACGTTTTTAGAGATACAGCGCGGAAACAAGCCCTTTGGCCCGCCGAGTGCACGCCGACCAGCGATCACTAGCACGATCCTACACGCACCAGGGACGATTTCCGATTTCACCGGAGCCAATTAGCCTACAAACCTGCACGTCTTTGGAGCACCCGGGGGAAAAACCCACGCAGGTCACGGGGAGAACGTGCAAACTCCGCGCAGGCAGCACCCGTGGTCAGGATCGAACCCGGGTCTCCGGCGCTGTGAGGCAGCAACTCTACCGCTGCGCCGCCGTGCCACCCCAGGGTGTAGCAATATTAAATCACTGTGGCGAGCTTGATCAGATGGACATGAGAACATTTTAATTAGCAAAGAGAAATATATTAAAGAGTCTAATTAAACACAAAGAAGATAAAACCCACGATATGTATGGGTCATCGAGTCATACAATGTGGAAACAGGCCCTTCGGCCCTACTCACCCACCCCGCCAACAATGTCCCAGCCACCCTAGTCCCACTTGCCTGTGTGACTAGTCCATATCCCTCCAAACCTGTCCTATCCATGTACCTGTCTAACTGTTATTTAAACGATGGGATAGTCCCTGCCTCAACTACCTCCTCTGGCAGCTCGTTCAAGATTCAAGATTCAAGAGAGTTTATTGTCATGTGTCCCAGATAGGACAATGAAATTCTTGCTTTGCTTCAGCACAACAGAATATAGAAGGCATAAATACAGAACAGATCAGTGTGTCCATATACCATTCTATAAATATATACACACATCAATAAATAAAACAGATAAAGTGCAAATAAACAGATAATGGGCTATTAATGTTCAGAGTTTTGTTTGAGTTGAGTTCAATAGCCTGATGGCTGTGGGGAAGGAGCTGTTTCTGAACCTGGTCGTTGCAGTCTTCAGGCTCCTGTACCTTCTACCTGAAGGTAGTAGGGAGATGAGTGTGTGGCCAGGATGGTGTGGGTCCTTGATGATGCTGCCAGCCTTTTTGAGGCAGCGACTGCGATAGATCCCCTCGATGGTAGGGAGGTCAGAGCCGATGATGGACTGGGCAGTGTTTAGTACTTTTTGTAGCCTTTTCCGCTCCTGGGCGCTCAGGTTGCCGAACCAAGCCACGATGCAACCGGTCAGCATGCTCTCTACTGTGCACCTGTAGAAGTTAGAGAGAGTCCTCTTTGACAAACCGACTCTCCGTAATCTTCTCAGGAAGTAGAGGCGCTGATGTGCTTTCTTTATGATTGCATCAGTGTTCTCGGACCAGGAGAGATCTTCAGAGATGTGCACGCCCAAGAATTTGAAGCTCTTGACCCTTTCCACCATCGACCCGTGGATATAAACGGGACTGTGGGTCCCCATCCTACCTCTTCCAAAGTCCACAATCAGTTCCTTGGTTTTGCTGGTGTTGAGGGCCAGGTTATTGTGCTGGCATCATTTGGTCAGCCATACACCCACCACCCTTTGTGTGTCAAAGTTACCCCTTGGATTCCTATTAAATATTCTCCCCTTCACCTTGAACCTATGTCCTCTGGTCCTCGATTCCCCTACTCTGGGCAAGAGATTCTGTGCATCTACCCGATCTATTCCTCTCATGATTTTGTACGCCTCTATAAGTTCGGCGCTCCATGGAATAGAGACCCAGCCTACTCAACCTCTCTGTATAGCTCACACCCTCTAGTCCTGGCAACATCCTCGTCGTTGCACTTTAAAACATAATCTTTAAAATGAGATTGCCACTTTTATAAAGATCACACTTTCATAATGTTTGGTTGGATGGGAAGGCAGAAAATTAGTAGATATTTTTTAGTTTAGTTTAGTTTAGAGATACAGCACGGAAACAGGCCCTTCGGCCCACCGGGTCCGCGCCGACCAGCGATCCCCGCACACTAACACTATCCTACACCCACTAGGGACAATTTTTACATTTACCAAGCCATTAACCTACAAGCCTGTACGTCTTTGGAATGCTGGAGGAAACCGAAGATCTCGGAGAAAACCCACGCAGGTCACGGGGGGAACGTGCAAATTCCGTACAGACAAGCGCCCGTAATCGGGATCGAACCCGGGTCTCCGGCGCCACATTCGCTGTAAGGCAGCAACTCTGCCGCTGCGCCACCACGAAATCTGTTGTACTTTTATATAAAAGATGTGGAATTAGAGGCTAATCAATTTAACATAAGAGATGGGAAACACAGTAGAGTCCTTCGGAGAGGAAAGAACAGAACGTCAAGAAATGAAAAGAATAATAAGGAATAATCAGTGTGATTATCAAAAGAGATCTTGCTCAACGAACCCTATTGAATGTTTTGATGGTGCAACAGAAAGAGTAGGCAGTGGTAATGCAGGAGACAAAATGTATCTAGAGTTTCAAAAAGCCTTTGATAAGGTACCACAGAATAGACAAATGATTAAGATGGACACAAAATGCTGGAGTAACTCAGCGGGACAGGCAGCATCTCTGGAGAGAAGTAATGGGTGACGTCTGGGGTCAAGACCCGTCTTCAGACAAATGGTTAATGTCGGGAAATGCAGTCAGGGAAGAGGTGGGTAGCAGATTGGATTTCTAATCTGCTTCAAGGCAGAGCAGAGAGTTGGATAAAGGGGGGCTATTGTTTAGTTTAGGTTAGAGACAGCGCGGAAACAGGCCCTTCGGCCCACCGAGTCCACACCGACCAGCGGGTGAGGCAGCCTCGTGCAATCCTTGCATGTCTCACCCGCTGAGTTTCTCCAGCATTTTTGTCTACCTTCGATTTTTCTTGCATCTGCAGTTCTTTCTTAAACGTGTTCACAGAAGGTGCGCGGCCGTGCCGGCGGCTTTGCGCAGGATGCGGTACAGCCAGAGCTCGGCGCTTGGAGGGACGGATGATTACGGGGGAAAAAACCCGCCTGCGGGCCGGATTTTGGGTTACGGGCCGCATTCTGCCCGGGGGCCGTAGGTTGCCGACCCCTGACGTAAGTTGTCGCCGATTTTTCGGCCACCTGCTACGACTATGACAGTGGCCGGCAGTTGCCTTAAAAATCGGCAAGTGGGACAGGCCCATTAAGGTGGAGATGTTTCCGTTCCGCTCCGTAGAATGAAAGAGGTGAGAGGAGCATGGATGGAAATGTGGCGGAGCAACAGCAGATGGAGAGAATTTGTACACTGCTTTCCGAATCCAATATTAAAGCTTGGGCTCGAGTAGGGGGGGGGGTTGATTTCTAAATTTGCGGACGATACGAAACTTAGAGGCGTGAGGAAGATAATAACAGATGTCAGGCTGGTGGAATGGACAATAGGAGGCAGATGAAATCTAATCTGAGCAACGTGAAATTCAATAGAAATCTGAGGGGTAACTTTTTCACACAAAGGGTGGTGGGTGTATGGAACAAGCTGCCAGAGGAGGTATTTCAGGCAGAGACTATCCCAACATTTAAGAAACAGTTGGACAGGTACATGGAAATGACAGGTTTGGAGGGATAGGGGCCAAACGCGGGCAGGCGGGACTAGTGTAGATTATAGATAATAGACAATAGGTGCAGCAGTAGGCCATTCGGCCCTTTGAGCCAGCACCACCATTCAATGTGATCATGGCTGATCATCCCCAATCAGTACCCCGTTCCTGCCTTCTCCCCATATCCCCTGACTCCGCTATCTTTAAGAGTCCTATCTAGTTCTCTCTTGAAAGTATCCAGAGAACCGGCCTCCACCGCCCTCTGAGGCAGAGAATTCCAGACTCACCACTCTCTGTGAGAAAAAGAGTTTCCTCGTCTCCGTTCTAAATGGCTTACCCCTTATTCTTAAAGCTGGGACATTGTTGGCCCGTGTGGGCAAGTTGGGCCTAAGGGCCTGTTTCCACACTGTATCACTCTATGACTCTAAAACCAAAGCTGCATCATGACTCCCTCAGTCTTGACTTCCCTACCCTGGGAAAAAGAATGGACCATTCTGCACCTTATCTGCAGCCCTCGTGATGTTACGCAGCTATAACTGAAAGGAAGAGATTTTCAGGATTGCAAATAGATTTCTTCTGCTTCTTGCGCTTGAGGCAGCAGAGGTTATGTAACGCCCTCCAGGCGCTGTAGCCAGTTCGAGGGCTGTGAGGGGGGGGGGGCGGAGGACAGCGCCTGAAGTCGAAAAATGACCTGCTGCGCTGTTTGCTGGTCTGCTCCACACACGCAGGCCGCTGTCCTCAGTCAAGCAAACGACAACAAACAGAGACAGCAGCAGAAAAAGCAAATAAATGAAAGGAATAGGACAAGATGGATTGGCTTTAAGTGGAGCTAGTATAGATTTGGAAGGACTAATGGCCTTGCCGTGTGATTGTGTGACTGTTCTGAGATTCTGTGATTCCAGATAAGAAGTCCCGTTTATGCAGCATTAGTGAAGCTTGCAATTACACACACTGTCTGGCAGAAGATGTCAGCAGGCAGTAGGCAGGAGATTGTCTCCGGGCGATTTACAAGGCTTTGTGTCCGCAGTTTCAATGATTACATAGAAACATAGAAAATAGGTGCAGGAGTAGGCCTTTCGGCACTTCGAGCCAGCATCACCATTCAATATGGTCATGGCTGATCATTTAAAATCAGTAACCCGTTCGGTTCCTGCTTTTTCCCCCCATATCCCATGATTCCGTTAGCCCTAAGAGCTAAATCTAACTCTCTCTTGAAAACAGCCAGTGAATTGGCCTCCACTGCCTTCCGTGGCAGAGAATTCCACAGATTCACAACTCTCTGGGTGAAGAAGTTTTTCCTCATCTCAGGCCCAAATGGCCTCCCCCTTATTCTTTAATTGTGACCCCTGGTTCTGGACTCCCCCAACGTGGGGAACATTTTTCCTGCATCTACCCTGTCCAATCCTTTAAGAATGTTATATGTTTCTATAAGATCCCCTCTCATCCTTTTAAATTCCAGTAGATACAAGTCCAGTCGACCCATTCTATCATCATATGTCAGTCCCGCCATCCCGGAAATTAACCTGGTGAATCTACACTGCCCTCCGTCAATAACAATAACGTCCTTCCTCAAATTAGGAGACCAAAACTGCACGCAATACTCCAGGTGCGGTCTGACTAGGGTCCTCTACAGTAGGACCTCCTTGCTCCTAAACTCAAATCCTCTCGCAATGAAGGCCAACACGCCATTAGCTTTCTTCACTGCCTGCTGTACCTGCATGCTTACTTACGTTTCTTGACTAAAGCCCAGCCCCGGAATACAATCCCCTGATGTCACAGTGTATCCGTGGAGCAATGTCATCACCCCTTTGCAGCTAACGATATCCTGTTTCCTTTTTTATCATCGTTACTTTTTTGCATATTTTTCATTCATTGTTCTTTATCTTTCTAACATCATCGTCTATACTGCATCTCTTGTTTCCCTTATCCCTAACTAGTCTGCAGAAGGGTCTCGACCCGAAACGTCGCCCATTCCTTCTCTCCAGAGATGCTGCCTGTCCCGCTGAGTTACTCCAGCTCTTTGTGTCTATCATCACCACTTTATTCCGATAATGATTTGTATTGCTCTGTTAAGCGGAAGAGACCCTGATTTCAAATCATGGGTCTCTTCCAAACTACCACCTTCACATATCTTAGACAACAAGTACGTAGGAAGGAACTGCAGATGCTGGTTTACACCGATGATGGACACAAAATGCTGGAGTATTTTGTGACAGGCAGCATCTCAGCAGGACAGGCAGCGTGGATTTTCTTCGGGATCTCCAGTTTCCTCCCACACTCCAAAGACGTCCAGGTTTGTAGGTAAATTGACGGTATAATTGTTTTTTTTTAAAAGCCCCTTATGTGTGTAGGATAGTGTTAGTGTACGGGGATCGCTGGTCATTGCGGACTTGGGGGGGCCGAAGGGTCTTTTTCCACGCTGTATCTCTAAACTAAACGACACCAATCATATTTTCTTTACCCCAAAATACCATCAACTCCCCCAGATTTGCTACACGGAAACTCCACAAAGGCAGCACTGGAAGGCAGGATCAAACTCACATTGCTGGAGCTTTACTTTGGACTTTACTTTAGACTTTTGAGATAAGGTGTGGAAACATGCCCTTCGGCCCATCGACCAGCGATCACCCCTTAAACTTGTCCTATCCTACACACTAGGGACAATTTACAAATTACATAACCTGCACGTCTTTGGATTGTGGGAGGAAATTAAGGGCGGTCACGGTGGCGCAGCGGTAGAGTTGCTGCCTTACAGCGAATGCAGCGCCGGAGACCCGGGTTCCATCCCGACTGCGGGCGCTGTCTGTACAGAGTTTGTACGTTCTCCCCCGTGACCTGCGTGGGTTTTCTCCGAGATCTTCGGTTTCCTCCCACACTCCAAAGACGTGCAGGTTTGTAGGTTAATTGGCTTGGTCAAAGTAAAAATTGTCCCCCGTGTTTGTAGGGTAGTGCTAATGTGCGGGGATCGCTGGTCGGCGCGGACCCGGTGGGCCGAAGGGCCTGTTTCCGCGCTGTACCTCTCAAGTAAACTAAAATGGGAGCACCCGGAGAAAACCCGCAAGGTCACGGGGAGAACGTACAAACTCCGCACAGACAGCACCGGTATTCAGGATCGAACCCCAGTCTCTGGCGCCACTATGCTGCCACAAGAACCACATGTGGGGCCTTTGCTTCTCTTTCCTTTTTTTAAAATCTTCTTAAAACCTCTAATAACCACAGGGCGGCAGGGTGGCACAGTGCTAGAACTGATCTAGTGTGTGTAGGGCAGTGTTAGTGTGCGGGGATCGCTGGTCGGCGCGGACTCGGTGGGCCGAAGGGCCTGTTTTCGCGCTGTATCTCTAAACTAAACCAAACTCCAGTTTTGATCTCATTTTCCACCTGCCCCAAATACACCCTTTCTGCTCAGCAATGATTTTTTTTTGTCTTTTAGCATTTGCCCCTGAAGGCTGGAATGTCTTGCAGCTTTGTAAGTGCCGTATAAATTGCAGTTACTGTTGTCATTCACAGGGCCGGAAGGAAAGCAAATATTTGGATCTGGAAACGGTTGCAAAGAATGGGTTCAATTCTGTTTCAGAATGATCAGATGGTTGATAGCCCAATTTGAAGAAAACATTTTTTTTTTGTTATCCCCAAAGCACCTCAGTTAATGAGGTAGTCACTTCATGGCAGGCCTGTTTTTGCGTGCGGGAAAGTAAAAATCGGTGCAATATTTCCACAGTATTAATATTGGGGAGGAGGCAGTCTGCTATCGGGACACTGCTTCAGGTTTAATGATGCTTTGGTAGTTATAGCCTAATTAGATTTTTACAGACTATAATGCCACATGCAAATAAAAAGAGAAATCATTTCAAGGGCATGACATCCAATTACTGGAGCAGGGAGCTTCTCAGCACCAGAGGAATGACACCAGCTTGTATCCCATCTCTGCGCAGATAAACTGTATCTACAGACTGCCTGCACGCACGGCAAAACACACTTCTGCCGACTCACTGCCGCATGCTTTTCTAATGCGATAATTGTCTTCAAAACATCGCAACTTATTTTTTAACATGGAGCGCAAGAAAATTCTCGTCGGCGGCTCCAGTAGTGGCAAAGTCCAGGACCAGAGGGCACGGCCTCAGAATAAAAAGGACGTAGCTTTAGAACGGAGATGAGGAGGGATTTCGTTAGCCAGAGGGTGGTGAGTCTGTGGGGTTCGATTGCCATCTTGACTTGAGAATGATGGACTAATGCCGAGGTGTTAGGTGGGGAATTTAAATCCAGTTTAATGACATAAATCTTATGGTTGTGCCTGGATGGTGTTGCCGGGTGTGTGGTGATGGAGGCAGATACGAGAGTGGCATTTAAGTGACTTTTAGGCTCTTGGATACGCAGGGAACAGGGGGATGTGGATCGCGTGCAGGCAGATAAGTCTCGGCATCGTGTTCGGCACAGACGTTGTGGGCCGAAGGGCTTGTTCCTATTCAATACAATTCAGAACTTTATTTATCCGTTAGGAACTTTGGTTTCTGCAGCCATACAACAAAAAGAAACAATTTTACAAGACACACAACCAACTCAATTCACACAGACATCCATCACATTGAATCTCCTCCTTACTGTGATCGAAGGCAAAGTCCTGACTCTCCCCTGCTCTCCATCCACTTCCGATGTCAAAGACCCCGGCGGGCGATGGCAACTCCCGCGGCCATTAAAGCCGCGCCAGGCGATGTAAGGCCCTGCTCCGGGTCTTTTTCAACCCCGCAACTCAGGCAGGAGAAGTTGCCGTTGCAGGAGCTCCAAAAAGCGGTCTCCCACCAGGAACCCGCGAGCTCCCAATGTCACCGTCCACAGGCCTGCAGCTGGAGCCTCCAAAGCCCCGAAGTCCGGTCGCAGCCACGCGCCACCACAGCTCCCCACGCTCCGAGGCCGACCAGCCCCACGATGGTAAGTCCGCAGGCTCCGCGACTGGAGCCCACAGGTTGTTCCGGCTGGAGGCCGCTCCACCGTGCTAGGCCCCAACGGCAACGGAGACCCGACAGGAAAAAGGTCGGGTCTCCCGTGCAGGGAAGAGATTTAAAAGTTCCCCTCGCCCCCCCCCCCTCGCCCCCCACATATACACAGTTAAAAACAATATTTAAAAACCACAGCAAACTACACATTGAACAGGACAAAAATGTTTTTAAAAGGACAGACAGGGGCCGCTGCCGCGAGGCGCCGCCATTTTTAACACCGATGCTGCACTGTTCTGCGTTCTGTGTTCTCAGTCTGGAATGAATCCTGATACAAGTATGTAAATTCCTCGTATGTTGCAAAACATTCTTGGCTAATAAAGTATTTTTGTGATTGTGATTGTGAAATTAAGGTAGACGGTCAAAATCTTTTTCCCAGGATGGAAAAAAATCAAATATTAGGCGGCATAGCTTTAAGGTGAGAGGGGCAAAGTTTAAAGGATATGTTTGGATTCAAAAAAATTTTGTTTTGCACTTTTGTGGGTGGTAAATGCCTGGAACGCGCTGCCAGGGGTGGTGGTGGAGACAGATACAACAGAGGCATTTACAGTAAGAGTATTTTGCCTTGGCGTATGGATATGCAGGGTGTGAAGGGATATGGAATGCGTGCAGGCAGATAAGAGATGGTCTTGGCATCATGTTCGGCATAAACATGGTGGGCAGAAAGGCCTGTTCCTGTGCTGTACTGTTCTACGTTCCAAGTAGGAGGCCAGTCACAGGAATGGTGACTGCGATATTGTCCTAACGATCCTTCTGGTAATATGATAAGCTCTTCGACAATGTTTCAGAAACATTCAGGCAGGTGCACGGGTAAGATAGATTTAGAGGGATATGGGCCAAATGCAGGCAATTGGGACTAGATGGGACATGTTGGTCGGTGGGGGGGGGGGGGGGTGGAAACTGGAGGCTAGTCTAGGCCAGGCCAGGCCAGATCAGGGCCAGCAACAGACGACCTCAGTAAGGGTGGAGACAATAATGGCCCATGGTTGGCTGGGGAAGTTGTGATAAGGAGAGGGATACAAGGATGTGAACTGTGGAACTGGTAGGACAACTAGGGGGAGGAAGGTGGGGAGAGAGAGTGGGGCGGAGGGAATTCAGGAGTGACTTGAAATTAGAGAAATCAACGTTAATACCACTGGGCTCCCCAAGCAAAATATGAGGTGGTGTTCCTCCAATTTGTACTATGGACTTTGTTTTCGTCAACCTACTGACTTCAGTCATTTGATCTATTATAGTCTGTGTACCTAGTATTACTGATTGATAATTTATCCTATTATCGATTATTTGTGCACTTGTTCCTGTGCTTTGCATTAATGGGCCTGTCAAGCTGAGAGCAAGTAAGAATTTCTTTGGTCAGTTGCTGTTATATACGGTATGGCAATTAAACTCTCTTGACAATTCACCCAAATGCAACGCAAATGCTTGGGAGTGCCCAGACAGCCGAATGCATCGAAGCGATCTACAGGAGTCGCTGCCTCCAAAAGGCAGCCAGCATCATCAGAGGCCCTCGCCGCCCTGATCACGATCTCATTTCACTCCTGTCATCGGGAAGAAGGTATAGTGTGAAGATGGGTCTCGACCCGAAATGTCACCCATTCCTTCTCTCCAAAGATAGACAATAGACAATAGGTGCAGGAGTAGGCCATTCGGCCCTTCGAGCCAGCACCGCCATTCAATGTGATCATGGCTGAACATCCTCAATTAGTACCCCGTTCCCGCCTTCTCTCCATATCCCCTGACTCCGCTATCTTTAAGAGCCCTATCTAGCTCTCCCTATAAAGTATCCAGAGAACCGGCCTCCACCTCCCTCTGAGGCAGAGAATTCCACAGACTCACAACTCTCTGTGTGAAAAAGTGTTTCCTCATCTCCGTTCTAAATGGCTTACCCCTTATTCTTAAACAGTGGCCCCTGGTTCTGGACTCCCCCAACATCAGGAACATGTTTTCCTGCCTCTAGCGTGTCCAAACCCTTAATAATGTTATATGTTTCAGTAAGATACCCTATCATCCTTCTAAACTCCAGGGTATACAAGCCCAGCCGCTCCATTCTCTCAGCATATGACAGTCCCGCCATCCCGGGAATTAACCTTGTAAACCTACGCTGCACTCCCTCAATAGCAATAATGTTCTTCCTCAAATTAGGTGACCAAAACTGTACACAATACTCCAGGTGTGGTCTCACTAGGGCCCTATACAACTGCAGAAGGGTCTCTTTGCTCCTATACTCAACTCCTCTTGTTATGAAGGCCAACATGCCAATCGCTTTCTTCACTGCCTGCTGCTTACTTTCAGTGAGTGATGAACAAGGACCCCCAGATCCCGCTGTACTTCCCCTTTTCCCACTTGGACACAATTTAGATAATAATCTGCCTTCCAAAGTGGATAACCTCCACATTTATCCACATTAAACTGCATCTGCCATGCATCTGCCCACTCACCCAACCTGTCCAAGTCACCCTGCATTCTCATAGCATCCTCCTCACAGTTCACACTGACACCCAGCTTTGTGTCATCTGCAAATTTGCTAATGATTGTGAAATGATTGATGCTGCCTGTCCCTCTGAGTTACTCCAGCTCTTTGTGTCTGTCCTTCGGTTTAAACCAGCATCTGCAGTTCCTCCCAACACAGAAGGTATCGGAGCCTGTAAACTGTATCGTCCAGGTTCAGGAGCAGCTTCTACCCAACAACCACCAAGCTGTTGAACACTGCCACCTCCAACTAAACCCTGAATTACAAACTGTCATGATTGCTCTCGGGACTGGGGCTTTCTTTGTCTTTGCACTATATTGTTTTTTTTATATATACTGTATATATTGAAATTATTGTTGTTGTTTCCTAGGAATATGGAACAACACAGCTGTAGGAACCAGCCCGCAACATCTGTGGTGAGCATGCAGTTGAGTTCCGCTAATCTCCTCTGGCCTGCACATGATCTATGTCCCTGCACATCCATGGCGCCTATTTAGATAGGCCTCGTAAAATGCCGTTATCATATCTGCCTCGACCACCATCCGGGCAGCGCATTCCAGCTGTCCCCGCCACTCTCTGTGAAAACAACATGCTTCACACATCTCCATTTTAACTTTTCCCCTCTCACTTTATAGCTATGCCCTCTAATTTTAGTTTAGAGATCCAGCACGGAAACAGGCCCTTTGGCCCACCGAGTCTGCGATCCCCACACATTAACACTAACCTACACACACTAGGGACACACTAGGCTAATTTCAGATAGCCCTTGCTTTCTCTCTCCATCCCCTTCCCAGTTCTCCCACTAGTCTCACTGTCTCCGACTACATTCTATCTTTGTCCCGCCCCCTCCCCTGACATCAGTCTGAAGAATGGTCTCGACCCGAAACGTCACCCATTCCTTCTCTCCAGAGATGCTGCCTGTCCCGCCGAGTTACTCCAGCATTTTGTGTCTACACACTTGGGACAATTTACATATGCCAAGCCAATTAACCTACATACTGGCACTTCTTTGGAGTTTAGAGAGTTTAGAGAGATAAAGCGCGGAAACAGGCCCTTCGGCCCACCGGGTCCACGTCGACCAGCGATCCCCGCACATTAACACCATCCTACACACACTAGGGACAATATTTAACATTTGCCAAGCCAATTAACCTACAAACCTGCACGTCTTTGGAGTGTGGGAAGAAACCAAAGATCTCGGAGAAAACCCACGCAGGTCACGGGGAGAACGTACAAAACTCCGTACAGACGGTACCTGTAGTCGGGATCGAGCCCGGATCTCTGGCGCTGCAAGCGCTGTAAGGCAGCAACTTTTCTTTTAACCTTTGACCTTTCTGTAAACTTTGACTTTTCCAAAAGAAAGATTCTGTCCACCCTCTCTCTGCCTCTCATGATAATTCCATCCGAAGCTCCAGAGAAAACATACCACGGTCTGTCTAACCTCTCGCTGCAGCTAATATTTGGCTCCTTTCACCAGACCGTTACCCTTCAATAAGTTGACAAGTGATGAGCGTGCAGTTGGAGTGAAGTTTTTTGTGAATATTGATGGGCATCAGCATCAGATCAGCATCCCTATCTCCCCAACAGTTTTGAAAAGAACACATCCTTCCGAATATCAATTCAAAAGAAAAAGTGTGCAATGTTCACAGACGAACAAGTAATGCCCTTTGTCTCATGGTATTCTGTAGACACATTTATACTGTAGATTCTGGTGAAAGACACACAAACAAAGGACACCAAGTGCTGGAGTAACTCGACGGGCAGCGTGTTAGTTTTTTCTTCTTTTTTTGTTTTTTTTAGTGTGTTTTTAATGTCCTCTCTGTGTGTCTTGTGTGGGGGGTGGTGTGGGGGGGGGGGTTAAGGGGGAACAGCAAGGATCGGTGCGGCCTTTCCGGAGACACGCGCGGGCTTCAGTTTCAGCAGCGGGCGCAGCGAGGACGCGTTTGTCGCAGAGTGGGCGAGCCCTCGCTAGGGGTCGCCGGAGGGGAGCGCTCCGTTCGCTGGCCCGCGGCAGCCTGAAGCCGCGGTCTGCAGAGCTCCAGTTGGCGGCGTCCTGGGCCTGGGATCCCTCGTTGGGGACCCTGGAGAGGAGCTCCGACCGCTGGCCCTGCGGTCTGCGGTGCTTCTGGCTGCGGCGTGGCGGGGACTTTAAATCTTCGACCGCCGGCCTGCGGCCTACACCAACTTGAAGCCGCGGTCTCCGGTGGGGAGGCACCGATTCAGGACGTATCTGGACTTACCTTGTCTGAACATCTGGACGCCCGCAGCGGCGACTGCGGAGGGTTGAGGTCCTGACCACGGGGGAAAATGGAGGAGGACTGGCCAAATTTTGTGCCTTCCACCACAGTGATGAATGCTGTGGTGGATGTTTGTGTTCAATTTTTATTGTGTATTGTGTGTTCTTTTTTATTGTACCGCTGCTGGCAAATTCATTTCACTTGCACTTTATGTGCAAGTGACGAATAAAACTTGACTTGACTTGACTTGATCTCTGGAGAACATGTGTAGGTGATGCTTCGGGTCACGACCTTTCCTCTTCAGGTCACATGCCAAAACATCACCTATCCATGTTCTACGGAGATGCTGCCTGACCAGCTGAGTCACTCCAGCACTTTGTGTCCTTTCTTAAAAATATATTCTATAAGCAGGGCATCATGGACAAATGAAACCATTCGTGGAAGAACAAAATCCAGGAATAACTCAGCGGGTCAGGCAGCATCTCCGGTGAAAAGGAATAGGTGACTTTTCGGGCCGAGACCTTTCTTCAGACCCTATCTTCTTTGGCCTGATGAAGGGTCTCGACCCGAAACATCATCCATTCCTGCCTGATCCACTGAGTTTCCTCCAGCATTTTGTGTCGATCCCTTCCATTGACTCCATTTACAGAATCCTAGAGGGGAAATTGGTCTGCCAATAGTCATAAAACGCAACAAGATGCATGAGATTAAAATGACGAGTGGAAAGTCCAGGATTGGGGATGTGCAAAGATTGTGATGGGGGGATGGGGGCGTGGGGGGGGAGGGGAGTCAGTCTACCACAGGACAGAAGGGGGGAGTTTCTGACCTGTCTGCGGAGTGGTGTTTCGGGAGTGATTTGACGTGGTCAAACCTGTTTGCGTAATCACCTGCTCCCCAGGCCAGTCAGTGTCAGCTCGCTGTCTAATCCTAGCGTGGGCTATCGAGGTCTTTCCAGCAGCTGCAAAAAGACTGCTGCTCGCGGCCACTGGACCGTGAAAAGCTTCAAGCTGTTGAGGAGAATAAATGTCGGGGAGAGGGGGCAGGGCAGCTTCGTGTGAGGACCCCTGTGCAGAGCACGTTTCACTCCATGAAACATGACAAAGGTGTTAACCCTGAGAGGCACCACGTCATGATATTAGGTCGTTATTCCTTTGGAGAGCAGCAGGAGGCTTTTGGGCCTGTCCCACTTTGGCGATTTTTCAGCGGGCTGCCGGCGACTGTCAAGTTGAAAAAACCGGGAACTGGAACGGCGACTGTCAGAGCGGAACACACACACACATCGCAAAGGCGGGGGCCAGGGCAAGCGGGGCGAGCGCTGTCTGAAATTCACACGGTGCAAAGCCAAGGTGATACAGACACACACCGCGATGAACAGGAAGGTTGGCGCTGTAATTAAGACAGCTACTAGCACAGTGTACGGTAAGTTCTTTAAAAGAGGGGGAAGAGGGGGGGAAAGAGAGGGGGTGGGGGGAGAGAGGGGTGGAGAGGGGGGAGAAGGAGTGGAGACAACTTTTTAATAAGCCAGAGATACACAGCTGTGAAGTTCGGCGGACATTTAACATTACCGGTCGGTTATCCTTGGTTCTGAAAACTCCTGCTTATGTTTTTTTCCCCCCAATGCGCCAATGAAAATGCCCGGTCAGCAAAGGCGATTAACTAAAACTACCTACGACTACCTCGACTACCTATAACTACATGGCGACCCCACTACAACTGTACCTACGACTACAGGATTATCGATTTTCTCCATGGCGACCAATTTTTGGTCGCAGAAAACTTTTCAACATGTTGAAAAATTTGCGGCAACCATACTGAGGTCCGCGACGAGTTTCCCAGAATGCGGGAACTCCTCGCGACCATCAAGGAGACTCACCAGAGGACCACCAGCGAACATGTGGCGACCGTGTGGCAAGCGCAGAGTCTCCTGCACTCACTTAAAAAGTCGCCTAAGTGGGGACAGGCCCATTAGGGGTGATCTTACAGAGATGTACAACATCATGAGAGGAACAGATAGGGTGAGTGTACAGAGTCTTTTACAAAGATTAGGGGGGGAATCAAAAACCGGAGGGCAAAGGTTTAGGTAAGGGGGGAAAGATTTAATAATAACCTGCGTGAAATCATTTACACACAGAGGGTGAGCACTAATTGTTTGTTAAGTTTAGTTTAGAGATACAGCGAGGAAGCAGGCCCTTCGGCCCACCATGTCCGCGCCGACCAGCGATCACCTCGCACACTTAAAGGCCTGTCCCCACTGTACGAGGTAATTCAAGAGTTCTCCCGAGTTTTCCCCATTCGAACTCAGAGAATGCCCGTAGCGGGTCCGTAGGAGTTCATGGATGTCTCGTAGTGGCTCGTACGAGTAAAAAGTAACCATTTTTTTCATCACAAGTATTATTTTACTCGTGGGCATTTTGCACAGTGTTGAAAAAACGTCACGAATTTACCGGATTTCCCTAGTACCTACCGTTATTCGTACGAGCCGCTACGTGACATCCACGAACTCCTACGTTCCTGCTATGGACATTCTCCGAGTTCGAATCAGGGGAAAACTCGGGAGAACTCTTGAATTACCTCGTACAGTGGGACAGGCCCTTAACACTATCCTACACACACTAGGGACAATTTACAATTTTTTACCAAAGCCAATTGATTTACAAACCTGTACGCCTTTGGAGTGTGGGAGGAAACCGGAATCGCACGCAGGTCACGGGGAGAACGTACAAACTCCATACACAGACAGCGACTGTGGTCAGGATCGAACCCGGGTCTCTGGCGCTGAAGGGAAGCAACTGTCCCGCCCAATATTTTTGGAGATTTGCAGGTTTGGAGAATACTGGATTGCATTTCAATCCAGTAAACTGCTGTATTCTGGACAGCATTACATTAGTTAAGTGTTATTGGGCTGAACACATCCAGGCAAGTGGAGAGGTTTGGAGAGGTACGGAGAGGGTAATAAGCCCCACAGAAGGATTTGGAAGAAAAATTACTGTTTTGAAATTGCGATGGTGCTGACCACAAATTAAATGCGTTTATTAATTGTGTTGTTTAGTTTAGAGATACAGAGCAGAAACAGGCCATTAGGCCCACCGAGACCGCGTCAACCAGTGATCCCAGCACGCTATCACTTTTCCTACACCCTAGGGACAATTTTACCGAAGCTAATCAATCTACAAACCTGTACAATCTTTGGAGTGCCGGAGGAAACCGGAGCGCCCGGAGAAAAACCCACGCTGGTCACGGGGAGAACGACAGCGCCCGTAGTCGGGATCGAACCCGGGTCTCTGGCGACGTGAGGCAGCAACTCTACTGCTGCCCCACCGCCCCACCCATTCTCTCTATTTATTATTGCATCCAAGTCTCAGGAGGGAGACGTGAGCCACGGCCTTCAGAGGCAGGAGTTAGCAAAGTAATGCAAGTTAGCAAAGGTGGCAGCAGTGTTGCTGTGCAGCAACAGCTTGGCTGGAGGTACAGCCCGTTCTAGAGCGCTGCTCTTCAGTACTACAGCTGGGTGGTTGTCTGATCCCATTGCATTCCCGGTGTTCTCGATGTCACATGTAATGAATCAAATTGGCCACGATAGCCAAAGCCACAGTGGATTATGCACTCAGAACCTCTGAATGAACAAGGCCACTAATGCCTCAAGCTTGTATTCAGCACCCATTGGTTTAGTTTCGAGATACAGTACGAATCAGGCCCTTCGGCCCACCGAGTCCATTCCGACCCGCACATGAACACAAGCCTACACACACTAGAGACAATTTACAATTATACCAAGGCAATTAGCTTACAAACCTGTACGTCTTTGGAGCGAGGGAGGAAACCGGAGCACCCTGAGAGAAGCGACATAGGTCAGTGGGGGGAACGTATGAACACCGTAAAGACAGCACCCGTGGTCAGGATTGAACCCGGGTCTCTGGCGCTGCAAGGCAGCAACTCTACAGCTGTGCCGCCGTGCCGCCCTGCCGCTGAAGATGGGGGACGTTTAAGAGTTTAGAGATAGTGTGGAAACAGGCTCCTCGGCCTACCAAGTCGGCGCCGACCAGTGATCACCCGTACACCAGTTCTACGTTATCCTATACTCTATGGACAATTTACAGAAGCCAATTAACTTACAAACCTGCACCATATTTTGGATGTGGGAGGAAACCTGAGCATTGGAGGAAATCCACGCGGTCTCAGGAAGAACGTATAAACTCCCCTCAACCTTCGTAACTCCAGCGAGTACAGGCCCAGACCATCAAACCTATGTTAACCCAATCACCTCTGGGATCATTCTGATAAACCTCCTCTAAACCCCCCTCCAACACCATCACATACGGGGCCCAAATCTACTTACAATATTGCAAAGCAGTCTGACCAGCACCTTATAAAGCCTCAGCATTACATCCTTGCTTTTGTATTCTAGTCCTGCCGAAATGAATGCCAACATTAATGTTTAATGTTTTATGTGTCATTTTTAATTGTTTACAGTATGTCGTGTTGTTACTTGTGAGCGGAGCACCAAGGCGAATTCCTTGTATGTGTACATACTTGGCCAATAAACGTATTCATTCATTTATTCATTGCATTTGCTTTCCTTACCACTGACTCAACCTGCAAATGAACCTTTTGGGAATCCTGCACCTGCACTTCCAAGACCCTTTGCACTTCCGATAGGAAAGGTTTAGAGAGATATGGTTAAAAAAAATGTAGGGAAATAGAACTGACTTAGATGGGGTATCTTGGTTGGCATGGGCGAGATGGGCTGAAGGGCCTGTTTCCATGCTGTATGACTCTATGACCATTGACCTTTCACCTGAACCTATCCCATTCAGTTCAACAACAGGAAGCCCCAGCAACAATGCGACCACTCCAGGTTGCTCAATCCAAGTTGTGCAAGTGAATGGACAATAAAAGCAGTAGAGCTGCTGCCTCACAGCGCCAAAGACCCGGGTTCCATCCTGACCTCGAGTGCTGGCTGTGTGGAGTTTGTGCGGTCTGACCAAGATGGCGCCCAAACCCAGGCGACTCTTTGTGTGCTCGTCGCAGAAGTGAATCTGCAATCACGCATTGCAATCGCTCCACTCTATTAACCATATATAACCATATAACCATAACAGCACGGAAACAGGTCATCTCGGCCCTTCAAGTCCGTGCCGAACATTAGTTTACGTTATTCCCTTTATCGTGTGTCTGTACACTCTGGACGATCCATTGTAATCATGTCTTGTATTTCCGCTGATTGGTTAAGGGCCTGTCCCACTTTCACAAGGCAATTCACAAATTCTCCCGAGTTTTTCCCTTGATTCAAACTCGCAGAATGTTCGTAACGAGTCCGTAGGAGGTCGTAGGACTTCCTAGATATATCGTAGCGGCCTGTTATGCCAGCCGTAGGTAGTCGTGGTATCAGGTAAGTCGGGACGTTTTTTCCAGCCCGATAAAGAATGTCCACGAGTAAAATAATGGTCGGGATTAAAGAATTTGCAACTTTTTACTCGTAAGGAGGGCATCGAAATAGTTGTGAGAATTCGTGGACATACTCGTAGGAGTTCGTGAACATAGACGTGGAAGGTCGTAGGAGTTCGTAGATTACCAGAGGTTTTGAATTAAGTCGTGAAAGTGGGACAGGCCCTTTAGCACACAACAAAAAGATTTTCGCTGTACCTCGGTACACGTGACAATAAACTGAACTCAAAACTCAAACATCCTTCCTGTGACCACGTGGGTTTGCTCCGGGCGCTCTGGTTTCCTCCCACACCCCACAGACATGTAGGTTGATTGGCATCTGTCAACTATCCCCAGAGCGTAGGATGCAATAGTGATAGATCTGGTGTACATGTGATCGATGTTCGGCATGGACTCGGTGGGCCGAAGGGCCTGTTTGCGCGCTGTGTCTCTAAAACCACAACTAAAATTAAAATCAAAAGGAATGACCCAGCCTTACTATGTTTAAGAAAGAAGTGCAGATGCTGGAAAAATCTAAGGTAGTCAAAAATGCTGGAGAAACTCAGCAGGTGAGGCAGCATCTATGGAGCGGAGCAATAGGTGACGTTTCGGGTCGAGACCCTCAAGGGTCTCGACCCGAAACGTCGCCTATTCCTTCGCTCCATCGATGCTGCCTCATCCGCTGAGTTTCTCCAGCATTTTTGTCTGCCCAGTATTACTATGATCCCTTTCCTGACCGCAGGGCTTCACGGACTTCCCACTTTGCCGAGAGAACGGTGAATATTGCAGGAAACACTGCGGGTCAATTTGCGCACAGCAGCATCCCAGAAGTATCGGTAAATAATCAGCATCTTTCATTCAGCCAGGGTCTCCAGACTGCAGAATCACCCTTTCCAAAGCAATACTTCGAGTGAAGGACATCGCCGAGTATAGAATCTTGCTGTGTCTAGCGTCCCAGTTCGCTGACAGCAGATGTCAATAGATCACTGATTTGTGTTGTCTGCAAATTATTCTTCACGTGTAACTTATTAAAGGGCCTGTCCCACTTTCACGACCTAATTCACAACTTTTTTTACTCGTGGACATTTTTCATCAGGCTAGAAAAACGCCCCGACCTACTTGATGCCACGAGTACCTACGACTAGGCAACACGACCTACCTAAAACCTCCTACCACCTCGTGACGACCATGCTGCGAGTATGAGTCAAGGGCAAACTCGGCAGAGGTCGTGAATTAGGTCGTGAAAGTGGGACAGGCCCTTTAGGCAGCGGCTTAAACCTGCCCTGTGCGGAGTCTGTAATTACTGAACGGCCTTTAAACTTATAGAAGGTCAGCGTTTCAGCATTGAATGCGCTACAAAAACGAATCTTCATTTTCGTCGAAGGTTAATCTAATCTTATGGTCCTGATGTTAGGGAGACAGTGGGTGGGGAAGGATAGGCATTCAAGCACACTATGTTCTATCCCACAGGAGCTCGAAGGACTAAGTACTTCAGCAAAGTACAATCTGTGTTCCATTTCTTATTCATAAGGGGCAGGAAAGAAAGATGGGATGGAGATTCCCACTAAATGGAACTCATAAATCACTGAAGGCAGGGATTTAGCATTGAGGGCAGCCAATACTCCAGACCAATACCAAGTAAGACAGTTTGTACATTCTACCCATGACCGCGTGGGTTTTCTCCGGGATAGAGTCATAGAGTGATGCAGTGTGGAAACAGGCCCTTCGGCCCAACTCGCCCACACAGGCCAACAATATCCCAGCTACCCCAGTCCCACTTGCCTGTGCTTGGTCCATATGCCTCCAAACCTGTCTTATCTATGTACCTGTCTAAATCTTTCTTAAACATTGCAATAGTGCCTGCCTCAACTACCTCCTCCGCCAGTTCGTTCTTTACACACACCACCCTCTGTAAAATAGTTACCCCTCTAGTTACTATTAAATCATTCCCTTAAACCTATGTCCTCTTGTTCTCGATTTCCCTACTCTGGGCAAGAGACTCTGGGCAAGAGACCCAATCTATTCCTCTCATGATTTTGTACACCTCTATGAGATCATCCCTCATCCTCCTGCGCTTCAAGGAGTAGAGTCATAGCCTGCCCGACCTCTCCCTATAGCTCAGGCCCTCGAGCCCTGGTAAATCCTCTCAGCACCGACCGCCGAGCTGTGACCGCAGACCAGGAACCTGGCCAGAGGCCTTTATCGAGGCGTCACGGACTCGATGCCACCTGGAAGGCCCAGAAGTCTCGGCGGACGGCCAAACCCACCCGGAGTTCACTCGGCTCCGTCGGATAGGCTGGACGTGTACGGAGGAGACCCTGCTTTGAATGAGATATGAAATCACAGCTATGAAACAAGGCATTTCTATGCAGAATTAAATGAAGACGAGACCCTGCTTCATTTAATGAGATGGCGACGGAGGTGGCTGAACGAGCATGGGAGGCAGCGGGGCCCCACGGCAGGGGCCCCCGTCAAACAGATCCAGAGGTTGTGCCCTTGGGAACAAAGGAGAACCCAGCGCGGGGGGACCGCCGTGAGGGGGGAGAACAAAGAGAACCCGGCGCGGGATACTTTGGAACTTTAGTCAACGCCCTTCACGTGGCCACTATTTGCATACCTCGGGTGTGCAAGCAAAGAATTCTGCTGTGACTTGTCACTTGTGACAATAAAGTATTCAATTCAATTCACTTCCACACGGTGAAAGTCCCATCGAATGACAACCTGCGAAAGCATCCACTCCATAAAGCGAAACCTGATTCAATATTCGAGTTGAGACGAAATGAGAAATGCAGGCGTGTGAAACAGAAAGCAGTCCACGCAATGCAGAGCAGAGCTGTGGTCATGGGCACCCACCCGAAACATTCACTTGTCTGTCTCTCTCTTGGCATCCGTAACTCTACCGTACAACTCCAATCTTTCTGTTAACTGTTTCAACGCTGGCCCCGGAGCCGGAGGAAAGTGTTGTGGATCTTGAACAAGGAGAGTTTCCAAAACCACATGCTTGCCACTGCCTCTTGTTTATCGTCCTGGAGCTCGTATCATTAGACTATTAATCAGAATTAGACTTCAGACTTTAGAGATACAGCGCGGAAACAGGTCCTTCGGCCCACCAAGTCCATGCTGACCAGTGATCAGCCCGTACACTAGCATTGTCCTATACAATAGAAACATAGAAAATAGCAGGTGTAGGCCATTCGGCCCTTCGAGCCAGCACCGCCATTCAATATGTTCATGGCAGATCAACTAAAATCAGTGCCCCAGTTCCTGCTTTCTCCCCATACCCCTTGATTCCATTAGCCATAAGAGCTCTATCTAACTCTCTCTTGAAAACATCCGGTGAATTGGCCTCCACTGCCTTCTGTAGCAGAGAATTCCACAGTGTAATTAACCTACAAAGCTGTGCATCTTTGGAGTGTGGGTGGAAACCCGAGCACCCAGAGGAAACCCACGAGGTCACGGGGAGAACAAACAAACTCCGTGTAGACAGGATCGAACTCGGGTCTCTGGAGCTGTGAGGCAGCATTCTACCGCTGCACCACAGTGCCGCCTTGAAATTATACAGTGGATAAGCCAGTGAGTGGTCCATTATCCAAAGGCTTGGACTTTTCATTACAACTAATGAGTTCAATTCCTGCCATGGCAACAGAAGAATTTAGATTCAAGTCATTAAATAAATCTGGAATAAAATATTAGTTCTGGGTATAGTGTTGGTAACTATTTAAAATTGCTTTGTGTTTTACAGACAGAATAAATCATTTATTTACAACACTTAATGTATATAAAATTTAGAACAGTGCAACTGTTTTGCAACGGTGGTGCAGTGGTAGAGTTGGTGCATGATCGCGCCAGAGGCCCGGGTTCATTCCTGACTACGGGTGCTGTCTGTACGGAGTTTGTACGTTCCCCCCCGTGACCGCGTGTGATTTTCCCCATGTGTTTCCTCCCACACTCCAAAGCCGTACAGGTTTGCAAGTTAATTGTAACTGAGTCATTCGTAAGTCTGAGTCATTCGTAACTGTCACTGTATGTCGTGTTGTTACTTGTGGGCGGAGCACCAAGGCGAATTCCTTGTATGTGAATACTTGGCAAATAAACTTACTTACTTACTTACTTACTTAATTGGCTTCGGTAAAATTGTAAGTTGTCCCTGGTGTTAGTGTCGGCGTGGACTCGGTGGGCCGAAGGGCCTGTTTTTCCACACAGTATCTCTAAAGTCGAAAGTCGAGCACAGGAACAGGCCACTCGGCCCACCATGTCTGTGCCGATTATATTTCCAATTTAAATTGTACACCTACCATCACAGGGTTTATATATATATATATATATATATATATATATATATATATATATATATATATATTCCCCTCATTTCCAGCTTGGTCATGTGTCTAACTAAATCCCCTCCACCACTTTCCCTGGCAATGCTTTCCCAGCACCCACCATAATCTGTGTAAACATCTTTCCAAGTGAATCTCCATAAAACTTTCTCCCTCACGCCTTCAATCTACATCCTCTAATATTTAACATTTAATCCTGAGACAAATATTCTGACTGTGTAGCCTGACCCACGCCCCTCATCGTTTTATAAACCTCTATCAGGTCTCCCCTCAGCCTCTGACAGTCCGGAAACAAATTATCCATTTGATCCCCCCTCTCCTCAGAGGTAATAGTCTCTAATCCAGGCTGCATCCTGGTGAAATGCTTTTAGTTTAGTTTAGTTTGGTTTAGTTTAGAGATACTGCGCGGCAACAGGCCCTTCGGCCCACCGGGTCCGCACCGACCAGCGATCCCCACACATTAACACTACCCTACGCACTCTAGGGACGATTTACACTTATACCAAGTAGACAAACCCGAGCCAATTAACCTACAAACCTGCACGTCTTTGTAGACGTGGGAGGAAACCAAAGATCTCGGAGAAAACCCACACAGGTCACGGGGAGAACGTACAAACTCCGTTCAGACAGCACCCGTGGTCGGGATCGAACCCGGGTCTCTGGCTCTGCAAGTGCTGTAAGGCAGCAACTCTACCGCTGCGCCACCGTGCTTTTGCACCCTTTCCAAAGCCTCCACATCCTTCCTGTAACACGGTGAACCAAAACCAATGGACTTGTACCCCAAGATCTCTCTGTACATCAATGTTATAGAGTCATACGGTCTGGAAACAGACCTTTCGGCCCACCTTGCCCACACCGGCCAACATCTCCCAGTTACATTAGTCCCAGCTGCCTGCATTTGGTCCGTATCCCTCCAAACCTGTCCTATCCATGTACCCGTCTAACTGCTTCTTAAATGTTGGGATAGTCCCTGCCTCAACTACCTCAGCTTGTCCCATACACCCACCACCGTTTGTGTGAAAATGTTACCCCTCAGATTCCTAATAAATCTTTTCCCCTTCACCTCAAACCTATGACCTCTGGTCCTCGATTCCCCTAATCTGGGCAAGAGACTCTGTGCATCTGCCCGAACTATTCCTCTCATGATTTTATACATCTCTCTAAGATCACGCCTCATCCTCCTGTGCTCCAAGGAATAGGGCACCGTCCTGTACGGGTATGGCTGCCCAGCCTGCAGCTGTCCGTTTTTCATCTCTTTTTTTATTTTTAGTTAGTTGAGTTTTTGTTTTCCGGAGTTCTAGTCATTTTTATGTGGGGGTGGAGGGGGTGGGGGGGGGAAGGGGGAAACTACTTTTCAGGGTCCCTACCTGGTCGGAGAGGCAGCTTTTCTCCGGGCTGCACTTTCGACCCGTCCTCGCGGCCTACCAGCGGGCCTGGAGCGGCGTTTCCAGAGGGGACCGCCCAGAACCTCGGCTTCGGCGGCGGCACAGCGCTGGAACGCTATCGCGGAGCGGAGCGGGCGATGCCTTGCCCGGGTCACCACGCTGGAACTCTGGTGAGCTGAAGACCGCCGATGCAACATCGCGGAGCTGCGGGTCTGTGGAGCAGCCAGCTGCGGGCGGCGGCGCTGAACTTTACACCGGGAGCCTGGGATCTCTCGGTGAGATCACCAGTGGTGGAGCTCCATCCAGCGCAGCCTGTTGGCTTCGGATGCCGTGGTCTCCAGTAAGGAAGCTGCCGTTCCAGGTATCCCAAGCCGCTGTGAGGATTCTCCCGACGCCGGAGCACCATCACCCGGGGAGAAGGCCTGAAACATCAGGCCCCGTAGTGGCGACTGCGGAGGCCTCAATAGGCCCGACTATGGGTGGACAAGGGGATGGGGACTGGACTTTGTGCCTTCCCTCACAGTGGGAACCATTGTGGGGGGATGTTTTTATGTTTATTGTTACATTATTTAATGTTGTGTCTTATCTTTATCTGTGTGCTGCATGGCAAAACAAATTTCACTACACCAATTGGTGTGTGTTACAATAAATATCCTTTGTCCTTGTCCTTTGTCCTTTGTACTCAACCTCTGCCTATACCTCAGACCCTCGAGCCCTGGCAACATCCTCGTAAATCTTTTCTGTACCTTTTCCAGCTTGACAACATCTTTCCTAGAACACGGTGTCCTGAACTGAACACAATATTCTAAATGTGGCCTCACCAACGTCTTATGCAACTGCAACATGACCTCCCAACATCTGTGCTCAATACTCTGGCTGATGAAGGCCAATGTGCCAAAAGCCTTGTTGGCCACCCGATGTACCTGCGGCTCTTGAGCTCCGAGCAAATCCATTCGGAACATCAATGGACATATAAGCGTTGAGTGCTCAAGCTACTGCCACAGAATGGATGTCACTAATAGAAGCAAACAAACCAAATGATGCTCCCAAGTGAGTTCACAGCATGTCCACACAGAAAGAACAGTATGTTCACAATGCAGGTTTTATATCATAGAAGACTTCTGTAGCCTCGAGTAAAATCTTATATTAATTGTAGTATTTTCATTATCAGTCATGTCAGTTAATTTCAATAAACTTTTAAAAAGTGTCTCAAAGTGACTTTAGACTTTAGAGATACAGCGCGGAAACAGGCTCTTCGTCCCACCGAGTCCGCGCCGACCAGCGATCTCCCCGTACTGACCCCCGCACACTGGGGACAATTTTACAACTTACCAACGCCTATTAACCTGCAACCTGTACGTCTTTGGAAACTTGAGCACCCGGAGAAAACTCACGGGGTGACAGGGGGAACATATCGTCGGCCCCCCTCGGTCATGACTGACTCATGGGTGACGCATCATAGTTGTTGGCTGCTTGCTCCAAACCTCGGCTGGAGCAGCGTCGCTTGTGGCTGAAGAGACCAATGCGGGAGTGACGGTCTCTGTGGCAAAGGTCACATTTGTGTGCGTGGTCTCTGGTTTGTTGAAGTTGCCGCGCTCCTTTCTGCCCGACCGCTCGTCTGCCGCTGCGTTCAACAGTTTCTCTTCCCCCGTTTTGAGATGTTGATTCAGGGTCCCTCTCCACCTCGTGCGGTCAGCTGCAAGGCTCTCCCAGGACTCCACATCGATGTCGAGTGCCTTCATATCTCTCTTGTAACATAGCTGGGAGTGGCCGATGGTTCTCCTCCCAGCTGTCAGCTCTCCATAGAGGATGTAGTTTGGAATACGGCCATCCTCCGCCATACGGCCACCGCAGTCTGCGCTGCCTGAGTAGAGTGTACATACTGGGAAGGCCAGCGTGAGACAGGATCTCGGCGTTGGACACTCTGTCTTGCCAGGATATGCCCAGGATACGGCGGATGCGTCTCAGGTGGAAGGTGTTGAGTCTTCTCACCTGCCTGGCATATAGATACATAGATACATAGAAAATAGGTGCAGGAGTAGGCCATTCGGCCCTTCGAGCCTGCACCGCCATTCAATATGATCATGGCTGATCATCCAACTCAGTATCTCGTACCTGCCTTCTCTCCATACCCCCTGATCCCCTTAGCCACAAGGGCCACATCTAACTCCCTCTTAAATATAGCCAATGAACTGGCCTCAACTACCCTCTGTGGCAGAGAGTTCCAGAGATTCACCACTCTCTGTGAAAAAGTTTTTCCTCATCTCGGTCTGTTTTTCCTCATCTCGCTCATATGTAGTCCATGTCTCACTGCAGTACAGCAGCGTGCTGTTGACACGAGCGTTGTACACTGCTATCTTTGTCTTCACCCTCAGCTTTGGGTTGGTCCACGCTCGAGTTGTGAGGCGAGCGAGAGTTGTAGCTGCCTTCCCGACCCTCTTACCAATCTCTGTGTCCAAGGAGAGGTTGTCGGTGATGGTGGAGCCGGGGTACGTGAACTGATGGACGGCATCGAGTTCGTAGTCGTCGATGGTGATGACAGGCGGCACCTCTGTATCCTGCCCCAAGTCGTTCGTCTTCTTCAGGCTGATGGTCAGCCCGAAGTCCTTGCATGCCCGATAGAAGCGGTCCATCAGTGACTGTAGTTCCTGCTGGGTGTGGGACACAACTGCAGCGTCGTCGGCAAACAACATGTCTCTGATGAGAGCTTCACGTACGTTTGTCTTTGCTCTGAGGCGGGTGAGGTTGAAGAGCCTGCCATCTGATCTAGTACGCAGGTAGATCCCCTCAGTTGCAGTGCCGAAGGCATGTTTCAGGAGCAGAGCGAAGAAAATCCCAAAGAGTGTGGGAGCGAGGACGCAGCCTTGTTTGATGCCACTGCAGATGTCGAAGGGCTCCGAGAAGCTGCCATTGAACTGCACTGTCCCCTCCGTGTTGATGTGGAAGGATTCTACCATGCTCTGCAGTTTTGGTGGGCAGCCGACCTTTGGCAGAGCTTTCAATAAGCCATCTCTGCTGACGAGGTCGAATGCCTTGGTGAGGTCAATGAAAGCAACATACAGGGGCATCCGCTGTTCTCTGCACTTCTCCTGGAGCTGGCGAAGGGAGAAGACCATGTCCACTGTTGACCTTCCAGCACGGAAACCGCACTGTGACTCTGGGTAGACACGTTCTGCCAGCTTCTGCAGGCGGATCAAGATGACCCGGGCAAGGACCTTGCCGACGATGTTGAGGAGGGAGATGCCACTGTAGTTGTTGCATTCGCTTCTCTCGCCCTTGTTCTTGTAGAAGGTAATGATGGTGGCATCCCTCATGCCCTGCGGTACAACTCCTTCTTGCCACCACTGGCAGAGGACTTCATACAAAGGAAGCAGTAAGGTAGTCTTGCAATGCATGATCAGGTCAGGGGGAATCCCATCGCTGCCTGGGGCCTTGCCTGAGGCCAGGCTGTCAATGGCCTTGCTGAGCTCTTCTACCGTCGGCTCTGCGTCTAACTCATCCATGGTCGGCAGGCGCTCGATGGCAACTAGGACTGAGGGGGACACCGTGTTCTCTCTCGAGTAACGGTCGGAGTAGTGTTCCACCCATCTCTCCATCTGTTGCCATTCGTCTGTGATTACTTCCCCAGTGGAGGATTTGAGGGGGGCTGTCTTGCTCTGGACTGGTCCTAATGCTTTCTTAATGCCATCGTACATTCCCCTGATGTTCCCTGTTCTGGCGGCCGTCTGGATGTCCTCACTAAGCTGTGTCCAGTGTTAATTGGCGCAACGCCTGGCAGTCTACTAAACGTTGCTCCTGCCAGCCCTGAGGATCTGCAGGTTCTTCTTGTTAGCTGACCGCTTGTACTCGGCTAGGGAGACGCGCTTGGCTTCGATGACGGGAGTCATCTCGGTCGACTTGTCCTCAAACCAGTCGTGCGTCTTCGAGGTCTTCTTCCCGAAGCTAGCCCAGGCCGTGCGGTGCATGGTGTCCCGCAGAATTCCCCACTTCTCCTGTTGCAGAGTCTCCAGGACACGAGGTGCCAAGTTCTCTCTTAAAAGCCTCTGCAAACTGTTGCACGAGATCTGGACGGGGCATCTTGCTGACATCGATGCAGGGGGTTCCCCTGCTTCTTGGTACGGTAAAACCAGAGAGAACGTGCAAATTCCGTAAATACAGCACCCGTGGTCAGGATCAAAGCTTTACTGGACATCATACTATATTGCATTACTTTCAAGAGAGAGCTTGATAGGGCTCTCAGGGGATATGGGGAGAAGGCAGGAACGGGGTACTGATTGGGGATGATCAGCCATGATCACATTGAATGGCGGTGCTGGCTCGAAGGGCCGAATGGCCTACTCCTGCACCTATTGTCTATTGTCTATTATCATACCCTTATCCTGTATCTGTACACTGTAGACGTTTGTGTCTATCTTTCACATATTCACCACTTCTACGGTTCTCTCTCCATGGATATGGCTTTCTGTTTCAATCCCATTTTCTTGTCTGCCTAATTTTTTTTAAAGATAATTGCTGCCACGATAACTTGGGTTGGAAACATGGAAAATGTGCACGCTATCACAGACGCTCCCTCTGTTCTCTCCACCCCGCCAACTCTCGTTAACGTTGACACACTCCTTTTCTAATTTCTCCAGTTCGGCTGAAGTGTCGCTCTGCCCATGGATACTGCTCGAGTGCTGCCCACATTTGCCATTTGCAAATACAGTGTCTCCACTCGGGGGGGGGGGGGGGGGGGTGTAGGCTGCTGAGGAGTGAGATGAAGGAGAAACGTCTTCACCTTTGTGATGCCGTACACAGACGAGCTTCAGAAGCTCAGGTCGCTCCAAGCAGAGATGGATGGATTTCTGGAGATTATGGGAATAAAGGGAGGGAACTGCACCCCCTCCACATACACCTGGATCTCCTGCCATCAGGCAAGAGATATCGCAGCATCAAAGCCCGGACTACAAGACTGCTAAACAGCTTCCTGCCATATGCTGTGAGGCTGCTAAACAGCCACTCTGTACTCACAGTCACCTGATTCTGCGGCTTGGCACGGACACTTTAATAACTGGCACTGGCCACTTCAATAACTGGCACTGGCCACTTCAATAACTGGCACTGGCCACTCAAATCAGCTACCCCGGACATGTTTTTGATTGGTTTTACTGTATTTTAACATTGTTTTACCTACTTTTTAACTATTTATACTGTTCCATCAGGGACTGGATTGTTTTTTGTGTTATTATGTGTGAAATGTTTTAAATTTCATGTGCGATGCTCCGGTATTCCCTGGGAAACGTCTTTTCATTTTGCACTGTACAACTGTTGCTTGCAAGATGACAATAAAGGTCGATTGATTGATTGATTGATTGATTGATACGGAGACAGAAGATCAGGCAGAGTCAAGATGAAAGGTGAAACAGTCTTGACCTCCGCACAATTCCACTGCTCGTGCAGATAGTTCTTGTGATAAAACACGTGTATCGTTGGCCAAGGAATAAATACTGGGCAGCTCACGCTCTTGTTCTTTCTCAAAACCCTTAACATCCACCCAGTGGAGCAAGCGGGCCTGTAAGGGAAAGCCACTTTGATAGTTTAGTTTAGTTTTGTTTAGCTTAGAGATACGGCGCGGAAACAGGCCTTTCGGCCCACCGAGTCTGCGCCAACCAGCGATCCCCGCACACTAACACTGTCCTACTCACACGAAGCACAATTTTTACCAAGCCAATTAACCTACAAACATGAACGTCTTTGGAGTGTGGGAGGAAACCGAAGTTCTCGGAGAAAATCCCCGCAGGTCACGGGGAGAAGGTACAAACTCCGTACAGGCAGCACCCGTCGTCGGGGATCGAACCCAGGTCCCTAGAGCTAGGTAAAGCAGCAACTCTGCGATCCCCGCACACTAACACTGTGCTACACACCAGGGGCAATTTACAATTGTACCAACCCAATTAGGCCACAAACCCTGTACGTCTTTGGAGTGTGGGAGGAAACCGGAGATCCCGGAGAAAACCCACACGTGTCATGGGGCGAACGTGCAAACTCCGTACAGACAGCACCCGTAGTCAGGATCGAACCCGGGTCTCCGGCGCTGTGAGGCAGCAACGCTACCGCTGCGCCACCGTGCCACCCACTTTTCATTAAGCTATCCATTTATTTTCTAATTTCTCCAGTTTCTTCCCAGCTGTAATCAAGCAACTGAACCACCCTTTCACCAACTAGAGAGCAGTCCTGACCCATCTACCTGATTGGAGACCTTCAAACTATCTTTAATCGGACTTTACGTTCCATTAAACATTTCGGCGATTTTTTCCCCGGGTCGCATCTCCGGTCGCTCTGCGGCCTACCATCGATGGAGTTGGAGGCCTCCTCGGACTGACTTGAACCCCACCTCAGGGCGTAGACTTAACATCGGAGTTGATCCCTTGCCTGAGATCGCTCCAAACGCAGCCTGCGGAGTTACCATCAAGAGCTCGCAGTCTCGGGAGAGGCCGAGTCGGGAAGCTTCACCGACGCAGAGGCTCGACCAGCCCCGACCCAGGGTCTGATCGCCGGCGAGGGGGAGCTGACATCCCCCCCCGATGCAGGAGCTGATCGCCCCGATGCGGAGGGCCCAAACGCCGCCGGCTACGGGAGTCAAGATCGTCCCGTCAACGGAGGGCTCGAGGCCCCCGACCGCGGGAGAGCAAAGAAGGGAAGAGATTTGAACTTTTTTACGCCTTCCATCACAGTGAGGAATGTGGGGGAGTCACTGTGGTGGATGTTTATGTTAAAATGTATTTTGTGTGTTGCGTTGCTTTTTATTTGTATGACTGCCTTTGGCAAATGAAATTCCTCGTATGTTGCAAAACATACTTGGCTAATAAAGTATTATTGTGATCTATATTGTGATTGTGATCCTAAATCTGTACACTGTGGATGGTTCACTTGCCTGATAACAACTGGGAAGAAACAGCTCCTGAATCTGTTGTGTGTGTTAAGATCTGTGCCGAACATGATGCCAAGTTATACTAATCTCTGCTTGCAAATGATCCATATCTTTCCATTCCCTGCATACTCATGTTCCGATCTAAAAACCTCTTAAATGTCACTACCTCCTGGCAGTGTATTCCAGGCACCCACCACCCTGTTAACAAACTTGGCCCCCACATTTCATAGTTGTAGAGTCTGTAGAAACAGGCCCTTCGGCCCAACTTGCCCATAACCGGCCAACATATCCTATCTACACTAGCCCCACCTGCGCTAGAGTTGCTGCCTTACCTAGCTCTAGAGACCTGGGTTCAATCCCGACGACGGGTGCTGTCTGTACGTAGTTTGTACGTTCGTTCTCCCCGTGACCTGCGGGGATTTTCTCCGAGAACTTTGGTTCCCTCCCACACTCCAAAGACGTCCAGGTTTGTAGGTTAATTGGCTTCGGTAAAAATTGTGCTTCGTGTGTGTAGGATAGTGTTAGTGTGCGGGGATCGTTGGTCGGTGCAGACTCGGTAGGGCCGAAGGGCCTGTTACCGCGTTGTATCTTTCAACTAAACTAAACTAAACAAGTAAGTAGACTTAGATCTTTGAAAGTTTTGTAAAGCTATTCAACGATGAAAGCTATTTAGTTTGAAGGCAGTTTGCATTGGGCAATAAAATGCTGGCCTTGTCAGCGATGCCTCATTAACTACATTTAAAAAAGATTAGTCAATAATCCCAAAGATAGATACAAAATGCTGGAGTCAGGCAGCATCTCTGGAGAGAAGGAATAGGTGACGTTTCAGGTCGTCCCCTTCTTCAGACTCAAGAACTGTGTCTGAAGAAGGGTTCCGACCCAAAACATCACCTATTCCTTCTCCCGCTGAGTTACTCCAGCTTTTTGTGTCTATCTTCTGGTTCTGCTTCTGGTTCTGATTGATTACTGCGCAAACACCTCATCAGTGGTTATCTGGCGCAGGTCGGAGTGGGTAGAGTAGCGATTAAATTTTGAAGTGGGCCTTTTTGACCAAGTTGAGGAGATCTAGTTGCTCAATCCCCTTTTTAAATGACTTAACATCGGGAGCAGCACATGTGTTGGGTGGTAACATATTCCATTCCCTTATCGTCCTTGGGTAAAGGGAATATTGGTAGCAAGGTTTATTGAAATTTAGCGAGTTGATGATGTGGGGACCGTTATTTTGTCCTGTTTCATGGCAGTTGGTGCTCTGGGATGACGGGAGATTTGATGGCGTGATTTTGTGAATCTCCTTGTAAATTGCAATAAGTCTTAGCCTCATTCTGCAGAGCTCCAGGGTATCCCATCCGAGAGGTCAGCATATTATTCACGCTTGATTTGCGCTTGTAGTCAAAGCGGGCTGCTCGCCGTTGTACTTTAAATAACCATATAACAATTACAGCACGGAAACAGGCCATCTCGGCCCTTCTAGTCCGTGCCGAACACTTACTCTCACCTAGTCCCATCTACCTGCACTCAGACCATAACCCTCCATTCCTTTCCCGTCCATATACCGATCCAATTTATTTTTAAATGATAAAATCGAACCTGCCTGCTTTTGAACCTCCACTGGAAGCTCATTCCACACAGCTACCACTCTCTGAGTAAAGACGTTCCCCCTCATGTTCCCCCTCATGTTACCCCTAAACTTCCGTCCCTTAATTCTCACTTTCTCCAGTGTGATCTTGTTGTTGTTGTTGAAAGGATCCCATACGGCTCCACAATACTCCAATTTGGGCCTGACCAAGGACTTGTAGCCATTCTCTTTGACGGATGTACTACATGCGCGAACATTTCTTTTGAGAAGGCTGAGAGTTCTATTTGCTTTGTTGAACACTTGACTAATATGCGTCGCCCAACTTAAATCTTTGCTGAATTCGACTCCAAGACATGGGTGATGGTCGACAGCAAGCAATGTTGTACAACGGCTACCCATGTTGTATTCCGATAAAAGTGGTTTAATCTTGTGTGAGACATGCATGGTATGACATCTGGTTGTATTGAATAACATCTGCCAGGTTTTTCCCCGTGCACAGAGAGCATCAAGATCCTTCTGCAAGGACAAGCTGTCTTCTGGTGTTTTAATCTCTCTATAAATTATGGCATCATCTGCGAAGAATCGAACTCTGGAGGAAACTGCATTTGGAATGTCATTGATATACAGTAGGAAGAGCAATGGACCTATGACAGTCCCCTGTGGTACACCTGATGCCACAGAAGTTTCAATAGACGTCTCTCCCTCCAAGAGAACTCGCTGGTGTCTCCTTGTCAAAAAGATCTCAATTCATTTTAAGAGGTTGCCGTCTATTCCTGCATGGTTGAGCTTGTACAGGAGATGCTTATGGGGAACCTTATCAAAAGCCTTACTGAGGTCAGGTCAGTCTGACCCTTGTTATCGAGTGACCTGGCTAGATCATCGATGAGTTCCGCCAGTTGGGTTTCACATGATCGACCCTGTCTAAAGCCGGCTTAAACCAGCATCTGCAGTTCCTTCTTACATGTCTGCAGTTCCTTCCTAGGCAACAATCCCATCTGATTGAGCACCCACCCTCCTTCCTCAATGGCATGAGCCAAGCAATCCTCACCTCATTCACATCGATGCCATTTTGCCTCATGTATTCTCTGTCATTTACTTGGCCACCGTCCATAAACTCCATGGCCAGGACTCGGCTGGTTGACAGCTCCCAGTGAATTTTAGGCACCTTCGGGGTGAAAACACAAGACACACAAGAGGCCGTTGTCACCGGTGCTACTGAAATAAACGCGTCCAACGTTAATAATCTTAGTCTCAAACAAGCCCTTACCCTGAATTACATCCCGGTTAAGGGTGGCACAGTGACAGAGCGTCAGAGCTCTGGGTTTGATCCTGACTATGGGTGCTGTCCGTACACAGTTTGCACATTCTCTCTGTGTGACCATGTGCGTTTTCTCCGGGTGCTCTGGTTTCCCCACATGTAGGTTTGCAGGTTAGTTGGCTTCTGTAAATTGTCCTTAATGTAGGATAGAACTGGTGTATTGCTGGCCGGCGCGGACTCAGTGTTTACATGCTGTATCTCTAAGCTAAACTGGCTGGAGCTGATCATGTGAATATATCTCTCCTGCACCATGTTAGTTAAGTGGTAGACATGTCCGACAGAAGTGGTATAGTCCTATAGTAAGGTCCGAATGGTATGGAGCCTAAAGGGCCTGTCCCACATGCCATTTTTTTAGGCGAATACAGGCGACTAGGCTGTCGCCCCATGGTGTCGCCTGTATGGTCGTGAGTAGTCTCCTCAGTCGCCCAAAGAGCCGTAACGTCTTTCTGGTCGCCGCTGGATTTTCAACATGTTGAAACATTTTCAGAGACAGTAGGCGACAGTGGGTTTGACGCCAGTGAGCGTAGCTTGACTTCTAACGTAGGTGCTGTCGTAATTGTCACCAAGTTAACGTAGGTTGTCGCCGGTGCTGACTTCGGTTTTTTTTGTTGTTAAAGTCATGATTCTATTTCAAATTTTCTGACGTACTCGCCGGTTTTTCAGTGACCTGCTACAATTATGACAGTCGCCGGCAGTCGCCTAATAATAGCCTAAGTGGGACAGGCGCTTAAAGCTGCAGTTTT
Source organism: Malacoraja senta (assembly GCA_038087875.1). Taxonomy (NCBI): domain Eukaryota; kingdom Metazoa; phylum Chordata; class Chondrichthyes; order Rajiformes; family Rajidae; genus Malacoraja; species Malacoraja senta. The sequence goes on from CM075978.1 coordinate 3,761,228, forward strand.
AAAGCCAGAGGGCATAGCTTTAAGGTGAGCAGAGGAAAGTTTAAAGCAGATGTGCAGAGCAGGTTTTTTTTGCAGAGAGAGTGGTTGGGTGCCTGCAACGCACTGCTGGAGGTGGCGGTGGAGGCAAATAGGATAGTGGGATTTAAGAGGTTTTTAGGTAGATGCAAGGATTATGGAGGGATATGGGTCACAAACAAGCAGAGGAGATTAGTTTAACTTGGGATCATGTTCGGCACAGACCGTGTGGACCGAATGGCCTGTTCCTGTGCTGTACGGTTTTGTGTCCAATGCAGTTGGAAAGTCTGAGGGATCTGACCTGGTCATGCAAACCGTGATAAGGAAGCAAGTTGCTTCAACCTTGAGTATAGACGTTGGGAGGTCATGTTGCAGTTGTATAAGACGTTGGTGAGACCGCATTTAGAGTATCGTGTTCAGTTCTGGGCACCATGCTGTAGGAAAGATATTTTCAAACTTGAAAGGGTTCAGAAAAGATTTACGAGGATGTTGCCAGGACTAGAGGGTGTGGGCTATAATGAGAGGTTGAGTAGGCTGGGTCTCTATTCCATGGAGCGCAGGAGGATGAAGGGGGATCTTATAGAGGTGTACAAAATCATGAGAGGAATAGATCGGGTAGATGCACAGTCTTTTACCCAGAGTAGGGGAATCGAGGACCAGAGGACATAGGTTCACGGTGAAGGGGATAGATTTAATAGTAATCCGAGGGGTAACTTTTTCACACAAAAGGTGGTGGGTGTATGGAACAAGCTGCCAGAGGAGGTAGTTGAGGCTGGGACTATGTCATCGTTTAAGAAACAGTTGGACAGGTACATGGATAGGACAGGTTTGGAGGGATATGGACCAAGCGCAGGCAAGTGGGACTAGGGTAGCTGGATCATGTTGGCCGGTGTGGGCGAGTTGGGCTGAAGGACCTGTTTCCACACTGTATCACTCTATAACTCTATAACTCTAAACAAATAAACTATCCCAGGAAATACTGGGTTAACATATGAGAAGCATTTGAAGGCACTGGGCCTGAACTCGCTGGTGTTTAGAAGGATGTGGGGGGGATCTCATTGAAACTTACTGAACAGTGAAAGCCATGGATAGAGTGAACGTGGAGAGTCTAGGACTAGTTGGAGAGTCTAGGACTAGAGGTCACAACCTCAGAATAAAAGGATGTGCCTTTAGAAAGGAGATGAGGAGGAATTTCTTTAGTCAGAGAGTGGTGAATCTGTGGAATTCATTGCCACAGACAGCTGTGGAGGCCGTCAGTGGATATTTTTAAGGCGTTGATGCGTTAATGTTGAGATTCTTGATTAGTACGGGCGTCAGGGGTTATGGGGGGAATGAGTTTGAGAGGGAATGATAGATCAGCCATGATTGAATGGCGGAGCCGACTCGATGGGCCAAATGGCCTAATTCTATTCTAAACTTATTAACTTGAGAAGGGAACAGCTGAGGCGTGGCATCTTGGTCGGCCTGGACAGGTTGGGCCATAGGGCTTGATTCCGCGCTGTAGGATTCTATGATGCTGAAAATCTCAAAGTTGTACCTTAAGAAATTGGAAGTGTTTCAACATCTCAGCCACCACCTCCGTGTTGTGTCCTTCTTTCAGGAAGTCCAGCTCGAGTGGCACATTCTTCTTGGTTTCATCAACCAGCCAGGCAAAGCTGAAGTCAGGGAACAGCCAGGACACACTGTGGACCAGAACCTGTGAACAACAGGCAGAGTCAGGTCTGGCCTCTCCATAGCAACGTGGGGCCTCATGGCAAACCTCTACTCCCTGCTGCAGTCTACCTTGATGACACCATTGCCCTTTACCCCATATGGCACATTTATTCATTTCTTCAAGGAAGTTTCGAATTTGACGAGCATGATCCCAGGAATGATTGGGTTAGCATACGATGAGGGTTTGTCCTGCACCCGCTGGAGTTTAGAGTGGAATTCTCTGCCACAGAAGGCAGTGGAGGCCAATTCACTGGATGTTTTCAAGAGAGAGTAAGATTTAGCTCTAAGGGCCAACGGAATCAAGGGATATGGGGGGAAAAGCAGGAACAGGGTAATGATTTTGGATGATCAGCCATGATCAGATTGAATGGCTCGAAGGGCCGACTCCTGCACAAATGTTTTCTAAAAGGATGAGTGGGGACCTCAATTGAAGCATACTGAATAGTGAAAGCTGGTGATCGACAAATTCTTGATTAGTACGGGTGTCAGGGGTAATGGGGAGAAAGCAGGAGAATTGGGTTGAGAGTAGGGTGGCAACTGTCCCGTATTAGCCGGGACATCACGTATATCGCCCTTGTCCCGTATTTGACTGCTACTACTCAGGTCGAGGAGACTGTCGGGTCGGAGCGCCGCGTCCGGCCCCGCCTCACCCGTCCCGACGTAGTGCAGCCCATGGAGTGCAGCAGCAGCAGCAGCAGCGCCTCGCCCGTGGTCCCGTCGGTCGGCAGCCCGGCCAGCTGTCTGACCTTAGGATCTTCGCTTACCGCCGACACCACCACCAACCCTCATTCTCATGGACGATCATCGGTTCGTGAGTTGGTTGGGGCGCCGGACTTTGCGCGCGATGTCGCCATCGCCAAAACTCCTCAGCTGGCCCGCCGGCTGGGCTTTGTGTGCAGTCCAGCACTAGGGCCAACTCATCATTCACCCAGCCACGGCCGAGTCGGTCAACGAATTGCCGTGTGGGAATTTGTCCCTTATTTTGACCTTTTGTCCCTTATTTGGGAGTGAGAAAGTTGGCGACCCTAGTTGAGAGGGAAACATAGATCTGCCATAATTGAATGGTGGAGTAGACTTGATGGGCCGAATGGCCTAAACGGGCTCCTATAACCTATGAACCTTTGAGGGATATGGGCCAAATGCGGGCAAATGGGACTAGCGAAGATGGGCCACCTTGGTGGGCATGGACAAGTTGGACTGAAGGGCTTGTCTCCATACTGTATCGCCCTTTGACTGCGTCACCTTCTCTTTCCTTTGAATACAGAGAGTATGGCCCATTATTCTCTTCTCCTTTATTAACACCATTCAGTCTACAACCCACACTGCCATTCTGAACTTCACTGCTGCAAATAATCTATATTTCAGTGAATAGTCCAACAAGAAGAAAGGGCCTTAAGGGCCTGTCCCACTTGGGCGTCATTTGCGTGTCACGCAGGTGGCGCACGAAGATTTTGTGAATCCCAAAATCCTGGGGTGCCGCGTGTGACCGCGCGTCACTGCCTATGCCACCACGTCTCACCACGCGCCATGTGCCCGTCACGACGCGTGCGTGATGCGTAAATGATGTCGCGTCGTGCATCGTGACATGTAAATGATGTCGCGTAAATGACGCGCAAATAACGCCCAAGTGGGGGACTGGCCCTTCAGAGCACCTTTTCACAATGCATCTATCCACAGAATAATTTGGTAAAGAACATTAAAATCAGTGAATGCAGCAGCAGGAAACCTCTGAGGAATAATGTTTAACAGCGTTTAGCAGAGCGCATTTATTTCTGCTGTTGCTTAAATTGCATTTTCAGACATATTTATTGATTTACATGATATGCTGACAAGATGCAGAGCAGAGAGTGAATTCCAGACACAATTGGAATACGTTGCAATGGTGTGCAAGGTAATTTGAGACTGATTTCCAAACACACAGATCCAGTGGTCACTTTATTTCCCTCAATATTACGGATCTGTTACTCACCACATACGTTATTCCATTGAAGCTTAACGTACATTTGACAAACAGCCAAACGTCATCTGACTTGGCATATTCCAGCCCTCCAGACTCAACAATGGACTCAACAAGTTCCAGTTCGCCTACTCTCCTTAAGAGCAAAAGGCCTGCACAGAGTGGATGTGATGCTTTCACTGGTGGGAGAGTCTAATAATAATAATAATAATGGATGGGGTTTATATAGTGCCTTTCTAATACTCAAGGCGCTTTACATCGCATTATTCATTCACTCCTCAGTCACACTCGGTGGTGGTGAGCTACTTCTGTAGCCACAGCTGCCCTGGGGCAGACTGACGGAAGCGTGGCTGCTAATCTGCGCCTACGGCCCCTCCGACCACCACCAATCACTCACACACATTCACATACATTCACACGCAGGCAAAGGTGGGTGAAGTGTCTTGCCCAAGGACACAACGACAGTATGCACTCCAAGCGGGATTCGAACCGGGATTCGAACCGGCCGAACACTTAGCCCATTGCGCCATCTGTCGTAGGATCAGAGGTCATAGCCTTAAGGGCCTGTCCCACTTGGCGATTTTTTTCGGCGACTGCCGGCGTCATTGACTGACGTATCAGGGTCGCCAAAAGATTTCGAACATTTCAAAGTCCAGCGGCGACAAAAAAATGTCGAGACACTTGAGGAAACACCGTGCGTCAATACGTCATCACCCCGCGTCACCGCAGCCTCACTCCGCATCACGCCACGACTTTTTTGGTGACCTCATACGTCAGTCAATTATGCCGGCAGTCGCCGAAAAAATCGGCAAGTGGGACAGGCCCTTTAGAATAAAAGGACGTTCCTTTAGGAAGGAGATGTATTGCGTGTTCACTAATCTTCTGGTTCCGCCGACCTCATCAAATATTAACGATTAAATGAATATTAAATTATTAAAGTTCATGCAGACAAGATGGCGCCCACCCCAGGCGACTCTTTGTGGTCACAGGCTGGTCACAGAAGTGGATCTGCAATCGCCCATTACAATCGCTCCAATCTCCACTCCGACAGATTCCACATTATTCCCTTTCTCGTGTACCTCATTGGAGACCCCGGGACTATCTTTGATCGGAATTTACTGGCTTTACCTTGCACTAAACATTACTCATGTTATTCCCTTTATATCCTGTATCTGTACACTGTGGACGGCTCGGTTGTAACCATGTTATTGTCTTTCCGCTGACTGGTTAGCACGCAACACAAGCTCTTTACTGCACCTTGGTACACGTGACAATAAACTAATCTCAAACTAAACCTCAACATCCACCATCTTGCATTCATCAATGCTTGTAGTACCTCCCAAAGGTGATCCTTTATTGCACAAATCACTGGCTATGGATCTTATCCGTGACTTGATCCCTGCTGAATAACTGAAGGCAGATGATGCTTAACTAAATGTGGTTTCAAAGATAAGAATTGGGAGCAATCAAATTTGCAAGTAACTCCAACAAACTACTACTGGAGCATTATGGGCCTGTCCCACTTACGCGACTTTTTTCGGCGACTGTCGGCACCCGTCATAGGTCGATGCAGGTCGCCGAAAATTTTCAACATGTTGAAAATCCAGCAGCGACCAGAACAAGGTACGATTCTTTGGGTGACTACTCATGACCATACAGGCTTCACCCTGTGACATGTCACCAGGATGTCGCCTGTATGGTCGTGAGTAGTCTCCTCAGTCGCCCAAAGAGTCGTAGTGTCTTTCTGGTCGCCGCTGGATTTTCAACATGTTGGAAATTTTCGCCGACCTACAACGACCTATGACGGGTGCCAACAGTCGCCGAAAAAGTCGCGTTAGTGGGACAGGCCCATTAGCGTAATTATTTATCATTGGTTGCAATGAAGAGACCAGTTCTTTTAACAACACCTTGGCACCGTTTCAAGGCAGATGAGAGAAATGATAATGTCACAGGTTTGATTAGAAGGCAATAATTATTTAATTGCCGCCCTTCGATGTCAACTCATATGATTCATATTTATTTCATTTTGATCACTAACTGCGCAGTGCGTTACTCTACACAAATAAGTATTGCTGTTAAGACCACAGTGATAAATTGTTGCCATAGAGATTATGGAAGACTCTGCCAGCACATTGATTTGGGGCAATATCTTTTCCTCTTAAAGGTCACGGCTTCATCAATCATTCCTGGCTATTTGGAAATCCAAGATTCGCAATCCGTTTTATTGCAGCGTGTAATTGTCGACTACTCCACACATGACCCAGCGAAGGCATTCCCATGTGGTGCAAAGAGTTGCCTGGCAACAATTTGACTCTGGCCAACAAGGTGGCACGGGCGGGCGGCACGGTGGCGCACCGGAGACACGAGTTCGATCCTGACCTCGGGTGCTGTCTGTATGGAGTTTGCACGTTGTCCCCGTGACCTGCGTGGGTTCTCACCGTGTGCTCCGGTTTCCTCCCACACTCCAAAGACGTGCAGGTTTGTAGGTTAATTTGCTTTGGTAAAAGGTGTAAAGTTGTCCCCAGTGTGTGTAGGATGGTGTTAAAGGCCTGTCTCACGAGTCTGCGGTCATTGGCGGCGAAACGGGAAGAATCTGCCGCCATAGACCACGCACTCGTGAGAACGTACAATTCCGGGGCCGTGCGGCGGTGTTCCCAACACCGCACGGTGCTAAAATAAAACCGACAATGTCGAAAACTATATACTCACCGCACAACCTCCACCAGTGATGCACGAGTGCGGCACGGCCGCCCGCACGGGCCGCCGCCAGTGTGGCTCGAGCGCCGTGCGTCAAACCTCCACTGCCACAGCCTCCGCCAGTGAGGCACGTGCCTCCGCCAGTGCAGGCACAGCCACCGCGACAGCGCCGCTATCAGGATGGCCGCCGCCACAGCCGGCGCTTGTGAGTCACGTGCGGCGGGCCGACGTCATCGCAGTCGGCCCGCCCTTTTTTTTACTTACCGCAAGCACGTGGGACCCGCCGTGTTTGAATTACTCGGCCCCCGCGCAGCATCCGTGCGGCGCTCCAGTGGATAGTCTCGGCGCTCTCGCCGTTGTCGCGCGGTCCCCGCCGATGACCGCAAGCAGGTAAGACAGAGCCTTTAGTATGCGGGGATGGCTGTTCGGCGCGGACTCGGTGGGCCGGTGGCCTGTTTCCGCGCTGTACCATTCAACTACATTTCATCCAGGTGGGAGATGTTAATGTTGCCTGTGCGGAGTTTAAAGAGAGGCAGCGGGGTATCTCAATAGACAATAGACAATAGGTGCAGGAGTAGGCCATTTGGCCCTTCGAGCCAGCACCGCCATTCAATGTGATCATGGCTGATCATCCCCAATCAGTACCCCGTTCCTGCCTCCTCCCCGTATCCCCCGACTCCGCTATTTTTAAGAGTGGTGTCAAAGCCAAGAGTTGATCTGATCTCAAGCCTCAACCCCAATACTGCTGCGGATAATGCACACTGAGGGATCCAGAAGATCCTGCATTCTTGCTTCGAAGGTTAAATGGGTGTCCTTTCGTATGTTCATAAGTTCTAGGAGCAGAATTAGACCATCAAGCCTACCCACACTGGGGACAATATTACAATCATGACAGATCTATCTTTCCCTCTCAACCCCATTCTCCTGCCTTCTCCCCATCACCCCTGACACCCTTACTATTCAAGAATCTGTCAATCTCTGCCTTAAAAATATCCATTGACGGCCTCCACAGATGTCGGTGTAATGAATTCTACAGATTCATCACCCTCTGACTAAAGAAATTCCATCTCATCTCATTTCTAAAGGTACGTCTCATGCTGACTCATCTAAGCTAGTCCCATTTGCCTGCGTTGGTCCATTTTCCTCCAAACCTCTCCAACCTATTCCTATCCTTTCCTATCCATGCATCTGTCCAGATGTGAATTGATTGTGTCACATGTAATGTAGTCCTAATGGTGCCTTGCAAGGTATACGGAAGTTTAAGTTGTTATGGACACCTTTTATCTATTGAAACCAACAGTGTTGTCTACCTGCTTTAATTAGATCAAACATACCAAGGCACTTTTGCAAAGTACCTGTGTATTTTGATTGATGGAAAGATAGAGCATTGATACAGGGCCTTCGGATATCAAACATTGCTGGTGCTTCCGAAGTGGCCACTTTTACATTGGCAAAACCAGCTTTGGACTTGCCGATCGTTTCGCCGAACATTGGCGCTCAAGCTGCCAAGGCCTGCTGGATGTTCTGGTTGCTAACCATTTTAACTCCCCCTTCCCATTCCCATACCAAACTTTCTATCCCACCCTGGGCTTCCTCCTTCATCAGAGTGAGACCAGACACAAGCTGGAGGAACTGCACCTCGTATTCCATTTGGGTAGCTCGCAACCCAATGGTACGAACACCGAATTCACCAAGTTTCAAGGAATAACCCCCTCTTTCCCAAGTCCTTTATCCCCACCCCAGGACACTCCTATTTATTTCTGACCCACACACCCCCAGACACCATCTTTCCCCTCCTTCGTACATTCATCTGCCATCTCCAAGTCGCCCGGTACTCAGTTATTTACCCTCTTTCCATTCCCCCCCCCTCCCCGCCCCCTTCCATTGATGCGGCTTTTAAATAGTTACATGGATATGCAGGGAATGGATGGATATGGATCACGTGGAGGCAGAGGTGGTTAGTTCAACTTGACATCATGCCAAAAGGGCCTGTTACTGCATGGTACTGCTCTTACTTCTTAAGCACCTGCAGATTAATATGGCCCAGGTGAGGCCACACCTGGAATACCATGTGCATGAAGGAACTGCAGATGCTGGTTTACAGCAAAGATAGAGACACAAACCTCAGCGAGACAGTACCTCAGCGGGACAGGCAGCATCTCTGGAGAGAAGTAATGGGTGACGTTTCGGGACGAGACCGAGCAGGTCCAGTCTCCCTCCACCTGGAACAAGGTGTCGCCGTCTCAAAATGAATATTGAGCTCGATGGTCTTTTTTAACCAAGAGGATAGTGAAACTTTGCAATCCTCTCCCCAACAGGGCAATGGAGGTTCAGTTGTTGAACATATTCAGCAATATAGTTAAAACTTTAGTTTAGTTTAGTTTATTGTCACGTGTACAGAGGTACAGTGAAAAGCTTTAGTTGCGTGACAATGGACAATAGACAATAGGTGCAGGAGTAGGCCATTCAGCCCTTCGAGCCAGCACCAAAGTCAAAAGTCAAAGACAAAGTCAACTTTATTCGTCACATACAGCCGAAGGTGCAGTGAAATGAATTTGCCAGCAGCGATACACTTAAAAAGAACACACAATACACAATAAAAATTGAACACAAACATCCACCACAGCATTCTTCACTGTGGTGGAAGGCAACAAAGTTCAGCCAGTCCTCCTCCTTTGTTCACCCGTGGTCGGGGCCATAGACCAGACGGCCCGATGTACAGGCGGTGGAACACACTCCGCAGCTTGGAGGTCCCGAGTCAGTGCTTCAGGATGTTCGCGGCTTCAGGATGTTAAAGGCCGCTGGCCGGCAGTCGGAGCTCTTCTCGGCGATCCCCGGCAAGGGATCCCAGGCTCCGGATGATAAGTCCACTGCACGCCCGCGGCTCACTGTCCCCGCGGTGCCAAAGTCACCAGGCCAGCGATCGGAGCACTGCTCTCTGGCGACCCCCGGCAAGGGTTCGCCTGCTCCACGATGGAACGTCCATTCTGCGCCTGCTGCCGATGCTCCGGGCCCGACTCCGGGAAAGGCCGCTCCAGTCCATAGAGTTAGGACGCGAGAGAGGAGACATGGAAAAAGTCGCCTCTCCGTAGAGGAAACATGTTCCCGATGTTGGTGGAGTCCAGAACCAGGGGCCACACAGTTTAAGAATAAGGGGTAAGCCATTTAGAATGGAGATGAGGAAAAACTTTTTCACACAGAGAGTTGTGAGTCTGTGGAATTCTCTGCCTCAGAGCGCTGTGGAGGCCGGTTCTCTGGATGCTTTCAAGCGAGAGTTTGATAGAGCTCTTAGGGATAGCGGAGTTAAGGGATATGGAGAGAAGGCAGGAACGGGGTACTGATTGTGGATGATCAGCCATGATCACATTGAATGGTGGTGCTGGCACGAAGGGCCGAATGGCCTACTCCTGCACCTTTTGTCTATTGTCTATTGTCTAAACCAGCATCAGCAGTTCTTTCTTACACATAACTTATGAAGGAGTTACCCCAGCTGTGACTGTCTACTAACTTCTGAGGGAGTTGCTACCAGTTTGAATTCCAGTCCTTTCCTCTCTCAGCTTCAGTGAATTACTCACGGGATTTGGAGATTTTCCTTCAGAAGTGCGATCTTCAAGGGAGAAATTAAAAACCACCACGACACAGTCTTTGAATCATGCAAGCTGTGTAAAACTGCCCGAGTACAAAGACTCGACTCACCGAGTGGCTGTCTGAAGGCTGCACTGGTTTCTCTCTGTCTCCTGCACACCGTTTTAGAAATTTACCATTTTAAACATATGTTTCAATAAAAATCAAAATTCTTGACATCCCAAGGCATTTTTTAAAAATCCTTTTGTAACCAACTGGTTTGGGAGTACTGTTTAAATGTTGGGATAGTATCACAAAAAATAAATGTATTCTCCATCACAAAGGCACAACGGTTCCCTATGAAACCGTGCAGGTGCTCAAGGTGGTAAACGATCAACAAATTGACTGTCATAAAGAAGCAACAGTGATTCCTGGGCCAAAGAGGGTGAGAGGGCGGGAAGTGGTAAAAGGGTAATTGAACAGTCAAGTATAACCAGTAGAAACAAGGAACTGCAGATGCTGGTTTATACCAAAGACAGACACAATAAAGTGCCGGAGTAACTCAGCGGTTCAGGCAGCGTCCCTGGCGTAAAAGGAGGGTGGCGTTTCGGGTCGGGACCCTTCTTGAAGTCTGAAGAACGGTCCCGACACGAAACGTCACCCATCCTTTTTCGCCAGAGACGCTGCCTGATCCGCTGTGCTACTCCAGCACCTTTAGACAATTACCGTGTGACTTGTACTCTTTATCTACATAACTGAATAGATGCAAATTGGGGCAGAGGAACGTGTCTTCAAATCGAAACACTTTATTGATAAAGCACTTTTCACAATATCTCCAAACACAACTTACAACTGGTGACATCTCTTGTCTGGAAATTCGTGGAACCATATTTTGATAATAATTTGCATGCCTGAAGAAGGGTCCTGATCCCTACTTATTCGACCTTAAAGGCGCCGGAGGCATCACCCCGGTTCAGCCTCCCACCCAGTTCACTTTAGTTTATTGTCACGTGTATCGAGGTACAGTGAAAAGCTTTTGTTGCGTGCTAACCAGTCAGTGGGGAGACTATACATGATTACAAGAGAGCCATTTACTGTATATACGCATGCTAAGAGAATAAATGTTGCCGTAGGAAGACATTTAAAAATGTGGAGCGATTGTAATATGTGCTTGTAGATCTGTTCTCTCTGTTTGCACCCAGAGAGTTGTGAATCCGTGGAATTCTCTGCCACAGAAGGCAGTGGAGGCCAATTCACCATATATTTTCAAGAGAGAGTTAGATATGTCTCTTCGGGCTAATGGAATCAAGGGATATGGGGAGAAAGCAGGAACGGGGGTACTGATTTTGGATGATCAGCCATGATCATATTGAATGGCGGTGCTGGCATGAAGGGCCGAATGGCCCACTCCTGCACCTATTTTCCATGTTTCTATGTTTCCGCGGCAAGCAGGCAACTAGTCGCCCGGGTTGGGTGCCATCTTGGTATTTCCGGCTCCCTCCTCGCGTCTGACGTCTCCAGCGGCTTCCTCCGGGTTCGGCGGTCCGCCGAGCCTTCAGATAGGTTCCACGTCCGTTGAGCGCTTGGGTCTTCCGGGCGTGCACCCCGGCCATGGCACCTCGGGAAGCCCCCAACCTGAAAGTTGGCTTGGGTTGCCTGGATCAAAGGGCCTGTTTCGGCACCGTATGACCTGATCTAAGGGTTAGAAGAAAGGGTCTCGACCCGAAAGGTCGCCCATTCCTTCTCTCCAGAGATGCTGCCTGTCCCGCTGAGTTACTCCAGCTTTTTGTGTCTATCTTCGGTTTAAACCAGCGTCTGCAATAGACAATGGACAATAGACAATAGGTGCAGGAGTGGGCCATTCGGCTCTTCGAGGCAGCACCGCCATTCAATGTGATCATGGCTGATCATCCCCAATCAGTACTGCCTTCTCCCCATGTCCCCTGACTCCGCTATCTTTAAGAGCCCTATCTATCTCTCTCTTGAAAGTATCCAGAGACGTCTGCCGTTCCTTCCGACACACCTGATCTAAGGTCATGGCCCCTGTAGGGCACAAAGCCCAGCATCGAACAAATAGACTGAACAACCCACCTCTGGGCTTTTTCGTACGACAGCAAGGAGGAGTGAATAAGACAAGGCGGAGGACAATTATGCTGCCAGCAATTGGGTTTGATTTGATATAATTACATTTTCAATTTGAACTCAAGTGTAGTTACAAGGTGCAGAAGCTGCTGTCTCGAGTTACTGCACAGGCCCAACAGTAAATTCTCGGCTGAAATGATCCAGGACAATTAGCAAGCTTCCTATTTGCAAAAGATGACAAAATTATCACGATAAATTGCTCTTTCACACAGGGCAAATTCAAATTATTGAGCGAACAAATGGAACAGAATTTAATTAAAACCTGTCAGTGAACAGAGCTGTGGAGAAACAGATCACACAAAACTTCTCATGTAATAAATATCTCCATAATATTTACTGAACAATAAAAAGGTTTGGATTATAACCAGCGTGAGCTAGAGCCATTAGATCATGCTGGTTAATGGTGCCTAACGCTGAGTTTAGTTTAGTTTAGTTTGGAGATACAGCGCGGAAACAGGCCCGTCGGGCCTCCGAGTCTGCCCCGACCAGCGATACCCACACACTAGCACTACCCTACACACACGAGGGACAATTTACCATTTTTACCGAAGCCAATTAAACTACAAACCTGTACGTCTTTAGAGTGTGGGAGCAAACCGGAGTTCCCGGAGAAAACCCACGCGATCACGGGGAGAACGTACAAACTCCTCACAGACAGCACCCGTAGTCAGGATTGAACCTGGGTATCTGGTGCTGTAAGGCAGCAGATCTACCACTGTGTCACCGTGCTGTCCTTACTTGCCTGAATCAGGGGACCTGGGTTCAAGTCTAATGACTAGAATGCACAGCGCAGAGGGAGTGCTGCATTGTTCCAATTCATTTTTGCTATTTGCAATTCCGGAAGTGGCGGCGCTGTCGTACAGCAGCGGCTCGCCTGCAGTCCGTCTGTTTTTACTTTTTTTGTTGTTTTCTTTTGTCCTGTTTCAGTTAAATTTTAGTTTATTGGGTTGTGTATGTGTGGGGTGGGGGGGTGGGGGGGGTGAAACATGACTTTTGTCTCTTCCTTCGGGGGAATGCGACTTTTTCTTGTCGTGTCCCCCTTCTCTGCCTCCGTCTGCGCTGAGGCCAAAATGGCGGAGCTGCCGGCCTCCAACTCCAACTGCGAGCGACCGACCGACCTCGAGGCTCCGGAGGCAGAGCCAGGACTTACCAGCGCGAGGCTGGCCAACTTCGGGGCTGCGGTGGCGTACCGGCGGTGGCGGTGGCGTTCCGGCGGTGGCGACCGAGGACACTGGTGGCGACCTGAATCCGGAGGCTCGGCCGCAGCTGGCCCAGTGGACGACATCTTCGGGAGCGCGAGGCTGGCCGGCTTCGGAGCTGCGGTGGCGTTCCGGCGGTGGCGACCTGAATCCGGAGGCTCGGCCGCGGGCCCGGTGGACGACATCGTCGGGAGCGCGCAGGTCACAGGTTGGTGACCTGTTTTTCTGGGGCTCCCGCAACTACAGCTGCGTCCGCTGGACTGGAGGGCGGCAGCTTCGGCAGCTTCGACCACCCCGGGCCGCGGAGTTTGAGCCGGCCCGTCGCGGAGCACGGATTCGGCCGCTGGACTGGCTTACCGTCGCCCGGCGGGGCCACAGCATCAGAAGCCTGGATCGCCTCAGCGCAGAGGGAGAAGAAAGCGGGAAGAGACAGAGACTTTAAGACTTTTGCCTCCATCACAGTGAGGAGGTACCTGGTGAACTCACTGTGGTGGATGTTAATTTGTGTTTATTGTGTGTTTTGTCATTTATTATTATATGTATGACTGCAGGCAACGAAATTTCGTTCAGACCGAAAGGTCTGAATGACAAATAAAGGAATCTCTAATCTCGAATCTCTAATCTCTAATTTATTCGGCAAGGACTCGGTGGGCCGAGGGGCCTGTTTCCGCGTTGTATCTCTAATGTCTAATGTCTAAACTAAGGGGCCTGTCCCACTTCGGTGATTTTTTTTAGGCGACTGCCGGCGACTGTCATAGTCGTAGCAGGCCGCCGTAAAACCGGCGACTGGACCCCCCCTACGACAATGTCTGCGACAAGCTACAACAACCTGCCACCTAGTCAACGTCAAGCTACGGCAAGCTACCAACCACCGGCGACCCATTAGGACGTCCACCTATGGCCACAACTACGACAACCTACGGCCACACAGGCGACAACCAGCGACAACAGGTCAACCCACATCCACCCGCGACAAGCCACGACAAGCAATGGCCCTGTCGATGATAACTGAAGACAACTGAAGACAATTCAGTCGCCGGTACCTGTCACCGGTTGACGTATGTAGGCGTAGGTAGTCGCCAATGGAGTTCACCAAAGTCAGCACCGGCAACAACCTACGTCACCTGGAGACAACCTACGACAGCAGCTACGTCAGGAGAAGTCAAGCTGCGCTCATTGGCGTCAACCCACTGTCGCCGAAATTTTTTGAACATGTTGAAAATCCAGCGGTGACCAGAAAGACGCTACGACTCTTTGGGCGACTGAGGAGATCACTCACGACCATACAGGCGAAACCCCGGCAACCATTGTGGTGATGGCCTACTCTCCTGTAGTCGCCTAAAAAATAGCCTAAATGGGACAGGCACTTAAACTAAAGTGTCAGCTGTGGTTCAGGGAATTGAACTAGCCATTTTGGGGCATGGATATTCTTCCTTGATCACATACTTGAAAACTACACTGTGGATCATTTGTACATTGAGCTCCATTTTTAAATCTGAGCTCCATCAAAGTTCATCAACATTTAGTCAGCGACTTTCCAACTCAATTCACAGCGATTGACTTGGCAATTGTGCTTCCCAAGGTCATTTAAGCCATTGAGTCTGCGTGGGTACGGACAAGAGGGACTGAGTACTCAGTCTCCCCCTCAATGTCCATTCACACTTCCAGCCCGTGACAGGAGAAAGTCAAAGTGATGGCACTCAAACCAACCTGCCTTCCATTGACTCCATTTATACCTCACGCTGCCTCGGCAAGGCCAACAGCATAATCAAGGACTGGTCGCACCCTGGCCACTCCCTCTTCTCCCCTCTCCCATCGGGCAAAGGGTATAGAAGTGTGAAAACGCACACCTCCGGATTCAGGGACAGCTTCTTCCCCGCTGGGGTCAAGGAAAGAGCGTTCACGTCGCGGACCCTGTTTCCACCAATCTTTCCACCACCACGCACAAGAAGCGACAAGGCAGACACCATTGTATGCAGATGCCGAGAAGTGTGTTCAGCTCCGGCTGAACAACTGATCTTGTGTGTGGACTCGATAAGAAGAAGATCAGGCAGCTGAACCATCCTACCAACAACTAGAGAGCAGTGCTGAACTATTATCTACCTCTTTGACTGGGCTTTACTGGACTTTATCTTGCACTAAACGTTATTCACGTTATTCCTTTCTGGATATCTCTGGATAGCTTGATTGTAATCATGTGTTGTCTTTCCGCTGACTGGATAGCAGGCAACGAAAGCTTTTCACTGTACCTCGGTAAACTAGATTTACCGCGTACCTGCGACCCCAGGTCTCTCCGTTCTACAACATTCCTCAGGACCTTATTGTGGAAGTACAGCCTTGGTTTGCCCAACCAAAGGGTGTGGTGGAGACTGATCCGAGAGTGGCGTCGAAGAGGCTTCTATATAGTCAGTGGATATGCAGGGAATGGAGGGATGTGGATCCAACTCAACTCAACTCCTCTCCTCTGGTTTAGTTTAGTTTAGTTTAGAGATACAGCGCGGAAACTTTGGCCCGCTGGTTCCGCGCTGACCAGCGATCCCCGCACATTAACACCACCCCACACACACTATGTGCAGTGTGTAGACCAAGCCAATTTACCGACAAACCTGCACGTCTTCGGAGTGTGGGAGGAAACCGAAGATCTCGGAGAAAAGCCACGCGGGTCACGGGGAGAACGTACAAACTCCGTGCAGACAGCGCCCGTCTTCGGGATCGATCCCGGGTCTCCGGCGCTGCAGGCGCTGTCAGGCAGCAACTCTACCGCTGCGTCACTGTACCGCCTTTTTGAGTGAGGATGCTGTCTCTTCGTGAAGATGGCCAGGAAAAGAGAGTGAACACTGTGGGTTCCAGTGTAGGTAGGAAGGAACTGCAGATGCTGGTTTACACCGAAGATAGGCGCAAAATGCTGGAGTAACTCAGCGGGACAGAGAGAAGGAATGGGTGACGTTTCGGGGTCGCGACCCTTCTTCAGACCCATCCGTTCTCTCCAGAGATGCTTCCTGTCCCGCTGAGTTACTCCAGCATCTTGCGTCTACCTTCTGTGGGTCCCCGGTCATTGGTTTGCCTGGCACCCGCTCACCACCTCCCAGCACAGGCCTGCAGTGTGAAAGATAGCCTTTCAAGGACCTGGCTGTAGCAGGAATGAACCCGCTTTGCCATCAGTGGCCGGGGGGGCCAATGTGTACGCTCTGCGAAGGTGCTGCTGCTGCTGCCGAGAGCTGCTGTGTTGCCGCAGCAACTATCTCCACACGCATCGGCCTGGTGCGTGAAGGCTGAGCAGAGCAGGAACACGAGCTTCCCACTCCTCTCACTGGGGGAGTTTCAGCTGTTTCTGCACAAGAAGTGAGAAGACCTGTTTCCTTTATCATCGTTACTTTTTAGCGTATCTTTCGTTCATTTGTTCTATATCTCCCCACATCACCGTCTATATCCCCCGTTTCCCTTTCCCCTGACACTCAGTCCCGATGCCGGAGTTTCGATCATCCCGGCGAGAGGGCCTGGACATCATCAGACCGTCGGCAATGGCAAGTGCGGAGGGTTCAGGCTGAAAAATGGTTCTGATCTAAAATGTCACCCATCTTGTTTCTCTAGAGATGATGCCTGATCCTCTGAGTTACTCCAGCATTTTGTGTCTATCTTCGGTGTAAACCAGCATCTGCAGTTCCTTCCGACACATCCCCATCAACCAGAATGTCTTTGGCATTTGGGGGGGGGGGGGAAACGGAGTACCCAGACGAAACCCATGCAGTCAATGGGAGAACGTGCAAACTCCACACTGACAGCACAGGAGGAGGTCAGGATTGAATCCGGCTCTCAGAACCAGGTCTACTGTCTGCTGGTGCCAGTGGACTTACATGACCTTCCACTCTGCATCTTGTATGGTCAGAGAGTTGATGAGACACACTGGGTGTTGTTGTCATGGGCACCATCAGAGCCTCGTAAAATATCCATCTGTCTCTGTGTGGACCAAGCACACGCTGGCACAGGAGATTAGAACAGGCCATAGTCACTAAGAGATAGTTAAATAGAAGTTTAGGGGGAACATTAGGGGGAACTTCTTTACTCAGAGAGTGGTAGCTGTGTGGAATGAGCTTCCAGTGGAAGTGGTGGAGGCAGGTTCGATGTTATCCTTTAAATGGAGGGTTATGGTCTGAGTGCAGGTAGATGGGACTAGGGGGAAGCATTTTATTTTTAATTTAAAAAAAAAAAAAAAAAAAAAAAAATTAAATGTTCGGCACGGACTTGAAGGGCCGAGATGGCCTGTTTCCGTGCTGTTATGGTTATATGGTTATATGGTTATTCTGTTTAAGACAGTCTGCAAAGTTAAGGGCCTGTCCCACGGGCAGGCGATTCCAGGCGGCAAGCGCGATCTAGCAGGAAGCGGAGGCCGCGCGGGGACCGCGGGGTCGGTCCCACGTAGATCGCCGGAGCCCTATGTAGTTGGTCCCGACACCGGGCGGGTCTCAGAAAAACTGACCCTGTTCAAAAATCCCGTGCGGCAACAGCCTGCCGCCCCGCTACCGCCTGGACGCCGCGAGCACCGCCTCGATACCGCCCACCGTCTCGACGGTGTAGGCGTCATCACCCGATGCCGCGCTCGCCGCATGCATTCGCATGCTCGTGGGACAGGCCGTACGGTAATCACTCGGCCTCCGCGCGGCAACCGCTTCCGTTTAGGTTGCGCTTGCCGCATGCTCGTGGGACAGGCCGTACGGTGGCACCCGCGCGGCCCCCGCTTCCGGGGAAGTCGCGCTTGCCGCCTGGAATCGCCTGCCCGTGGGACAGGCCCTTTAGTCCCTCTTTGAAGAGAGTTCAAAAGCCGCTCTCCCTCCATCTCTCTGTCTCTCCATCTCTCTCTCCATCTCTCTCTCGGTCTCTCTATCTCTCTCTCCATCTCTCTCTCTGTCTCTCTATCTCTCTCTCCATCTCTCTCTCGGTCTCTCTATCGCTCTCTCCATCTCTCTCTCTGTCTCTCTATCTCTCTCTCCATCTCTCTCTCTGTCTCTCTATCTCTCTCTCCATCTCTCTCTCGGTCTCTCTATCTCTCTCTCCGTCTCTCTCTCTCATTCCATCTCTCTCTTGATTCTCCTGACCTTGATCAGTGCGAGTGTCAGGGGTTAAAAGGAGAAGGGAGGAGAATGGGGTTTGAGAGGGAAAGATAGATCAGCCATGATTGAATGGAGGAGTAGACTTGATGGGCCGAGTGTCCTCATTCTGCTCCTAGGCCTCTATCTCTCTTTCTCCCTCGCTCTCTCTCCGTCTCTCACTCTCCGTCTCTCACTCTCCATCCCTCTCTCTCCGTCTCTTTCTCGCTGTCTCTCTCAATCGGTCTCTCTCTCTCCGTATCTCTCTCTATCTCCATCTGTCTCACTCTGACCCACTCTGTCTGTCGCTGTCTGGCTATCTCTCTGTCTCTTTCTGACCCTCTCTCCGTCCTCCTCCATATCTGTCTGTCTGTCTGTCTGTCTCTCTCTCTCTCTCTCTAAAAGGGATTACAGTAATGAGGCACTCTCCTTAACCATGCTCAGACAGTCAAATATAAATAGTCATGTTCTCATTTTGCTTCTGTGGATAATTATTTTTTGAGACATATTTTACTGTTCATATAGCTGCCAGTCTCTGACAAGCTAATTAATTTTAACACTGTGTGCTCCGTGTGTGTGTGCTGCTCTCTCACAGTGAGAACCGACCATTGGAACCAGTTGTAGCATGTCCCTTACAACTCTCACCAACTTCTACAGATGCACCACAGAAGGCATTTTATCAGGATGCATCACAGCTCCATCCAGGGCCGCAAGAAATCGCAGCGAATTGTGGACGCAGCCCAGACCATCACACAAACCAACCTCCCTTCCATTGACTCCGTTTACGCCTCACGCTGCCTCGGCAAGGCCAGCAGCACAATCAAGAACAAGTCGCACCCCTGGCCACTCCCTCTTCTCCCCTCTCCCATCAGGCAAAAGTTAAAGAAGTGTGAAAACGCACACCTCCAGATTCAGGGACAGTTTCTTCCCAGCTGTTATCAGGCAACTGAATCATCCTACCCACAACCAGAGAGCAGTGCTGAACTACTAGAGCAGTAGCTCTACTCAATAACCAGTCTATAGCCTCCTTTTGCTCTGGTATTTTCTATTTCATTCTCATGAGGAAAAACTTTTTCACACAGAGACAGTGGTGAATCTCTGGAATTCTCTGCCACAGAAGGTAGTTGAGGCCAGTTCATTGGCTATATTTAAGAGGGAGTTAGATGTGGCCCTTGTGGCTAAAGGGATCAGGGGGTATGGAGAGAAGGCAGGTACAGGATACTGAGTTGGATGATCAGCCATGATCATATTGAATGGCAGTGCAGGCTCGAAGGGCCGAATGGCCTACTCCTGCACCTATTTTCTATGTTTTTATGTATCTATGTATCTACCTCATTGATGACTCTCGGACTATCCTTGATCAGACTTTACTGGCTTTACCTTGCATTAAACGTTATTCCCTTATCATGTATCTATATATTGTAAATAGCTCGATTGTAATCATGCATTGTCTTTCCGCTGGCTGGTTAGCACGGAACAAAAGCTTTTCACTGTACCTTGGTACACGTGACAATAAACTAAAGTGACACTGAAACTGAGAACCAGCTTCACGTTTCTCCACGCATTGTGGGTATCCTACTGCTTGGGTTCCTGGCATTCCATTTAACTGCGTCTGCAGAGTATGTTTCAAGATGCAACGTCTCCTCCGATAGATGGTCTTATGTTGCAGGGAATGTGGGCATCCTAATGTGCATTCAGCTCAGTCAGTATGATGCTGAGAAGGTTATTGGCTGCGACCTTCCCCCCATTGACGAACTGTACACTGCAAGGGCCAGGAAGCGAGCGGGTAAGATCATCTCTGACCTCTCACCCTGGCCACAAACTCTTTGAATCACTTCCCCCTGGAAGGCGACTCCGGACTGTCAAAGCCGCCACAGCCAGACATAAAAACATGAGCAGTAGCTCTACTCAATAACCAGTCTATAGCCTCCTTTTGCTCTGGTATTTTCTATTTCATTCACATGTTTAAACTATAATGTTTTATTCTTAATGTTTTAATGTTTTATTCATGGTTTACTGTGTGTCGTGTTGTTACTTGCGAGCGGAGCACCAAGGCAAATTCCTTGTATGTGAACATACTTGGCCAATAAACTTATTCATTCATTCATTCATTCTTTCATTCATTCATTCACATGGATTAGAAACAGGAGTGAACAGAACTGATCTAACAGTAACCTGAACTTCACGTTACCCTCAGTAACATCCCGTTCCCTTTCACCATAATTCACCATTTATGGATGGGACAGGGTTTGGAAGGATGTGGGTCAAACGCGGGCAGGTGGAACTAGTGTGGATGGGACATGTTGGCTGGTGTGGGCAAGTTGGGATGAAGGGCCTGTTTCCATGCTGTACCACTCTATGACTCTATATAAAACGTTGCCCCGAACTTCTCCTTTAAACTTTGAGAGGGACCAAGTTTAAAGGAGATGTGCAGGGCAACTTTTTTTACACAGAGGGTGGTGAGTGCCCGGAACATGCAACTGGGTTTGGAGGTTGAGGCAGATATGATAGTGATATTTTACTTTGAAGTCACGTGAGTGACTACGTGAAGAAGCCCGCCAGCCCGCATGCGCGTCAATACGTCTAACGCATGGCGCACGACTGGCTGGGAGGAGCGTCGCTCCTCCAGCGGTAAGTTTAAACCTCGCAGGTAAGTTTCAAACGTATTCTGAGGTCGTGTCTTTTGTTGGGAAACCTTCTCTTTACAGTGTTTGCTGACGGATGGATAAATCCAGGGCGAAATCCAGACGGGCCGCGGGGAAACCAGCTACGGAGGACCGCGGGAGTGCGGGTAGCCGGCGGCTGTCGGTTTCATAGAAACATAGAAACATAGAAAATAGGTACAGGAATAGGCCATTCGGCCCTTCGAGCCTGCACCGCCATTCAATATGATCATGGCTGATCATCCAACAGTATCCTGTACCTGCCTTCTCTCCATACCCCCTGATCCCTTTAGCCACAAGGGCCACATCTAACTCCCTCTTAAATATAGCCAATGGACTGGCCTCAACTACCTTCTGTGGCAGAGAATTCCACAGATTCACCACCCTCTGTGTAAAAAATGATTTTCTCATCTCGGTCCTAAAAGACTTCCCCCTTATCCTTAAACTGTGACCCCTTGTTCTGGACTTCCCCAACATCGGGAATAATCTTCCTGCATCTAGCCTGTCCAACCCCTTAAGAATTTTGTAAGTTTCTATAAGATCCCCCCTCAATCTTCTAAATTCCAGTGAGTACAAGCCGAGTCTATCCAGTCTTTCTTCATATGAAAGTCCTGCCATCCCAGGAATCAGTCTGGTGAACCTTCTCTGTACTCCCCCTATGGCAAGAATGTCTTTCCTCAGATTAGGAGACTTGGTGCTTGCCCAAAGCACTTTGGCAACCTCGAAAGGGGGCAAAGCCAAACGCAAGTCTGAGAGGCCTGTGTACTCAGATGAGTCAGGCCAGGAGGATTCCCCTCCTACAACCATGGATAGCGTCTTCGGGCGTTTATCCCGGATGGAGCACCTCATGGAGAGGATGCTCCATCATAATATGCTCCGTGATACGGAGACATATCAGCGCAGGTCTCCTTTCGTGCCTGCGGCAGCGCCTGGTCCAGGGCTGCATAATGTCTCCCACTCTGAGGAGGGGAGTGTCAGGGGTCAGTATATAACTGACTCCGAATTCGGAGGTATGTCCATGGAACATACTGGGATGCATGACATGCGTGAGGCTCAACAAGAATTGCCTGCCATGGCGTCGAGATTTGCGATACCCTCGCAAACAGGGGAGCTGCTTCAAGAAGAGCTGGCTTCCAGCATCAAGTACCTCACGTCACATCAGTTACAAGAACAGGTTATGGTTGAAACGGCTGAGAAATACCATACGCCTGTAAATTGTGCATCCCTAAAAGTCCGGCAGTCAACAGTTCTATCTGGGGATACATTGGAGGGGGCATCAAGGCCCAGGAAATGAAGCTCCAATGAATTTTAAAATTACTGGCTTCAGGCATCACGGCGTTTGCCAGATCTGTGGATGGCGGGCCATTATCGGACGTCCAGCAGGATGCCCTGGCGTTAATGTGCAATGCACACTTCGAAATGAACTGCTTTCGAAAGAACGCCATCAGGCCTGCCTTAAATCCAAAATTTGCAGGCCTATGTAAGTCCAGCAATGTCCAGCCGCCTCATCTCATAAAGATCATGTGGTAGTTCTAGTTCTCGAATCTTCCTTTAATCAGTTCAGCAATTGTTTCTGTGATTTCACACCGCTGCTTTGAAGGTTGACGCGCATGCGGGCTGGTGGGCTTCTTCACATAATCCCTCATCGTAACTTCTCATAAAATAAAGATCAAACTTCAAACTGGGAAGTTCTCGTTTAATCTTTCTATTTATGAGGCTTTTGGATCGGCACATGGATGTGCAGGGAATGGAGGGGTGTGGATTATACACAGTAGATAAGAGATGGTCTCTAGGAAGGAACTGCAAATGCTAGCTCCACTGTACCCCTTGGTTATCACCTCTTCCACAGCCAACAATGGACCATTGTGGGCTCCATCCTTCTTTGGTCATCTATAGCTGAGCCTGATTTGCCTAACCCGCTGATTTAGTCCAGCACTCTGAGTCCATCTTAGATAAGAGATGGTCTCGGCAACATGTTCTATGCTTTATGTTCTACACCATGACAAATTGAGCCCAGAGTAACAAAAGTTACGGATGAAAGCCCCATTTTAGTCAGTTATTCCATAGTTTCTGGTCTCAGCTCACTGAATCGTCTCCTCTCTCTCATTGAACTACATTTGGCTGTGGTCTGTTGCTTCGACAGAGTACCAAGTGTCCTACCCCGCATGTGGTTTAATGGGTTGTTATTCCGGCTGACAAATGTCAGATTGCCTTTTCTCTTGAGCAAAAAAGTCAACTGTTGGGAGAACTCAGGGGGTCATGCAGCATATATGGAGGCGCAAAGAGATGGTCAACATTTCGGGTTCAGACCCGGCATTAAGACAGGATCCTGTGCTACTGCAGGGTCCCCACCTGAAACATTGACCCTCTTTGCGTCCACAGATGCTGCCTGACCCACTGAGTTTCTCCAGTAGTTTATTTTTTGCTCCACTTTCCAGCACCTGCAATCTTTCGTGCTGCCCCCTCTTCCACCTTGAGCCTTAATGGACAGGGAAAGATTTCGAGGGGTGGCACAGTGGCGCACGGATAGAGTTACTGCTTCAAAACGCCAGAGACCCGGGTTCAATCCTGACCACAGGTGCTGTCTGTGGGGAGTTTGCGCGTTCTCCCCGTGACCAGGTGGGTTTTCTCCGGTTGCTCCCGTTTCCACCCACATTCCAAAGACGTGCAGGTTTGTAGGTAAATTAGCTTCTGTAAATTGTCCCTAGTGTGTAGGATACAACCAGTGTACAGGTGATTGCTGGTCGGCGTGGACTTGGTGGGCCGAAGGGCTTGTTTGCACACTGTATCTCTAAACTAGAAACTAAACTATACTAAACTGAATTAAACTAAACTAGAGGGTGTTATGTGTGAAACGTGGGCAGGTGACAACTGTTGTAATTGTAAAACTAAACTATATTTACAGGTGGATTCTCACTGCCAGCACCATGATCCAATGAAGAATTCTCACTCCAAGCACCAATGTCAACTCCCAATAATCTGCTTTCCACTATTAGTGGGGCAAAAAGATCGAACACTTGCCTAAAGAAATTGGGAGATAAAATCTGGATTTATAAAGCCCAGAGTTAAAGACTAAGATTTCCAAAGTTTGTCAGCGAATGATAATTAATTCATCCTTGACCTTGTATGCTAAATGTGTATAGCGTGACCCCATGATTCTGAGAGCGATGCCGTCGGAAGCACCAGCTTCTGGTAGGGCCACCCATGGCGGTAAGGTCGAGGATGAGGGTCCAGACTAAGAACGATCCAACCTACAAGACCCCAACGGCAGACCAGGCGGACAAAGTTATCTTGAACTCAACGGCTGTGAAGGCGGATGAAGGCTGCAACAGATCTATCAGCTCCAATCGCCTTGGTTCCCTTGCCACTGGAATGAGTTGCTTGACCGTGTGCTTCTTGGAGCGCAACATCAAGGACACGGTAAACAAATGCACGCACAGGCGTCTTCCTTCTGTGAGCTGCAAAGCCAGGATTGGACTCATAAGCCAACTGGGAGTCCATAAAAACAACAGAACGTAGACCATCAGCCTCGACCTTGAGGGATTGCCACGACGACGAATTTACTAGATAACATACTGCTGTCAAATTCTGCCTCATTACAGCCAATGAAAAAACAATGAGAGGAAACAATGAAAACAAACTTTGGAAGAAGACCACAAGGCTGGCTACAATAGACAATAGACAATAGGTGCAGGAGTAGGCCATTCGGCTCTTCAAGCCAACACCGCCATTCAATGTGATCATGGCTGATCATCTCCAATCAGTACCCCGTTCCTGCCTTCTCCCCATATCCCGACTCCACTATCTTTAAGAGCCCTATCTTGCTCTCTCTTGAAAGCATCCAGAGAACCCGCCTCCACCGCCCTCTGAGGCAGAGAATTCCACAGACTCACAACTCTCTGTGAGAAAAAGTGTTTCCTCATCTCCGTTCTAAATGGCTTACTCCTTATTCTTAAACTGTGGCCCCTGGTTCTGGACTCCCCCAACATCGGGAACATGTTTCCTGCCTCTAGCCTGTCCAAACCCTCAACAATCTTATATGTTTCAATAAGATATCCTCTCATCCTTCTAAACTCCAGTGTGCACAAGCCCAGCCGCTCCATTCTCTCAGCATATGACAGTCCCGCCGTCCCGGGAATTAACCTTGTAAACCTACGCTGCACTCCCTCAATAGCAAGAACGTGCTACGGTTTGCACATTCTCCCTGTGACCGCGTGGGACTCCTCCTGGTGCTCAGATTTCCCCCCGCATCCCAAAGACATTTGTAAGTTAATTGGCCTCTGTAAATTGTCTCTTGTGTGTTTAGTTTAGTTTTAGTTTAGCGATACAGCGCGGAAACAGGCCCTTCGGCCCACCGAGTCCGCGCCGACCAGCGACCCCCGCACACTGGCACTATCCTACACACACTTGGGACAATTTCCAATCTACAAACGCCAATTGGCCTGCAAACCTGTACGTCCTGGGAGTGTGTGGGAGGAAACGAGAGCACCCGGAGAAAACCCACGGGGCCACCGGGAGAACCTGCAAACTCCGTACAGACAGCACCCGAGGTCAGGATCGAACCCGGGTCGTTGGGGCTGTAAGGCAGCAACTGTACAGCTGTGCCACCGTGCCGCCAGGAGTGTAGGGTGTGGATGCAAAAGTGGAAATAACATAGAACTGTTGTCACCGGCTGATCAATGGTCAGTGTGGTCCCGTGACCGAAGGCCCTGTTTCCATGCTCAATCTTGCCATCAAACAAAACAAACAGGTACTTTACCTGCAAAACTGCCTTGGTATGTTTGATCTAATCACAGCAGGTAGACGACACTGTTGGTTTCAATAGATAAAAGGTGTCCATAACAACTTAAGATTCCTTCTATTTCGCAAGGCACCATTAGGACTACGTTACATATGACACAATCTATTCACATCTGGACAGGTGCAAGGATAGGAAAGGATGGCTTGGAGAGGTTTGGAGGAATATTGTCCAATGCAGGCAAATAGGACTAGCTTCGATGGGTCATTCCTTTTGAAAGGAGATGAGGAGGAATTTCTTTAGTCAGAGGGTGGTGAATCTGTAGAATTCATTACACCAACGCCTGTGGAGGCCAAGTCAATGGATATGTTTAAGGCAGAGATTGACATATTCTTGAATAGTAAGGGTGTCAGGGGTTTTCAAGATACATTTCAAGATACATTTATTGTCACATGTGCCAGTTGGCACAGTGAAATGTGTGGTCACCATACAGCCATACAATAAAAATAAAGAACACAACCCACGATAGAGTTCAACATAAAACATCCCCACACAGCAGAATCAAAAGTTAGCCACTGTGAGGGAAGGTACCAAAGTCAGTCATCTTCCTCTAATGTTCCCCAATGGGAGAAGGCAGGAGAATGGGGTTGAGAGGGAGGGATAGATCAGCCATGAATGAAGGGCGGAGTAGGCTTGATGGGCCGAATGGCCTAATTCTGTTTCTGGAACTTATGAACGTATGTTGGGACAAAGGCCATGTTTCTGTACTTCATGTCTCCATGAGCCCATGAAGCTGGAGGAGATAATAGATTTTCATTCCCAGAATTTGAAAATGGAATTCAAATTGACAAACGCCTGCTTTGAAGTCCTGTCCTCTGTATAATTCGTCATCAGGTCATAAGTGATAGGAATGGAATTAGGCCATTCGGCCCATCAAGGCTACTCCACCATTCAATCATGGCTGATCTATCTCTCCCTCCTAACTCAATTCTCCTGTCTTCTCCCCGTAACCCTCGATAATTGGCCCTAAGTCCCCGGATTGCTGGCCCAGTGACAAAGCCACAAAGCCACAAAGCGAGCAGAGAAATATAATAAGACAAGGGAAGTTGTCTCAGTGCTATTTCACCCAGTGCTACCCCTTTACCGACCTCTACACCTGACCAATAACGCAGAAGTTCAATTTAACCACCGGTGATGATTGTTGGCATGCCGACAAGGCTTTGCATATATATGAGCAAGCAAGCAAACCACTTGTGTAACAAAATACAACTCTTTACTTAACAGAGATCAAAGGTAAGTAATTATGCTACTAACAATATATTAATTAAATCAGAATAGCCAGTATTAAATCCCAATTACCTTGGCTGTTGCTATTCAAGGACACAGTTCAATAACTGAATTTAATTTGGCCTTCCAATTGCCGCCTGTTATGCTTTTATGATCTAGTCATACGCCGTGCCCGCAGTCCATTAGCCAAGGCGGAAGATAAGCAACCTGCAGGAGTTAGCAGCGTACAGGAATCACCGCTCCAGTCCAATATAATTTATTGGTTTTCAACAAAAAGAGCAGCACGGTGGCACAGTGGTGGAGTTGCTGCCTCACAGCGCTTGCAGCGCCAGAGACCCGGGTTTGATTCGGACTGTGGGTGCTGCCTGTGCGGAGTTTGTACGTTTTCCCCGTGACCTGCGTGGGTTTACTCCGGGATATCCGGATTCCTCCCACACTCCAAAGACGTACAGGTTTGTAGGTTAATTGGCGACGGTATAATTGTGAATTGTCCCGAGTGTGTGTAGGTTAGTGTGAGTGTGCGGGGATCGATGGTCGACGCAGACTCTGTGGGTTGAAGGGCCAGTTTCCACGCTGTATCTCAAAACTAAACTAAACTGCAAACATTCCTGACAAATGGCGGCGCTGTGACGCGGCTGGTAGTGCGCACTGCTCCAAATCCTGACCTCAGGTGCTGTCTGCGCGGAGTTCACATGTTTAAGTTTTAGTTTTTACTTTTAGAACTACAGAGTGGAAACAGGCGCCTCGGCCCACCGGTTCCCCCTCCAACCAGTGGTCGCCAGTACACTAGCACTATCCAACGCACTAGGGACAATTTAGAACTTTACTAAGCCAATTCGCTTATGAAACTGTACATCTTTGGAGTGTGGGAAGAAACTGGAGGACCCGGAGGAAACCCAAGCAGGCCACGGGGAGAACGTACAAACTCCGTGCAGACAACACCCATAATCAGGACTGAACCCGGCTCTCCGGTGCTGCAAGCGCTGTTCAGGGCCTGTCCCACTTGGGCGACATTTGCGCGTCATTTACGTGACATCATTTACGTGTTACGACGCATGGCGTGCATTACGCCCGCATGGCGCGTGGTAAGGCGTGGAGGCGTAGGCAGTGACGCGCGGTCGCGCGCGGCGCCCCAGGATTCACAAAATCTTCGCGCTTCACCTGCATGACGCGTAAATGACGCCCAAATGGGACAGGCCCTTAAGGCAGCAACTACCGCTGCGCCACCGTGCTGCCCTTTTTTTGACACACTAATCAAACCCGACTCGTTTTATTATCCCCACACTCCCATCAACGTTCCCTATCCGTGATTCTAGCACGCATCCACTCACAAGAGACTTATGTACAGCGCTCGATTTGCCTACCATCCCACATATTTTTGACACCGGAGCGGCAATAGAAAACCCACACAGGAAGAACGTGCAAACTCCACAGAGACAGCACCCGGAGGAAAAGAAATAAAAGTTGAAGATGCTGGAAATCTGAAACAAAAACAGGAATGTTGGGAGTGTGTGTGTTGGGAGTGGATGAGAAAGTGGGCGAACATAGAACTAGAGTGAGAGTGAAGAGGTGATCACTGGTCAGCATAGCCTCGCTGGGCCAAAGGGCCTGCTTCAAAGCTGTATCTTTTATTCAAACAATCAATCAATCACTCAATTTCATTCTCTGGAGGTTATCGACACACCAAACAACCTGGTTGGTTACATGGTTTCCAGAATTAGACTCAAATTATTTTACATTACAGATTTATTTAACTACTTGAATTTAAATTTCCTAGTTGCCATGGTGAGGTTCAAAATCTTGTCTCTGGATCAACAGTGCAAATCCATTTGTTGATAACCTGCCAGGTAAATGACTAGGTAATCATACCCTTCATGAAGAGGGGCGTCACGGTGGCGCAGCGGTAGAGTTGCTGCCTAACAGCGCAAGAGACCCGGGTTCCATCCTGACCACGGGTGTTGTCTGTACGGAGTTTGTACGTTCTCCATCTGAGCGCGTGAGTTTTCTCCGGGTGCTCCGGTTTCCTCCCACAATCCAAAGTCGTGAGATAATTGGCTTCGATTTTTTTTTAAATTAGAAATTGTCCCCAGTGTGTAGGATAGTGTTAGTGTGTGGGGATATTTTTCGTTTAGTTTAGAGATGCAGCGTGGAAACACGCCCTTCGGCCCACCGGGTCCGTGCCGACCAATGATCCTCACACATTAACACTATCCTACACCCACTAGGGACAATTTTTTTACATTTACCAAGACAATTAAGGCTGATCTGGCACTGGTGTCAGGACAACAGCCTCCTCTTGAACATCAAAAAAACTAAGGAGCTGATCGTGGACTTTAGGAGGCACATCATCCGAGGACGTACACACCATTGAGGATAAATGGGGTACTGTGGATAGGGTGAGCTGTTTTAAATACTTGGGAGTCCACATCTCTGAGGATATGACATGGACAACACACGCTGCAGCACTCGTGAGTAAGGCAAGGCAGCGCCTTTACCACCTCAGGCAATTGAGGAAATTCAGAGCCTCTCTGAGGATCCTCCAGTGCTTCTACTCAGCGGCTGTGGAAAGCATCTTGTCCGGAAATATTACGATTTGGTTTGGGAACCTCTCTGCCCAGGACAAGAAGGCTCTGCAGAGAGTAGTGCGTTCGGCCGAACGCACAATGGGAACTTCACTCGCCCCTCTGCAGGAACTATACATCAGAAGATGCAACTCCAGAGCCAATAAGAGCATGGGAGACCCCTTCCACCCCAGCAACGGACTGTTCCAGCTGCTACGGTCAGGCAAACGCCTCCGTTGCCATGCTGTGAGAACAGAGAGGTTGAGAAGGAGTTTCTTCCCAGAGGCCATTAGGACTGTAAACTCATAATTCATCAGGTACCATTCTACTGGGTTTTTATTAATTGCTGTTTTCTTTTCTTTTTTCCTTCCTCCCACAATATGTAACATGTAAAAGAATATGTGATTTTGTTCCATTCTGTTTGTAGATTGTTTGTTTGTTTGTTTGTTTTTTTTGCACAAATTCCGCGAGCATTGCCACTTTTCAATTCACTGCACAATTAACCTACAAACCTATTAGTGTGGGAGGAAACCAAAGATCTCGGAGAAAACCCATGCAGATCACGGGGAGTACGTACAAACTCCGTACAGACAGCACCCTTAGTCGGGATAGAACCCAGGTCTCAGCCGTGTTAAAGAAGGAACTGCAGATGCTGGAAAATCGAAGGTACACAAAAATGCTGGAGAAACTCAGCGGGTGCAGCAGCATCTATGGAGCGAAGGAAATAGGCAACGTTTCAGGCCGAAACCCTTCTTCAGACTGATAGGGGGTGGGGAGAAGAAAGGGAAAAAGGAAAAAGGCGGAGGAGGAGCCTGAGGGCTGGGGGAGGGGAGGAGACAACCAGAGGGCTGATGAAGGGGAGGGGACAGCAAGGGCTAGCTACGACTCTCAGCCGCTGCATTCGCTTGTAAGGCAGCAACTCTACCGCTGCGCCACCATGACTGCCCTCGGCTGTCTGCGGTACGCTGGTCGGCACGGACTCGGTGGGCCGCATGGCCTGTTCCCCCGCTGTATCTCCAAAGTCTAAAGAGCAGAGGGAAAATAATCTCGACGGTGGAAATTTGTATTGGTATTGGTCTGATAACAGAGGGAAGAAGGTGTTCCAGAATCTGGTAGTACGTACTTGCATGTTTTTGCACCTTCTGCCGGGTGGGAGAAGGGAGAATGACTGGGGTGTGAATGGTCCTTGATTATGCTGGCTGCTTTGCGGAAGGAGTCGATGCAGTAAAATGGGAGCTGGGTGCGGGGGGGGGGGAGGAGGGTTGGTTGCTGGTTTGCATCCGATAAGATGTAGAGAAAGGGCTGCATCTGTAAAAAACTGGTGAGAGTCATGGGAGACAAGCCCAACTTCCTTAGTCTCATATTTCAAGATAGAGGATCTTGAAATGTGAGTCTGCACTGGAATTACTGATTATCTAAAGCCAACTTCTTTCTCTCTCTGTAATTTCAATTATTTCTTTTTTCAATTTTTTTTTTCCCAGTTACACTGAAACTGAGATGAGGAAAAACTTTTAAACCCAGAGAGTTGTGAATCTCTAGAATTCTCTGCCACAGAAGGCAATGGAGGCCAATTCACTGGGTGTTTTCAAGAGAGAGTTAGATTTATGGGCCTGTCCCACTTACGTGACTTTTTAGGCGACTTCCGGCACCTGCCATAGGTCGTTAAAGGTAGGCGAAAATTTTCAGCATGTTGAAAACCCAGCGGCGACCAGAAAGACGCTACGACTCTTTGGGCGACTGAGGAGACGACTCACGACCATACAGGCGACACCCTGGCGACCATGTCGCGGGGTGAAGCCTGTACGGTCGTGAGTAGTCGCCCAAAGAGTCGTACCTTGTTCTGGTCGCCGTTGGATTTTCAACATGTTGAAAAGTTTCGGCGACCTGTAACGACCTATGACGGGTGCCGGCAAGTCGCCAAACAAAAGTCGCGTAAGTGGGACAGACCCATTAGCTCTTAGGGCTAATGGAATCAGGGGATATGGAGATAAAGCTGGAACGTGGGAACTGATTTTGGAATATCAACCGTGATCACATTGAATGGTGGTGCTGGCTCGAAGGGCCACATGGCCTAATCCTACACCGATTTTCTATGCTACTAAATACCATCAATGTGAAATGGAAACACACTCTCTCCTTCAATGCTGCCTGACCTGCTGGGTATTTCCAGCAATATCTGCTATCATTTCTCCATCCTATATGCCACAGGAATTTAGTCACGGTCAAGAGTGTTTTATTGTCATGTGTCCCCGATAGAACAATGAAATTCTTACTTGCTGCAGCACAACAGAATATGTAAACATAGTACACTGTAAATAATATAATAAACAAGAAGAAAAGTACACATATATACATATACATAAATAGAAAAAATATATCTATATAGACACACGCACACATACGTACATATAAAGCAACAAACAAACAATAATAGTGCAATAATAACAAGAATAGTCTATGTATTTCAGAGTTTATTGGAGGTTGTAGTGTTTAATAGCCTGATGGGTGTCGGAAAGAAGCTGCTCGTGAACCTGAACGTCACAGTTTTCAGACTCCTGTACCTTC
Source organism: Malacoraja senta (assembly GCA_038087875.1). Classification (NCBI taxonomy): domain Eukaryota; kingdom Metazoa; phylum Chordata; class Chondrichthyes; order Rajiformes; family Rajidae; genus Malacoraja; species Malacoraja senta. The sequence continues at coordinate 3,793,413 of CM075978.1, forward strand.
TTCCCCATGGCAGGGGTGAAATGAGTGTGTGGCAAAACACACTGCAAAACACTCCAAATAGAAGCACAGACACATTAAGTTGTCACCAGTAATTTTGTTCAATGGTGAAGGACATTGCTTTCCACGCTGAACTCAAAGCCATATCCCTCTCAGGAGGATTGGGAAGGTCAACTACCGAAGTAATCTTTTTCCTGCCTTACCACTCATATCAGCTTCCCATCAATTCGAAGGACAAAGCTCAGAGCACGATTCAGATGGTGAGGCCACAGTCATACAGCATGCAGTAACACTCACTGGAGTTTGAAAGGATGAGGGGGAGGACCTCATTGAAACTTACCGAATAGTGATAAGCATGGATAGAGTGGATGTGGATGGGGATGTTTTCTCCGGTTTCCTCCCACACTCCAAAGATGTACAGGTTTGTAGGTTAATTGACTTTGGTAAAAATTGTAAATTGTCCCTGGTGTGTAGGATGGTGCGAGTGTACGGGGTGATCGCTGGTCGGCACGGATTGGGAGGGCCGAAGGGCCTGTTTCCACGCCGTATCACTAAACTAAACTGTAAAGTGTGTATAACGAGGCATCGTTACTTTACTATCTTTATTCATACTGGAGCATTACACATTGCACTAGCTGTACGTGGTCTGTCACAGGAACTAGAGAGCGATCTGTGGGTGGGGAGGTTGTAGATATACTTGTGATATGGGGAGTGGTTAGTAGGTATGAGGTCACTATGTTAAAGGCACATGCATATCTCATCTACATCTTTCCTCTTCGAAACGACAGGCAAATACAATGGTGACATGGCGACCACGGCTCATGCGCTAGGATAGTTAAACAAAATCGCCATAGCGGTCAGGCGGTTTGACAAGACGTTTCGCCCGGGTTCGCGTCTCGCCATCCACCCTTCCTGCAGGAGGAAGAGGCACCGGCGGGGACAGACGAACCTGAAAGGGAGAAACGGGAGGAGACGGAGGAGACCGCGGCACCGAACCCGGAGGGGATGCGAGATCGGGACCGGGAAGAGCGCGGGCAGGCGAGCGAGGACTAGTCGGAGTGGGGTGGAACGGAAGGGGCTGAGGAGGAGCAGAACGTTGCATGTCAGGAAGGACGGGCAGAGCAACGCCCTGACGCGAAACAGGCAGTGGGGGAGCAAAGGGATCCGCGGCAGGAGGACGCGGCTCGTTGACGAGCCGAAGGTGCTGGCGGGACCGTCGGTAAATGGCACCAGCGTGGTCGACGAGATAGGACCTGGGCGACCCCGCAGAGCCGACGACAGTAGCGAGCTTGGAGTGACCGGGAGCGGTCTGCATACGGACAACTTGACCGGGGAAGAGGCGCGGCAGCGGGTGGCAGGACCTGTCATGGGAACGCTGTTGGACGTCGTGCCTGAAGGCAATGCGTTTCTGAACTGCCGCAGGTGGGAGGATGGAGGGTATGAGGGAGCGCTGGGCCACAGGGAGCGGGAGTCTGGTAGCGCGAGACATGAGCCGCTGAGCAGGTGAACCCATGGCAGAGTCGCGGGAAATGTTCCGAAGGTTGAGGAGGGCCAGATGGAAGTCGGAGTTAATGCCACCACACTGTTCCAACAGGTGCTTCGCGCTGCGGACTGCGCGCTCGGCCAAACCGTTGCTTTGCGGGTACTCCGGGCTGCTGGTGAAATGGCGGAAGTTCCATCTGGAAGCGAACGCTTTAAACTCGGAGCTCGTGAACTGGCTGCCATTGTCCGACTGCAGGCTTGCCGGGGGGCCGAAAGTGCCAAAATGAGGGTACAACCTGTCGATGACGGCCGAAGAGGTCACGGAAGGCAGCCGGTCGACCACAAACCAGCTGGAGTAGGAGTCAACGAGAACCAGGAAATGTTTGCCCCGCCACTCGAAAATGTCAGCAGCAAGCGCCATCCAGGGCAGTTCGGGCGCGGGCTGCTGTAGAAGCGGCTGACGCTGCTGGTGGGGGGCGAGGCTGTTGCAGGTGGAACACGAGGAGACCCTCTCCCGGATGTATTTGGCCATATCCGGCCAATAGAACTGGCTCCTGGCGAGAGACACGGTGGCTTCGGCCCCAGGATGACCGCGGTGAGCGACTTGAAAATAGTGGTCGTGCAGCGCCGCGGGCACGACCACCTTGTGACCCTTCACCACCACGCCGTCGTGCAGTACGAGCTCGTCCCGGACCAGGAAGTAGGGCACGGCACCAACCTGCAGTGCCGAACGACGGTCAGGCCAGCGCTGCCGGATGACGGCAGACAGCTGTTGCAGGGCAGGGTCATTGGTAGTGTGTTCAACCAGGGACTTCATCTGCTGTGAGGGGACGATGTTCAATCGTAGCACCAATAGCTCAGACATTTCATATTGGTGGCGAGCGGTGGACGTCAGCGGGGCGCGAGACAACGTGTCGGCCACGAACATGTCCTTGCCCTTACGATAAACCACCGTGAACGTGAAGCGCTGGAGCTGCAGCATCATGCGCTGCAGGCGTGATGAGGCCACATGGATCGACTTGTTGAGGATGGTGACAAGTGGCTGATGGTCAGTTTCAACGGTGAAAGTGTTGCCCACGATGTAGTCCCGGAATTTGGAGCAAGCAAACACCACGGCCAGTAGCTCCTTCTCAATCTGCGCGTAGTGCTGTTCGGTGGCGGTCATGGTGCGGGACGCGAAGGAGACAGGCAGCTGCAGGCCGTCATGGACCTGGAGACAGGCGGCACCGAGTCCGAACTGAGAGGCGTCGCAGGTGAGGACAATGGGACGCTGCAGGTCAAAGAACTTGAGCGTGGGGGTGCTGATCAGCTTAGACTTAAGAATGTCAAATGCCTTCTGATGGTTGGGTAACCAAAGCCAGGACGTGTCCTTTTTGATCAGATCCCCCAGGGGAGCGCTGAGCTCGCTGAGGTCGGGGATGAACTTCCCCAGGTAGTTTACCAAGCCTAGGAAGCGTTGCAGGCCTGCCACATTGGTAGGAGGGGGCATCCCTGAGATGGCAGCCGTTTTCTGCGGGTCTGGCTTTAATCCCTCAGCGGTGAATACATGTCCAACATAGGTGACCTCCGAGACGCGGAATCGGCACTTCTTGGGGTTCAGTTTCAAGTTGATTTGCCGGGCCCGGTCCAGGACCTGGCGGAGGTTGACATCGTGTTCGGCAACGTCCTTACCGTAAACGAGGATGTCGTCAACAATTATGGCGCAAGGTAGACCTAAAAACAACTGCTCCATTGTCTGCTGAAATACCTCGCTGGCAGAGTTGATCCCGAATGGCATTCGGAGGAACCGAAACCTTCCGTAGGGGGTGGCGAAAGTTGTCAAAATGGACGACCGCTCGTCCAGTGGTATCTGCCAGAAGGAGCTTTTGGCATCGAGGACAGAAAAAACCGTTGCTGGACCAACCTGTGCAGCGACTTCTTCCACCGTTCTCATAGGGTAGTGAGGGCGTCTAATGGCCAGGTTGAGGTCTTTGGGGTTGATGCAGATGCGTATCTCGCTCATGTCCTTTTTAGCAGCAACAACCATGGAAGAGACCCAGCTGGTGGGCTCGACGACGGCCTTTAGGATGCCCATTTGTACCATACTGTGTAGGGTCGCCTCCACTCTGTCCCTCATGGCGAAGGAGACACGGTGAGGAGCATGGACCACAGGAACGATCTTATGGTCCACTACAATCTTGTAGCTGCAGGGTAGTTTGCCTAGCTTATCATCAAAGCGGTCGGGATAATCGGCCAGCGGGTCCATAAGAGTCTGCACCTGGTGGATGTCACGGTGGAAGTACACCAGTCCCATTTCCTGGCATGCCTGGATCCCCAGCAGGGGAATGCATTTTCGATTGAGGAGATAGAAGGTGAGGGGCCGAGAGGTCTCTAGTATCTTACAGCGTAGCGTGGCCTTGCCCACAGGAGTAAGAATCTCCCCACCGTAGGCATGCAAGGTTGAGCTCTGGGAAAATATCTGCTCATTAGTTCTTATCTGGTTGAAAAGAGATGTTGACATTACGTTGGTCACAGCCCCCGTGTCGATCTTAGCAGTGAAGGTCGAGTTGTTCACAGTGACTAGCACAGAAGGGTCCGTTATCATAGCAGGTGCGTCCAACACGGTAAACAAGTTGGTCTCCCCCTGAGAGGAGTCAGATGCAGAAACAGACTGTTCATCGGAATAGCACTGGGAGCTGAGCTCACTGTCAGCTTGTAGAAGGTTATTTAAATTTCCCCTTCGAGCAGCGACAGGCTTCCCACGGGAACGACAAGCCGCAGCAAAATGGTTCAATTTTTTGCAGACATTACACGTTTTCCCCAAAGCAGGGCACACATTGAATTGATGAGTCGTGAAGTTGCAATTAGGGCACCTTTGCCGGGTACCTCCCCCTGTAGCAGCACCGAACCCCGGGGCGCGTCCCCCTCGAGCAGCGAGCGACCCCGGGGGTCGCGACTGGGGTGTGTTCATGAGATGACTGGGAGTGCTGGCAAAGTTGATCGCCTGCTCAGCCGGCGACGCCGCCGAGGAAACAGCTTCAGCTAAGCGAGTAGCGTGCATGGCATCGGCTAAAGTCAGATCCGGCTTGCGCAGAAGTTCGGCCCTGAGCTTCTCATCACGGAGACCGTAAACCAGAAGGTCCCTGAGAATTCTCATCGGGGTTCCACGCGTGGAGGCGGCAGCGCCTGCCGAGGTGCCGCAGCGCAATGACATAGTTCTCAGCAGATTCCCCGGGGAGCTGACGCCGCGCGAACAGTTTAAAACGTTCTAAGATGCAATTTGTCGGAATGTCACAAATAGCGTCAAACTTAGCCAACAGACATACCGGGTCCCGGGCTGATTCTCCCGCAGCGTAGACGAAGAAGGCGGAGCGAGTCAGGGCCTCGGGACCAGCCAAGTTGAGAAGCAGAGAGGCTTTGAGAGCGGCGGTGGCGTCAGGATGAGCGATCGTGAAATAGTGTTCAAAGTCGTGTTTGAATACGTCCCATCGAAGGGCGATGTCTAAATCGAAAACGAGCACATCGGGCTTACGGGCAGAAGAGGCCATGACAAAGAAATAGGAGGGCGGGGGAAACAAAAAAACTGGGACAAACTTAAATGATAAACCGATAAACAGGAGGCGCAAGGTAAGTTATTTGACACCATGTAAAGTGTGTATAACGAGGCATCGTTACTTTACTATCTTTATTCATACTGGAGCATTACACATTGCACTAGCTGTACGTGGTCTGTCACAGGAACTAGAGAGCGATCTGTGGGTGGGGAGGTTGTAGATATACTTGTGATATGGGGAGTGGTTAGTAGGTATGAGGTCACTATGTTAAAGGCACATGCATATCTCATCTACATAAACTAAACAGAGGTCCCATCACAGATCCCTGCTAAACGGTCACGGTGGCGCAGCAGTAGAGTTGCTGCCTTACAGCGCCAGAGACCCGGGTTCGATCCCGACTACGGGTGCCGTCTATACGGAGTTTGCACGTTCTCCCCGTGACCCACGTGGGTTTTCTCCGAAATCTTCGATTTCCGCCCACACTCCAAAGACGTGCAAGTTTGTAGGTTTGTAGGTTCGTTGTCCCTAGTGTGTGTGTGTATGTGTGTAGGATAGTGTTAATGTGCGGGGATCGCTGGTCGGCGCGGACTCAGTGGTCCGATGGGCCTGCTTCCACGCTGTATCTCTAAACTAAACGAAACGAAACCACTGGTCACATATCTCCAGAATATCTCCTAGAATTACAGCCACAACAAAAGAGTCGGGGGCTGTTACAGAATTAAAATGTAACCTATATGTGGAGGTAGAAGACAGGGGTATGGTTTCTTAATGAGTGCTTTGCACGTGACTGCGACAGGGAGAATGTAGTGATGTATTTAATGAGGAATAGTGAAATATTAGGAAAGTATAGCAAGCAGGAGAACATTCAAGGGGTTTTGCATATTTTAAAGTGGATAAATTGCTAATCCCTGTTGAGATACATGTTAACCTGTTAAAGGAAAGAGCAGAAACTCAGACCCTTTTGGGTTAAGGTTTGCCGCCCCAGGACTAGAAGGCAGCAAATGTGGTACTGTTCACAAAGAGAGGGAGGAATGTATCAAGTCATTACAGGCTGGTGAACCTAACATCAACAATGGGCATATGTTGGAAAACCTCCAAGGAAGAGAGCGGCACGGTGGCGCAGCGGCAGAGTCGCTGCCTTAAGGGCCTGTCTCACTTGGCCGTCATTCGCGCGCCATTTACGCGACCTGCTAGCACGTGGGTAGCGCGGGACGGGCGCATGGAGTGGTGTGGAGGAGCGTGGAGTGGCGTGGAGGCGTGTGGACTTCGTCCTGCACGAAATCTTCGCGTGCCACCGGACTGTCGCGTAACTGACGGCCAAAGGGGGACAGGCCCAAGACCCTGGCGCGGCGCAACGTCTCACCTCCAACAGCAGCAGAAGCAGGCAAACGATCGCCGAGCTCGGCCTGGGGCTCACGGCCGTTGCAGATCCGGATCTGCCCCCACTCCTACTCCCAGAGTGGGGCCAAGACATTTGGAGATAGACACAAAATGCTGGAGTAACTCAGCGGGACCGGCAGCATCTCTGGAGAGAAGCAAAGACTGAAGAAGAGTCTCGACCCAAAACATCATCCATTCCTTCTCTCCAGAGATGCTGCCGGTCCCGCTGAGCTACTCCAGCATTTTGTGTCCATCTTCAAATTACGTCACGCTCTTCAGACGGCTGTGCGGACGCATGATGACGCGCGCGACCTTCGCTGGTCACAGGGAGAAGGTACAAACTCTGGCATGGTGGGGCAGCGGTAGAGTTGCTGCCATACAGCGGCAGAGACCCGTAGTCAGGATCGAACCCGGGTCTCTGGCGCTATATGGCAGCAACTCTACCGCTGCCCCACCGTGCCGGAGTTTGTACCTTCTCCCTGTGGACCTGCGTGGGTTTTCTCCAGAGGCTCTGGTTTCCTCCCACACTCCAAAGACGTACACTTCTGTTGGTCGACTTGCTTGGTACCATTGTAAATTGGCCCTCGGTGTGTGTGTTAACGTCAGTGTTAGTGAGCGGACATCGCTGGTCGGCACGAACCCGGCGGGCTGAAGGGCCTGTTTCCACGTTGTATCTCTCAACTAAACTAAACTAAGAGGATTAATCAAGAGTTTAGAAAGCATGGATTGAACAAGGACAAGCCAGCACTGATTTGTAATGGCAAGGTCACGTCAGACTCGATTGAATGAAAATGTTCAGGTGATAACAAGGACCAGATTGTGGAGGATAACACCTTTATCCTACATGGATTTCAGCAAGGAACGTAACAATACCCCACATGGAAGAAGCGAAATCGGCCTGAAGCCAACAACAATAATTAATGGTCAACAGGAGTTTTAGTGATTGAGAGGTTGTACGCAATGGGATTCCGCAGGGCTCACTGTCTGAAATATACTGCGACATGCCAGGAACACACAATGTTGGGATGAAATATAGGATACTAAAATATCGGATACATATCGGCACGGACACGGTGGGCCGAAGAACCTGTTTCCGCCCTGTATCTCGAAACTAAACTAAAACTAAAATGTCTTCCTTACCTCCATCAAAATGATGTCCTTGGCACACTGGCGCTGCACTTTAGGGTGCTGGACTTTAAGTGCCACCGTCCTTCCGTCGTGCAGTACTACTTTATGGACCTGTGCCCAGGACGCAGTGCCCAGTGGGGCTTCATCAAAGCTGGCAAACAGCTGGGTGACCTGTCAAAACACAAGCAGTCTCCGTTGGTTTCCATCCCTCCGAAGGGCCCCGAGTTGAAACGTCAACTGTCCATTGCGCTCCACAGATGCTGCCTGACCCGCTGAGTTCCCCTGGCAGCCACACCTACCAACCTCCCTTCCATTGACTCCATTTACACCTCACGCTGCCTCGGCAAGGCCAGCAGCATAATCAAGGACGAGTCGCACCCCTGGCCACTCCCTCTTCTCCCCTCTCCCATCGGGCAAGAGGTACAGAAGTGTGAAAACACCCACCTCCAGAATCAGGGACAGTTTCTTCCCAGCTGTTATCAGGCAACTGAACCATTCTACCACAACCAGAGAGCAGTGCTGAACTACTATCTACCTCATTGGTGACCCTCGGACTATCCTTGATCGGACTTTGCTGGCTTTACCTTGCACTAAACGTTATTCAATTATCATGTATCTATACACTTGATTGTAATCATGAATTGTCTTTCCGCTGACTGGATAGCACGCAACAAAAGCTTTCCACATGTGACAATAAACTAAACTGAGCTGAACTGTCTGACTCCGCAGTTCTTCCCAATCCTGTGACCTTGTGCAGCGAGTTGTCTGGAAAGCAAAGGTCACTGAGTAAGGTGACCATACTGGGCATGACATGTGCACATGACAATAAACTCAACTGGACAGTTTGTTTTATCCTCCGCAGTCCAGCATCTGCAGCCTCTCGCTTCTCTGTTGGCCTCTAGGATGCTGCAGTCCAGTCTAATGACGCGCAATGAATACTGGAGGCACAAGAGACTGCGGGTACTGGAATATGAAGCAACAAGCAATCTGTTGGAGGGACTCAGTGGGTTGAGCAGCATCTGTGGATGGAAAGCGAACAGTGGCCGTCTTGGGTCAAAACTGCATCAATCCCGAGTCTGTGCTGGAACTCCCTGTCCCCGGGAAGTACGAGTACCTTTCGGAACTCCAAGCCGCTGAATAGCGTTCTTCCGACGCCGGAGTTCCATCATTCTGGCGAGAGGGCCTGAAACATCGGGCCGCCGTAGCGGCGACTGCGGAGGCCTCAATAGGCCCCGACCACGGGTGAACATGGAGGAAATGGACTGAACTTTGCTGCCTTCCCTCACAGTGGGAACCATTGTGGGGGGATGTTTTTAAGTTTAATGTTAAATTCTTCAATGTTGTGTTTATTTTATTGGTGTGCTGCAATGGCAACTCAAATTTCACTACACCAATTGGTGTAAGTACAATAAATGTCCTTTGTCCTTTGTCCTTTTGTTCATTGCACATGCTACAGGTCTTCATGAAGACACCTCACCACCACCTACTTAAGGATGGACAATAAATTCAATTAAATAATACAACATTGAAATTGGTTCTACGGCCTACCGAGTACATTCCGACCATTGGTCACCTGTTCACACTGATTCTAAGTTATCCCACTTTCCTCATTCACTTCCCACACACGAGGAGGGATAAGTTACAGAGGCCAATTAACCCACACACCTGCTGAAGTCTGAAGATGGTTTCCGACCCGAAACATCACCCATTCCTTCTCTCCAGAGAAGCTGCCCGACCCGCTGAGTTACTCCAGCACTTTGTGTCTATCTTCGGTATAAACCAGCACCTGCAGTTCTTCTCCTACGCATTTAACCTGCAAACCCGCAATCTTTGCGATGCGGCGGGAAACCGGAGCACCCAGAGGAAACCCACGCGGTCACGGGGAGAACGTGCAAATTCTGCACAGACAGCACCCGATGTCAGGATTGAACCCGGGTCTCTGGCGCTGTGAGGCTACAGCTCCAGCCGCTTCTTTGTACCATCCGTATGTGAATAGACGCAAATCCAAAAACCCTTGTGTTAAAAAGTCCAATCCATGAAGAACTGCCGCTCGGACAATCAAGGACATTGAACATTGCACGAGTTATAAACAATAGACAATAGACAACAGGTGCAGGAGTAGGCCATTCGGCCCTTCGAGCCAGCACCGCCATTCAATGTGATCATCCCCAATCAGTACCCCGTTCCTGCCTTCTCCCCATATCCCCTGACTCCGCTATCTTTAAGAGCCCTATCTAGCTCTCTCTTGAAAGTATCCAGTGTCCATTATGTTCTCTGGTCCTCGATTCCCCTACTCTGGCAAGGGACTGTGCATCTACCAGATGTATTCCTCTCCTGATTTTGAATACCTCTTTTAGATCACCCCTCATCCTCCTGCGCTCCATGATATAGAGACCCAGCCTACTCAACTTCTCCCTATAGCTCACACCCTCTAGTCCTGGCAACTTCCTCGTAAATCTTTTCTGAACCCTTTCACTCCTCTACAACTTGCTCCTCACACCCACCACCCTCTGCGTGAAAAAACCTGCCCCTCAGATCCCTTTTAAATCTTTCCCCTCTCACCTTCAATCTATTCCCTCTAGTTTTAGACTGCCCTTCCCTGGGGGGAAGTCTGTGACCATGCATCTTATCCACATCCCTCGTGATGTTATATACCTCTAAAAGGTCACCCCTCAGCCTCACACTCTCCAGGGAATAAAGCCCCAGTCTATCCAGTCTCTCCTTATAATACCAGTCCTCCAGTAACATACATGAATTTTTCCATCACCCTTTCCAGCTTAATGCCATCCTTGCTGTAGGTAGGCAGGCAAATACTTTTGCCACACCACGTCCCTAGAGAAGAACATTTTTCCCTTTTCCTGCATGGTAATTGACAAATGTTTTTTTTTAAATTTAAGTCAGTAGAGTTGCTGCCTCACAGCGCAAAAGACCCAAGTTCGATCCTGACTGCGGGGGCTGTCTGTACGGAGTTTGTACGTTCTCCCCGTGGGTTTTCTCCGGGTGGTCCGGTTTCCTCCCACGCTCCAAAGACGTACAGGTTTGCAGGCTAATTGGCTTTGGTGAAATTATAAATTGTCCCCAGTGTGTGTAGGATAGTGTTAGTGCGCAGGAAGGCTAGGTGGGCCGAGGGGCCTGTTTCCACTCTGTATCTCTTAAACTAAACTAAACTACACTGGGAGCTACAGATGATTCATTTATATCCTCAGGAAAGGAAATGTGCCACCATTTCTGTCACCTGACCCACCTACGTGGTTGATTCTTCAACAGTTCAGGGACATTTGGGTTTGGACAGTAAACACTGGCGATATCCATATCCCGTGGGTGAAATAGAACAAGAAATGAACCAGGTAAACAGTAACTCTGCTTCTCTTTCCACAGCAGCTCTTTAATCTAACAAATATCGCAATATTTTAATTAAATAAGTCTGAATAAGCATCCTGACCCAAAACATCACCTGTCCACGTTCTCCAGGGATGCTGCCTGAAGGGCCTGTCCCACTTTCCCGAGTTACTCACAAATTCTCCCGAGTTTTCCCCTTGATTCAAACTCGGAGATGCCAGGCGTAGGTACGCGGGGCTATTTTTTTTACTCGTGGACATTTTTCAACATGCCGGAAAAAACGTCCCGACTTACCTGATGCCCCGAGTACCTACGGCTGGCATTACGAGCCGCTACGAAACATCTACGGCCTCCTACAGACTCGCTACAGACTCTTACGGACTCGCTACGGACATTCTCCGAGTTTGAATCAAGGGAAAAACTCAGGAGAATTCGTGAGTAACTCGGGAAAGTGGGACACGGGCCTGACCCACTGAGTTACTCCAGCACTTTGTACCTTTTTTTAAAAATACTTCAGCGATTAAGAGGCAGGGCGCTGACCACTTCACTCCTGGTCACACACAGCCAGTTCAGATATGTTTTAGTTTAGTTTAGTTTAGTTCAAAGGTTCAAAGGTCAGTGTATTATCACATGTACCAATTCAAGTCAAGTTTCCTTTATTGTCATTCAGACCTTTCGGTCTGAACGAAATTGTGATGCCTGCAGTCATACACAGAACCAATAATAACAAAACATACAATAAACACAAATTAAACATCCACCACAGTGAGTTCACCAAGCACACCCTCACTGTGATGGAGGCAAAGTCTTAGTCTCCGTCTCTTCCCCCCCCCCCCCCCCCCCCCCCCCCCCCTCCCCCCCCCCCCCCTTGTTCTCCCTCTGCGCTGAGGCGATCGATCCAGGCCGAAGATGCCGCCCTCCAGTCCAGCGGACCTCCGTGGTGATGTCGCCGCCGCCGAAAGATGGAACGCCGTCTCCGCTCCGAGACGGCCCGCCACAGCATCAGCCCCGGGTCCCGCAGTAAGGTACAGTGAAACCCGAATTACCATACAGCCACACTAAAAAAAAGCAACAAGACGCACAACTAACATAAACATCCACCACAGCGGATTCCCCACATTCTTCACTGTGATGGAAGTCCAATCTTCTTCCTCTTTATTCTCCCGCGCTCCCGCAGCTGGCGATCGATGTCCCCGTCGGGGCGATCGAAGCTCCCGCGATGGGGACGATCGAAGCTCTTGCGGCTTGGAGCTCCCGAAGTCGGTCTCCAGCAAAGGCTGCCTACTCCACGATGTTAGGCCCCAGTGCGGACGGAGATGCGAAGCCGGAAAATACGCAGCTTCCGTCCAGGTAGGAGATTAAAAATGCCCCCCCCCCACCCCCACATAAAACAAGCTGAAGAACACTAAAACATACATTTAACACATACTAAAAAAAAACAATAAAGAAGGAAGGAAAAGACAAGACTGTTGGCGAGGCAGCCATTGCTGGCGCCACCCCGGTGACTTCGTTTAGTTTAGAGATACAGCATGGAAACAGGCCCTTCGGCCCACCGAGTCTGCATCAACCAGCGATCACCTGTACACTAGTTCTATCCTACACTCTAGGGACAATTTACAGAAGCCAATTAACCTACAAACCCGCAAGTCTTTGGAATGTGGGAGGAAACCGGAGCACCCGGAGAAAACCCACGCGGTCGCAGGGAGAACGTACAAACTCCGTACAGACGGCACCCACAGTCAGGATCGAACCCGGGCCTCTGGTGCTGTGAGGCAGCAACACTACCGCTGCGCCACCGTGCCACCATTATGATGGAGCATATACTATCAGAGGGTGGTGGGTAGATGGAACGAGCTGCCAGAGGGGTTAGCTGAGCCATGTACTATAACAACATTTTAAAGACATTTGGACAGGTAGATAGATAGGAAAGGTTGAGAGGGATACAGGCCGAATGCAGGCAGGTGGGACTAGTGTGGATGGGACATGTTGGTCAGCATGGGTACGTTGGGCCGAAGGGCCTGTTTCCGTGCTGTATGACTCCATGACATAATAAGCTACCTGCCTGGTCACAGACAGCGACATCAACACTCGAGGAAAGACTGATTGACTTGATTGATATCTCTAAAACGCAACACACACTGCGTCCGCCACTGTGCACGCCATGATAAACATGAGTACTGTTAACATCTGGTATCGTTTGTAATGCTCAGATATCATTCTGCATGGGCAACAGGAGAAGAGCCTGCCTTGAGGACAAACAGCCCGTAAACACCAACCGCCACTTAATTTTGTGTTAACATCGACTTGGTGAGAATACTTTGAATGTGTGTGGTACTAATTGCATCAATCATAGCTTTAACAGTTTACTCAGCACTAATTAAAAAGCTGTAATGGGCCTGTCCCACTCACGCAACTTTTTCGGCGACTGCCGGCACCCGTCATAGGTCGTTGCGGGTCGCAGAGAATTTTCAACATGTTGAAAACCCAGCGGCGACCAGAAAGACACCACGACTCTTTGGGCGACTGAGGAGACCACTCACGACCATATAGGCGACACCCTGGCGATGTGGGGTGAAGCCTGTATGGTCGTGAGTAGTCGCCCAAAGAGTCGTACCTTGTTCTGGTCGCCGCTGGATTTTCAACATGTTGAAAATTTTCGCCGACCTGCAACGACCTATGACGGGTGCCGGCAACGCCGAAAAAGTTGCGTAAGTGGGACAGGCCCATAACTTAACCGCGAGGCATGATAGGGACACTTGACCAAAACAAAATGGAGGAATAGAAAGAAAGACTACAGAGACAATAGACAATAGACAATAGGTGCAGGAGTAAGCCATTCGGCCCTTCTAGCCAGCACCGCCATTCAATGTGATCATGGCTGATCATCCCCAATCAGTACCCCGTTCCTGCCTTCTCCCCATATCCCGACTCCGCTATTTTTAAGAGCCCTACCTAGCTCTCTCTTGAAAGCATCCAGAGAACCTGCCTCCACCGCCCTCTGAGGCAGAGAATTCCACAGACTCACCACTCTCTGTGAGAAAAAATGTTTCCTCGTCTCCGTTCTAAATGGCTTACTCCTTATTCTTAAACTGTGGCCCCTGATTCTGGACTCCCCCAACATCGGGAACATGCTTCCTGCCTCTAGTGTGTCCAAACCCTTAACAATCTTATATGTTTCAATGAGATACCCTCTCATCCTTCTAAACTCCAGAGTGTACAAGCCCAGCTGCTCCATTCTCTCAGCATATGACAGTCCCGCCATCCCGGGAATTAACCTGTCACATGGTGACCAAAATTGAACATTCACCTTATTTATTCCCTATTTACAGCGCCAGAGACCCTGGTTCGATCCCGACTATGGGTGCTGTCTGTACAGAATTTTTGCGTTCTTCCCGTGACCTGCGTGGGTTTTCTTCAGGTGCTCCAGTTTCTTTCCACACTCCAAAGACGTACAGGATTGTCGGTTAAATTGCTTCGGTAAAAATAGTAAATTGTACCCGGTGTGTACGAACTTGCTAATGTTCGGGGATCGCTGGTCGGCGCGGACTCGGTGGACCGAAGGGCCTGTTTCCGTGCTGTATCTCTAAACTAAACTCACCTAAACATCTGGGTAAATATTTAAGATGTTTAAGAAGGAACTGCAGATGCTGGAAAATCGAAGGCAGACAAAAGTGTCGGTGAAACGCAGCGGGTGAGGCACACCGTAGGTGCTGCCTCGCCCGCTGAGTTTCTCCAGCACTTTTGTCCACATCCGGGTAAATATGCTCGTTCATGTCACTGGGTGGATTTATCCTGCAATCCCCACCATTTCACCATTGAAGGAGATTAGGCATCAGAAAGGCAGTCTTGTCAGAGCAAGTTGGAAGGTGTGATGAATGTACAGTAGTTCTACCCGCATCCGCACTGCAAAGGGAAATTAAATGGATTCCATTTTCCCCTGTAGATATAGCTGTGGCCTGCATGCTTGTGTCAAATTATTGTTACGCAGGTGAAATGACAGAGATATGCAGCAATAGATGGAAACAGTGAGATATGAAGGTGATGTGTGAGTATGATGCTCCAGACATACGAACGAAATCCCACCTGCCCTATTCCAATCCAGATACTGATCAAATGTGTCGGAAGGGACTGCAGATGCTGGTTTAAACCGAAGACACGCAAAAAGCTGGAGTAACTCATTTTCTCCCGAGATGCTGTCTGGCCCGCTGAGTTACTCCAGCTTTTTGTGTCTATCAGATACTGATCAAGTTGTGCGGACAGGGGACTCAGACAGAGGACAGACAAAATTCTCATTTAATTTTAGTTTAGAGATATAACGCGGAAACAGGCCCTTCGGCCCACCGAGTCCACGCCGTCCAGTGATCCCCGTACACTAAAGGGCCTGTCCCACTTAGGAGACCTAAACAGCAACCTCTGGTGACCTTGCCCGCCACCCAAGGTTTCCATGAGGTCACTGGAGGTTTTGGTCACTCTCCCTAACGGTCGAAAGTGGTTTCCGTGTGGTCGAGGCTTCATCCAGGTTGGTGCTATTTTTTCATCATGATTAAAACCGGCCTCGACTAAAAATAGGTTGCCGTTTTAAAAATCGATCATTTTTTTGTCGCAGGTCTAGTCGAAGCCGGTTTTCTTCATAGTCGAGGAAGGTTTTCAACATATGCGTGGAAGGTGGTAGGAGGTTGCAGGTCACCTCAACCTTGATTTTTTTTTGGGTGGCGGGCAAGGTCACTAGAGGTTGCTGTTTAGGTCTCCTAAGTGGGACAGGGGCTTTACACTATCCTACGCACACACACTAGGGACAATTTACAAATTTTACCAAAGCCAATTAGCCTACAAACCTGTGCGTTATTGGAGTGTGGGAGGAAACCGGAGCACCCGGAGAAAACCCACGCGGTCACAGGGAGAACATACAAACTCCGTACAGACAGCACCCGTAGTCAGGATCGAACCCGCTGCAATAAGGCAGCAACTCTAGCGCTGCGCCACCGTGACGCCCATTCACAGGATTGTTGAGTTCTGCTGAAGGAAATGCTGAATTCAAATTGCCTGTTGTGGTTTGACACCAATTAGGATGATTAGAATTAAGAAAAAGATGCCCGTATATGAATACATTTTGTTATTGTCATTTTGTTAAACTAGTTAAAGACCTCTGGTTAAATATTAATATTCCTGAAATTGCAATATGAAAGAAATGAAATGAGAACTGAAAAATCATTCCCAGCAAATAACGTGCTCCTTAGCTTCAGTGCCTGAACTATCTTATCAACGCTGAGCCACGAGTGTGAATGTGGAATTTAAAATTCATCCCTCACAGGCGGGAGTGGGTCATTTCTCAATTGTGAATATCGGGGGGGTTTTGTGTGGGGGAAAATGAGTTTTCTTAAGCGTTTGTAACCGCGTTCTGTTAAGCCCTGGGGGTGCTGAACATACTCGCACAGCTTGGATACAGGGCTTTCTTTGTCACAGGCAAAGCATATGCAAGAGATAAGCAGAAGAAAATAGGAGCCTCACCACAATAACTGAGAATCATATTTCATGTGTCAGAAAACAAACCAAGTCCATTAACATTAAATCACCCGCAGCAACAATAGGAAGACTGCTGTCCAATGTTAACTATTTGATTTAGAAGGGGTTGCTGATCTCTTGTTTAGGTTGGAAATTGGAAACAGTTTCCGCAGATAGTCAATTACAATTTGGATAAAAGGAGCAATTATAGTTTAGCTTTTTAGTTTAGAGATACAGCGCGGAAAGAGGCCCTTCGGCCCACCGAGTCCGCACTGACCAGCGATCCCTGCATTTTAACACTATCCTACACACACTAGGGACAATTTACAATTTTATCAATCCTATTAACCTGCACACCTGTATGTCTTTGGAGTGTTGGAGGAAACCGGAGCTCCCGGAGAAAACCCACGTGGTCACGGGGAAAATGTACAAACTCCGTACAGACAGCACCTGTAGTCATGATCGAACCAGGGTCTCTGGTGATGTAAGGCAGCAACTCCACCACAGCGCCACCCTATATAGTCAGAGCATATTCCAATATGTGATATTTATCACAGACCCTCCTGCCTCTAACCACCCATTGATGTCAATGGTCACTGGAAACACCAATGCATCAGTAATGGTGGTTACGGTACCCAAAACCCTCTACATCCCTGAAGCCACTGTATCACTGGGGCCAAATATACCATCTAAAATAAAACAGAAAAATGCTGGAAGTATGAAGGAACGAGATCAAACCCAAAAGAGAAACGGCACGGCGGCGCAGCGGCAGAGTTGCTGCCTTACAGTATCAGAGACCCGGGTTCGATCCTGACTACAGGCGCTGTCTGTCTGGAGTTTGTACGTTCTCCCGGTGACCGTGTGGGTTTTCTCCGGGTGCTCCGCATTCCTCCCACACTCGGAAGACGTACAGGTTTGTAGGTTAACACAAAATGCTGGAGAAACTCAGCGGGCGAGGCTCCATCTATGGAGAGAAGGAATGGGTGACGTTGCAGGTCGGTAAAAAAATTCGAGGATTGGCTTCGGTTTAAAAAAATTATAAATTGTCCCTAGTGTGCAGGATAACACTCGTGTACGGGGTGATCGCTGGTCGGCACGTTCTCGGTGGGCTCGAAGGGCCTGTTTCCAAGCTGTACCACAAGAGTCTAAAGTCTAAAGAAACTGAAACCAAAGGTGAATG